>CM053027.1:539369351-539969351 GCA_028564925.1 Lithobates sylvaticus | reverse complement strand
ATTGTAAGAGACACGGAAAATTACGAATCGAAAAAAAAAAAAAAAAAAAGTTACAAATTTACGAATTTTTTCGTTCAATCTATTCGAAGCACGTTAAGCAGCACCATTGTAAGGGACACTGAAAATTACCAATTGAACAAAAAAAAAAAAGTTACGAATGTACGAATTTTTTCGTTCATTTTCATTTTCGTTGTTCCTGTTTTCATTTTTCGGATTTTCTTCATTCGTACATTCGTTGTTTCTAATTTGTTTTTTTCGGATTTTCGTTATTTTCGGATTCGTTCGATTCGATTTTTTTTTTACTTACCTCTTGCTAGGGGGTCCCTCGTAGTCTCCCTCCTTCGGTGCATGGGCTCCTGACGTCACTTCCCTCGGCGCAGGAAGGGAGATCGCCTCTCCCTCTTGTCAATCATCTGGGACACGTGACAGTGGGTGCCCGGCTGTGAAGCCACAGCCGGGCGCCCACAGCTAAAATGCCGGCGCCGCCGAGCAGAGGGACCCCGCATTGCTAGACCCTGGGACAGGTAAGTGTCTGATTATTAAAAGTCAGTTTTTGTAGCTGCTGACTTTAATTTTTTTTTTTTTTTGTGCTCACCCGAGGGACTGTCTTCGGCCCCTGGAGCTGGCATCTTAACTATGGGCACCTTGTTGCAACAGCTTGTGGCTTTATAGCAGTATGCCCACGGTGCAGAGCCGATCCGCCCTATACGCGGACTACGCAAGCTGCGTAGGGCCCCAAGGGCGGATCGGCTCTGCTCGGGGGCCCCTGGGGCCGCTGCCGCCGATGTGAGGGCAGCGGCGCCTGAAAAAAAGATGGCCGCGGGACCGACATGCAACTGCGCATGCGCCCGCCTTTCCGAAAATTGCCGAGCAGCGGCAACAGCGCTGGCGCATGCGCAGTTGCATGTCGGCCCCGCGGCCATCTTTTTTTCAGGTGCCGCTGCCCTCACAACAGCGGCGGCAGCGGCCCAATCCGGAGTGACACGATGGCACCGAGTGGCGCCATTTTTAAAAAATAAAACATCCCCTCCGCAGCCTCTGACCTCCTGGGCCCCCTCCCCCTCGCAGTCTCTGACCTCATGTCCCCCCTCCCCCCCTCAAAGCCTCTGACCTCCTGGGCCCCCTCCCCCTCGCAGTCTCTGACCTCATGTCCCCCCTCCCCCCCTCAAAGCCTCTGACCTCCTGGGCCCCCTCCCCTCGCAGTCTCTGACCTCCTGCCCCCCCTCCCCCCTCAAAGCCTCTGACCTCCTGCCCCCCCTCGCAGCCTCTGACCTCCTGTCCCCCCCTGCAGCCTCGGACCTCCTTCCCCCCCCCTCGCAGCCTCAGACCTCCTTCCCCCCCTCGCAGCCTCAGACCTCCTGTCCCCCCTCGCAGCCTCTGACCTCCTGCCCCCCCCCCCTTCGCAGCCTCTGACCTCCGGTCCCCCCCTTCGCAGCCTCTGACCTCCTGTCCCCCCCCCCCCCCCCGCAGCCTCTGACCTCTCCTGTCCCCCCCCTCGCAGCCTTTCACCTCTTCTGTTGCCCCACCGCAGCCTCTGAACTCTCCTGTTGCCCCCCGCAGCCTCTGAACTCTCCTGTTGCCCCCCGCAGCCTCTGACC
Organism: Lithobates sylvaticus; assembly: GCA_028564925.1. Classification (NCBI taxonomy): domain Eukaryota; kingdom Metazoa; phylum Chordata; class Amphibia; order Anura; family Ranidae; genus Lithobates; species Lithobates sylvaticus. The sequence goes on along the minus strand of CM053027.1, from coordinate 539,967,753 downwards.
TCTCCTGTTGCCCCCCGCAGCCTCTGACCTCTCCTGTTGCCCCCCCGCAGCCTCTGACCTCTCCTGTTGCCCCCCCCACAACCTCTGACCTCTCCTGTTGCCCCCCCTACAGCCTCTGACCTCCCCTGTCCCATCCGCAGCCTCTGACCTCCCCTGAGTCAAGAGAGGGAGGGCAGCCAGGATGGGGGTCATGGGAGAAGTTAGACATGTATGGACCGCGGAGAGGAAACTATGGGATAAAACCAGAGCCACCAAGCTGGAGCCGACTGACTGAGCCCTGCATGATGCACCTGAGAGGAGGTCAGTGACAGGACCGCCAGGCCAGTCTAGGGGGGGGTCATTACAATATTGTAAGGGGGCACTGATATAAAGGTTTCCCCCTTATATCAGTAAACCCCCTTATCTTAGTGTTTTCTTTTTCTGGTCACCAGACTCCTCCCCACATTCCCAGAGTTCCCCTTTACATCATAGTATGCAGGATTCCACCTTACAGTGCAAGGGGGAACTCTGATGTAAAGGGCAATGCTGCAGACCCTGATGTAAGTAGGGAGGCTCTCTGAGGACACTGATGTATGGGGGGCTCTCTGAGGACACTGATGTATGGGGGGGGCTCTCTGAGGACACTGATGTATGGGGGGCTCTCTGAGGACACTGATGTATGGGGGGATCTCTGGGGACCCCGATGTAAGGAGGGGCTTCATAGGGATGCTCTCTGGGGACCCTAATGTAAGGGGGTGCTCTCTGGGGACCCTAATGTAAGGGGGGTGCTCTCTGGGGACCCTAATGTAAGGGGGGTGCTCTCTGGGGACCCTAATGTAAGGGGGTGCTCTCTGGGGACCCTAATGCAAGGGGGGTGCTCTCTGGGGACCCTGATGTAAGGGGGTGCTCTCTGGGGACCCTGATGTAAGGGGGGTGCTCTCTGGGGATCCTGATGTAAGGGGGGTGCTCTCTGGGGACCCTGGTGTAAGGGGGGGGGCTCTCTGTGGACCCTAGTGTAAGGGGGGGGGCTCTCTGGGGACCCTGGTGTAAGGGGGGGGGGCTCTCTGGGGACCCTGGTGTAAGGGGGGGGGCTCTCTGGGGACCCTGGTGTAAGGGGGGGCTCTCTGGGGATCCTGATGTAAGGGGTTGCTCTCTGGGGACCCTGATGTAAGTGGGGGATCCACACTCAGATATGTAAAGATAAATATATAATGTCTGTTCAATTTTGTTGTACTTATTCTTTGACTGTTTTGTTTAAAGGAGGGAGGATTGTATTGGGAGCGCTGAAGTGTCAGGTGTGACTGTGTGGCAATGGCAAATGGTTTACATAGCTCACAGCATCACGGGTCAGGTAGAGGGCCCCTTAGCAGAATTTTGCTTAGGGCCCCAGGGAGGTCAGGATCGGCACTGCCACGGTGCATTCACGAGCTGCACTGCTCATTGCGAATGGTCCCGCAGTTTTTCTGTGACGTGTTCCAGAAGACTGCAGGGAGGGAAGGAGAACTTCCGAGCAGAAGTGGCAGCGGGTACCTGTAAAAAACAGGTACTCGCCCTCAAAAACAAAAATTGACAAATGTCAAAGAGGAGCAGGGGTGGGGGCCTTAAAGCAGAATGTTCCCTTTTGGGCGAAGTTCCGCTTTAAGAATATAAATCCTCTTTTAGATTGTTAGCTCCAGCAAGCAGGGCCCTCTGATTTTTCCTGTATTGAATTGTATTGTAACTGTCGTTTTTGGTTGAACTAGAAGGACTTGTGTAATTTTCAACCTGACTAACTTTGTAACTATATGTAACTACAGTATCTCACAAAAGTGAGTACACCCCTCACATTTCTGTAAATATTTTATTATATCTTTTCATGTGACAGCCCTGAAGAAATTACATTTTACTACAATGTAAAGTAGTGAGTATACAGCTTGTATAACAGTGTAAATTTGCTGTTCCCTCAAAATGACTCAACACACAGCCATTAATGTCTAAACCGCTGGCAACAAAAGTGAGTACACCCCTAAGTAAAAATTTCCAAATTGGGCCCAATTAGCAATTTTTCCTCCCTGATGTCATGTGACTCGTTAGTGTTACAAGGTCTCAGGTGTGAATGGGAAGCAGGTGTGTTAAATTTGGTGTTATCGCCCTTAGTGCGGGTTCACACTGGTACGACAAACACTCCGACAAGTTGGATCAAAGTTGGATCGCCGTCTTAACTGATCCGACTTTGGAATGCGACTTGTGCCCTGATGATCTTGAAGGGGAACGCCACACAAAATGTAAAATAAAAACCAGCATGGGTTCCTCCAAGAGCATACCAGGCCCTTCAGTCTGGTATGGATTTTAAGGGGAACCCCAAAATCCATACCAGACTCTTATCCGAGCACACAGCCCAGCAGGTCAGGAAAGGGGGTGGGGACGAGCGAGCGCCCCCCCCCTCCTGAACCGTACCAGGCCGCATGCCATCAACATGGGGGGTGGGTGCTTTTACCCCAAAGCACCTTTTCCCCATGTTGATGAGGACAAGGGCCTCTTCTTGACAACCCTGGCCGTTGGTTGTCGGGGTCTGCGGGTGGGGAGCTTATCGGAATCTGGAAGCCCCCTTTAACAAGTGGGGGCCCAGATTCCATCCCCCCAATGAATATGGGGTGCATTGTACCCCTACCCATTCACCTAAAAAAAGTGTCAAAAATAAAACACATTACACAGGTTTTTAAAGTGATTTATTAAGGCAGCTCCGGCGTCTCTTCTCCCCTCTCCGGCTCCTCTGCCTCCTCTGTTAAAGTCTTCTGCCTCTGTCGGTTCTTCTCATCTCTCTGGTTCTTCTCCCTCTGTCCGCTCTCTCCTGCCTCTGCTGGGTCTTCTCTGGCCCCGCCACGTATGATTTCACAGCCCAGGGCATTATGTGGCAGTGATGTCATAAGGGGCGGGCCTCCGGTGACCCCGCCCCATGCCAATATAAGTAGTGACCCACCACAAAGCCAGCATTAGAGCGAGAGAAAGCGTTGATTCAACATCAGAAGAAGAACAGAGGGAGAAGATAGCGGAGAAGACCCGGCAATAGAGCGAGAAGACAGTGGAGAAGACCCAGCAAAAGAGATCAGACAGAGGGAGAAGAAGTCAGAAGAGACGCCGGAGTTGCCTTAATAAATTACTTTAACACCCTGTGTGCTGTTTTTTATTTTTGACATTTTTTTCAGGTGAATGGGTAGGGGTACAATGTACCCCATACTCATTCACATAGGGTGGGGGGCTTGTTAAAAGGGGCTTCCAGACTCTGATAAGCCCCCGCCTGCAAACCCCAACAAGAGTCCCTTGTCCTCATCAACAGCCCCAAAACACCCACCCCTCACGTTGAGGGCATTAAAGTCAGATCCCTGTTCATTGAAGTCGAACGCATGTCGGACTTCAAGTCGCAGGGCAAAGTCGGATCCAAAGTGGTACGACTGTCGTGTCATACCAGTGTGAACCCGGCCTGACTCTCTTATACTGGTCACAGAAGGTTTAACATGGCACCTCATGGCAAAGAACTCTCTGAGGATCTGAAAAAAAGAATTGTTGCTCTACATAAAGGTGGCCTGGGCTATAAGAAGATTGCCAAGACCCTGAAACTGAGCTGCAGCGCTGTGGCCAAGACCATACAGCGGTTTAACAGGACAGGTCCACTCAGAACAGGCCTCACCATGGTCGACCAAGGAAGTTGAGTGCACGTGCTCAGCGTCATATCCAGAGGTTGTCTTTTGGAAATAGACGTATGAGTGCTACCAGCATTGCTGCAAAGGTTGAAGGGGTGGAGGGTCTTCCTGTCAGTGCTCAGACCATACGCCACACACTGCATCAAATTGGTCTGCATGGCTGTCGTTCCAGAAGGAAGCCTCTTCTAAAGATGATGCACAAGAAAGCCCGCAAACAGTTTGCTGAGGACAAGCAGACTAAGGACATGGGTTACTGGAACCATGTCCTGTGGTCTGATGAGGGCAAGATAAACATATTTGGTTCAGATGGTGTCAAACGTGTGTGGCGGCAACCAGGTGAGGAGTATAAAGACAAGTATGTCTTGCCTACAGTCAAGCATGGTGGGAGTGTCATGGTCTGGGGCTGCATGAGTGCTGCCGGCACTGAGGAGCTACAGTTCATTGAGGAAACCATGAATGCCAACATGTACTGTGACATACTGAAGCAGAGCATGATCCCCCTCCGTTCAGAAATTGGGCCGCAGGGCAGTATTCCAACATAACGACCCCAAACACACCTTCAAGACGACCACTGCCTTGCTAAAGAAGCTGAGGATAAAGGTGATGGACTGGCCAAGCATGTCTCCAGACCTAAACCCTATTGAGCATCTGTGGGGCATCCTCAAATGGAAGGTGGAGGAGCGCAAGGTCTCTAACATCCACCAGCTCCGTGATGTCATCATGGAGGAGTGGAAGAGGACTCCAGTGGCAACCCGTGAAGCTCTTGTGAACTCCATGCCCAAGAGGGTTAAGGCAGTGCTGGGAAATAATGGAGGCCACACAAAATATTGACACTTTGGGCCCAATTCAGTGGTGTGCTCACTTTTCTGAGATACTGTATGTACTGTTTGCCCTAACATTGTAAAGCACTGCGCAAACTGCTGGTGCTATATAAATCCTGTATAATAATAATATTAATAAATAAGGCACTATAGACCCAATTCACAAATCTAATGCCGCGTACACACGATCGGAATCCTCGTCGGAAATAGCTCTGATGGTTTTCCCGTCGGAATTCTGACGGAATTTCGCTCAAACTGTCTCGCCTACACACGGTCACACCAAATTCCAATGGTCAATAACACCACGCCTTAAAAAACGTTTGACTGCACTATAAAAGGGAAGTTTAATGCTTCCGAGCATGCGTCGAATTGTTTCTGAACATGCGTCAAAATTTTGCTTGTCGGAATTGCATACACACGATCGGAAAATCCGATAGAAAGGTTTTCCGTCGGAAAAATTAAGAACAGGTTCTCAATCCAAAGTCCGTCGGAAATTCCCACAGAAAAAGACTGATGGGCATACACATGGTTGGAAAATCCGATGAAAAGCTCCCATCGGACTGTTTCCATCGGAAATTCTGACCGAGTGTACGCAGCATTACACCCCAGGATAAGGCTACTTATTGTCACAAAAGTGACAGGTATTTTCAGCTGAGCCCAATAAGATTTGAAATTAGAGTCACATGGCTGAAACTGGAGGCGTGTGTTAAAGCTTTGTGAATTGAGCCTTATGTGACTAACCATACAACCCAACCATACCAAGACACATAAATTGGCACTCCATGCAGTTAGAGTCACATACCAGTTCAAATCCCGACCATGGCACCTTCTGCCTGGAGTTTGCATGTTCTCCCTGTGCTTGCGTGGGTTTCCTCCGGGTACTCCGGTTTCCTCCCACACTCCAAAGACATGCTGGTAGGTTAATTAGATCCTGTCGATAAAATTGGCCAAATATGTGTATGTGTATGTGTTTGTAAGCGTGTCAGGACCCCACAGGGCAAGGACCGCACTATACCACAGATGGACACCAGTGGCAAAAAGCGCCCTGAGGCGATTCAGTTTGCATAGGTTGCGCTATACAAGTCATTCATTCATTCACATATAAATGATTGCCAAGCAAATCAATAAAAGTCTAGAAATAAACGATCAGTAACTAAATAAAAACGGTAACAATTTATCCCAATGAGTAATATGTGTGATTTCCATAGTTGCTGTAATTTTGTACAGTCGTACCCCCGGGTGTGACTGAGGAGGTAATATAATAACTGCCATAATTAGAGATGTCACAATGACAGAGAACTGCCGCTAACCAGCATCAGTCTTCCCACACCAATCCAATCCAATCGATGATGTGAACTATCCATAGCAATCAGATATCTCTGTACTGCCAGTCTAATCAGAGGCAGGAAGGTCGGTCGGTTGCTCACTTTTCCTGCTGCGCTTTTCTTTGGAAGAAGTCTGTCTTACATTACATCCACAATTTCCTCTGCGGGGGACATCACATTTCTGCTGTCTCATCCAACCAAGGAACGCGCACATATGGACCGAGTCCAATAAAACCGGAGCCAGGAGGATTCCTTCACAGCAGAAATAGAAACTACCTACCTACTCAGCCAATCAAGCCTTATAGACTGCAAAGTGATTGATCATTGATCAGTTCCCAATGACCTACATCTAATCCCTCTCTGTACAAGTATTTAATAAGAATCCTATAATGTAATATGTAAGGGTAACCATACATGGTAAAATATCTGTACAATCTGCTTTAAAGCGACCATAAACTACAATCTGATCAAACAATCTCCTTTCGATTCGCCATCAGCTGATTTGATACAGATCTAATGGATAGTTTAGGCTTGTCCTCCTATTATACAGTTTTGTTGCACAGTCAGATTGTATAGTGCATGGCCACCTAAGGGCCCTTTAACACTGATGTGCTTTTGCTGTGTTTTTACCTAAAAAAAAAAATGTAAGAAAAATATTTCCATTTAATTCCTATGGGACTCTTCACACCACTGTGCTGCAGGTGCTGTGCGTTTTGAAAGGTCATGCTTGCAGCATATTTGGTGCGTTTTTTTAAAACCATATTAAATTAATAGAAAATGCACCAAAAATGTATTAAAAACGCATGTCCCCACTGGAACACATAGAAAACACATCAAAACGTGACGAAAAATGCAACAAAAATGTATTAAAAACGCATGTCCCCACTGGAACACATAGAAAACACATAAAAAACGTGACGAAAATGCACCAAAAATGTATTAAAAACGCATGTCCCCACTGGAACACATAGAAAACACATAAAAAACGTGACGAAAATGCACCAAAAATGTATTAAAAACGCATGTCCTCACTGGAACACATAGAAAACACATCAAAACATGACGAAAATGCACCAAAAATGTATTAAAAACGCATGTCCTCACTGGAACACATAGAAAACACATCAAAACGTGACGAAAATGCAACAAAAATGTATTAAAAACGCATGTCCCCACTGGAACACATAGAAAACACATCAAAACGTGACGAAAATGCAACAAAAATGCACCTGCGTTACAGTTTTTGTGCAAGTTTCACAGGTGCATGCTGGGTAATAGTCACGTATTGAAAATGCACCGGAAACGTGGCAAAGACGCATATGTATTTTTTTCAGCGGAGCAGTGTGAAACAGCCTAAGGACAACCATACAAGCTACAATCTGATTGCACAAGCTCCATACATGCTCATTTAAGCCCTGTAGACATGATCAGAAAATCGTACAAATAAAATACCGCTTTTGAATCGATTGTACGATAATCGGATCGTTAGTACAGAGCTTTCGAGAGCTGATCATGAAAGTTCATGCGATAATATCTGATCGGACAGGCATGAAAAGTTTTTTTGGACGATGCCAGATTGTACGATTTTCGTTTAATCAGTATAGCTGTCGTTGGAATATACAAAACAAATACACTACACTGCTAATACACTACAACACGACATCACTTCCGATTTTTTATTCTGTCGTAGGAGAATTTTCGTGACTTTAGTAAACGCTTCAGATTCGATCTGAGATTAGCAAGCAAAAAAAAAAAGATCATTCGTCCAATAATCTCATTGTGTGTACTGGGCATTAGGCTCACCCTACACATTACAGTAGTTCTACAGATCTACCAAGACTATGAGGATCTACTTTATGTATCCAATCACTCTGTATCCAATCAGGCTGGCCCTTGCGTCACATACTTGCTGGGAGATCTAAAGAAGATTGTACAATCTGCACAAACTGTTGGCACTATATAAGCCCTGTATAATAATAATAATAATGCAATTGTAACATGAGTGGTGAATATAAAGCAGAACTGTGTAACATAAGAACAAACTGAAACAATACATTTTGTTTGTATCCAATGTGCAGGACATCACATTACATAGTTGATGGCGGATCTAAAGGAGATTGTACAATCAGATTGCTAAAGGCTGGTCATACACTGTACAATTTCCTTTAGAAAGAGCCTCTCTGATTGGACATTCATTGATTAGACTTGTCCTCATGTGACATACATCTGGTAAGTAAAGGAAAGCTTGTATGGTCAGTGGTCCACCCGCCATAGTAGAAGATTTGGGCACGATGTACAGCCAGGATCGGAAGGTAGCAGGGCACACACACACACGTCTAGTACAGAGGATGCCAGGCGGCACCTATGATCGGAGCCTAGGCTGGTACTAAAGATCCTGGCACACACAAAGCCCCCCGATCCCCGGGTACGATGTGATCCAACCAACTGTTGTCCCGCAGCCCCTCCTCTATACAATGATGAGACAATGAAGGCAGTACCGTGGTGTCCGCACAGCAGCAGCACTGGCCCATCCTGGCAGGCGGCTCCCCGGGAGGAGGACAGGCGGCTTCATCCAGAGGATGTCTCCGGGCTCACTCCATACACTCCATCTACACACAGCTCCGTGTCTGGGGCTGGTGGGCGGGACCGGCCGCCTTCTACATCACAGCCCAACACATCATCAGCAGACATTCAGCACTTTCCGAGGATGCTGGCATTGTGACGTCACTCCTCTCTGACAATGACAAGGATCCCAATGTTCTTCCCACCAAGGATCTCCTCTCCGGGAGAGGTGACATCAATACACGGCGGGGAGAGGAGTGATGTCACCACTGGTGTGTGCAGAGAGATCAGCTCATCATGGAAATAGCTTTTCACCCGCACAACAAATTGTATATAGAAAAGTAGCAGATTCTTATAGAAAGATGGCATTCTGATCACACAGAGGCAGCAATGGAAAGGAAAAGGCTGCAATGCCTGCAGATCAAACGCATCACAATAGGACATGCTGCGTCCAAAGAAACGCGTCAGTGTGATGCAAAGCAGGTTGAACGCGTCCTCTGAATGGCCAGTTGTACTGCTCCTCTAATGTCACCAGGGTTTTGTGTTCCAAAGACTATGTGTACGCTAGCCTCAAAAGTAGGTGATCCATGAGCGCAATCCTGTCGAAATTGCATCGCTCGGTGTTGTTCACATGTTGCGTTACCGTTGCGTCAAAACTGACCCGACATAAACATAGAAAAGTGATGGCAGAAAGAGACAGAGTAGTCCATCAAGTCTGCCCCTTTTTTTTGTTAACTTTTTTGTCTGAGTGTAGACCTATGTTTGTCCTAAGCATGTTTAAAGCCATTTACTGTTAACCATAGGCATGTGCAGGGGGTGTGCCGGGTGTGCCTAAGCACATCCTAGTGCACGGGCGGCTCCAGGGGGGGGGGTGTTTGGGTTCACCCCTGTCTCTACAAACATCTCTGGTGGTTGTCCACACTGCACACTAATGCCGCGTACACACGACCAGACTTTCCGGCAGACTAGGTCCGATGGAATTAGTCCGTCGGACAATCCGATCGTGTGTGGGCTAATCCGATCAGACGGACCTAGAACATGTTTCAAATCTGTCCAACGGACTCAATTCCTATCGGGAAAACCGTTCGTCTGTATGCTGGTCCGACGGACCAAATACAACGCAAGGGAAGCTATTGGCTACTGGCCATTGAACTTCCTTTTTTAGTCCCGTTTACGCCATCACGTTCAAAACGAACAGACTTTTGAACGGACTCCCTTTGTGTGTGGTCAAGTCCATTCGTTCAGAAAGTCTGTCGGAACCCTGCAGAAAGTCAGTCGGGAAGACCATCGGACCTAGTCTGCCGGAAAGTCCGGTCGTGTGTACGCGGCATAACTGGCCGCATTTTTGATTAGTTAAAAAAATGAAAGTGTTTGTTTCTATTGATAAGTGTCTATTTATTAAAACATATTTTAATACATTTTAAAATGTATATGATATATATATATATATATATATATGACACACATACACACGCACGCATGTGTGTTTGAGCTTAGGAGTGCACACCCTAATGCAAGAGGCTGCACTACACCTATGCTGTTGGCTGTCTCACTACCTCTGCTGGAAGTTTATTCCAAGTATCAACTACCCTTTCAGTAAAATAATACTTTCTAAGATTAGTTTTGAACTTTCCTCCAGTTAGTTGGAGGTCATGTCATTTGCCAGGCTTTGCTGCTCCCCAAACGCTTCAATTGATGTCTATGTATATCCGCCGAAAACACGTCACAAACACCCCCATGGCATTTACATTTCAGATGCGTTTAGAAAGCGTTACTAGCCAAGATGAAAATACATGAATCCATACAATAAAAAAACAACACAGAGGGGACTTCGGACATGCAATTTCTAAGGCCTCTTAGGAGCAGTTGTATGTATGGTTGTTGTATGGGGGAGGGGGGGGAGAGGACTGTATGTATGTATGTTGCATGGGGGGGGGGGGGGGGTGAGGACTGTATGTATGTATGTTGCATGGGGGGGAGAACTGTATGTATGTATGTTGCATGGGGGGGGAGAACTGTATGTATGGATGTTGTATAGGGGGGTGAGGACTGTATGTATGGATGTTGTATAGGGGGGTGAGGACTGTATGTATGGATGTTGTATAGGGGGTGAGGACTGTATGGATGTTGTATGGGGGGGAGGACTGTATGAATAGATGGTGTATGAGGGTGGGGTGAGAACCCTTTGTTGAATTCCTGACATAGACAATACCCCAAGAATGTACTGTACAAGTCTCCCAGCGTGATCTCTGCACAGTTCTCAAGAGAGTAGCAGGTTACATGGGGAGGCTCCGCCTGCAACTCCACCTCCGTGTGCTTTCTGCGGCCAGCCAGAGCACGCAGTAACATGGAGGCTCCACCTCCGTCTCCGTGTCCTGTCTGAAGCACGCTGAGTGAAGGGGGTAAATGGGGAGGGAGAAACCTTGGCATGGCAGGAGCAGAAATCACTGCGGACATGACAACACAGGCACAGTGAGCCGTGGGTCGGGTTAGGTGAGGATATTGTCCGGGTTAAAGGCGGGCAGAGACCCAGACACATGTCTCAAAAACCGTACTGTCTGGGTGAATACCAAACAGGTGGCAACCCTAGTCTGTAGCACGGCCCCATTCACTTGCATGAGTTACATTCAGCGGGCATCAGCAAGGGGTATAATTCCTGTCGCAGAACATGTACACCCCTAGTTGCTGTCTTAGCAGAAAGAGGAGGAGCAATTGAGGAGCGTTTTACCCCCCCCCCCAATCACAAGTGTAAACAAGCCCAAAAGCAATGTCCATCAACACAACTAAGACCTGTTTCACACAAGGTTCAGCTTGTATAAGATCAGTGTGAACAGCAAGCTTTTACAAAGCATTTGCAGAGCTTTCAGCAAGCTCTGTTGAAGTTTTTAAAGCGCCCTTCAGCTCTAGTTTGTAAATGTTAAACACAGACCTTATTGAGAGTGCTGTCACTAAGCAAGCTGCTAGCAGGCTTCCGCACTGCTTGAGGCTGGGTTCACACCTATGCGAATTGGATGTGGATTTCTTCACATCCAATTCGCGTAGCAGGAGATTGTGACTGGCAGTCTATGGAGCCGGTTCACACATCTCCGCAGCAGTTCTGGTGCAAATTGCACACGAGTCCTGTGCGTCTTTTGGTCCGTTTCAGGTACGAATTCAACCCACAATTCGGGCTGAAATCGGACCTGAAATGATGAATGGTGACGCACTGCACTCCTGCTGGGAGCCTCTGCGATCTCAAGTGTGAACCCAGCCTTAAGCTTGTTGAAAGCCTGCTGAACCCTGCTTTAGCTTTTAAAGTGACAATCAGCACTCCCATTAGGATTTCCAAACAGGAGTGCTGTACAGGCTTAGAGAGAGCTCCTTGAAGCTTGATGAAAGCTTTTCCAAGGCTTACTGTTCACACTGCTCTTATACAAGCTGAGGCCTGCGTGAAACCAGCCTATATTGTTGAAGATGTTTTTCCACTAACTGAAGTAGCTTCCTCAGGTCTAATGTGTGTCAGGGACCTACCCAAGCATTGTAGCCAAAGATGCGTTGTGACCTATATCCAATCACAATGGAATGTGTTAAGGCAGATGCTGATTGTTCAAGGATAAGATGGGAGATGTAAATGTTCGTAAAACCGCAGTGTTCTAATTACATAATCCAGTTGTGATTGTGCTTGGAAATCTGGGGTGTGTAATAATTGTATGAGTTGAAAGACTAAAGGTGTGAATTGTCAAGCCCCCGGGGTAGAGATGTGAATAACAGCATTATATGTTGTGACAGATATCAAAGTCCTCCACCCTTGTTTACGGATGGTTATTCCAGTCTAGGATCACTTATACACCTCTCGCTTTAAAATGTGCACTTCGTTGTCCTTGAAAGGATCCCTTCACCTGAGTCCTGACCTGTAGAGTTCACCATCTGATGCTGGGCTATCCATTTTTTGATCAGATGCTTTGTCTCCCCAATTTGCAGTTCTCTGCCTTCCTCACTGGACTGCATAGACTACTTCTCTTGTGTTTCAGTATTGGGTCTTTTGAATGTATACACTTCTGTTTCAGTGTGTTGCTGGGCTTAAAAAACATAGAATGTGATATTTGCTAATAATGAATCCTTCTTGGTTTCTCTAATACTCTGGGATGACTATATTACTCGGTGTGTTCTGCTTCTCCCTTTTGTTTAATGTTTCCATACAGGGCCGGGACAAGGGGTGGGCGAGAGGGACGTCTGCCCCGGGCACAATGGTTTACTGTAAGGATGGGGTGTCTTCCTTCTGTTACAAGGCTGGCACAAGTAGTGACAGCGGCAGTGATTTTGAGAAGTGAGTGACTGCTGAGCATAGGATCCCCTAACCTTACACGACATGAACAGGGAAGGGGGTTCCATGTGTTGCTTAACTTTGTAGATGTTTTAACCAGGGCTTTTTTTCAGGGGGAACATGGGGGGACGCAGTTCCGGCACCTCCAGCACTACATTTATTTAATGGCAAGGGGTGCTGGGGATGTGCTGGAGGGTCTATTGATTTGGCCGCTGGGGGATCTATAGTCTATAGCGACTATGCTGGTGAGCTTCTATTTTTTCGCCGGGGTCTATTGTTGCTGGTGGAGGATGTATTGTTGCTGGAAGGGGGTTTTATATTCCTGGGGGGGTCCGTTGATGCTGAGAGGAATCTACTGTTGAGAGAGATATCTATTGTTGCTGGCTGCTGGAGGGTCTATTGATGCTGGCTGCTGGTAAATCTGTTGTTGCAGCTGGGGGTCTATTGTTGCTGGGGTGGATATTTGTTGCGGGGGGGGGGGGGCATTGTTATGTGAGGGAACTATTGTTGCTGGCTGCAGGGGATCTATTTTGCTGCTAACAAATTCTATACAAATTACTTAGCGCCACAGAATGATACTTGGTTCTGTATTCTCTAAAAGGAGTGGTACTGGGAGGTGGGTAGGGGGTGGAACCAAGGGATGGTGCTCGGAGTTGGTTAGGGGGCGGAGACAAGGGGTGACTTAGAGGGGGGGGGGGGGGGGGGGGGGATTCCTGCACCTATTCTCTGAGAAAAAAGCCCTGATTTTAACAAAAGCCCAGCTTGGGCAGCCATAAACGTTCAAAGAACTCCTGAGATGTCTGTGTTCTTTGTCTTTTTTGTGTTCCAGTGGGTGGTGGAAGTCAAAGAGCAGATTTGGCAGGTTTCTGTAGACTTCAATATGCAAGTCACCTCCCTGCTTGACATGTTCCTAATCCTAACACTTATTACAGCTGAGGAAGTTACTTGCATCAATAGCAAATCGAAGTCTAGATTAATGTGACCGACTACTGCTAGGTATACCATGACCTGGATAGATGAGAACCTTACATAGTTACATAGTTGGTGAGGTTGAAAAAAGTCCATCAAGTCCAACCTGTGTGTGCTTTTATGTTTATATTACATTGTATATCCCTGTATGTTGTGGTCGTTAAGGTGCCTATCTAATCGTTTTTGGAAATTATTGATGCTCACATCCTTACTGCACTAACAGTAAAAAAAAACCTTTACGCAGTTTTTGGTTAGTTCACCTGTAACCTAATGATGACATGTTAGAGCAGTATATAGGTGATTGTGGTGACTATTTCCAATAGGTAATGACTAAGTGCTAACATTTGCGCGAAACGCGTCTACATTTTTGTTGTCCACTTGTCATATGAAACTTCAATAAAAGGATTTTTGGAAGTGCAGCCGCCTGGAATTATTTCTTTATATTTGTGAGTTTGTAATTTACCTTTTTTTTATATATTAGTAAACATTTTAAACGGAGAGCACTAGATTCTGCCTTCCTTCATTTGCATATCCATCATATTTGGTGAGATGATCTTGGTTTTATCCCATGTGAATAATTGATTTGGAGGAGGAAAGTGATTACCAGCACCACGCCAGCCCTCTCTACTATCCCCAAAGGGAACACTGCTGATTTGACTCAGATGTGAGGTGGGCAGTCTGTGATACTGGTGGAGGAAAACACAAGCATTTTGGATTTTTGCATGGTTGATATTTGGTTTTTTGAATTCACTTCAATCAGTCACTGATACTATATATGAACTTTCAGCAATATATGTTTATTGATTAACATTTTTACACTTTTATTATTATTAATGTTTTTTTTTTATTGCGCAGCACTGTCTATTGATTATTTTCACCTTTTAAGTGAAGTGAGAACACTTGTTAGTGATAGCAGCTATTATTAATTATTATTAAAATTAGTTTACACCACTTTATTTCACGAGATTGCACAGATTGATATTCACTTTATACATATAGGCATCCACCTAATATTTAAAGGGAATCTGATAATTGTTATGGCTGACTTGCTTTCAATAAAGAGGTCTCTGGAGCTGTCAACTTTATTTTTGCCTTTGTATTACTAGTCCAAGGCATCATAGACCTAGAACAAGCACGCAGAATAGAGCTGGACCACTTGCTATGTACTGTATATGAGTATTACATATCAGTGACTCATTGTTGGAACAATGGTGAGCATCAGTTCTGGAGTGAGCAAATGTACCTCCTATATTTCTATTTTGTCAGTTTCTTTGCAAATATGAGTTTTGGGTGGTCTACCTTTACTATTACTACTTTTCAACTACCATTGTTATACATGCAGGTGATAAAGTGGTTATAAAAGCTAGACATTTCTTACCTTAATGCTTTCCCTGCATTAAGGTAAAAAATGTCCCACTAGTTGTATCTTCCCCTAACCTCGCTTTATCCTATTTCGATCCAGCGATGTGCCCGTCTGCAGCAACGCTGGTCTCTGTCTCTCCCCACAAGCTCAGAGATGGCAGTGGGATCCATTGGCTCCTGCTACTGGCAAAAAAATCCTGTGAGGAGGAAGTAGGGCAGAGCCATGCTGTGTGTGGCAATGGATGCACACAGCTCAGATCGAGACCGAGCCAGCAGATGTGCCACCATAGGAAACAGATTCCTATCATGGCACACATAGAAGAGAAGGAGTCTACAGCGTCCTCTGGGACCCCAGAAGAGGAGGATCTGGGCTGCTCTGTGCAATGGTATTACAAGTATAACATGTTTACTATATTAATTAAAAAAAATCCTTTACAACCGCTTTAATCCTTTACAATAGAATATCATGAGGGCAGTTTACTAAGACTGGAGCAAACAGAATCTGGAGCAGCTGTTCATGGCAACCAATCAGCTTCTGTTTTTTATTTGCAAAGCGTAACTGCACAAGCTGAAGATAAAAGCTGATTGGTTGCCATGCACAGCTGCTCCAATCTTAGTAAATTCACCTCTATATGTACAATCACAAGTAAGTATGTCATGGTGTATAGCAGGGGTGCCCAACCTTTTGAAGAGCAAGGGCCACTTAAGTGACTTGGTAACTGGTCGCGGGCCACAATAAGTGGAGCGGACAGAAGACAGAGCCGTGTCCGCTCTGTATATACAGAGCGGACATGGACACAGTCCACTCTACTCTGTGGGCCCCCCTATCCGATCCAACCAGATGGAAGGGGACAGATACCCTTTTTTTTTTTTTTTTTTAGTGGATCGGATTGGAGGTAGGTGGGTGCAATTGGACACACGTCCGTTTACATCTGCCGCTCCATAGAGGTGAATGGAGGGTCCGTGTGGGTTGAACCGATCATGTGAAAGTGGCCTAAGGCTGCTTTCACACTGATGTGCAGCAGTTTACCTGCACTGCGGGTGCAGTACAGTGCACCTGTGGCTTTCCTGCAGGTTAGCTGCACTTTGTCATCAATGTCTGTTATATACTGCAGGTGTGGTGCACTTTCTGAAAGCGCACCAAACCTGCAGATAACAGAAGTCTATGACTCGGTGCAGGTAACCCGAAGGTGCAATGCGCTGCACCTGCGGATCCATTTGAAAGCAGCCCAGTAACCACTGCAGAACAGATATGCCCATATATACACTGCTTTTAGTAATAAACTAACCTTTAATAACCTTTAATAACATTCTTCCATTCAGGTATCGCCGGCTGTTGCTGTCCCAGGCAGAATGCATTTGGTATCACTCCACTTGGGACAGGAGTCAGTGCTATACAGGAAGCATCGGCAAATGCAGCTCTGCTTCCTCCACAGCCGCTTGCTTCCTCTACCGCTGGCTTCATTTAAAACACTGATGCTCTGGGATGGTGGGTCGGCAACCGACGATCTGGGTTTGAGAACCTGCTATCCCAAAACAGGAGGTCGCGGGCCACATCAGAAGGCTCCGTGGGCCACATGTGGCCCCCGGGTCACTGGTTGGGCACCCCTGGTGTATAGTATGTACATAGTACATAGCAGTTTTTCTCAACCTTTTTTCAGTTGTGGCACATCTAAAATTATTCACAATCTCGTGGCACCCCTTCTAAAATGTAAAAAACGAAACAAATAGTTTTACATAACGCAGCTGCATTCCCACACTAAAGGCACCCAATGTTAGAGGTGATTTATTCTTCCAAAGCAAATAAACCTTTGCACACTGGTACTGACTAGGATTCCAGCATTGCTCTTCTCCCTAAGGTTTTCTCCATCATTCAGCTAATGTGACCCCAGTGCTGATGGAGAGGAGCAAGCAAGGTCGTCCTCAGATGTCCAAAGTCCTCCTTATCAACTTATGATTTTATTGGTTGTTAGGACACTGGCAGCTGGCCTGTACGCTGCTCAAGGTTTTAATGTTCCACAATAAAAACCTGTTGACAATTGTTGGGCAATTTGAGAAAATTTTTGTCCATTTTGCCAAGGCACCCCTGAAAAACCAGCCTTTTTCAACCCTGGTGAAAACAGTATACATATTGCAATTATACAATCATATATTTACATGTACATATACTTTCTGCCATTTTACATCTGATATGTCATTGTGCATCAGTGCATGAATATGGTTAACAGATGAAAGTCACCTTTCCTAGCCCTGATAAAGTCTTAAATGTCAAAGTGATTGACTTTTGAGATAATTATTGCTTTTGTTTAGGTATGCATATTCTGCTAATTACTAAGGGGCTTGTCCTATGTGCAGTTGACCTTCTATAATTAGGAGGTCTATTTATTTTGATGAGTGACATTCCACTTATTTGTAACACAAAAATGGTCTAAGGAAATTAACAAAATTCTAGGCAAATAGCTTTAAGCCGCGTACACACGACTGTTTTTTCCGTCGGAATAAACTCTGACAGCTTTTCCGACGGAGTTCCGCTGAAACTGTCTTGCCTACACACAATCACACCAAAGTCCGACGTCAAGAACGCAGTGACGTACAACACGTACGATGGGACTAGAAAAAGGAAGTTCAATAGCCAGTAGCCAATAGCTGCCGTCTCGCACTTGTTTCAGAGCATGTGCCGTTTTTAGTCAGTCGGAACAGCATACAGACGAGCTGTTTTCCCAATAGGAATTGATTCAGTCGGAAATATTTAAAACATGTTCTATTTCTAGGTCCGTCAGAACTTTAAAAAAAAAAAGTCAGATAAGGCCCACACACGTTCGGAATATCCGATGAAATAATTCCGGACTTTTTCTGCCGGAAAGTCCGACCGTGTGTACGCGGCATAATACACACTAAAATACAAACTGGATCTCTCTACACCATAGTAAAACAATATAGCCTATTCCGGGATCCACTTCAGCCTGTGGCTGGAAAGCAAATGAGCATCAGCACACTCATGAGATTGCAAACCAAATGAGCCTGACCGTGTCGGATGGTTAAGCCTGCCTTTCCCAGGGTGGAGCTGTACAGTGCATTTCGGGAGGTTGATATAGCGACAGGTATCAAGACAGATATAAGTATTTATAATGTTAATACATACAAATATTTATATTTTTAAAATAAACTGTCACTTGGCTCATTCAGGGTAAAATGGCAGGTGCTCTTGATGAGACCACCCTGCTTCCACTGTTACTATGCCATCTGCACCATTCACCTGCCGGGTCACTTTAATAAATACAAAATTAGGTGTTTTTTTCTATCTACCCGAAGTTCAGGTTGAAATAAAAAGGAGGAAGGTTTGTAAATTATTTACATTTTAAATTGTTTTAAAACACATTTTTGGTATGTAAAGCTATTTTAGGTAAATATTACATTTTCTTATTTTGTTTCCATATTCTAGAGTGCTCAGTAAAAGCAGCCTACCTGTTCTCTCCTGTCCTGTGATACCCCACAGGGTAGATGAAGAGATAGATCTGACGTTGAATAATAGGATGCCGACAAAATATATTTATACATGATCTGCTCCATGAAAATCACATTCAAATGCAAAGTACACATACAAAGTCTCTTTCTCTCTCTCTCTGACACCTGAATGTATCCACAGTGAATAATTCTACTTTTTTTTCCCTCGTAGAGGGAGGTGATGTGTATATTAGGGCTCAAGTAGAGGGGCGCTCTTATCAAACGCAACCCTTTCCATTCAAATGCAGCACTGCTCAAACGCTTACACCAAATGTAAATTGACAAGAAAAGGCAGCGTTTGCCTGTAATTTAAATGCACCTCAATAAAACTAGTGTGTCTAAAGAAAGAGCAGAGCAGTTCAAACACAGCTTCAGAAATGTCATCTATACAAGTCAATGGGAATCTGCTGACCTGTGTTTCACACGTGTTTTAAATTCACATCAAATGCAGGAAAACAACGCCTGTCTATGAGCCCTTATGTGTGTCTTGAAGTCACACCTGTAGAGAAATACAGACAAGAACGTGTTGTCTTCCCTTTGGTATATTTATGTCACCTTCCCGTATATGGTGGCTCATTTTGTCTGCTAAGTACTTATTCTGCTTCATGAACCATGTGATCTTTCCTAGATTACGTCCAGCCTACAGCACAGAGGGTGTCACCCACCTCACTACTCTCTGGGGGCAGTGCCATGTGTACATGCTCACAGACAGACATCAGTGGGGCAGAAGATGCTAAATTATTGATAATACATCTTATTTCCTATATTATCAAAGTACCAACGGATTCCAAAGTGCTTTATAGAATACAAAAAAAAAAAACACCACTTCTTTCTGTGCTTCTGGAGAAGCTTACAATCTAATGTCCCTACCTCTCCTATACAGACATCTGGGGAAATTTTGTCTAGATACCACATAACTTATCTGATTATCTTAGGCCTATGTCACATTGGCAAGGTGCGGCCAGAAGCATTACTAAAGTTCAGCCTTTACCTTCCTATATCTATCTTCATAGCAGCACAGTTTTCTTAGTAAAAACTAATTTTATAATAGAATATATGCAGTACCCACTAAATAAATAAATTATGTAACGCATAAACTTAAAGAGGAAGTAAACCCTCCTGTAAAAAAAAAAAAAAAACATACCCTGCAAGATAAAGGCATAATGAGCTAGTATGCATAGCATACTAGCTCATTATGAATTACTTACCCGAGAACGAAGCCCCCGCAGCCGTCCTCGTCTCCCCCTCAGGCCGCCGACATGTTGCCCAGGGCTTGCTTCCGGGTATCATGGCTCTGGTGCTGTGGTTGGCCGGAGCCACGATGATGTCACTCCCATGCATGTGCGGGAGCCACCGCGAACGGCACAGTAAGTACATTGGTGGGATAGATGAGCAGGGGGTTACAGTGGTGGGGCAGAAGAGCACGGGGGTACGGCGGTGGAGCAGATGTCCAGGGAGGTACAGTGGAGGGACAGAAGAGCAGGGGGTACAGAGGTGGGGCAGATGTGTAGGGGGTTAAAGTGGTGGGGCAGATGTGCAAGGGGTACATTGGTGGGGCAGATGAGCAGGGGGTTACAGTGGTGGGGCAGATGAGCAGGGGGTTACAGTGGTGGGGCAGATGAGCAGGGGGTTACAGTGATGGGGCAGATGTGCATGGGGTTACAGTGGTGGGGCAGATGTGCAGGGTAGTACAGTGGTGGGGCAGATGTGCAGGGTAGTACAGTGGAGGGGCAGATGTGCAGGGGGGAACAATGATCTGAGGTGTGAAGGTGCATGAATTAGGGCTCATCTGAGGCGTGAGAGTGCAAGATGTTAATTTCTCACTACTAAGGTAGTTTACAGCATTTACTTTATAAAAACTTCTTTTCATGATTGAGAGTGTGAAGTTGACATTTTTTTGTTATAAAATCGGCACGCTCAGTTTCTTTGAAAACATTTTTCGGTACATTGTGCTCAAAAGGTTGCCTACCCCTGATGTAGGTCCTCTTTAATTAACAAACTAAAAAACTGTATCAGTTTTGAATGGATTTCTATTTTGTGAAAATTCTAAATTAGTTTGAATGACTCTTGTATAAACTGAAATTATAAAATGTTATTTTCTTCTGTACATTTATAACAATATGGATAGTGAAACTTGCCTCCTGTTTTATTTACTATTACCAATAACATTTATTGCTGCACAGTTTCAAGTGATACATAAGTGTCAACAGATAAAAGCCCAAAGCATCTGCAATTTTAATTTCTCTGTGTTATTTGCTAGATTATGTAGCTGCCTTAATAAATTCCTTAAAAAACAATAATGCGTTTTTTTTTTTTGGTAAATGGGTAGGGGTACAGTGTACCGATATATTCACATAGAGTAGGGGGCTCCCTTGTTAAAGGGGGCTTCCGGATACCGATAAGCTCTCTGCCCGCAGACTCCGACAACCAATGGCCAGGGTTGTCGGGAAGAGGCCCTTGTCCTCATCAACATGGGGACAAGGTGCTTTGGGGTGGGGGCGCAGGGCTCCCCCTGCCCCAAAGCACCCACCCCCCATGTTGAGGGAATGCGACCTGGTATGGTTCAGGAGGAGGGGGGCACTCGCTCGTCCCCACCCCCTTTCCTGACCTACCGGGCTGTGTGCTCGGATAAGGGTCCGGTGTGGATTTTGGGGAGGACCCCCACGCTGTTTTTTCGGCGTGCGGGTTCCCCTTAAAATTCATACTAGACCGAAGGGCCTGGTATGCTCTTGGAGGGGGAACCCATGCCATTTTCTTTTACATTGTGCGTGGAGTTCCTCTTAAAGATTCATACCAGATGGTGCCTGGTATTGTTGGGGATCAAAGTCGGATCCCTGTTCATTGAAGTCGGGCGCATGTCGCACTTCAAGTCACAGGCAAAGTCGGAACCACAGTCATATGACTTTAGTGTCAGCATACTGTAGACAGATATGCAGTGTGGATTATATAATATACAGCAGAATGTGTACAACCAAGCACTGTGAAGTATATAACGCACAGCACAGTTTATCTAGTGGAAGAGTGTGGCATAGGAATAAGTTTCTCTCAGAAAAGCAGAAAGAGGTGGCACTTAAAGCTGAACTCCAGGTTTGGATTTTATTGCATAGTTACATTGTTCCTGCTTTAAAGCAGATATAAAATACCAGTTCACGAGAAAAAATGGTTTTCGGTAGTTAATGTTAATGTGAATTGTTCATTTATGGTTTCCTGCCAATGTAGTATCTGTTTTTGTGAATTTGTGTAAAAAGGTTATTATGAGATAAAATATGTTAAATGACTCTAGTGGTTTAGTGAATTGACACCGGAATGTTATCTCTGTGTACCTTGTACAGAGAGAAGCCAGATGATCCTGCCCTGTTATCACTAGACTTGGGTTCCCCTAAGCTATCTCCCAAAGACACATGTTGTAAATGTGCAAGGGCGGTACTGGGTATTTCCTAAGGCTAGATGCTCAAAAATCTGTTAAAAAATAGAACCTGTCCTATATTATTATTGTGTGTTTTCGTTCTAGGCACTGTACACATACCACTGGTTGAAAAGCAGCATTGCAGATTGGCAGGGCATAGTATATAATAAATGGCACTGAAGCGCATATAATGTACAGTACTATATATATAGATGAGCAGTGTGGTGTATATATAATATTCAACACAATGTATTCAGCCAAACACTACCAGGTGTATAACATTCGGGGTCAGTGTATGTAGTGGAGTGTGGAATTAGCATTGCACGGTATTCTGCTGAGTAGTGTGGAGTATATAATGTACAGTCATAGGCATGCGCATAGGGTGTGCCAAGTGTGCCTGGGCACACCCTAATCACCCTGTGCGGTGCACATTCCCTCTGCTTCCCGTCTCCCTCCTGCAGTGCTGCCAGCTTCCCTCCTCTCCTCTCAGAAGAGGGGAAGCGGCTAGAAAATATTTAATTAACCAGCCTTCCTTTTCACACAGGTGAAGAACCTTCGTCAGGAGCAGTCACAAAAGAAGAAGGGCATATTAGTGGCATCGAACAGGGGGAGATGTGGGATTTCCCCCTGTTCGATGCCACTAATATGCCCTTCTTCTTTTGTGATGCTTTCTTATCGATTTTCTTGTACCCCTATGTGTGTATGCTCCACCCTGATCTGTCTTTTTGCATTTTAGAGCGATAGTTGTACTAGAAACTCAATCACTCTCTGCTCCTGACGAAGGTTCTTCTACTTGGGGAACTGGAAACGCGTCGAGTATTTGGGGGTCACCTACCTCCAGGAGAGCTCCAGTGCTACCTATCTGTTTTTTTTTTTGTATTGTGTTGTTTTTGTTTTGGTACACTTTTTTGTCATTATATTTTTTTGTACTGTCCTGCATGTGTTGCATTGTGTACCCTGTTCTTGTTAATTGGGTGATCATTTTAATATTTGAATTAAACTACAATTTTTTTTACACATTGTTGTCCGGTGTGGTGGCCTAAGTAAAGTCCCAAAAGTAGGTGGTTTCTTCTTGGTCTATATCTAGGGATGAGACCACCACATCTAAATCCATACCATACTGGGAGTGTGCCTTAACTTTTTGTGTACAGTTTCTCAAAAGGGATAGAGGGTTTAGGTGGAAAGTTCAGGTACTCTTGGAACTGCTCAAACTGAAAGTCTCTCAACATGTAAATCCAGAGATAGCCATTCACAACTGGATTCTCACAGCTATCGGATAAACCTTTTCCCACTGGGCCTAGCAGCCGATAGAGTGTTCACATAGAGCAAAGTCTCTGCCACAGACTTGGTTGTAACTGAAGGATAAAGTAAACTTAGAGAACCCTCATACGGTACCAGTATCTTGCAGCCGACCCGGCGATACCGTACGAGTGTGGATTCACCTGGTGTCTTTCAACTTGGCTTCCAGGCTCTTGCTGAGGAACCAGCCTTATGTGTGGCCCTCTCCCGAAGAGTCCTCTCCTGGTTGCTTTCTCAGTTGTTGGGCCTCTCCAAAGACGAGACGGCACCGGACCACCTTAGAATCCTCCTTCCAGTTACTGTGCCTCGGGCTAGCCAGCCCTGAGACTCGGAATTGGATGGATCCGCACCCCAGGCCATGAGGGCTGGTCAGGAGGACCAGGACCAAACAGACAGAAAGATCTTCTGGACCGGAACCCAGAAGCACGGCAAGACAACACCCTCAATGGTTGGTTCCGAGAAAGATTGGCACCCAGCCAAATGCATCCAGCCAAACTGCGTTCTAGTACCTGCCAAAGGTGACAACAACACCTATGGCCAAGCAGAACACATCGCAATCCAGCCAGACTGGCACTGAGACCATAATTTAGTACAATTAACCCTAAAACCCAACTGTGGTTTTAGGAACATTAACTTTATAAAACACATAGCGCAAGCTCGTTAGGAGCCCGTCGCTACATTATATATATATATATATATATATATATATATATATATATAAATAAATATATAGATAGATATATATTTTGTGTCACTATATATATACATTTTTTTTATCAACTGTTGTTTTTCATATATACATACATATCTATTTTTTTTTTAGCATTTGTGGTTTGATACCCAATGCTCAAATTTTTTATTTATAATCAATTTTTGAAGTTTGTATGGTGCTGCTTTTCACAGATGGGATTTAGTTATCCTTTAGACATTTAGGATTAATCACTTTTTTCGATGTTTTAAGCAGAGGTTCTTTTGGTGTGTGTGATATTGCACTTTGAATTAAGTTATCATATTATACGCTGGTATATGTGATCCTAAAGATTACTACTATCACTATCAGAGCACATTAGCTTTTGGGGGGGGGGGGCACCATTGTTAGAAATTAAAAGATTGGAATACCCCTCTCCAATCTAGGGTAGTGCCATTTACCCCATTCTACTTTTTACCACAGTAAGGGGGTTATTTTCTAAGATTCCTGGCAAGTATGGGCACTTTACATTTAATAGAAGTCAATTAAGACTTTAACTGGGTGGACATGCAAATGTAAAGCGTGCTATTGCCGGCGAACATGCCTGTCACATCGGCATATGCGGGAATTGTTGAAGTCAATGGGGCTCGAACCTGCAAAATCCAAAGTCCTCATTGAAGACTTGTATGCAATATTACTAGTCACTGTAATACTAGACACTGCATATTGGTTTAGTCAGGGCTTTTTTTCTGCTAGAACGGGGCAGAACAGTGTTCCGCCAACTGTGGCAGCCCTCTCCTTTCCAGGCTGTCACTCAACACTGAAGTCTGTTTTCTATATTACTTCCTCCACCAGCTGTGTGCTAGCGCCAGCACCGCACGTTCCCCACA
Source organism: Lithobates sylvaticus (assembly GCA_028564925.1). Lineage (NCBI taxonomy): Eukaryota > Metazoa > Chordata > Amphibia > Anura > Ranidae > Lithobates > Lithobates sylvaticus. Next base: position 539,942,965 of record CM053027.1, on the reverse strand, counting down.
CCTGTTAATAGGTGCCCCGGGTCCAGATGACGCAACTGTAAGACGTTTTTCAATTGGGGGCTTTCAGAGGCATCTTCTGTTGCCACCTGCTGCCTACCAGATCAGTGCAACACAGAGCCGAGTGAAGCGCTGTGAAAGTCCTCCTCTGCTCTGTGCTGCACAGATCTGACAGGTGACGCTGCACAGAGAAGACTGCACAGGAGCCTGTTCTACCTAATAGAACAGAGCCGGGTGCACAGTTCTATTGCCGTGAAGATAAAATGTGGCTGTAAACTATGAAGAGGTGAGAAAGCTGCAGAGGGAAAGGGGGGACGGGTGGCTGTGCAGAGAGATAGCTGTGGAGACATGGAGGATGTTCTGCAGAGGTCAGAGCTGGTGATGGGGGGGATATTGGGTGTAAGATAGTGCACAGTAAGAGCTGTGGGAGGAGCAGGGGGTGCAGAGGTGAAAGATTACAGGTTGAGAGCTATGGATTAAGGGGAGCTGTAGATAGGGGTGCAGAAGTGAAATGTGGAGGGACAGATTGATAATCTGTGGATGGGGGTGCAGAGGTGACACAGAGGGTACAAAAGTGAGTTGTGGATATGGGAGGCGCATGCTAAGGTAAACTGTGGAATGTGAGGAAGAAAAGGGAGGTTGAGCTTTGGGGGGGTGACTTGTTTATGGGGAGGGAGAGGATATGAGCAGTGGATGGTGGGGGAGGGTGACCTTTTTATGGGGAGGGATAGGAGATGAGAAGTGGATGGGGAGGAGGGGTGACCTGTTTATGGGGAGGGAAAGGAGATGAGCAGTGGATGGGGGGGAGAGGGTGACCTGTAGACAGGGGGATGAGGGTGAGTTGTGGATGGGGAGAGGAGATGAGCAGTGGATGGGGGGGTGTCCTGTAGACAGGGGGATGAGGGTGAGTTGTGGGTGGAGGAGAGTTGATGAGCAGTAGATGGGGGGGAGAGGGTGACCTGTAGGAGGGGGTGGGATCGGGGACGGGGAGTTAAATAGGGAGGGTGGGTTCCTGCACATATTCTCTGAGAAAAAAAGCCCTGGGTTTAGTAAACATCCCGGGTATGAACATTTTTGAAACATGGGACTGCACAAAGTCTGATGTCACAATCAGGACAATGGAAAGCTTTCCTCTATGTCAAAAGTGGTTATAGACCAGCTAGAAAACAGCGATTGTGAATTAGAATCACTTGCAAAATTGAGCGATAGTGATTCTTGGGGAAATTCGTCATCAGACACTGAAAGTGACGACGATTCTCCGACTGAGCTCAGTGCTGCGTGATCCATACCACAGTCAATAGAGCACCAAGTTCGCACATGACCATACATCTCAAGTCTCCCGTGAGGTCTGGATCGCTCCTGTGTCCTGTGATAACTGAGCAGAGTAAACTGTGTTTACTCTACTCAGTTTATGAATGAACAGGAGCCTCTGTCTCATGTTCATTCATCTTTAGTGCAGAGAAAGGGACTGGGGAATCTGTGTCCTCAGTCCCTTTGTCTGTCTCAAAGGGGAGATGGCAGGGTTCTGTTTAGACCCCTGACATCACAACAAAGCCCCCCAAAAAATAAAAAAAAAAAATAAAAAAAAATATTGTAAAAAAATTAAAAAGAATATTGTAAAAAAATTAAAGAAAATATTGTAAAAAAATAAAATAAACTACTGACACCATTCTCCTCTGCCCTACCAACACTGTCCACTGCCCCAACCCCTCCCCCCAAAAAGCACTGTGAAAAACAATTAAAAACGAATTAAATTGTAAAAAAAATCTATTATTAAAAATAAAAAAAACTACTGACACATACCAAGTGCCACATACCACCCACCCCCCACCCCTTTTCCCAGAAGCACTGTGAAAAAATATTAAGAAAGTGGGGGAGAGGTGGGATGCGGGCGCAAAGCACCACCTCCCTGAACTGAGTTTGCCACCTCCCTGAAATTTGTTTTTGCGGGTTGGGATGTCTGCATCACTGAGTTCAGTCGCAGAATTTTCGCTGTCATCACTTTCAGTGTCTGATGATGAATTTCCCCATGAATCACTATCGCTCAATTCTACAAGTGATTATAATTCTCTATCACTGTTTTGTAGCTGGTCTAAAACCGCTTTTGATGTAGAGGGATGATTTTTGGATGCCATGGGCGTTCTCAAGTTTCATGGCAGAAAGAACAGTATATATAATATAAAAGTGCAGGCAGGGCACTGGACAAAGCCCTAGGGACAAAACTGATGTGAAATGATTTGATATACTAATGTGTGTTATGTTTTTTTTATTTTTTATTTGCTGCCGGGCTCCGCCCCCATGCGTCACGATGCTCGCAGGGAACGGAGGACATAGGACAAGGTAACTAACCTGTACCTGGATACTGCAATGAAATCCTGAGTGTGGCTCGGGGTTACCACTATTGGTACTGAAAATTAACCCCGAGCCACACTTGGGATTACCGCTAGGGAGGTTAAAGCATTTTATACAGCACAGTACTTGTGCTGTGTCATTTGGCCGCCTGTATCATCTGTCTGATCCTGCCAGTTTCTACCCTCCCCTGTACACTGACTCTGATATATTAGGGCTCCTGAGCTCTGACACCGGAGTCAGTATGTGCCTCCGTCATATGCAGCCCTGCTCTCTGTCTCCTGTGCCCTCTCCCCCTTCCTCTCCCTGAATGCTTGCTTGTGTCAGTGCCCACCCCCAACCCCCCTCCTGCTGCTCTTATAGTTAACAATAAAAGCCCCCATCCCTTCTGTATTAGAACAAGAAGTTCCACTGTGTTTGTGTTATATCATAAATATGCTTATCTGTACTGATAGCACACGGTCTTCCTGCGATCATGTGACTCCTCAGCTCTCTCTCTCCTCTGCGGCTGATGTCAGCTGCAGTGCTCGGCCCCACCCACTTGAACTGTCAGCTAGGCAGAGGACAGGAGGGATGAGGCAACTGATCACAGGAAGAGGGTGTGTTCCCAGGTCAGATAGGGTCGGGTCGGTCAGTGCACTTATCCCATCCATAGCGGGCAATCACGGGCAGCTTCCCAGACTCTCCTCTGTGGGCATCACAGTGACGGGCATCACAAGCAGCTTCTCTTTCCCCTGCTTGGCGACTTCTGTCTCCTCCCTCTTCCTCGGCGGACAATCAGAACGATTCTCCTTTCGGCCAATCAGGAAAAGGGTCTCAGACCCACGCTTCCTGATTGGTGGAGAGGCGATTCAGTGTGAGAATAGGGAATATTCATTCCCTATATTCACACACCTGGGTGTGCTCCGAGCGCATTCTCAACCTCCCGAGTCCACCCTATTTTGAAGCCTACTAGAGCCTCTGGCTCTAATCGGTGCTTCAAAAAAACACCCACCCGCATTGGAATTCATGCGCTGGCATCCTGAAAGGGGCCGGAGACATGGATGGGGGGTGGCGGCGATGGATTGGGGAGGTGGTGCCCATGTGCCCTTAATGGATGGGCTGCCCCTGTGCATGGTATGGGAAAGCTGAAGTTAATCAAGTGCATGCATGAGGTCCATGCTTAGTGCACTGTGGGACCACATTCTGTCACTGGGAGTGAGGTGACAGAGGAAAGCTGGACTGGCGTAACGGGACACAAGTTCAGTGGCGTCTCCCTCTAAATGCTACATTCTGTATGACAAGGTGTGCAGCGATTAGGGATGGAGTGTTTCACAATAGGACTCTGTATTGTGCTACAAAGCTACGCGAGGTGTACGGCTCAGTTCTAATCTGGGGTTCCGCCTTAATGTTGACCTTCACATGAAAGCGGCCACACCTGGTCCCGGGAATTTGTGAGCATGTACACAGAAAGATATACCCCTGCGGACAGGGTGAGTAGGCCCTGCCCGCAGGGTGATTGTACAGAAGTCAATTGGTAGACTTCTGTACAACCACCCTGCCCATACATGGATCAAAATTTGTCCAGTCCCTGCTGAACCGGCTATATTTCATTCCATGTATGGCCCACTTAAGCGATCAATTCAGATAGGGAGCAGCCACATGACTGTCAGTAAGGAGTGGCTTTGTGAGACCAGTCGCCTGGCAGGGAGGAATTCTGCAGGCATGAGGGAAAAGGTATGTATTCCTAGCTGTTCTTTATCCCCCAAACTACATGCGCATTTAGGCTAGGCTCACACCTGTGCATGTGCTTTTCATGCGTTTTTGGTGTGTTTTTGCAGCTCGTTTTTCTTTAACAAAAAAACTTTATTGACAGACATTACATTACACATACATAGGATGTCAATCAGATAAAAGCAAAGTACACAGAGTAATTTGCTAATGGTACCAATATAGTACATACACAAATGCATTCAGTAAAGAAACATATGGAGCATATAAAAAAAAAGGAACGCAAAATTAGTACAGCCAACAAAAGGCAGTCCTAGGGAACTGACAATGAAGATATAAAAAGTTGAACCAGACATTAAAAAAATAAAATAGGGTCGCTCCATGGAGGGAGCTGGGTCAGCTAGAGACTGCCAAAAAAAAGAAATACCCAATTGCCAAATTGAAGGAGAGAATAGAATGGGAAAGCTAAGGAAGAAGAAAAGAAATAAGGAAAAAGAGGGGGGGGGAGAAGAGGTCCCGGGGGTCCTGTGAGGCTGGCATTTTAAATTGTTAATAGTTGGTGGTCAAATCTAGAGGGGTGGGCATAGTCAATCCATCAACGCCATATTCAAAGAAATTTATTGTGAGAGTTTGCCAAAATAGATTTGCGTGCATGTGATTTTTAACTGCCTCAAAGCAATCGTCAATTTGGTTGCTGTGCACAGGGGCGTGTCTAGATGGCATTCTGAGTGGAAAGGGGAAACTATAAGTTTAAAAGAAAGGGATTGTTTTTTCTTGAGGCTTAAAGTAGATGTAAACCCCCAAAAAAATATATTTTCTTATGTCATAATGTAGAGAATAAGATTTCCTTTCATTTGAGCCCAGTCTTGCCACACAGATTTACTCCAGCCCTGAGAAATCCTCTTTTATTGTTCAGTTAGAAAGATCTTGACAAAGTGCTGAAATCTTTGTCAAAAACACCCCCTTGCTGTGAGTGACAGGTGATTTACACATCCACTTTAAGTGAAGTAATGTATGAAGTAGAGCTTAAACTCCACAGTCTGCTCACCCTTGGTCAGAACCACCAAATGTGTGTCATCATTCCAGTTTGACCAGAGCCACACAGGGGCAGCGGTGAATAGTTTGGAACGAAATGGGCCAAGTGGGCTGGAGTGTAGTACCATCGATACAGTATTTTATATGCGTTCTCTGGATCCAACATCACCCTCAACTCACAAACACACCGTCGCTGAAAAGAATGTACCGGCGGTTTGCAGCACAATTTCCTTAATACGGTAGCTAAAAAGCTGATCAGCAATTATATTACATCAAATAACCAGGAAGGATATGATAGCAAGATTACCATGTATGTTCATGTTTGAAGTCAACATACAGCCTCTGTTGCAGGCTGTTTTGTCTGGGCAGTCAATCATACTTGCCAAGTTTTATGCTTGGCAATCATTTTCTCACAACTGGCTCCAAAGCCTATCATGGCCTATTCCCAGCCCTGACATCTGCATCATTAATTAGGGATAATGCATTAAGAGAAGGAGGCAATGCTGTAACAAGGCAGATCACTGACAGATGATGTATCCATGCTTGGAAAAGCTTTGGGACTTCCAGTACCTAAAGTGATCATCACAGGCCAAGAACTGCCTGTGCCCAGAGCACTCACCAGTGCCCAGTGGCCATTTATCTCTAGAATCACCAACAATAAAGAATGATAAATATTGTGTAGAGTGATGTTATTTGTCTGCATCTCATTTGAAATAGGTTGGCAGATAGGACTTCATTCAGCTGATAAACGACTTATCAGGCAATCATATACCTTTACTACTCAGACTAGTACTGCCTAGAATTCGGATGAGACATCCTTGGCTTCAATAGATATATTCCAACAAGACAGGAGTAGCTAAAGAGATTGGAGAGGTGAGGCCAAATTACAGGATGTTAACTTCAGGACTGCAAAGATCAATATATTTTTTTTTCAAATTTTTTATTTATACAAATAAAGTATCCAACAAAGCAGTGCATAATACACCAGCAATATCTCATAACGGGTTAGTACAAGAGGGGGACATACAGAAAATGTACACAATATACAGAGTGCAAGAGTACCAAATGAGTGTTACATACTGAATGTCAGTAAGGAAGGTGTTCTTGAATATGGGGGGGTCCAGATAATGTAAATATTAAACCCAACGGTGGGGAGAATAACCTGTGAGCCAGCTATAGGCCACGTTGGTCAGAGAGCACCTCTAGAAGCAAAGATAGTAAGCAGAGACATCTCCCGATTCCAATACTGTTAGTTACCAGTCATAGAGCATGCTCAATTGGACACCCGATTTTCTAAAAAAAGGTGGAGAGAGGGTTGAGAGAGCGAAGAAAATGAAATAATACAGAATAAGATGGGGAAGAAGAGATGAAAAAAAAATGTGGGGGGGGTGTCATGCTGGAGAAAGCACGGAAAAGGTGGAGGTCTAAAGAATTTACTCCCTAGAACAGGTTTCTAGAGAGTAAATTAACAGTAGGACCACACTTTCTTATATTGCTCCCGCCTATTCTGGGCTGTGAAGCTCAATATAATTTTACACGTAGCCTGCTCCATTACTCTGCACCCAACATCAAATCAATAGTTCTTGGTGTAATCCTTCTTTTAACCTTGAAACTGTCTTTTGAATGTAGGCTCACAAAGTTGACCCTCCTAATGTTTGTATTTTATGCATCAAATAAAGACACAGCTTTTGGGGAACAATAAGTCCCAGGCCGCCTTTGCAGCTATCAGCTACCAGTTTATTGTAGGATTGCATATTCTGTACAATCATACTCTGGATCTGCAGTAGAATTATAAGTTTCCTCTGTTGTTAGTACACATTATTCAAGTGATCCACAAGGATTCACAGATGACCGTGCTTATTTCTGCTGTCAAGATTCTGACACTTTCTGCCACCTCTTTGCACCGAGATGAAGTGAGTAAAAGAATCCACTACAGAGACCATTGTCCTCTTTGGCACCTGTTGCGTTCAGAAGGCAGACAGAATGCTTGTGTTTGGTTTCATCAGCATTTGCAGCCTAGTTGTTGCATTACAACAGCACCTTCATGTTCTGTCATTTACACCAGATGCGATAATACACTATTAGAATGTGTGCCCTTGTTACTTGTTCTTTCTGCTTTCTACCATTCCAACATTAGACTCCTTGGTTTACACAAACAGCACTAGTTTTATATGGACACATTATATATACATACCATCCTGAGTCTTGGTTTGTATTGGCACCTAGGCACTCATATTTTTTTGCAAAAAAATTAAATACAAAGAAGCCATGTGGAAATTAATATATGATTTAAAATTTTGACCACATATAAACTTTACGTCAGGGAGAATATTATCCCAAAGTAAATTACATGTCATCATTTCTAAATGTTTACTGAGAACGGAATCAAATCCTACCAAATAGAAAAGCAACTGAGGAAATAACAAAAGTCAAAGACAGACCTACATAACGCAATAGTGCTTCAAAAGATTGAAATGTTTGCTTCAATCTTTTTAAACTGTAGCTTTCCTTAAAAGAATAATTGGTGATCTTGCCATGAAGATCCTTGTTTGGGTACTTCCTGTTATAGGGTGACAATTGTCTCCCAATTGTACTCCTGTGTTGTTGCTCTGTAAATGCACCCCTGGTGGAAGATGCAGGCATCTGTGCCAACATATATTGTATAGACAATGCCTAAAGAAACAGTATTTTATGAAAAAATAAAAAAATATGGCAGCTGTTTATGTAATGCAGCCCTTAGCAAATATCACCTGGTTAGAGTTAGATCTACTTCTATTGACTGTTCCTTCAAAAGAAATTAAATCGTCATACAATACGATTGTCTGTGAAGGCTTACATCTTTCTGCAGTGAGAGATGCTCTCCTTTAACCTGATTGTTGAAAAGAGGTAGAGCATATACTGTATACGTTCAAATATAATACTAACGTATATAAAACAAGTAAGTAATATGTAATTGCCATTGTCATATTTTTCCTCAATTAGCCTACTATATATTCAGATTTTTTTCCTTCATGTGTGTTTTCATTTCATTAGACATAATAGTTTACAACATATTGCATATAAAACATGTAATTTATACTCAATGTAGACATTCCCTCAGGCACTTGTATGTCATTTCTATTTAGGCTGTGATTATTAAACAGACGTCCAGATCAGCATACATCAGTGTAATTTATGCTGTTATTGCTAATGAAGTCACTTGGCTCTATGAGCTATGTATAAGTGCTGATCAAGCATTTTATAGAAAGGCCATAAGTTTTATTTTAACATATTTATTGTTATGCTAAAGATGACTATGGCCCTAAAACCATCCACAACTTTAGCATTTCTCTACCTCAGTAAATGGTGCATACCTTGGACTCTTCAGAAAAGATCACACTGTGTGAATCAGCTATGTTTAATGCATGCATACTTACAGTATGTGTGATGATGGGTGAGCTAGCTCTGTGTGTTGTGTGCCTTGAACCAATGTCTTTGCAGCAGGCACATATCCCTAATGTAAATGCAAATAAAAAAATGTAAAATATAAAAAAATTGTGCCGTGCAGATGTCTTAACCATATTCCTCCCAGCCCTGGCATCACTTTAAGTAGGTCTTTATGCCTGGGGGTCAGGACAGACTTCCTGATCATGTGACCACTGTGATTCAATGGCTGTCATAGGAGTCACATTATCAGGAGCCTGTCCTGCAACTTTTGATCATGATCAGAGACTGAGAACTATCTATGGCAGCAGGATCCAGAGCCGGTAAAAGGGGGGGGGGGGGGGGGGGCGGAAGGGGCGGAACAATTTATTTGGGGTGGGGGGTGCTATAAAATTGCATTGATTACTGTAAAAATGTCACTGGCAGTGAAGGGGTTAACCACTAGGGGGCGGGGAGGGGTTAAGTGTATCCTAGGGGCGTGTTTCTAACTGTCTGGGGCATTGCTGTGTGTGACACCACACTGATCGCTGATCCCGATGATAGGGAGCAGACGATCAGTGTGCTGTCATTAGGCAGAATGGGGAGATGCTGTTTACATCTGCATCTTCCCGCTCTTGAGCTCCGTGACACGATCACGGGTACGTTAATTTGCCCAGCCGTGCCATTCTGCCGACGTATAAGTACAGGAGCCAGTCGGGAACCGGTTAAGTATATTCTTGTTCTGAAACGACATTGAATCTTTCTTAAAAAACCGGGGGAGGGGGCGCAGTTTGCCATCTTTGCCCTGGGCACCAAATGGCCTTGTCCCAGCACTGGCAGGATCACTGTATTGGGAGCATGCAGTGAGCACACTCTCAGCACAGGCTGTCTATGGATGCATATGTGCGATGTGTGCATGTAAAGCCCATCCTTTTGCTGCCGCACAAATGCATTATGTGGGCAGCAAGAGTTTAAGCATTTGCATAGGCATAACAAATGATCACAATACTGTCTGTAGTATAAAATATTGAAATAAAGGATAAGGCGCTATACATGTTCATGAAAAACTTTGCACAAAGAATAAATATACAATGCATCAAACCTAAATGTGCACACTAATGAAATAAATTGTCAAAATAGCAAGCAAAAAGTCCATAAGTGATAAATCCCAACACCAAATCAAAATGCTCTGAGATAAAACTTCTCGTTCTTCCACCATGAGTGCTCATTATGAAGATGGCCACTCACCAGAGATGTTTGACCCCTTTTTACAGGATGGTCAAAAAACACTTTGGTTCAGATTGGTTCCGCTAATAGCATAAATCCACTCCAAATCACTTCCTGAAGATGCCAATCATGGGGAAACACATGTCGAAGCGGAGGATCCGTCACTTCTGGGTCCTAACTTGATACCCCATACTAGGCTTTGCCCTCCGGTGCGAGACGCTGAACGCACCCCATCCCCAGGAGATTAGCTGACTTACACACGCTGATTACACCTAGTGCCAGGCCAGGCACTTCAACATTTCCATCGTGAGTGGCCATTGGAGTAGATTTATGCTATTAGCGGAACCAATCTGAACCTAGGCGTTTTTTGAAAATTCCTGTAAAAAGGGGTCAAACATCTCTGGTGAGTGGCCATATTCATACTGAGCACTCGTGGTGGAAGAACTAGATGTTTTATCTCAGAGCATTTCGATTTGGTGTTGGGATTTATCACTTATGGACTTTTTGCTCTTGCGATTATGACAATTTATTTCATTAGTGTGCACATTTAGATTTGATGTATTGTATATTTATTCTTTGCAAAAAGTTTTTCATGAACATGTATAGCGCTGTGACAGAATCCACTGTCACTTTGTGTTTTGGAGGGGGCTGTGGGCTGGCCTCCTGCCCACAGACTATGGCCCAGAAGAGACTGGAGAGACTTGGGGACAAAATGGCATTGAGATAATGTAATGTAATGTTACACCCCCCCACCCCCCCACCCCCCCTCCTCTTGTTGCTGTGTTTTAATTGTGTTGGGTCATGGCACGTAGACAAAGGTCTGGAGACATCTACCAGCAGGGGATGTGTAAGGAGGGGCTGCCTGCTTATCATAATTCCTTTATGTGTTTCAACTGTAGTTTCTGTTTCCATGCACAAGTGTTGAGTTCCAATTGGTTCTTCCTTGTCCCCTACCCCCTCTATGACAAGGCTAAGGGGAGTGTCCCTAACTGTGTTTAAAGGTGTATGTTTTTGTATTTAATAAACAGTTTATGCTTGGCATGTTTAACCCTCAACACCTGTGTGCCTTGTCTCATGATTGAGGGGTTAAGGGCTGGTTATGGCGAGTCTACAGGCTGCAGGTGCCTTTGGAGGACAGGAGACACAGGTCTGGTGGCGGTGCCCAGCAGAGGTATCTGAGATCCGTCACAAGCGCCTTATCCTTTATTTTTTATATTTTAAACAGTTAAGTGATTTGTTCACTTTTAAAGGGGCAGCTGTTTGTTATATGTTCTCATCCCCACAGGGCGCCGTTATTGGTACATATTTTTCACTGCCTGTAGTATGTTTAAGATGAGTGTCCGTGTAGAGATAAGAGTAACAGTTTGCATGGGCAGAATAGCAAGCCAGCAGAGACGATAGTGGTGGAAACAATAGATGTCAATGCTTCAAACAGCTTCAAATTGCTGAAACAACCAAACAGAAAAAAACAACAACAAAGAGAAACAAGGGGACACGGTGGCCTCACCCCAAGTGGCCTCCTGACTATAACTGAGTTACAATGCCGTACAAGTGGGGAGTAAATTATAGTCCAACAAAGCAGGCAGTATTGATCGCTGTTGTGGCTAACTAGAATGAGATACCTTCACCAAATGGTAGGAGAGAACCGTAAAGCGCGAGTTATAGGTCAGTCTGAGGCATGCCTTAGGGGTTTATTATTGTTGCAAACCTGCCATATTAAAGCAGAGTCAAAGAATCAAATCTTGCTCCAGACAATAACTCACAGCTTAGAGGGGTACAGCATGGAATACTGGATGTACAAAATTTACTTCAGGACGCTCTCCATCCAGGCACAGAATGGTATCTCTGTCTTGGTAGCAATTTAACTAGGAAGAGTCTGGGGTGACCTGGTACTCTGTGGACCCTCTCTACAGCAAAATGTTACATAACCAGATCCATATGAATTCCACAGGATGTGTGCCTTCTTTCGCATATTCAGGAATTCCAATTAATTTTAAATGATTACTTCTAAGCCTGTTTTCTATGTCATCCACCTTCATTTTGTGAGAGTGTAACATGGCTACATCCTGTTTCAAGGGTATAATGGTATCCTTAAGATCGTCCACCCTGCCCTCCAGGGCAGTGGTGTATTCTCTCATTTTCTGGACATCATGTCCGAGTAGTGAAATAACTTCCCAAAGCCTCTAGATTGTATAAAAATTTATCTTTTTCCATTTCTTACTGCCTGCAGCACCTCTACAAAAGTGGGCTCATGCTGGGCTGTGGGAGCAGGCTGTGCACTATTAGCAGTATGGCACTCAGGTTGTCCTGCATAATGTATTTTTTTTAAGTTTTAATAAAGTACTAAATTAGCAAATTCCATAATTTGTCCTCTTCCCCAACTGGGTGATTTCCAATTATATTAACACACACGCGAGGTATAACAAGACATTTTAAAGTCATATGAAAACCCAAGAGCTCAATGGACCCCAGTAGGATATCCAGGTGAGCCAAGAAGGATACTGAGTGAGCTGTGAACTATCAAGTGGGGATCCTACAAAGTTGGTGTGTGGGGATCTACACAAAGCATAATGGGAGAAGGAGTGGCCAGTTATTTTGAAGTACAGAACTTGCCGGCTCCTTTTTGGTGTACACACTTCAGCCAGGAGTTAAGGCTCATTCACACCAGTGCACTGTGATAATGTGCATGCTACTGCACACATTACTGCAATACATGGCAACACACATTACATGCATTAGTGTTCAGCAATCTTATTAATTCTTATGGGCATCCTAACATAGCTTCCCAGCCACCTGTGTTGCACCTGTTCCATGCACAATTGTTGTGGTGCCTCATATGATTGTTGTATTGCACTGGGCAGCCCATGTAAATATATATGAACCCAAAATAAAGTTGCACAAGAAAGTGTCATCATAGAAGTAATCAAATAAATATCTCAGTGATAGCTGCACTCACAATATATCCACATAAACAATGCACAAAACTAATCGATATAAAAAGTGTTGGGCTATCCGTGTAAAGTGCATAAATTCATAACAAACATCCAATCAATTGAAGGATCAATGAAAGACAAAAATCATATGTGCAAATGTTAGTAAATTGAGAAAAGTTCATACAGTGCCTTGCAAAAGTATTTTACCTATTTTGTTACATTACAGCCTTTAGTTCAATGTTTTTTTTAATCTGAATTATATGTGATGGATCAGAACACAATAGGCTAAGTTGGTGAAGTAAAATTAGAAAAATATATTCATAAAACAATTTTTCAGAAATAAAAAACTGATAATTGGCATGTGCGTATGTATTCACCACCTTTGTTATGAAGCCCATAAAAAGCTCTGGTGCAACCAATTACCTTCAGAAGTCACGTAATTAGTGAAATGATGTCCACCTGTGTGCAATCTAAGTGTCACATGATCTGTCATTACATATGCACACTTTTTTAAAAGGCCCCAGAGGCTGCAACACTAAACAAACACTGCCATAAAGACCAAGGAACGCTCCAAACAAGTCAGGGACAATGTTGTTGAGAAGTAAAAGTCAGGGTTAGGTTATAAAAAATATCCAAATCTTTGATGATCCCTAGGAGCACCATCAAATCTATCATAACCAAATGGAAAGAACATGGCACAACAGCAAACCTGCCAAGAGCCGCACACCAAAACTCACCGACCGGGCAAGGAGGGCATTAATCAGAGAGGCAGAACAGAGACCTAAGGTAACCCTGGAGGAGCTGCAGAGTTCCACAGCAGAGACTGAAGTATCTGTACATAGGACGACAATAAGCCGTACGCTCCATAGAGTTGGACTTTCCTGTTTGTCAGTAGTTTTAACCTTCATTAAAAAGCATTGAACTTTGAATTACTACACTATGAGTCCCTCCTTGTCTTTCCCTCTCACTGACCCTTTTGATGACCATCTTAGTATGTGAAAATCCACCTTGGAATCTCAGCTCATGATATCCATCCATCCCATGGGGTTACTGGGATAAGGTGCAGCCAGACTCCCATTTTGGAGTCATAGTAGCTGGTTTGCGGCTTGTGAGTGGGGTGTGCACTTTTGGGTGTGAAGAAATATTTCACTCACGCTGGAGCATGGAATTTTGTAAACACATATGTGCATCAATGAACTTTCTGCAAAAGAGCACTTATGATTTTGTCTTTCATTGAGTCTTCACTTGATTGGATGTTTGTTATGAATTTATACACTTTATACGGATAGCGCAACACTTTTTAGATTGATTAGTTACATGCAAATATATAGGCTGCCCTAACACAACGCATTTTAACGTACAATGAAATGCGCATTAACATGAGTGTTTTTAACATACTGCAGCAGACTGGGTTGGCCTAAATTGGCCCAAAATATATGAGAACGGCACAGTATTACTAACCACAAACAGGGCTTAGTCTTCCACTATACCTGAAGTCCTACCATCCTGATAGCGCTGAACAATTATGTTAAGCAGCTGATGTTAGCAATGTTAGACTGGTGGTGAAGCTGGGGTCCACCAGAGGAGGACAACCTTAAGCAACGCACACAGCACGCTATGACTGAGATTTGGTGTGATTTACTGTGTGATTAAATTAGTAAATGTACATGATTAAATTAGTATTGGATTAACAGTGTACCACCCTCCTAGGTACAGTAGGTGCTAGGATAGGTAAAGCATCCAAAAAGCATACCTTTTAATGAGTCTGAAGAGTGATTGAGAGCATGGGAAGAACTGTAAAGCAGGAGGCCTGAACAGCAGTTTTATCCAAGGCAGCAGGATTCAAAGGACAGAGGAGGACAACCTTAAGCAACGCACACAGCACGCTATGACTGAGATTTGGTGTGATTTACTGTGTGATTAAATTAGTAAATGTACATGATTAAATTAGTATTGGATTAACAGTGTACCACCCTCCTAGGTACAGTAGGTGCTAGGATAGGTAAAGCATCCAAAAAGCATACCTTTTAATGAGTCTGAAGAGTGATTGAGAGCATGGGAAGAACTGTAAAGCAGGAGGCCTGAACAGCAGTTTTATCCAAGGCAGCAGGATTCAAAGGACAGTATGAGTTCCTCTACTTTACACCCAGGACCTACAAGGGAGAATTCTGTCAGATGCAATATCCAGCATGCTTTCATGTGACAGTGTCACAGCTAACCTAAATCCCTTGCTCTGGGACACATTTCAAGGCAACCAGGTGGGCCGGTATTTGGTATTCACCAAGGGGACACAGAGCTTCTGCAAGTTGGAATTTTGTGCTATTTCATCAAGGGGACATAGTACTCCTGAAAGAGGAAACTCCGGAGAGATATCGCTCAGTTCAGGATCTCCATTTTTGTGTAAATAGAGAGAGAAGTTTGTCCTGAAGTTGCTCTACCAAGTCAAGTTGGGCATCCCATAATCCCTCATCCCCATCCAAGTTGTTTTCCCTCAATAAAAACAACTAAAAAACAAGCCCATGGACTAGTTACTGACTCTGTGTGGAAGTTGGAAAATCTGTGTTGCCGGGCTGTGCAGGAATAGGGGGACCCAAAAAAACAGCAGACCTCAAGGGGGTAGTGCTACATGTGTGTCCTGGGCTAGATTGCCCTACATTGCCTCTCCATGTTACTGGAACTGAGAAAGCTACTGTTCTGCTGGGAGCTCACCACCTGCTGGATGAAAATAATAAATCAGAAATATTTATAGGCAATATTTCACACTGCCTTTAAAAATAAGTAGAGTATTTTCAAACATTTTTACTTAACCCACAGCAAAGAAGGGAAATATAGGAAGCGCCTGACGAGCAGGCGCTATTGTTTTTCAAAAATTAAGTTGCCTGAAGCCACAGTTGGGCTTCAGGCTAATTTCTCTAAATTACTGGTTTCTGTACCAGTCCAGCGGGTTTGCACTGGGTTCTCCTTGGCCGTAGGTGTCGCTGTCACCGCCGTCAAGAGTAGAAACGCAGTCTAGCTGGATGCATTGAATGCCACTTATTCCTCGGAACCAACCCAGTGGGAGTGTTTTCCTGCTGTGCCATCTGGGGGGTGGTATTTAAGGTACCGACGCCATGTTGGCGGGGGATTATTTTCTGTCTTTTTGGTTCTGGTGGTCCTCCTGACCCAGTCCCATGGCTCTCCTGGCTTGGGGTGAGGGACTATGCATCCTGTGTCTCGGGGCTGGCTGGCCCGAGGCAACACAACTGAGAGGATAGGCCCAAGCAGATCTTGGAGCCTATTGATCCATGGATGGTCCGGTGCTGCCTCATCTGAAGGGAGAGGCCCAGCAACTGGAGGATCCAGGGGAGGACTCTTTCGGGAGAAGACCGTGCGCAAGGCTGGTTTCTCTGGAGGAGCCTGGAGACGCAACCCGGATCACATTACCTACAGTATCGCTGGTTCGGCTGAAAGAGACTGGTATTGTATGGAATTATTCTTCAATCTCTCAGTGACGCTAAAGTTTAAATTCACATGTCTGTGGCAAAGACTGTGTTAAATGCCCCACCGGCCGCTAGGTCCAGTAAGAGGGACCTATCCGGTGGTGGCTAGATCTAGCGAGAGGGACTATTGTCTTCTAGATCTTAAAAGAGAACTTGAACCGGCAGTACCAAGTGCCTGAACTCACTCCTACCCCTCTACCCTTTATTGAGAGACTTTGTCTTTGTTCTAAATAAATAACCCAAAAGAGGATTCAGTGTCAGTTTCAACATTCTTTGGGCCATTTTCCACGGAACCCAAAGACGAAGCTACAAGCAGGTGAGGTAACGGTTAGCACAAATCAAACCAGCAGGTCCTTCCGGGGTTAGTGCTACATATATATATATATATATATATATATATATATATATATATATATATATATATGCAAAAGTACAAAATGGTCACTTTAATATATTTTTTCAGTTTTTTTTACAATATTTTAAGCTGCCATAGATGGATAATAATTTGGGCTGTTAAGCAGATATGGCTATTCCTGCGAAAGAGAAGCCGATCTAACGATTGGCTTCTATCAAAGGGTAATGTTGTAAATGTTTCATTCGATCAGCACCTGCAGCCAGTCGGCTGCAGTGCCAGTGGAGGAGCCCTACTGTCAAAATACAATAGCGCAGCGGGATGACTATCTTCATTCACCTCGAATGCGTGGATGGGGAAATCCATAAAAATTTTTTATCAGCAAGCCACAAAAAAAAAGATCCATTTATATCCAGGTTTACACTCTGCACAATAACACAAGACAGTGTATTTGACTAACTGCTCCTATCAGTGAAAGGTTTACTGATATCCCTCTTCACTGATTTTTTATTCAAACCCAAGATTGTCAATATGCATGGGCTGCACATATATAGTATATAAATACTTGTGAGAAAACTGTTCGTTTTTCAGTTTGATGAAAGTCCTCAATGTGTTCTGAAGGACAGACGTTACATGTGCAGACCATTATTTTTTGCCATTCTGTGAATCGTGGCATTTTTCTGAGGTCACCATTACATGGCTCTAGGGATTTTATATGTTTACGGGAAGTCAGAGCTTTTAGGTAAAATTAATGGTTCCATTGCAGGCACCCACTGTATTGTCTCATCTTTACAGTAATATGCATATATTATGTCTACGATGCCACATTACAGTGATGGCTCATCATATGAAGTCACTGTGCTGACATAGTACAGCTGTTTAACTCTCTCTTGTCTCGTTAATTGCGTTAAGTAAATGTAAGGGGTAAATGTAATGTAATTTCACGTAACAGGAAAAATAACCCTATTTACCAACAGTGGAATTTTAGTCTTGGACACTTTTCTGCTTCTCTAGAATCTGGGCAACAGGTTGGGGGAGCTTGGAAAGCTGATGGGATTTACCAGTTGGTATAATCGTGGTATACTCTTTCTCCATCAATTATACTCTAATGATCATCCTAAATCCTTTAAAGATCTACAGGATGAGTTTGATATCCCCCATTCAAGCTTTTTTTAGTACCTCCAGCTTCGCCATGCTCTTTCTATCCAGGCTGGTTCTACATCCCGGTTCCACATCCCTCAAACAGATAGACACCAATAATTAATAAAATAGCTAATGCTACTGACAAAAAAGGTCTCATATCCTCGCTATATCGGTCTTTGATGAAGTTTTTTCACAGTATAATGCAGATTCATGGCAAAAGGAACTGGTCATCAGATGTTCCTTCTTTGGATGGCGAGATATGGCAGTCCATTTTGGAACAGGTCCCCCTTGTCTTCCTCATAATGTAGTATGGTTGCCACAACTTTTTGTTCTCCATCGGGTACACAGAAACCCCTCAGGTTGTTTAAATGGAATTGTAGAGAAAACCCAGACTGCCCCAGATGCGGGGGTACTCAAGCTAACCATCTACATATGTTCTGGAGGTGCCCCAAGCTTCTACGTTATTAGAACAAAATAATCTTAGTTATTAATCAAGCTTTTCAGATTTCACTCCAAAACAACCCTCAGATGTGCATTTTGGGCTTTCTTGGTGAAGAATTATTTACACCTCATATCAGAACTGCTGTTTCTCGCTTATGTATCTGGCTCGTAAGTGTACACTGTTGAAATGGATAGCGCCTCTCCCACTTATGTTTGAGAAGTGGTGCATCCAGGTGAATACTACCATACCCTAAGAAAAGCATATACTAATATCCTGAGGTACCCCCCTCACATTTAACAAACTATGGGACCCCTGGTTACAGGTTTCAGGGTTAGCCCCTATAGTCCTTGTCTCTATGCAAACAAAAGATATGCAGCGCTAGAAATACAAGCATAAAACTATGCAAATAAAAATGTCCACTGTAATTGAGCATAAAAAGTCCATGTTCAAAAGAATGGCATCAACCACAGTGTAAATATGACAAACTGAGGTGAACTAAAAAATTCTCCACAGAACACCAACATACCCTGGGCCTCTTACCCGAAAACAGTGGACCACTAGATTATAGATGGTCAGATAGGCATGATATATCCACTATAACAGGACTCCACTCTGATACCAGACAGCTGAATCTCGCATGATCACAACATGGGATGAATCCATAGGTTCATATGTTGGATAGAAAAGAAGCAGTTCCTCATAATGTAGTATGTTAAATCAAAGCATTTTTATTCCATAAAAAGTGTACAGGGTACTCACATTTGAAAAACTAAAACGAGCATGTCAGGAACTCAGAAAGGTCCTAAGTTACAATTGTTTCCAACCAGTAAGATGGCCGCGCTCAGCGCGTATATCGTTGTGACGTCAGATCTCTGGGCTCCACCCTACGTGGCATTTCGTCCAATAAGGAACGTTGTCAGGGGCGTGGTTAGGAGATCGTCACTTCCTCTATATTTAAGCAGAGGGCGAGATAGAAGCACCTTCTCCCCCTTGCGTTTCAAGCCTCGCTATAAGCCACCGGAAGTGGAATCACATCCACTGGAAATGAAACCACAGCCGGATGTTAGCAACAACTGCTGGAATGTAAACAATCCAGCCCACTCACGCCGGCCATAATAAAGTAGATCAGAACCAGGAACTACAAATACTTCACTGTTCTGATTTCTAAAACTGGGCTTGAAAATAGAAACTGGGTCAAATGGAAACAAAGTATGTATATTAACCACTTGCCAACCGTGTCACGTAGATATACTGCGGCACAATGACTCTCCTTGGCGAAATCCTGTACGGGTACATCCTACCCTTTTTTGGCCACCAGAGGGCGCACGCGCTGAACGGCGCCTGCTGCATGGCAGGGGACCCGATGCGTGTGGCCGGCAGGCATGATCGCTACCGGCAACGCGCGATCACGTGCATGAGCCCCCCACACGAAGATTTGTGTGTGTAAACACATAAATCCCTGTGCTGTCAGAGGAGTGGAGCCATATCATTTGTTCCTACTAAGTAGGAAAAACAATATGGCTCCTCTCCTAGTCAATCCTATCCCCATACAGTTAGAAACACAGTGAGGGAACACACAATTAACCCCTTGATCGCCCCCTAGTGTTAACCCCTTCCCTGCCAGTGACATTTACACAGTAATCATTGCATTGTTATAGCACTGATCACTGTATAAACGCCAATGGTCCCAAAAAAGTGTCAAAAGTCTCCGATCTGTCCGTCACAATGTCGCAGTACAGCCAAATAATCACAGATCACGACCATTACTAGTAAAAAAAAAATGCCATAAAATTGCATAAATCTTTCCCATTGTTTGCAGAAGCTATAACTTTTGCTCAAACCAATCAATATATGCTTATTGCGTTTTTATTTTACCAAAATTATGTAGAAGAATATATATTGGCCTAAACTGATGAAGAAATTCGTTTTTTTTTTTTTTTTAATTTGGGGGATATTTATTATAGCAAAAAGTAAATATTGTTATTTTTTTAAAAGGTGTCGCTTTTCTTTTGTTTATAGTGCAAAAAATAAAAAACGCAGGGGTGAACAAATACCACCAAAATAAAACTCTATTTGTGGGAAAAAAAGGACGCAAATTTTGTTTGGGTACAGCATTGAACCATCGTGCAATTTTCAGTTAAAGCGACGCAGTGCCAAATTGTAAAAAGTGCTCTGGTCAGGAAGGGGGTAAAATCTTCAGGGGCTGAAACGGTTAAAAACTTTTCTAGAACATCTTGAAAAACACTAATAACAATTTGACATCCATGAGAGACCTTTTCAAGGGCCAATCAGGAATTAAACAAGTGCTGCCATCTTGTGGTTGGAAACAAATATTACAAAATGTATTATAAAATTCAAAAGATTAAAACCAATAATATTAATAAAAAATGATAAAACAAACCCAGGAATTCAACTATTATTTATGAAGGCATTGACATCCCATTCTATGTTCAGACCATATGGTCTGTAAGACTTTAAACAAAAAATCCACCAGGTTTCCATCTTAGAGATCTCTCTCCTGGTGTGACTGCCTCTCTAATAGGAATTAAACTTGTCTTTGGCCATGAAAAAGGTACCTTTCAAGCTTTTACCATGGCATAACGCATAATGTTTTGACAAGCTGTGATTTAAAGAAACCTTTACGAATGTTGGCCAAATGCTCCTTAAGTCTAACCTCTAATTTGCGGATGGTGTGACCTACATAATGTAGCCCGCATGGACACGTGATCAAATAGACCATGTTCTTGGTCAAACATGTGATAAAAGAGTCTAATTGATATGTTTGGCCAGTAACATTAGAGCCAAAGGAGAGATACTTTCTCTCCATAAGACAATTGTTATGGCAAACTTCACATTTTCTACATAAATAATAACCTTTGAAATCCCCCAAAAAACTTGGTCTAATTGGGGGTTTAATTATGTTAGGAGGTGGTATGTAAATGTAACTCCACAAGGAGCAAACGCCTTCAGTGGAGATAACTCTCCAAACTGCTGGCGAGGGTGCGCTGTAGTGGGGTCTTTTTCACACTTGTGGTGGGACTGCCCTAAAATACAAAAATATTGGGAGCAAATAATAGAAATAATTTTTAATATAACACGAGTTAGGGTGAAGAAACTTCCCTGGGTATGTCTATTCCACGATACAGAGAAGGGAGGGAGACAATACGGGAGAAACCTCAGCCCCTACCTATTAAACGCAGCTAAAGCTTTAATCCCTTGCTTGTGGAAATCCCAGGATATACCCTCAATGAAAGAGTGGGTAGAGAGGGTGGAGAGGACAAGAATAATAGAACAGTCAATATATAACCTAGATAATCTACAAGAGAAATATCAGAGGATATGGCAACAATGGATTGAGTTCAGGGAAACAGAGGAGTGGAGTGAGGGAGGTTTAGAAAAGAAAAAAAAAATCTAAAAAAAAAAAAAAAAACCTGGCAAAAGAAAAGGCCAAATGGAAAGTGATGGAGGAAGCAAGAATCCAAGTCTGAAGCTCCTCAAAGACTGCTAACTCATAGCAATAGTAGTGGTATTAAGTAATATGCATGCAACCAGTTGAAATATCAAAATGTCACCTAATTCTAATCTTGTAATCCCCCGAACAGACTATGAAGGTGAGGAGAAGGGGTACTTGGGGTCAAGCAGGTGTGCTTCATTTACATGCGCTGACAAGGATTATACTGACAGCAGAATAGATCAGAGAAGCAGTCTGGTCAATCTATTGTTGATTTTACTGTCCGATCATAGTCTGGTGCAGTCAGGTGATAAGGCTGTTCTGCATAACTGCAGCAGAGAAAAGTTAAGTCACTGATCTGGTTGTGCTGTGTAGCAGGAATAAGTTAACCTGAGGATTGGATGGAAATAAATACCAATCCTTTGGCAGGAAAAACAGATCTCATATATATAATTCTGTGTATACATCTTCTGGCCTATGTTCAGCTTTAACCACGGGATGGTTAAAGGGATCAGTGTTAAACCTCATATTGACATCTAAAAAATGTAACACCTTCCTAAGGTGTTTTATTTTAAAATGAAGCATTTTTTCAGATCAAAAAAAATAAATAAATAATTATGTTAGGAGCTATCTGGTGTCTAAGGGGGGGAGGGGGGGGGGGGCGCCACTATAGGTAACTCTAGGGTGCTTGGGCAATACGGGACCTAGTATGCTGTAATTTTTCAAAACATTCCAGTGTTTTTAAAAAAAAAGTTTGATAGAGAAATACTGGTTCGAATAACTAGTAAAAAATGAAAAGCGGGAAGAAAAATAGTCATTATTGTTCCTAATCTTAGGTTTTAACAATTCTTCTCTTTCCCTTGAGCCAACATCAGCAATAACCAAATCAAGTTCATTAGCTGCATAACCCTTCTGAAGGAAGTGAGTTTTAAGAAACTCTGCCTCCTTAATCTCAGGAATTGGCTCACAGGGACAGATCTGAGCCAAGACTCGTGATGACAGCTGTCCCTACGTAGCCATTCCTGTCTGTATCCTTGAAATAAGTAGCTGTAATAAATTTATCATCCTGTATTCTAATATCCAAATCCAAAAAGTGGATAGTGGAGGTGCTGGCCTCATGCTGGAGAATAATGCCACTATCGTTGGCATTCAACTCGCCAATGAACAGATCCAAAGAAGCTTGATCTCCCTCCCAAAGGAGGAGGACGTCATCTATATAATGTCCTCAGAAGACCAATTCGGTCCTCTGTTGACCATAGATGACATCCTCCTTCCACTTGGCCATAAACAAATTGGCCATACTTAGTGCCCATCGCTACTCCAGACCTTGCAGATAATACGAGCCATTATACCAAAAAATAATTGTGGCTCATCACAAAGTCGAGGAGGAGATGGAGAAGGAATTGTTGCTGCAACAAGTGAATACCAGAATCTCTCTCAAGATAGCAATTAACAGCCTCTCTACCATGTCAATGGGAAATGATGGTATACAAAGAAGCCACGTCTGCAGTGGCCATTATAAGTCCCTCTTTCCAGGTTATTTAATTCAAAATATTGATAACCTGCATGCTGTCTTGCAGGTATGATGGAGTTTTAGAAACGAGAGGCTGTAGGAAATTATCTATATACCTCCCGATTCTAGAGGTGGCAGAGTCAATTCCACTAATTATAGGCTGACCTGGGGGATTCAGAGGGTTCTTATGCATTTTTGGGAGATAATAGATCACCGGAATGCGAGGTGCAACCGGGATCAGATTACTCCCCAAAGAGAAATAGGTATCCTTGTCAGACAAAATACGATTCATCTCCTCTACATACAATCAAGAATGACAATACTGCCCCCCTTATCAGCTGGACAAACAGTAATGTCACTCCTTTGTTCTTTGTCACTCCTAAGCGATTCAAAACCTCTATCCTTTTTCTTTTAATAGTCAGTTTTTCTAAATCCTTGAATACTAGGGCCCTAAAAACTCCAACTGAAGGAGCTGAATGACTCGGGGGGTTAAATAGTGAAGCATTCGACAGAGTGGTATGTTGAAACTCTGATGGAACTGTAATCTTATTACGAATATGATTTGAGATAATATATCTCTGCACATTAAGTTTGCGAATATACTGTATTTGTGGATATCCATATATGTTTCAAACTTTTTCAGGGGATGGGGAGGGGCAAACTTAAGGCTGTGAATTGATACCCCCTTCTCCTCATGAGAAACGGTGGCTGTGCTCAGATTAAATAGCCCAGCATCTGTTATACCGTCTTTTTTTTTTAGACCTTGTTCTCATCTCCCCTCTGGTTACTCGTTTGGCTCTATATTGCTTTTGAGGCTTGCTCCCTGCATGGGAAAAAACTTCTATTGGTAGAGTGGCGATTGGTAGATTGCGGAGGTACATAATCATTATAATTCCCCCAATGACCATTGCCACCATTATCTCTTCCATAAGTATAAGGACCACCAGGGGAAAATTTCCGCGGTGACCCCAAGATTAATTATTCTGGCCACGTGGAGGTCCCTGTTTTGTATGTTGCACAATATATCTTTCATTACCCCCATATTGTTCGTCTTCTCTAAATAGAGGTGCAAACCTATTATGGGTGTTGATGGACTCATGATGCGGAGGGCACCCCCCTCTTTTATTCCCTCTTTTAGGGCCTCCTCTGCCTCTAAAAATGTTTTTAAATGATTGCCCATACAATGGCTTAGGTGAATCACTATTTCCCTGATACAGTTGTGCTCATAAGTTTACATACCCTGGCAGAATTTATGATTTCTAGGCCATTTTTCAGAAAATATGAATGATAACACAAAAACATTTCTTTCACTCATGGTTAGTGTTTGGCTGAAGCCATTTATTATCAATCAACTGTGTTTACTCTTTTTGAATCATAATGACAACAGAAACAAGCCAAATTACCCTGATCAAAAAGTTTACATACCCTGGTGATTTTGGCCTGATAACATGCACACAAGTTGACACAAAGGGGTTTGAATGGCTATTAAAGATAACCATCCTCACCTGTGATCTGTTTGCTTGTAATTAGTGTGCGTGTGTGTTTTAGGACTCCTGACAGATCCTCTATTCATCCAGTGCTGCACTGACGTTTCTGGATTCTGAGTATTAGGGAAAGCAAAAGAATTGTCAAAGGACCTGCGGGAAAAGGTAGTTGAACTGTATAAAACAGGAAAGGGATATAAAAAGATATCCAAGGAATTGAGAATGCGATTCAGCAGTGTTCAAACTCTAATCAAGAGGTGGAAAATGAGGGGTTATGTTGAAACCAAACCACGGTCAGGTAGACCAACTAAAATTTCAGACACAACTGCCAGGAAAATTGTTCGGGGTGCAAAGGAAAACCCATAAATAACTTCATATGAAATACAGGACTCTCTGAAAACGTGGTGTGGCTGTTTCAAGAAGCATGATAAGGAGGCACTTGAAGAAAGATGGGCTGCATGGTCGAGTCGCCAGAAGCAAGCCTTTACTACGCAAATGCCACAAAGTATCCTGCTTACAATATGCCAAACAGCACAGAGACAAGCCTCAAACCTTCTGGCACAAAGTCATTTGGAGTGATGAGACCAAAATTGAGCTTTTTGGCCACAACCATAAACACTACATTTGGAGAGGAGTTAACAAGGCCTATAATGAAAGGTACATCATTGCTACTGTGAAACACAGAGGTGGATCGCTGATGTTTTTGTGAGATGTGTGAGCTACATAGGCCCAGGAAATTTGGTCAAAATTGATGGCAAGATGAATGCGCCTTGAGGCGATTCAGTTCGCATTTGCAGCGCTATACAAGTCATTCATTCATTCAATGCAGTATGTTATCAAAAAATACTGGAGGAACATTTGTATTCATCAGCCAGGAAGCTGCGCATGGGACCTACTTGGACATTCCAACATGACAATGATCTAAAAAACAAGGCCAAGTCAACCTGTCATTGGCTACAGCAGAATAAAGTTGAAGGTTCTGGAGTGGCCATCTCAGTCTCCTGACCTCAATATCATTGAGCCACTCTGGGGAGATCTCAAACGTGCAGTTTATGCAAGACAGCCCAAGAATTTACAGGAACTGGAGGCTTTTTGCCAAGAGATAACCATGAGTGAAAGAAAAGTTTTTGTGTTATCATTTATATTATCTGAAAAATGGCCAAGAAATCATAAATTCTGCCAGGGTTTGTAAACTTATGAACACAACTGTAGATGGATCAGGAGTTCCCTGTAACAAACATGGTAATCTACTGGTCCCAGTGCAGCCCCTAAATTCACAGTAGTATTGGCCTGCTCTTTGCACTGCCATTTGAAAACTGCTGTTTTTATAATCCTCCATATCTCAAACATATTTATTTTTCTTTTTAGCTTTTTGTTCGGTTTCTTCCTTTTCTAAGTGCTTTCTAAGATTGTCAGATCTTTTTTTATAATCCTCTTGGTCTTTAAGAGGATCTAATTTTTCTCTTAGTTTAATGATCTCCTCATCAATTTTGGTTAATTTACGTCTTTTACGAGTAAGCAGGAAATCAAGAAGGGATAGAGTAGCCTGATTAACCACTTCCCTGGAAGATTTGGCTGCTCAATCACCAGGCATTTTTTTGCGATACGGCACTGCGTCGCTTTAACTGACAATTGCACGGTTGTGCGATGTTGTACCCAAACACAATTTATGTCTTTTTTCCCCACAAATATAGCTTTCTTTTGGTGTTATTTGATCATCTCTGTGGTTTTTATTTTTTGCACTATAAACCAAAAAAGAGCGACAATATTGAAAAAAACACAATATTTTTTACTTTTTGCTATAATAAATATCCTCATTTTTTTAAAAAAAAGCGAATTTTTCCTCAATTTAGGCACATATGTATTCTTCTACATATTTTTGGTAATAAAAATCTCAATAAGCGTTTATTGATTGGTTTGCGCAAAGGTAGCATCTACCAAATAGGGGAAAGATTTATGGCATTTTTATTATTATTATTATTTTTTTTTACTAGTAATGTCAGTGATCTGCAATTTTATAGGGACTGCAACATTATGGCGGACAGATCGGACACTTTTGACACATTTTTGGGACCATTGGCATTTATACAGCGATCAGTGCTATAAAAATACACTGATTACTGTGTAAATGTCATTGGCAGGGAAGGGGTTAACAGTAGGGTACGATCAAGGGCTTAACTGCATATTCCTAGGGAGTTATTCTAACTGTGGGGGGATAGGACTGCCTGGGTGAGGAGAGCGATTGTTGTTCATACTTAGTATGACAGCACAGAGATCTGTCAGTTTACATTGACAGATCTCCATTCTATCATTGGGGCCGCCAGGCACACGCATCGGCTCCGTAGTCACGCGGTGGGGGCTTGCGCGCCCCCTAGTGGTCAAAAGGTGAGCCGACGTATAGCAACGAAGGTTCGCCCAGGGGAGCCAACCTGCCGCAGTATAACTGGGCCATCTTAATAGCATTATGGGCCCCTAATGCTATATACAAACCTGCCCAATTTACGAACCTACTCCTAAGAATTAAAGTACAATATTTTCTACTTTCTGCTATGAAACATATCAAATTAGAAAAATTTAAAATGTCTTCCTAAATGTAGGCCAAATGTAGGCCAAAATGTATTCTGCTACATGTCTTTGATATAAAAAATCCCTGAGAGAGCTGTACTCTCTCAGCCCTCCTCACACCTTTACGCTCTCAGCCCTTCTCACACCTGTACGGTCTCAGCCCCCCTCACACATGTAAGCTCTCAGCCCCCCTCACACTTGTACGGTCTCATCCCCCCTCACATGTGTATATATGACACACACGTACACAGACACACACACATGTACACAGGCACACACATGTACACAGACACACACATGTACACAAACACACACATGTACAAAGACACACACATGTAAACAGACACACACATGTACACAGACACACACACAACCCCCCCCCCCACACTTGTAGAACAGCCCTTACTTGAAGGTGGTGTTCCTTGTTCCAGCTCTTGTGCAGGACACACGAGGGGTGCACATGCAGGAATTTACCAGAGGGGGCAGCAAAGTCCGATGTCAGCTCAATGACACTCACACACATTCTGAAAGCCAGAGCAGCCTGTGCCCGCTAAGCCTGACTCCCTTGCCCCACTGCTACTTCTATTTGTCTGGCTCTGATGGGACCCCAGGTTCACAGTGCCCAGGGGTGCCTGCTCAGTAAGACGGCCCTGCTCCCACCCCCTTCACAGTCCAGCGCACCAGTGGGTGAGCTGTCTGCTCAGGGAGCTCTGAGAACTCATCAATCAGCGGGGTTTGATCGCTCGGTTTTCAGTCTTAGAGCCAACAGGGGACAGATGCACCATCAGACTGATGCTGCATCCACCTAGGTAAGTATGATTCTTGGAAAAAAAACAAATCCCACACTTCTCTTTTAAGTTTGCAAGGCAACTACCTGGTCTTCTGTGCACATCTTTACCAAGTTTTAAAAATATAATGTTTGTGCATCTTTGGATGCTTGTTTCAGCCCAAGGATTTGCAGGCAGAGTTGTGAGGTTTCTTGTGCCTCTTCTAGGGTTTTCTCGGGTGTTGTGTGTTTTTTTCTCTGTTTGCCCACCCCTCATTTGGGACATCCCTACGGTCAAGACTAAGAAGAGCTGTATCTATGAATGAATGCAAGAGAAAACAGGATTTTTATTACTCACAGTAAAAAAATTGACAGACACACCCCCTTGGAGGTTATTTTTTATATACTATCCTGCTTTATACAGCATAGTGTCCTACTCCTGAAGGTGGCGCTAAAACCCTACAGTCAAAATTAAGAGCTCTATCTGTCAATAAACTCAGAGAGAAAGGGACTTTACGGTGAAAAACAAAATCCAGTTAAAAAAAAACTTAGAGCGCTGCTCAATTCACTGCATGACTTACCTCTGTAGTCCAAAGCACAGATCGGGTGCTGATGTTTAAACAAGCTCATCCAGGCTAGCAGAAACAGATCAGAAGACAAAAGGTGGAAATGCCAAACACCAGAACCCAGCCATTATTTAGAGAGGTAAAGATATGGCTTCAGTGACTGGGTTTCAGTGTGCATAGTTTCCACCTTCTGTCTTCCAGACAGTTTTTTTAATTCATTAACGATTTTACATGCCATTACACTTGTTTGAAATTATATTACTTGTTTATTATTGGAACGTCACGAGACTATAACCTGGATAAAATGTCTAGTAATTATGGTAAGCGCAACACAAAATCAACCTGTTTGCTTGTTATCTTGCTGACACTTTGACTCCTCTGTAGAGAATACTGTGATACTTTTACTGTCCAGTGCCATTTAGCGCAAGTAAAGAGAGGTGAAGAAATGGCCACAGAGTGGACATAAGGGGAAAGGTGTCATCACAGATTTGCTAAAAGGGTGCATTAGCTGGACTTTACTGGCTGCTGTGAAGCAAAAAAATTAAATAAAAGGCTAACAGGGAAAACACTAAATTGAGGACATATCAGGAAATTAGAGCAATAAACCACCAGATAAATCAGATCTCAGTCTGATAAATATACTATAAACATAAAATATACAGTGTTGTTTTTTTATATGTCATAAAATTAAAATCAGCAGCTATAAAATCATACTTTCTATACACCTCATGCATCTGTGATGTATCTGGATGCATATCCAAAGGAAACCGCGGAGAAAAGGAACAATGCTATAGTGTTTTTTATAGCATTATATCAAAGTAGGCTACCCTGTGATTCCTTTGGACATGAATGATCTCTGTTGTTCTTTGACAGACTTTTAAAGCCACTAGACTACTGGCACATCTAAAGGGATACAGGGGATTGGCTTTAATGGGAAACAGAGGGAAATGTGAATGCCCAGAAGTAGTTCTCTAAAGAGGAAATGTGAAAGATTTTGTTTAGAAACATTCTAGATTTATCCGGATATCATTATTCAACTGAAAAATGCAGCGTACACACGGTCGGAAATTTCCGATGGAAACAGTCCGATGGGAGCGTTTCAACGGATTTTCCGACCGTGTGTATGCCCATCGGTCTTTTTCTTTTCGGAATTTCCGACGGACTTTGGATTGAGAACATGTTCTCAATTTTTCCGACGGAAAACCTTTCTATCGGATTTTCCGATTGTGTGTATGAAATTCCGACACGTAAAATTCCGACGTGTGCTCGGAAGCATTAAACTTCCCTTCTATAGTGCTGTCGAACGTGTTTTATGCCGCTGTGTTACAGACCGTCGGAATTTGGTGTGACCGTGTGTAGGCAAGACAGTTTGAGCGAAATTCCGTCGGAATTCCGACGGGAAAACCATCAGAGCTTTTTCCAACGAGAATTCCGACCATGTGTACGCGGCATAAGAGTTTATGTAGACTAAATCATTCGTAGTTTACATTTTTCAGACTATTTTGACAGCGCCACATTGATAAAAGGCAATAATAATAACATACATTTAGAGGGACTGTCCTTTTTTTGGAACCAAATCATCTATCCCTCTTTCCTTCTCAGTTGTTCATCTTGTTAGTCTGATATCCAGATCTATATAGAAATTTTACTATTTAACTACTTAAAGTGTCACAAAACCCTCCATGTAAAAGTAACATTCAAATCCAGCGGTGCCCAGCGCTGCTGTCTGTGTCAATGTGTCAAAAAAGGAAAGGAAGTGATGACTTGCGCATCTAGCCATTCATTTTTGTGCATAGTAATTCCTGTGGCTTTCATAACTGTGGTGTTTCCTTTGCCTATATATTTTGTGCTAACTGGTGTCCCTTTATTCAGAAATTTAGCAGGTACTGTTTGTAATTAGGGCTCCTAATTTTTGAATCCTACAGATATCACTTATATACTTAACAGCTGTGATTGAAGATGTGATTGTGCAATGCCATTTACCAGCAAGATTATGCAGTCTTTGTATAATACCTTCTACTGTCCCCTGCACATTACTTGAAGCATAGGAAATATGTTGAAAATGGCTGTATGTCTGAGATGGTCATCATCCATTTTGTCTCAGGTCATGAGCTACGGTCTACTATTACAAACATTTTTAGATCACAGTCACTTCTGAAATTCACTCGGAAAACTGGTCCTACACCATTATCCACTCTCTATCCCTAAATATCACTATTTCACCAATGCTTTGGAACATTCATTGGCCCAGTGATAAAGGAATTCAGGATCCTGTAGCACCCAGTTCTATAGTAGAGTTTTTTTATCCTATTACTTTATTGAAAAACCCTATAAGATTACTAACATAGGTTTATGTTAATATTTGAATGTAGTTCAACTTTAATTACGCACCTCTTATCCCCTTTCCAGCACAGGGTGGTTGACTAGGCATTCTACCCACCAGTGGTCGAGGTTTATGTTGCACCACTTCCACTCACAAGTGATTAGAAAATTAGCCTGAAGGGTACCTCCATACTACACACTAGAGGGGAGGAAAGAAATGTAAAAAAAGATATTATATTAGAAGGTTCTACCCTCCTCCTTTCTGCACCAGTGGGGAGGCAGTATTTCTCTTCATCCCCACAGCAGCAGGTAACAACTTTCTTTTATGCAGACTAATGCCGATATCACAAAATTAATTATGTATAGTACTTCCTGTCTCTGGGTTGTTGGGTTGAAAACTCCAGAAGAAGGTAGTGAAGAGAGAGCGACCACATGTACTGTCCATGGAACCTGCAACTAAATCCAGACCGGAAGGGATAATTAGCCAAGTGTTCCTATGTTTAATAGATTACTATTGTTGTCCATAGCTTCTGGGTATACATAATATCTAAAGACTGGTGACAGAAGTATATCTGCTCCCTTGTTGTTTTCTCACATGCACTGTACAAGATAGTTAAAGAAGTTGTAAAGGCAGAAGGTTTTTTAATTTTTAATGCATTCTATTAAGAAAAAAACCTTTTGTGTGTAGCAGCAATCCTAATACTTACCTGAGCCCCATCTCTCTCCAGTGATGTCCACGAATGTCTAAGCCATCCAGAACACTCCACCTGATTGGCTGAGACACAGCAACGCCATTGGCTCCCGCAGCTGTCAATCAAAGTCAGGCAGTCAGGGGAGAGGGGGGGCTGGGCTAGGTCAGGGCTTCATGTCTGAACTCGGCTCCAGTGCCCCCATAGGAAGCTGCTGACTGGGGGGCACTCGATAGAAAGAAGGGGCTAGGAGCAGCAAGGAGGGACCCGAGAAGAGGAGGATCCGGGCTGCTCTGTGCAAAACCAACTGCACAGAGGAGGTAAGTATGACAGGTTTGTTATTTTATTTTTTTTAGAAACAAGACTTTACAATCACTTTAAGTCTGGTGGTGAGAAGCTGCGTTTCAGGCTGGTTGGACAACAGTTGGAGGATCTCCCTATCACCATGATCTTGTCTTCAGGTTTCTGATGCAAGGACAGACGCCACATTATGATCATCCTCAAGGGCCCCTGAAATGGACTTTGCTGCAACATTTAGGCATCTATCACTATATATACCTTGGTATATGTGCACAATTTCACCAGAACTCTTAATAGGCCCTTTGCTAATATTACCTGTATGTACTTGTATTTACCCTTTCTTATATAAAGCTTGTATTATTTCCATACTGGTGTGCATTACTTTGTTTAGATTACTGGTTAATTTCACAGAAAGGAAATCCCCTCTGTTCACAGAGGTGCAGTCCTAGGTGGAGGCATTGCCAACGTAATTATCAAACCCACTCTTTCACTTAGTGAAGGGTCTGGTTCTCTTATTTGCTTACAAGGTTAGCACAATATCCTGTTTGGGGAGTTCCATTTCTCATAACCCTCCAAAAGAGGGCTACATAGTTCTATTTCAATCTAATATCTAATGTGATCCACCTCTTTATGGGTTTCAAGAATTCCTGTTGATGGCACAAAAGGAAAAATAAATATACAGAAACATGTTGTTCTTGTAAAAAACTTTTTCTGCTGCAAGCTCTGAATTTGAGAAGTGAAGGGCCTTTAATTCCAAAGGACTAGAAGAACTTACATTTTTCTGGTTTTCTGCAGGTGCCAACTGTCGTCATCCTGAACAAGCAGTTGAGGGAGGCTCACAAAGGGTCTAGAATTTTTTTCTCTATACTGAGGCACTCTAACTTCAAATGACATAATTTTTACATGACAGTTAGCACTTCTTTTTTATACTTAACACTTGTCTTGGTAATTAGCATTTCAGTGTACTTATAATAAAATTAACCAATTTATGTGACATGATGCTTACAATTAAAGCATGTAGTAATGCAAGATTACCTCTAGATGTCACTAGTGCACCTTTCAAAAAATACTGCATCAAAGCAAGTAGCAAAATTTTAGGATTATATTGGATCATTAGTCTTGGAGATACAATCAAGCATTATACAATGATACAAACTGTTTTACTGTATAATTGAAAAATTCAGCATACTCATGTAAGCCTTAATCTTGTTCGAAGATGAAACATTTTGGTTGCTCCAAAATGAATTAAATGTGGTAATTCTCTATACTGCAATAATGCAAAAGCAGTGGCAAATGAGCATATAAAGCTCTAAGGAGTTGTATGGCATTATATGATGGCTTGTAAACCTTGTCAACAATGCTAATTATGTCCATTGTTTTTCACCAGCACGAACCCTAAATATTTAAAGATGTATAATATTTATAATATATACAGTATATTAAATATTGTTTCTCCTAATCTTTGTGGAATTTAGGAAGAAGAGGTACTGGCCTGTATGTGCTGCCTGGCCATCAACATGGAAATGTAAATCCTGGAGATGGGATTTTTTTAAAAGTGTTACTAAACCCAGAACTAGTGATGGGCCCGGTGTTCGATTCAAACCCATGTTCGAATCGAACATCGACCGTTCGTCCACTCGCCGAGGGCAGAACTCTGAGGGCCATTCGCATTAAATTCGTGTGATGCGAACAGTCCACAATGCACTGCGCCAGTCGCAGTGCATTGCTGGCTGATGATTGGCCAATCATACCCCGCATGCTTGGCCAATCATAGAGCCAGCGGCGAGGAGAGCAATAATTGGCCACAGGCAGGATGCCTGTGGCCAATTATAGCTCAGGGGGTTTAGTACACGCCCCACACTATATAAGGCCGCCGCGCCGGCGGCCTCGTGTAGTGTGTTCCGGCTTGAGGAACAGTGACAGTGTACTGTACATGTACACACTATATGTGAATCATTTCTGTGTGGGGAAAGTGTAGGGAAAGAGGAAAAATAGGCAGGGATAGTGTATTCTTCTCAGCCTTTGCTTGTGGGGAAAATGTAGGGATAGAGGAAAAATAGGCAGGGATAGTGTGTTCTTCTCAGTGCTGTTCTCTACCAATCCAGCCATCTGCAGGAGTTAGTGTGTGTGTGTGCTGTGTGAGTATAGCACAGCAGTAGCACACTAAACCACCTTACACTGTATCTGCCCTGTTGTCACCTAAGACAGCCATCTGCAGGAGTTAGTGTGTTTTGTGTGCCTCCAGCACAGCACAGTATACACCAACAGTCCATACATACATACAGTATATACCTACAGTCCCTGTCTTGTTTGCACCGCCTGTATACTGCGGTTCAGAGTATATAGGGTTTTAGGTATAAGGTTTTATTTTGGGTGCGGGGTTCCCCCTAATATCCATACAAGACACAAAGGGGCTGGTAATAGGCTGGGGTAGGGGAGGGGGATGAGTTTAGCCATGCCATTTTTCTCAAAGATTTTCATCCATATTGCCTGGACAAGACATGACATTAAAGCCGCAAGCAGTTTTAAATGGCTTCTTTTTTTCCTTTACAAATGTCATTTTGTGCAGGGACAGTTCTAAACACGGGAAACACATGTCACTTCACAGGCATACTTTAGACACCCCCCAGGTACCATATTTAAAGGAATATTTCACTTTTTTTTTTCACTTTATGCATCATTAAAATCACTGCTCCAAAAAAAACGTCTGTTTTTAAAACTTCTTTTTGCATTGATACATGTCCCCTGGGGCAGGACCTGGGTCCCAAACCTTTTTTTATAACAATAACATGAATATTGGCCGTTATAATTAGCACTTTAGATTTCGAACGTTCGCGTCCATTGTAACTAATAGAGTTCTAACGTTCGTGCAAACTTTCGGTCCGTTCGCAGGTTCTGGTGCAAACCGAACCCGGGGGTGTTCGGCTCATCCCTACCCAGAACCCGACATTTACTATATCTGGTCTCCCACAGTACACAGAACATGGAAATGCAATTATTTTAGTAAATATAAACAGTAAATACCTTTTCTCATCAGCAGTATATAGCAGTCTTGTGACTTCTATCAGTGTCCGGCCCAGCACTGGTTATAGCTTGTAGGAGGAAATTTCATTCTCCTCTCTCTGTCCTATGAGGCTGCAGGACCCCTGACTTTCTGTCTGGACAGTGCTGATTGACCTTGTGCCGATCACATGCACCCTCCCAAAAAAACAAAACAAAACAAAAAAACCTCTTTAGCAATGCATGCCAAACTGAGCATGTGCAGAGTGCCCCCAAGGCTCTGTACTATCAGGAGGTGGATTGATTTATGCGGAAGAAGAGGAGGATCAGAGAAGACAGGATCAAACAGCATTTTTACACAATGCACTTTAGGTCCCAAAGTGAGTATAACAAACATGCTTTACTGCATATACAGACTGATTTTACTGTTGTGGGTTTAGCAACACTTAAATATAAAATCCACATTTTGTGTGGTTTTTGTTTTGAGAAATTATGTATGTAGTTTCTCTTTACTACAGAGAAATGAACCTCTTAATCATAGTGGGTCACCAACACTTGTGTAGTGAGGAATCCAGTGTGCCTTAGCTTGCCAAATCAACACCTCTCACAGGACCCATATTTTTATTTTTTTTGTGTAAAAATAACAAACATGTTATACTTACCTGCTCTGTGCAGTTGGTTTTGCACAGAGCAGCCTGGATCCTCCTCTTCTCGGGTCCCTCGTCAGCGATCCTGGCCCCTCCCTCCTGTTGAATGCCCATACAGCAAGCAGCTTGCTATGGGGAAACCCGTGCCGAGCCACTGCTCTGTGTGTCTATTCAGACACAGAGCCACAGCCTGGCCCTGCTCCGCCCCCTCTCTCTCCTCATTGGCTCACTGACTTTGGTGCTTTGCTGCTTACCCAATTAGGAGGGGAGTCCCAGACAGCTGAGTCTCTCGTGCAACATCGCTGGATCAAGATGGGGCTCAGGAAAGTATTAGGGGGCTGAGAATGCATTAAGATAAACAGCCTTCTGTCTTTGTAACCACTTTAAATCTGTCAATTCACAAATTGTATTTTATATTTAGGTAGATGTTGGGTAAAGTATAAATAGAGGCAAAACTTGATTTTTTTAAGTTTTGGATAGAGTGGAGAGGGAGTAGAACACCTGTCAGTTTTTATTGCTGCCCGTTCCACCTTTAGGGAGATTCACCCTCTCTATTTGTCCTGTTTACAGTTATCATCAAAAGTGAAAGTAAAAGAAAATCCCAAATTTTGGGTTGACAATGAAAAACACTAATAGAGGGGAGATCTTCGAATGGGAACACAAGTTCTTGTGACACACTGGGTTTCCCTCACTTTGGAGGGATTTTCTCTCACTTCCTGTTTTGGCTATGGAACAGAAAGTGAAGGGAAATCTCCCCAATGGGACACAGATGGCAAAAAAAGGAAAAAAAAAACCTAGAGGGGTTCAGAAAGGGAAATTTCCCCAATGGGACACAGAAGGCAAAAAAAGGAAAAAAAAAACCTAGAGGGGTTATAACCCTCCTTTACTCTATACAACTAGTTTGCCTTTACACTGAGGACTGAACTGCTTCCCTTCAGTTTCCTCTAGGATCCATACTGACATGAAAATCTCAGTTGGGGAGCAAGTATGTAATATAACTGCTATGTATGGTCAGTGGAGAGACACTTGTTTGTAACCTTCAGCCCTTCAGTAACACAGATGAAATGACACATATAGGATTTTTCTACTCAAAACTGAGGGCACATCCTAAAGTTCAAACCTAGATACGTTTTGAGAATAGCCGTTGAGATCATATAATTCAGCGTGGGTAAGCTTTAAACCATATCCACCCTCCTCCTGCCCCCATATTGCCAGCTTTGTGTGGGGGAGAAAGCCTAAAACCCCAGAAGGGACTTGTTGCCTGCATTTTTGGGATGTAGAAAAAACTAACATCCACAATTGCGGACAGACTAAACTTTTAACAGTTTTTCTTGATGTTATAAAAAATGTATACAAACATGTTTTTATTTGTCAATAGATGGCAAGATCAGATACGCCAATTGTGAAAATATTGACTTGATAGACTGATAGGATGACCCCAGATTGCATGGTTGTTGATAATATTGGAAGAATTGACCATTAACATTTTTTGTTTGAAATAATAAAAATCTATTCATGAAAAAAAAAAAGTTTAGTTTGACTTGTCCAAAAATTGCTAAATCTGAGGAAGTAGGAACCTGTCCTTAAAAAACAAGCTCTTAATCTATCTAAATCAATATTTACACTTTGCAGTGTAGGCTATACATTAGTACAGGTATTAAAAATGTTTTACAGATGTACACAATCCAAGAAATTCAGGAAAACTATTACTACATTCTGTTATATTTTAGATATAACATAAATATCCATAACCATCAATAATCGTATGCAAAATTAATGTAATAACTATGTGGGAGAGAAAACCAGTGGGACCTCATTAATTACCGATCCAGCAGTGTACATGACCTTTCTACAGCAGTTTCAATGCAGTATCCACAGACCTCCAGTCATTAAGTAAAAAATCATTATTCTCTATTGGATTACACTTTTCAATAAGTGCCATTGACTGCTGGCTTCCTGCAAAAGCTTAGATCATTATGGTGAGTTGTCCTTTAATAAACCGAGAGCTGGTCAAGCAAATTAAACGCCTAGATTTTGAGGCTTTAAGAAGAATGATATCTGCTTTTGTTGGATACTGAACCTCAGGTATCCCAAAGGATCTCATCAATAGAAAGAAACAGTAATGGGTTTATATGCATCAGCTTGTGCACTATTCATGACCAGATCAATCTGGCCATTTGTAGGGCGAGAAAAATGCCTTTGAACCCTGCAATTTTCTTAACAAGAAGCTGCAAAGCTGATGTTCAAATTCACCCCTGTCACCTTCCTATAAGGAAAAATGTAGTTTGATTGATCTGTGGATTACATCTAAAAAGATAAACATACTCGAAGGAGTAAAAAAAACAGCAAGCAGTCTATATTCAATGCCTTTAATACTGTCTTAATACTGCCTCATATTGGGTTTTATTACAAAACTATCTAGACTTATCAGCAATCAAATCTGAACTGGAAAATTACAGAATTGAAAACTAGAATGGTCTTGTACACAAACAGAAGTGACATCATTAGGGGAGTGTTCCACTAAGAATTGTGTGATTTTAGATATAGTATAATTAATTATTTTTATTTTTGATAAAGTGCATCCATATAAAAATAGCCAAAATAGCAGCATATTCACGCTATATCCTTGCTTGTATTTTATAAAGAATATTCCTTATTTTACTACCACCCCATCAATCTTAACAATCTGAGAGGAGGTAGTGGTGTTTGGTCATTAGACAGGCTGAAAACTGGTTTCTCATGTCCGCCTAGACCTTAAAATCTATAAACATCACACCCTCCTCAAATCAATCTCAGAACTGGAAGGATTCTTTTGGCAGCTAAAACAGGTCCAATATATGTATTTATTCTGTGAATTCAACTGTTTGCCTGGACTTCAAATTTAAAGTAGAACTATGGGCAAAACTTTTTTTTTCATTTTAGATAGAGTAAGGGAGGGTTAGAACCCCTGTCAGATTTTTTTCGTCATCGATGTCCAATTGCAGAGATTTCCCTTCACTTCCTGTCCCAAAGCCAAACAGGAAGTGAGAGAAAATCCTTGCAAATTAAGGGAATTCCTTGGGGACCCCCAGGTCACCAGAACTAGTGTCCCCATTGTAAGATTTCCCCAGTGGCGGAATTATAGGGGTCGCTGCGATCGTCATGGCGACCGGGCCCCTTGCTGCAGGGGGGCCCTCGGGGCCCCCCTGGACTCTTCAGTAGAAGCGGCGTCTGAGAGGAGCTCCACGATCGCCGATTCCAAACTGTAATCGGTGCTGTACAGGGAGCTCCTCACATTAGGCTAAAGTGAAAGCACAGTGTGTGCTGTGCTCTTTGTCTCCCCCTACAGTGCAGTACCCGGCCGGCAGGAAGAGACAAGGTAAAAGGACTGCCGTTTTTTTTATTTTTTTACATAAGACTATCTATCTACAGTATGTGTGTGCATGCATGTGTGTGTGCATTATGCATGCATGTGTGTGTGCATGATGCATCTATGTGTGTATGCATGTATGTGTGTGTGCATGATGCATGTATGTGTTTGTGTGCATGATGTATGTGTGTGTCTGTGCATGCATGTATGTGTGTGCAATGCATGATGCATGTATGTCTGTGTGTGCATGATGCATGTATGTGTATGTGTGTGTGCATGATGCATGTATGTGTGTGTGTGCATGATACATGTATGTGTGTGTGTGCATGATGCATGTGTGTGTGCATGATGCGTGTGTGTGTGCGCGCATGTATGTCTGTGTGTGTGCATGATGCATGTATGTCTGTCTGTGTGTGTGCATGCACGTGTGTGTGCATGTATGTGAGAGTGCATGTATGTATGTGAATGTGCATGTGTTTATCAGTGGCGGTGCATCCAAAAGGGCGCACAGGTGCCACCCCCTCTCTCCAGCCACTCCCTCTATGACAAATGGATAGATTCATGCATAGCATGATTCTATCCATGGCCCCTGCTGCCACCCCCATATTTTTTTTTAACAAGAAAGCCACCCCCATATTTAGGTGTCCGATCCCTTTTGGTGCACTGAGCGCCTGAATTACAGTAGCAGGGGGTGATTTTGAAGCACCTGATTAGAACCATAGGCTCTAATAGGCTTCATAATAGGTGAAATGCGAGCGCCATGCTTGACGCTCACAGTCCACCCAGGTGTGTTAGAAAAGCGAAATAATAACACTGAACCGCATCTCCACCAATCAGGTGTGCGGGTCTGTTACCCGTCACCTGATTGGCTGAAACGATAGGTGCAGCTATTAGACACCTATCAGGAGGCGAGAACAGGAGATGAGGATGGCAGGAGACGCAAGGAGGACCCCACTCGTGGCCATCACCCGCAGCCCCACCATAACAGGGTAAGTGCCGGGCAGACAGCGAGCAGGCGGGGGGGGGGGATTCACAGTGGCAGCATTTGATGGCACACTGCCAGCATTTTTTTGGCACAGTGGTGGAATTTAATGGCACAGTGGCAGAGCTTGATGGGCACAGTGGTGGCATTTGATGGGCACAGTGGCGGCATTTGATAGCACAGTGGCAGAGCTTGATGGGCACAGTGGCGGCATTTGATATGCACTTTATATGCAGCCACCCACTTGTGACCGGGCCCTGGTGTTCTGCCATCGGGCTCAGAGAAAAGAGCTTTGTCCGGAGGTCGGGGGGGGCCCTCCATGGTTTCTTGCATCGGGCCCTGAGCGTTCTAGTTACGCCACTGGATTTCCCCTCTATTACTTTTCTGGGGACAACCCAAAATTTGTGATTTTCTTTTACTTTCACTTTCAATAATAATGGTAAACAGGACAAATAGAGAGGGGAGATCTCCTTAACGGGGCCACAGACACCAATAAAAACTGACAAGCGCTCTAATCCCTACCCACTCTATCCAAAAGTAAAAAAAAAAGTTTTGCCTTTAGTTATACTGGTCATCTGCTTTCAGAATATATGATCATTTGGGAGGGTCTATTGTGATCTTTTTAGTGATCTTTCTAAATAGAAAACCTGACTCAGCCATCTGTGATACAAAGATACATTCTTTTCATTCACTGAATCCCTTGTCTTAATTTTACACCATAGTTACTTTGTGTTTAATAGTTCCCACTTCCTCCAGGTACAGGGCCTAGCGATGGGGACTAGTTGTGCCCCATCCTATGCCAATTTGTACCTGGGGGAATGGTAAAGTACAATTATGGAGTCAGAGGAGTTCCCTATGTATGTCGGCCATATCATCTTGTTGCACAGATACATAGATGATGTGTTCAGAGAATGGGATGTCCCATTGGATAAACTACAGGAATTTACATTTAAATTAAACACCAGTGAGTTTAACTTTAGTTTTATGATGTCCTGTAGCCAGGGATCCCTACATACTTGATGTAACTATCTCCAAAAACAATGATAGCTGCTTAACAAGTAATCTATTTCACAAATTTATGGCCAGCAATACTATATTGCATGTCAGAAGTTTCCATCCCAAGCCTCTAATTGCCTCCATTCCATTCAGCCAATATTTAAGGCTATAACAAAATTGTTCTGATGAACATAGCTTCAAAATTGAAGCTGATTGTTTGAGAATCAGAGAATCAGACAATCAGAAGATTGCTATCAAGAGGGTATTCCCCCACATGCCTCAAAAAAAGCATTCAAATGTGCTCACAAAAAAATAAAAACAAAGAGGAAGGATTATACAGTACAAAAGAACATAAGACCAATAATCCAACTCGGATTATTACTACATTTTCTAACCAACATACACAGATTAGAAAAATGATAAGCAAATACTGGCATTTGTTGGCTTGTGACCCACTTACAGCATAAGTACATTGGTCCCCGAGGTACCTGCGTTTATCTATAGACGTGTAAGTTCCATCGGGGACAATTTAGTTCACAGTGAATTCAGAGGTACACAAAGAAATGATCTTTGCAAATACCCAGGTATTTTTACCTGTGGAGGCCAGTATATGAATATAGCTAAATCTATAGTGTTATCGAATGGTGAAAAATGTACCCCTAAGCATTACGCCAACTGTAAAACTTATGGGGTAATATATCTGTTGAACTGTACCTGCAATAGTTTCTATGTCAGTATGACCAAGCAAGAATTTTGGAGAAGAGCATATACACATGTGTTAAGCATGAAAACATGTAACATTGAGGTACCTCTGGGATGGCATTATTGCACGTATACAATTTTTGATACGAGATAAAATCCATCCGAACTTCTGTGGGGGAGACTGGAAAAATTGTCTCCTCCAGTCTAAAGCTAGATGGATTTTCAGAATCTATGAAAATCTGAATGAATGATTTCCACAGTACCCCCTGGACTTAATTATCTTGTCTATTATAGACTTTTTTGGAAAGTTTTCTTCAGGGGACTGGGAATATTAAGCCATTCAAATTACTTCTTGGCTTTCTTGTATATATTTTGCCTTTCTTTGGTTGGCCGGTTATTAATTATGTCTCTGTGTCTGGCCAGATCTATGTGTTATTACACAAGACTCTGCTGTCTTTTTTTTTTCTTCATTTGACCTGACCCTCCATGGTATTTTTCAATTTACCAGTTTTTATTGTTTTTGCACATTATATATCTTTTGGTTTTTGTGATATTATCCTACTGTCCTGTCATGATATGTTGTTGTACTTTTCAATTGTGTACAGTATGTGTCGTTGCTTTGTTGCGGTCCTCAGGTAGGAGTTGTAAGAGAAAAAATTGCGCTATCCGTGAAAGTGAAGCTGCTGCTCAAAATGTTATACTACATCAGTGAATAATCAAGGAGGAGGAGCGACGCCCTGACGTCACCGCGATATGCCAAAGTCCCGGAACCATGGGCTGCTTTGCGAGACCGGCCGGCTCGCTTTATTGCCGTTTTACATTTGATGCTTTGTAAGTGTCCATTCGTTATTTCCTTTATTTTAATAAATGTACTAAGGATTTTACACTATGTGAGTGTCTTTATCCCTTTTGGTACCGGCTGTTTATTTGCCATTGCGTTGGTCCTG
Organism: Lithobates sylvaticus; assembly: GCA_028564925.1. Classification (NCBI taxonomy): domain Eukaryota; kingdom Metazoa; phylum Chordata; class Amphibia; order Anura; family Ranidae; genus Lithobates; species Lithobates sylvaticus. The sequence goes on along the minus strand of CM053027.1, from coordinate 539,900,617 downwards.
AGTTGGTGACACTTCTGGGTCTGTAGCAGCTGTTAGTGAAACATCGCAGACGGGTCTAAGGAGTTCAGATTCGTGCTGGCTGTCCAGGCTGGGGTTAGAGCCATCTGCACATTGGGGTCCCCTGTAACAAGGGACCACCAATTTCTGGTAAGCAGGCAGCGTGTCTCTTTGGTGGAGGTTTCTGTTCACCCATCTGTGTGCTGTGAATTCACTTCTCTTGATAACAATAGAAGATTTTGGAGATCCAGAATTTTTTCATAACCTTTCACTTCTTCTGTTTGGGACACTATACGATGTGGATGTGGACTTTATTTTTAGTTATTTGATTTATCACTTTGTGACCTTTATATTTGACACAGTTGATGTGGACTTTGTTTCCAATTACTTGATTTATCACTTTGGGAATTTTATATTATTATATACAGTTGCAATTTCCTTTAGTTCAATTTCATTAGAACTATTCGGTATAAGATAACTGTTCTATTTTTTGCACGTAAGCACATTAATAACCCTTGGTTAGGAATATTAATTCAATAATAATATCCACAAATAAATTTTATTTATATATAGCACACTTTATATATATATATATATTTTTATTGTATCTTAGGTGTGGCCAATTTTTTAGCGCAGCTCCTTTTCTTTTCCCTCAGGTAGGAGTGGCTGGGGTTGTCTACTTGCTCTCCTTGCTTCTTTTGCTGCCTGGTGCACCAAAGCCACATTTGCATGCCTTGGTGCTTGCGTGTGCTGGCACTTTATCGTGCTCTGTAATACGGGCGTTCCAACTAAAGCTGTGAATTGGTTTCCTCTGCTTCCTGCTTTGTGTTCCAGCACAAACTTTATGTGCACCGGTAGGCAGGGAGTGCGTGCCATCATGTCGTCAGCACACTACATCACTGCGCCGGTGGGCAGGGTGTCACCGCACACTCCTGGCTCAGATTGAATGGTCAGCCTCTGCAATTTACTTGCAGATTGGCTGTCCTTTCCTTTCAACATTTTTTTTTTAATTATGATTGGCCACTTTTGGATTGGACCCAGGCCCATATATAGAGCACACCAGAATGCACTCATTCCACCGCCATATGGCCTGGATGTGCAGATCGTGTTAAGAGCAGGTAGATGCTCTTTTTCTCTGATGTCCTCTTATATGTAACATATTATGAACCTAGGTCATTCCCTAGGGTATTTATTTTCCTTTTGCTGGTGTATATATTTTTAATTTTACCCTATATCTGCTTTCTATTGGGTGGTCCACAGAGAATCTGTTTCCCATCTTGCAGTTCCTACCTCACCACTCCTTTCTTTTGAGTCGATTACTCATTCCTCCAAGTACAGTGGTGTGAAAAAGTGTTTTAAGGTCATACCACAACATCTCAATAGGATTCAGGTCAGGATTTTGGCTAGGCCACTCCAAAGTCTTCATTTTGTTTTTCTTCAGCCATTCGGTGGTGGACTTGCTGGTGTGTTTAGGATCATTGTCCTGCTGCAGAACCCAAGTTCGTTTCAGCTTGAGTACGCGAACAGATGGTCGGACATTCTCCTTCAGGATCTCTTGGTAGACAGCAGAATTCATAGTTCCTTTTATCACGGCAAGTCTTCCAGGTCCTGAAGCAGCAAAACAGCCCCAGACCATCACACTACCACCACCATATTTTACTGTTGGTATAATGTTCTTTTTCTGAAATGCAGTGTTCCTTCTACACCAGATATACTTGGACACACACCTTCCAAAGAGTTCCACTTTTGTCTCATCGGTCCACAGAATGTTGTCCCAAAAGTCTTGGGGATCATCAAGATGTGTTGTGGAGAAATTGAGACGAGCTTTGATGTTCTTTTTGCTCAGCAGTGGTTTTCTCCTTGGAACTCTGCCATGCAGGCATTTTTGCCCAGTCTTTTCATGATGGTGGAGGCATGAACGCTGACCTTAACTGAGGCAAGTGAGGCCTGCAGTTCCTTGGACGTTGTTGTGGGGTCTTTTGTGACCTCTTGGATGAGTCGTCGCTGCGCTCTAGGGGTAATTATGGGCGGCCGGCCACTCCTGGGAAGGTTCACCACTGTTCCATGTCTTCGCCATTTGTGGATAATGGCTCTCACTGTGGTTCGCTGGATTCCCAAAGCTTTGGAAATGGCTTTATAACCCTTTCCAGACTGATAGATCTCAATTACTTTCTTTCTCAATTGTTCCTGAATTTCTTTGGGTCTCGGCATGATGTGTAGCTTTTCAGGATCTTCTGGTGGACCTTACTGTGTCAAGCAGCTCCTATTTAAGTGATGCCTTGATTGTGAACAGGTGTGGCAATAATCAGGCCTGGGTGTGGCTAGAGAAATTGAACTCAGGTGTGGACAAACACTTTTTCACACCACTGTATGCTGGGCAATGTTCATTTTTCTGGGTTTTATTCCATTAGTAGTTTCTTTGATATTCTCATTTCCAACATATATTTATTTAATTATATTCTTTTTTTTTTGTTAGTAACATCTTGATCACTGCCCCTATTGCTCTCAGGTGGCCCCAGTAGCAGGAAGTTGGGGCATTTTCTCTGACGGACCAGTGGGATGGCCTTGACACTGCTTTTAAAGTGATTTTAACTTGCGGCTGTATATGTTTTTTCATTGCACACTTAGGTCAGTATTGATTTCTATACATCATATTGTCCTTTTGTTTCTCCTATGTTTCAGGGATGGTGGCTTATGATGATGATTAGCACCATACTCTACCATTTCCTCTGTGATACAAATGGGAAGAAAACTCAGGAATGTAAAAAATGAAAGCAGTGAAATCTAGTGTTTTCTCTATGGAAAATGTTGCATCAGTATTTAGTGTAATAAGTATAAAATCTGTAAATACGAGGCATTGTTTACTCCCTGCAGTATCACCATGCATTGTTAAAGTGTCCGAAAGAATTACAGCATGTCATATATGGTAATACATGTCTGCATGATGGTCAGTAAATACACACAGGTCTGTCCTCCCAGAAGCTTCATTTGTATTTCTGTCTTGTATTCTCTGATTCTAGAACACTTGAGCTGTCTTCTTCAATTTCCCTCCCACTCCACATATAAATTACTTGCTGGTGTTTTCCTCTAACGTGCAACAGACTCAGCACACATCTTTCCCTCTATCTGATATATTACACTTTAACTCATAATATACTTCTAAAAAATCTCATTATACAATATAGGCTTGTATTATTATTATTAGATTTTTGCAATATACAGTATATGGTCAGTATGTTCTGCAAAGATATACTGTATTTCCAGAATGTATAAAGGGCCAACATGTTACACAGTAATGTACAGGGCACATAGAGTTGTGGGCTTGCATTATCATTATTATTTTCGTCATTATTATTATTATCATTATTATATTTTTGTATAACACATCTTTATACAGTATATATTAATCATATATTTTAAAGCTTTATTTGGCTTTTATTTAGTAGGTAGGAAGCCAATTAATGCATTGAAATCCAAAATCGAGAAAAATATGTAGAATGCATCGCTGACCCCATCCAAAATGCTAGCTGGTTAGCTGTCTCTGTCATTAATACATTGAGCCCCTGATCAGAAAAAGCATGCAACAAGTGAATTCATAAATGCATACCCTTTACAGACAGGGAAAGCCCTGAGGATACCCATAAAAACATAATGACAACATACAGATTCCATGTGGAATTGGTGGAATTTGAACCCAGAGATCCAAGGAGTGCTAACCATTTTTGCTGCCATGAAGCCCAAAATGAGGAGATTATGAAGAAATATACAAGGATTAGAATACTTGAACCTGCTTACAAGAGCTTACAATCTAAAGGATTATCATTATTATATTTTTGTATAACACATCTTTATACAGTATATATTAATCATATATTTTAAAGCTTTATTTGGCTTTTATTTAGTAGGTAGGAAGCCAATTAATGCATTGAAATCCAAAATCGAGGAAAAATATGTAGAATGCATCGCTGACCCCATCCAAAATGCTAGCTGGTTAGCTGTCTCAGTCATTAATACATTGAGCCCCTGATCAGAAAAAGCATGCAACAAGTGAATTCATAAATGCATACCCTTTACAGACAGGGAAAGCCCTGAGGATACCCATAAAAACATAATGACAACATACAGATTCCATGTGGAATTGGTGGAATTTGAACCCAGAGATCCAAGGAGTGCTAACCATTTTTGCTGCCATGAAGAACAAAATGAGGAGATTATAAAGAAATATACAAGGATTAGAATACTTGAAGGAAGTGGAAGAAATGACACATGAAAGGTCCTCTTCAACTGTATTTGTGTGTACCTACCGATTATGTATTAGATAGTAGAGTTATATAAATGAATAATAATACATATACTGTACAGTTATGTTTATATTAAAGCAGAACTCAACTCTCTCAATGAAAATTACCGTATTTATCGGTGTATAACATGCACATTCATTTTAAGAGGGAAGTTTCAGGAAAAAAAACTTACATTTTAAATAAGGATTTTTGAAGCAAAATAAGGGGCAGTGCCCATCTGCAGCCTCACTATTGCCATCAATGCAGCCTGATCAATGCCCATCTGCAGCCTCACTATTGCCATCAATGCAGCCTCATCAGTCCACATCAATGCAGCAATACAAGTGGCATCAATGCAGCAGCCTCACCATTGCCATCAATGCAGCAGCCTCACCATTGCCATCAATGCAGCAGCCTCACCATTGCCATCAATACAGCAGCCTCACCATTGCCATCAGTGCAGCCTGATCGATGCCCATCTGCAGCCTAGAGGGGACATCGGGGGGGGGGGGGGGGGGGGCATGACGAGCGCCGACAGATTACATACAGCGAGAATCTCCTATGATAGACAGTCCAATGGCGGTCCAAGAGACGGGACTTCCTATTACAGAGGCTTACAGAGGCCGTCAAGTAAACAGGAGATTCTCACTGTATGTAATCTGACGCCCCCTCCCTGTCCCCTCTGAGGCAGCTAAAATTGAAGTATTGGCGTATAACACGCACACTCTATTTGCACCCAATTTTCAGGGTGAAAAAGTGCGTGTTATATGCCAATAAATACAGTAACTATTTATTTTTCATAAATCATGGGACACAGAGTTAGGAAGTACATTCGTTTTTTTGCCAGTGTCTGCAAGGTGAATAGGCAGGTTTGTTTTAGCTCTCTGAGCACCAGGTCTCTAGTCCCACAAACGGTTATTAAATGAATCAAGGGATTGACCAATCGGATCCATTTGACACAGGCTCTATATGCTTAGATAAATGGTACCTGAGCCTCGAAAAGAAGATCCTGCAAGGTTTTGCCTGCAATGCGACCTCTGGGCACTGGACCCTGTGAAGTGGAATCCTGGACACCACAGCGCTAAGGCATTCCTGCAGGGTTGCAGTGTGGGTGACCTTCGCGCTGTTGATGAACTAGATACTATGCACAAATAAATATGTGAATAAAATGAAACTAAAAATTAAAATCAATAAAGTGCCAGCTAAGAATGCTGTGTATGGTCAAATACCTAAAAAAGCAGCAAAATCTAAAGGTAAACACAATCCCACAAATGACTTATAATGAATAATGATTTTGCGCTAGATTCCTGCAGGGTGCTGTACAGGTCCAAGGGAGTGAACCCTAAACATGAAAAGGGTACCCAGTCCTTGAAGGTCCTCAAGTGACAGGAACCCAACGTGAGTGGGCTCTTAGTTTCTAAGCTGCCCTGCACATGGACGGGTATATGATACTTCATATTCCCATCGCACACATTCCTAGATAAGTTCTCAAAATTTGGGTGCTGCAGCAACAACCAGCTGGATACTGGTTCAAGTCACAAACCATGCCTGACGAAGGGGTCCTGCATGACTCCGAAACGTTACACAATAAACTATCCGTTTGGACGCTACATTGTGTTTATCCATGGTGTGCTGGCAAATATCTACTTTGGATGGGTATATGATACCCCCTTTTTTACCTATTGTGGGGTGACCCAGTGATTGTAACAATCAAGCTAGCCAAAGGCTGGACACCTGTGTGCAGTGACCATACGGGGGAGTTTTGGGCTAGCTGTGGGTGTTTGCAAAGTGTACCTTTTTTTGCTTGTGTCTGGCTGCTGTGCTTCCAGAAGGCAGCTGTGGGACACAGAGCAGGCTCTGAACCATGCATTTGCAGTGGTTCATTTCTCCTTACCTGGGTCAAGTGAGTCACCAGGTGTTGCTTGGCAGGCTAAGGTGCTTAGCAGAATTGTTGTATAGGGGCTTAGTGAACCCTATTAAAGGCTCTCACTTCTGAGGTGTGTTAATACTACACACAGCTAATCCCTTTTTGTGGCCTGTAAATGTCTTAAAAAAAAAAAAAGGAGCGGGACTAACACTACAGGGAAGGGCACAGCACACCTATGTCGTCAGTAGCTCCTGATAAACCTAGTCGTATCCCTAGTGTTGTATCCCCTGAAAGACCAGAGGCTTCCAGGCAATCTGCGCCTATCTAGTATGGTGCCTACAGTCAACGCTGCTGCTTCACCCTTTGTCACCAAGGATGAACTGTCCTCGGCCCTAGCCTGGTTAGAGCACAGGATTGCTGGCATGATTGCCTCCTTCCCGCAGGGTGGCAAGAAGCATGACAGATCCCCCTCCCCTAAACCTGCTATATTGGAGCAGGAATGGGTTGAGGATGGGGAAGAGCTAAAAGCTCAGGATTCTGTGGAGGGCCTGGTGGATGAGTCTGCTTCTGAGCAATCTGGACAAGAAGATATCCAGTTGGTGTCTGCCTCTCAGTCGCAGAGGCTTTTACCTAGATGGTTCATTCTGCCTTTAAGTTGCCTCTTGCAGAGGTTACTGAGCCCCCCTAGTCCTCTTTGGGGTCACTGAGGCCTCTTCAGGCCGCACAGGCTTTCCCCTTACACCCACTGTTGGAACAGGCGGTGTATGATGATTGGGAACATACTGACAGGATTTTTGTTCCTCCTAACAAGTTTTCCCTTTTATATCCCATGGATGAAAGGTTCATTACGAAGTGGAGCATGCCAGCTGTAGATGCAGCAGCCTTTTCCTTAAACAAGAACTTAACTTGTCCAGTGGATAATGCACAGGGCTTGAAAGACCCTGTTGACAAGAAACTGCACTCTAAACATGTGCAATTCGTTTCGTTCCGAATTCGTTTTCTAACGAATTTCGACAAATTCGTTAATTCGGAAATATCCGATTTAACGAAAACCTGTTTAACAAATTTTTCAGAATATTCGAATATTAAAAATTTGTAAATTCGTAAAATTCATACATTATCACATTCGTAAATTCTGCACAAATTTATGAATGTACGAATGTACGAATGTACGAATTTACGAATTGCGATCATAACGAATGACCCTGAAAAACGAAAAAGAAAAAACAAATGCAAAACGAAAACGAAAATCTAAAACCCGGCACCAAGCCCTCCTTTTGAGGGGACGCCCCCACTCTATCAGGTGGGGGGAAGGCTGATGCACTTTGCGGACATTTGAAGAACAGTGGTTCAGAACGAGTGGGTCACCTCAACTATATCCCGCGGTTACAAGAGGTTTCTAAGATGGCTATTATGTGCAATTCGTTCGAGCAGCCAAGGATTCGGCTTTTGGCGCTATCGTTCTGGGATGTCCTCTGTGTCTCAATCATGGGGCACAGAGATCCCTCCCCTTAGTTTTGAGTGCTTGCTACTTAGTGCTTTTCAGTGCTTGTGCTTGCTACGCTTGCTACAAAACTGATGTACTTTTTTAGGTAATGAATATTAGCCTAACTCTGTGTCCCATGATGTACAGAAAATAGATAGGAAGGTATGTTATATTTAATTCCAGGAAGTAAATGCTACCTGAACAGCTCAACTGCTCTTAGTTAAGATGTCCACATCCAGAAACTGATTTTTTTAAAGAGATTTCTCAAAAATGAAAGCATGGGGACATGGAAAGATAGGTGAGTTTGCTTTAAATATAAAAAATTATTTAAATAGTGTAGCTCCATTCCCAACCTCCAAGGGCCTGGTGGTGACCCCCAGAGGCTGGAAGGACCTCCTCAGGGTGCAGGTTCCTAGGCATGGTGGGTGTTGTGCAAGGTGAAAAGATGGGAACCAGTCACTTTTAAAAATGAACAAAGGAGATTTTATTTCTCTTATCAGGAACGGTGGGATAGAGGGGTAGGGCACAGGACACCCTTGGCAAATGCAATAGCAAATTGGCAGGCTCCTTAGACAAGAATAGAACTAGGCAGACAGCTATACAGAAAAAGGGCCTTTAAGGTGAATTCAGCAATCTGTATTTCATAGCAACTGCGGTCTCCTATAGCAACAAGCTACCCACTGGATTCATCAAGCTTAACTCACAGCTACCCACTGGATTTCTTGGATGAGTTCTCTCTTGAAGCTTTCCCAGCCACTTCACAGTCCCAGCATCCTCGCGGCCAAATAAACTCCTGCTGATTGGCTGAAAAAAGTATTCGAATATATACTGAACATTTTTTGTAAAATTTGTATATACCGTATATACTCGAGTATAAGTGAGTTTTTCAGCACATTTTTTGTGTGGGGGCCCCTGCAGCAGAGAATGACATTTTCCAACCCGACTTTGGGGCCCCATAACTAGGAACCCCATCTTTGGATGTTGTAGTGCTAGTTCCACTGGGGTCCTAGCACCAAGTGACCCAGAGATAGGGGCTCCAAAGTCGGGTCGGAAAATGTCATTCTCTGCTGCAGAAGTGCTTGACATTTTCTGAACTGAATTTGGGGCCCCATATCTTGGGGCCACTTGGTGCCACTTGGTATGCAAACCCAGTGGAACTAGCACCAAGTGACCTCGAGATACAGGGACCCTTTGGGTCCAGAGACCCCACGTTTTGGCTGCAGCTAGGGGGCATTTAGGAACCCTTTACCAAGTTTGAAGTTCGGGGGACTATGGCTGCAAATGGGCACAGTGAGGCATTGGGCACAGTGAGGCTGCAAATGGGCATTGTTGACCCTCTTTTCCACTTACAGTAGCTGCTGATTTCTTACCCTAGGCTTATACTCGAGGCAGTTTTTTGTGGTAAAATTAGGTGCCTCAGCTTATATATTCGGGTCGGCTTATACTCGAGTCATTAAGTTTTCCCAGTTTTTTGTGGTAAAATTAGGTGCCTCAAACTGCTACAATAAAATTGTAAAATAATAAATATTGGGTATAGGATTGTGTATATGGGATTGTATGATTTTTTTTCTTTCCCTTTTATTGGTTGAACTAGATGGACTTGTGTCTTTTTTTAATCTGGCTAACTATGTATGTAAATATGTAACTGTAATTTGGTATGAACCAGTCACCCAACTAGATTCTGTGAAGAACTGAAAAAAGATATAAGCTTTACAACAAGTTTTGCTGTACATTACAACTGCCACGTAGTAAACTGAAAACAGATAATAGAGGGTCCCATTTTGCATCTGTAGCGAGCAAGATATTGTGGCATCACCTATATCCGCCAATCAAAAAAAATATGTTTTGCTTGCATTAGACGTGCCAGGGTTTATCTACCGACAAATGTATTTTTTAATTTGGGAGGTATTCTAAAAGGTATTGAAACAATTGACATGAATAATGGTAAAGACGTTTGGTTTTCTTACCTTACTAAAGAAATACTGTGTTGTCACTGCAAATACGACAAATGCACAGCTGGCTTTTTTAAACTCTTCTCTTATAAACAAAAGTTCTTTAGTCTTCTCCTCACATTTCTCCTTCAGTCTGTGTGCACAGTGGCGATCTGGATCTCTGGTGGTTGTCTCAGACTTGGCAGGATAACCGTTCTTTACAATGCTTGGCTTCAGCTTGGGGTGTCCTGAAAGGGATGAAATTTTTTTTAGCTTTAGCATTCTTACATATGATATATTTTTGTTCCACAACAATTAACAGACTTTTCTGATCACTCAAAATAAAATAAAAAAATGATAAATTGAAAGAAATTAAGGAATTACTTAAAAACCCTATAATAAATTCCCAACGAGAATATTCACCTGCTCTTAGGGTTAGGCATGTGGAGAGGATTGCCCGGTCTGTCAGTTTATGTGGACGGCCGTGTCTTGGTAGATTCGCAGTTGTGCCATACTCTCTCCATTTTTGGATGATGGATTGAACAGTGCTCCGTGAGATGTTCAAAGATTGGGATATTTTTTTTATAACCTAACCCTGCTTTAAACTCCTCCACAACTTTATCCCGGACCTGTCTGGTGTGTTCCTTGGCCTTCATTATTCTGTTTGTTCACTAAGGTTCTCTAACAAACCTCTGAGGGCTTCACAGAACAGCTGTATTTATACTGAAAGTAAATTACACACAGATGGACTCTATTTACTAATAAGGTGACTTCTGAAGGCAGTTGGTTCCACTAGATTTTAGTTAGGGGTATCAGAGTAAAGGGCGCTGAATACAAATGCATGCACACTTTTCACATATTTATTTGTAAAAAATTTTGAAAACCATTTATCATTTTCCTTACCCTTCACAATTATGTGCCACTTTGTGTTGGTCTGTCATAGGGGTCTCCAAACTATGGCCCTCCAGTTGTTCAGGAATTACAATTCCCATCATGCCTTGTCATGTTTGTGAATGTCAGAGTTTTGCAAAGCCTCATGGGACATGTAGTTCCGCAACAGCTGGAGGACTCTCACATAAAATCCCAATAAAATACATTTACATTTTTGGTTGTAACATGCCAAAATGTGGAAAATTTTGTATGAATACTTTTTCAAGGCACTGTACACATTTACTACTTCAGCCCTGGAAGGTATTACAGTACCCCTTTCATGACCAGGCCATTTTTGTGCTATTTAACACTGTGCTACGTTAGCTGGTAATTGTGTGGTCATGCAAAACAAACAAACACAATTTATATAATTTTTTTTCACACAAATAGAGCTATTTGATCACCATTGGGGTTTTTACTTTCTGCTATAAAACCTATCCAATAAAAAAATCAAATTTCTTCATAAATTTTGGCCAAAATGTATTTTACTAAATGTCTTTGGTAAAAAAAAGCCCCAATAAGTGTATATTGATTGGTTTGGGTGACAGGTATAATGTCTACAAACTATGGTAAATATATTGGAAATGTTATTTTCTTTTATACTACTAATGGTAGTAATCAGCGACTTTTAGCTTGACTGTGATAGTGCAGCAAACAATCTGGCACTAACTGACACTGGGGGGAAACTGACTGACTGAAATCACCAGTGACACTAAATACCCAGCCTAAAATAAATCCCCTCTGTTGCTGTTCTGGGGTCAACCCAATATTTGGGATCTCACTTTTTGTGATAACAGTAAACAGGACAAGTAGAGAGGATGAATCTCCCTAACAGGGGCACAGACAGCAATTAAATAAAGAAAAAACAAAAAACTGACAGGTGTTCTAATCCCCCTCCACTTTGTCCAAAACAAAAAAAAATACGTTTTGCTTTCTGTTACAACGAATTACGATCTACTGCATTTGGTCCATAAGGTTTGGTTTACAAATATGCGTTTGGTGCGGCCAGCGTTTGCGTGGGCACAGCAGCACATTTTCTTGAATGGGCTGCTGTACCTGTGGGAAATGCAAGAGAAATGTCCCCACACCTTTTAAAAAACACAGTTGTAGGGGAATCGCATGGTGCTTTTGCTTTAAACGTGTGTTTAGATGCGTGGGGGTGCCATTAAGAATGAAGAGCATCAAATTTTTGCTGTGGGTGGTTGCAGGTGCAGTAAATGGTGCGATTCCCGCACACGCAAGTGTGAACCTAGCCTAAGACATTAAAGAAAATCTGTATTATTTCTAATTATGCAGGTGCAAATAGTAGAAGGCTCCAATTGTCTGCATATAGCAGTGAACAACTGCTCAGATCTTCTCGTTGCCCCAGCTTTTATATCTCTGATCATCAGTTCCAAGTTATCAGTTATCTCATAACTAAAATGTAAAAAAATGCATTTTACCCAAAAGGGTAATACAGGTACGAAAATTAAGTGGATAAACATTGTCAGTGTGACAACTAAGGATATTTTCCCTCACATCTTGTCTCTGGACAGAAAGTGGGGTTAAACCTCCCCAACAGGGACAAAAATAATATCCTAATGTGCCAGATATAACAAAACAATAATATCTGACCTGTGTCCCTGTTTGGAAGCTTTCCTTCTACTTACTGTTCTATCTGACACCCATAAAATAGACAGTAATTGAGGAGTAATCTTTATTTTGGGGTCCCAGACTGCAACCACATTTGAAAAAGGCTCCAACACTACCAATGCTCTATTTAAAGCTTAAATAAGTATGTGCTGAAGTTGAGCTTTACTTTTGGGAAGAAAGTGGCTGCACTATTGGCAATGAGGTGATGAGAATGAGCATGAGCAAATTTCTTACTAACCATCATTCTTGTTTAAAGATCTAGCTGTGTGCCTTTGCCCCTGGAAGTTTGTGCTGTCCACGCAGAGGGTGCTGAAATCAAAGCTAAAAGCCAGTAGTATTGCTCTGTAATCACATCAATTCAAAGACCTAACAACCACTTACACAATAGCTACAACAGACACAATATCAGAAGAACGACCATCCACCCATCCCCACCTAGGGTGCTAGGTGTTATCCTGGACTCTGAACTCTCCTTTCGGCCCCACATCCAATCCTTTTCCAAAGCTTGCCGCCTTAACCTCCACAACATCTCCAAACTAAGTCCCTTCCTAACCAATGAAACCACAAAGCTCCTGATTCACTCCCTGGTTATCTTTCCCCTCGACTACTGTAAGTCCCTCCTCATTGGCTTACCTTTAAATAGACTATCCCCTCTTCACTCCATCATGAATACTGGTGCCAGACTCATCCACCTTACAAACTGCTCAGCGTCTGCTACAACTCTCTGCCAATCCCTTCATTGGCTGCCACTCACCCAACTAATTAAATTCAAAATACTAGGGCTGTTACTGATTAAAATTTTCGTGTTCGATTAATCATTTTTTTTTAATTGATTAATCAACTAATTTTGTTTAATTATAAAGCACATACAGATCTAACTACTTTTAGCTGATCTCCTTGCATTGCAACTCTGCATTAGTCAGTGGTAAATGTGGTATACACTATATACAATCACCCGACACTAGTTAGTTTCCACAATCCATGACTTAACTTCACAGTTCACACAAATACGTTTTAAATTCAAACTGTAGCACTGACGTAAATAATTTATTTTCCACAGTAGCGTGACAATCCCTCCACCTCCGGTCTAACTAATCACTCTCACCTTATGGCATGGACCCCTGTGCAAACAGGTGGTCATGCAAGTGGGTATCAAAAGGGTTAACACGGACCATAAACTTCTCTCTCGTCTCCTTAGATCTCAGCAAGGACGCCAGGTCATGGGTAGAAAGAAAAGATCTAAGTGCTCACCGCTTAAGTATAAGATTACATTTTTGTGTTCAAACACAAACTAGTCACATAAAGATGATAAAAACCCAGCATGTAAAGCCGACAATTGTGTTAGTTCCGTATGGGCAGCAGCGGGTGACGTCATGCGCAGCTCCTCCCTCGTATGCATTACGTTCAAACAGAACTTCGACGTCACCGGACTCCTACCCCCTTCCCTTCGTTAGCAGATGGAGGCACTTGGGGAAGGGGGGAGGAGTCTGGTGACGTTGATGTCCGTGAAGTCACCGGATCTCCGATGGAACTCCCTGAAGACCTGGAAGTCGGCGGAGAGGTGAGTACCAATCAAAAGAATTTTGATCGCTCAAAAAATTTTTGATCGATCAAAAAAATTAACGATTAATCGAAGAATTAATCTTTCATTTTCACAGCCCTACAAAATACTAATAAAAAGTTAGAAAGCCATCCACAACTCTGCACCCAGCTACATCACTAGCCTAGTCTCAACATACCAACCTAATCGTCCTCTTCATTCCTCCCAAGACCTCTACTTTTAGGCGATCCCTGAAAACGTTTCTCTGTGGAGAAGCCTACCCTGCCTCCACCTAGCAACTGTTCTTTTATTTTCTTCATAAGCTCCTCCCCCACAGTTATTACCCTTTGTATCACTTGACCCTCCCCTCTAGATTGTAAGCTCTAACGAGCAGGGCCCTCTGATTCCTTCTGTATTGAATTGTATTGAATTTTATTGTAACTGTACTGTCTGCCCTACTGTTGTAAAGCGCTGCGCAAACCGTCAGCCCTATATAAATCCTGTATAATAATAATGATAAAAAAAAGAACGTTGATAATGGATGGTGTTATTTACAGAGATGGATACACCAATAGCAGGAGAAATTGATGTGCAGTATTATAAATACAATGGGGACACTTATAAATCTAGGGCATGCTAAATGCAGGATAGTCTGCTCTGTGCACATTCTTTTTGTACAGTGTAATTATCTGAAGTGTGTGTATTTATAACCCACAGATAGGTCAAAATTGTGAGGTTCTAAAACTTTATTTATTTTTTTACTGGGCAATTGCTTCCTAAAACAATTCTATCTCCATGGCTGCAGTTTCAGATTCAACTGTCCTTTTTTTTTTTACTGGGATATGCAGACATGTCATGTTAAAATTTTAGAAGTTAGAACCTACTTTGAGGACACAACTTAAACTTAAAGCAAAAGCAACTGCAATAAAAGGGCAAATACAGACTTAAGACACAATCAGAGACTACAAAGCTTTGCTGGAAAAATATGGATTTGCAAAGACTGGCATTCAAAAAGGACTCTCAAGATTACATAATATTTCCTTAACCACTTCAGCCCCGGACCATTTGGCAGCCAAAGGACCAGAGGTCTTTTTTCAATTTCGCACTGCACTACTTTAACTGGTAATTGCGCGGTCATGCAATTTTGTAACCAAACGAAATTTGCGTCCTTTTCTTCCCACAAATAGAGCTTTCTTTTGATGGTATTTGATTGCCTCTGTGATTTTTATTTTTTGAGATATAAACGGAAAAAAAAAAAAAGAGCGAAAATTTTGAAAAAAAAAGAGATTTTCTACTTTTTGTTATAAAAAAAATCTAATAAACTCAATTTTAGTCAAACATTTGGGCCAAAATGTATTCAGCCACATGTCTTTAGTAAAAAAAATGCCAATAAGCGTATATTTATTGGTTTGCGCAAAAGTTATAGCGTCTACAAACTAGAGTACATTTTCTGGAATTTACACCGCTTTTAATTTATGACTGCCTATTTCATTTCTTGAGGTGCTAAAATGGCAGAGAAGTACAAACCCCCCCAAATGACCCCATTTTGGAAAGTAGACACCCCAAGCTATTTGCTGAGAGGCATGTTGAGCCCATTGAATATTTTTTTTTTTAGTCCCAAGTGATTGAATAAAGACAAAAATAAAAAAGATTTTTTTTTTTTTCAAAAAGTTGTCACTAAATGATATATTGCTCACACATGCCATAGTTATATGTGGAATTGCACCCCAAAATACATTTTGCTGCTTCTCCTGAGTATGGGGATACCACATGTGTGGGACTTTTTGGGAGCCTAGCCGCGTACGGGGCCCCGAAACCCAAGCACCGCCTTCAGGATTTCTAAGGGTGCAAATTTTTGATTTCACTCCTCACTACCTATCACCGTTTCGAAGGCCATAAAATGCCAAAATAGCACAAAACCCCCCCAAATGACCCCATTTTGGAAAGTAGACACCCCAAGCTATTTGTTGAGAGGCATGGTGAGTATTTTACAGCTCTCATTTGTTTTTGAAAATGAAGAAAGTAAAGAAAAAAAATTTTTTTTTTCTTTTTTTTCAATTTTCAAAACTTTGTGACAAAAAGCGACATCTGCAAAATACTCACAATACCTCTCAGCAAATAGCTTGGGGTGTCTACTTTCCAAAATGGGGTCATTTTGGGGGGTTTTATGCCATCTGGGCATTCCATGGCCTCCGAAACTGTGATTGGCAGTGAGAAGTGAAATAAAAAAATTACACCCTTAGAAAGCCTGAAGGCGGTGATTGGTTTTTGGGGTTTCCGTACGCAGCTAGGCTCCCAAAAAGTCCCACACATGTGGTATCCCCGTACTCAGGAGAAGCAACAGAATTTATTTTGGGGTGTATTTCCACATATGCCCATGACATGTTTGAGCAATATATCATTTAGTGACAACTTTTTGTAAAAAAAATATATATATTTTTTTTTTTTCATTATTCAATCTCTTGGGACAAAAAAAAAAAATATTTAATGGCTCAACATTGCTCTCATCAAATAGCTTGGGGTGTCTACTTTCCAAAATGGGGTCATTTGGGGGGGGTTTGAACTGTCCTGGCATTTTATGCACAACATTTAGAAGCCTATGTCACACGTCACCCACTCTTCTAACCACTTGTAGACAAAGCCCTTTCTGACACTTTTTGTTTACATGAAAACATATTTTTTTTTTTGCAAGAAAATTACGTTGAACCCCCAAACACTATATATAATGTTAAAGCAAAGGCCCTACAGATTAAAATGGTGGGTGTTGCATTTTTTTTTTCCACACAGTATTTGCGCAGCGATTTTTCAAACGCATTTTTTGTGGAAAAAAAAAATACACTTTTTTTTTATTTTAATGCACTAAAACACACTATATTGCTCAAATTTTTGATGAAATAAAAAATATGATCTTAGGCCGAGTACATGGATACCAAACACGACATGCTTTAAAATTGCGCACAAACACGCAGTGGCGACAAACTACATACATTTTTAAAAGCCTTTAAAAGCCTTTACATGATACCACATTAGATTCACGGAGGAGGTCTACTGCTAAAATTACTGCCCTCGATCTGACCTTCGCGGTGATACCTCACATGCATGGTGCAATTGCTGTTTACATATGACGCCAGACCAACGCTTGTGTACGCCTTTGCGCAAGAGAAGGGGGGGCAGGGGTGCTTTTTTTTTTTTTTTTGTTTTTTTTTTTATTTATTTAGCTTTTTTATTTTATTTTTAAACTGTTCCTTCCATTTTTTTTCTTTGTTATGATTTTTATTGTTATCTCAGGGAATGTAAATATCCCCTATGATAGCAATAGGCAGTGACAGGTACTCTTTTTTTGAAAAAATTGGGGTCTATTAGACCCTAGATCTTTCCTCTGCCCTCAAAGCATCTGACCACACCAAGATTGGTGTGATAAAATGCTTTCCCAATTTCCCAATGGCGCGGTTTATATCCGGGAGGGGGGACATTCCCTCCCACTGCTTGTAAAAGCAGTCTAGAGGCTAATTACCCGCTAGAATTGCTTTTACATGAAAGCCGATCACTGGCTGAAAAGAATGATACCAAGATGATACCTAAACCTGCAGGCATCATTCTGGTATAACCATTCAAAGTCCAGCAACATACTGGACATATATTGTAATCTTTTTTTTTTCATGCAGCCTCTTGGCTGAACGAAAAAAAGAGATTGATTGGTGGGTATGCCCACCATTAGAATACCTCCCTTCATCCACCCACTTCTAATGATGGGCATACATGCACCATTTATATATGCCGATGCATGGGGGCATCCTCCCGCAAAAGTTATGCCGTGTACACACGGTCGGAAATTTCGACCGTATGTACGTGGCATTAGGAGCCAATCGCTCCTCCCCCCCCTGCTGCCCCCATGCTTCGGCATATATGCTCTTTTTTTTAACTGTGGTGGTGAAATCACCTCCTACAGCGTTGGAGTCGCGGCTTTATGTATCGTGGGAGCAAACGCTGTTGCTGTCAAGATAAATAAATCCGCGTTGCAACTGAATGGCGCACCTGAAAACAAAAAAATGCTCAACACTAAAACACAGTAAACAAAATTACATACCTGAAAAGCAAGCATGATAAAACATGATAAAACATAATAAAACATTGCAGAATAGAATGGAGTAAAAAAAGAGCAACAATAGAGAGAGAATAGAGTGAGAGAGAGAACAATAAAACGACAACTATTTTTTTTTTTTTTATTTTTCTGAGATTCACAGGTAAAAAAGCTCCTGACTGAAGCGACTGAATCAAAACGCTACCACAAAAAAACTGTTAGCGATCGCAGGGATCAGGCCTGACTCTGCGAACGCTGCAGTTATGTGTGCTTAGTGTTTTGTAAGTGACAGTGATCGATCGATACTGCACTTGGGTGGGCTGGGCTGGGCGGAGGGGGAAAACGCAGGTGCTAGCAGGTATCTGGGCTGTTCAGATACTGTGCCACTAAGGGAGGTGTATGCTTTGTGCGTGGGTGTTTGCGGTACTGGCACTAACCTGGGGCGACGCAGACCTTATTTGACCCTAAAACCTAATTGATATCACCCGCCGGGCGATCAGGGGGTTAAACCGTTATTGGGTAATAAATGGCGGGTGCCCTGACAGTATAAAAAACAAGCTAACTAACCAGCGTCACCCGTAACAGTAATACAAAAAAAAAACTGGTTACCTAGCGACACTAATGCAGCGATCAGAAAAACGATCGCTTAGTGACACTGGCAAAAGGGGGTGAAAGGGTTAACTAGGGGCAATCAGGGGGTTAAACCTTTATTAGGTAATATATGGGGGTACCTGACGCTATATAAAAACCTGACGGGGAACCTAAATAACGAAATAACTAACTGGCTAACCAGCGTCACCAGTGACAGTTATACAGTGATCACTGGTGAAAGGGTTAACTCTAGGGGCAATCAGGGGGTTAAAACCTTATTTAGGTTGTAATATGGGGGTACCTGACCTATAAACCTATTTATGAACCTATATAAACATGGCGGTTACCTAAAAAAAAAAAATGGTTACCTAGCGACACTAATGCAGCGATCAGAAAAACGATCGCTTAGTGACACTGGCAAAAGGGGGTGAAAGGGTTAACTAGGGGCAATCAGGGGGTTAAAACCTTTATTAGGTAATATATGGGGGTACCTGACGCTATATAAAAACCTGACGGGGAACCTAAATAACGAAATAACTAACTGGCTAACCAGCGTCACCAGTGACAGTTATACAGTGATCACTGGTGAAAGGGTTAACTCTAGGGGCAATCAGGGGGTTAAAACCTTTATTTAGGTTGTAATATGGGGGTACCTGACCTATAAACCTATTTATGAACCTATATAAACATGGCGGTTACCTAAAAAAAAAAAATGGTTACCTAGCGACAGCAGTGACACTAATACAGCGATCAGAAAAACGATCGCTTAGTGACACTGGCAAAAGGGGGTGAAAGGGTTACCTGGGGGGCAATCAAGGGGTTAAACCTTTATTAGGGGGGGTAGGGGGCTACCTTGGACCTAAAACTAACTGCCCTGACAGTTATTACAGTCACACTGACACTAAATGCAGTGATCAGTAAATAAATGATCACTGCAATTAGTGACACTGTGACTGGGGGGGGAGGGGTGATCTGGGGGGTGATCTGGGGGTGACAGGGGGGTGGAATATGTGCCTAACTGTACTGGTGTCAGTGTACTGTTGTGCACTAACCTGTACATGTTCGCCGCTCGGCGTCTCCGGTCACATAGACCGCGCACCGAGCGTGACATCACTTCCGCCTTCCTGTCTATACAATAGACAGGAAGGGGAAGTTTCTCATTGATCGCTCCTGAAGCGATCCCGACCGTCCCCGCCGGCGGAGGGGGGTCCGATCGGACCCCCCAACCGCCGGAAGAATGTCACGTACAGGTACGTGATTCTGCCTGTACGTGCCATTCTGCCGACGTAAATATACAGGGGGCGGTCGGGAAGTGGTTAAAGGAGAAGTACAGCCAAAGCTCGTTTTCAGCAGATAGTGGGCTGAAGCCCGCCGTCGGCTAACATCCCAGTGTCGGTCCAGGCTCGGGCAAGATTCTGACAATGAAGTCAGGATCTGCCCACTCTGCAGTCCATCAGGCACCCCGCTCAGCCTCTCAGTGAGCGGGGGGGGGGGGGAGCAGAGAGCAGAGAGCTGCTGACTGATAGGAGCTATGAGAACAGAGTCATCAACGGTTTGATTGCTCAGTTTTCAGTGTTAGAAGCACTTGGGGGACAGATGCTGCGTCCATTTAGGTAACTATGATTCTTAAGAAAAACAACAAACTCATACATCTCTTTTAATTTGCAAACTAATTGTATTACAGCATGATAACTGGAACACCAGCCACTGGAAGAACTGGTTACTGGACAGCGGCTCACAAACAATAACACGACACACGCAGCCCCTCTCAGCAAAGTCTCTTAACAGCAGCAGCAGTGATGTAGACAGAATTTTCCAGTGCTCTCCTGGACACACTGCAACACTTCACCAGGTACTACCACCCTCCAAACAAGTCCCTGCACTTCTCCCCATGGCAGCAATCACCTTCCTTCTTGCCCTCCCAGCCAATCAGGAGTCTGTCTGTTCAGAGTTGCTAGGGGCAGGTCATCTTCAGCTGCAGAAGTAGCCAATCATGGAGTAGTCCACTCTCCTCTCTTACTGCACATGTCCATCATACAGGAGAGAAAGAGAAATACAATTTGCTGCTTTTATTTTGTCAGTGCTGAATTTAAAGAGCCCAGTTCAGCCAGTGCTACTTTCTCCCCCACCATAAATATATTCTTCCTTTAAATGTAACACTATAAATTTAACTGACATTAACTTAAATTAACTTTTGACATGGAAGAAACTATTTACCAGGTTACCACACTCATCTAGTAAACGTTCTTGCATAAGACAGTGAACCTCCCACTGATTAAGCAAACTCTCTAACCTTAGAGTTACACGGGTAGAGGGCATAGGGTGACACTTCATTGGTCATAACAGCTTTAGAACAGATCAATCATCTGTAAACTCCACAGTAGGCTGTATCTGTTGTCAAACCTTTTTGTTCTATGGGTTCTGATGTTTCTCTTTCAGAAGGTTTTACATTGACTCTGGAAGGTTGTGAAGGGGAAATGTCCTCTAAACCCGTGAGTCTCCACTTTTGCAAACTGACCATGGCATGCATAGCACACTATCTGTCAAAGAATCATATCTGGAGGCGATGGGAGCTAACAGTCATCTCACCAGGACTGTGTTTGTCCCCATGATCCAAGAACCTCCTGTGTACCTTAGTGGCTGAGAAGAAACAATGGCCAGTGTTTCATAGGCTCTTAGCTATCCAATGACTAGAGGGTCAAATGACAGCTTGGCCTTCTGGTAACTGTCACATGGGTATTTCTCTTTGACGATACCCTGCATCTCAAGGTCTTCTGCAAAGGCATATATTTCAGGTGTTTGTTGTAGAAGTCTTGTGTTTAAAGTAACTCAACCTCAGGCATTACTGGATAGAGCAGCAGGTGTATTCAATTGTCCCGTTGTAGTATCAAGTGAGGTCCTTCTTAAAGGCTCAGGCCTACCCTTCTCTTTTGTGTCACTTCTTGACTGGAAGCTAGCTGAGGTAACTGAGATGGTTTGATACTCGCTTGTGATTTCATTCAGGGTTCCCTCGAAAGGTCAGCTGGCCTGGCACTTGACTGACTCCATCACCCGAGGCCCTCCAAAAGCTGAGCTGACTTGACACCCACCTGTTTTCTTTACTCAGGGTCCTCTAAATTTCCACCTTCTTCAATAGACTTGAGCAATCTTGCTGGTATTGACCTACATTTCTGTACATAACTGTAACAGATCACAGAACCTGATTAATTCTTTGCTAGAATGGCTTGTGGTGTCTCTCCAAGTTGTGGCATGACTCTCTTTGCTAGTAGGGTGCTCCATCATATGGCACATCTCTGTATTCAATATGGCTATTTTGAGACGGGGTATCTGACTGTTCTGGTTCTTCCCACAACCTGGTGGTGGTGGCTGGCTCCATCACACTGTCACAGGCGTCAGAAGGAATCCCAGGGAAAAAATCCACACATTTATTGCTCACACTTGAACGGACCACTGACATTTTTGGGTGCCTGTTTTGGATCTCTGTACACAGGCTCCAATATCTTTCCTTCTCCAGCAGCAGCATCAGGTGCTTAGATTAGGTTCTCCATCCAAATGGTCATCAATCCTGTCCTCAGGGCCCACTGACAGGCCAGGTTTGCAAGATAACTGAAATACATCACAGGTGATATAATTTGCTGCTCAGTGATTTCAGTATTCTAGTCTGCATCTCCCCAAGGTAATACATAAAACCTGGCCTGTTAGTGGGCCCTGAGGACAGGGTTGATGACCATTGCTCCAGCCCATAGACCAGGCACAGCACAGCTCCTCAGCATGCAGGAATTTAATAAATCTAATAGACGTCTATGGCAAAGCGCAAGTAACCAACACAAAAACCACAGGTACACTGCGCTGAACCAGTGCTATGGGAAGACAACACTGCATCAGTGTGAAAGGGACCTAAGAGGGGATTTCCCTCATGTTGGAAAGGTACCGTATATACTCGAGTATAAGCCGAGTTTTTCAGCACATTTTTTTGTGCTGAAAGTGCCCCCCTCGGCTTATACTCGAGTCAAGCATTTTTCTGCAGAAAAAAAGGATATTTTCTGACCCGACTTTGTGGCCCCGTATCTCTGGGCCACTTGGTGCTAGGAACCCCAAATTATGCAAACCCAGTGGAACCAACACTACAACATATCCACAATGGGGTTCCTAGCACCAAGTGGTCCCGAGATACAGGGCCCCATAAGTCGGTCAACTGTGTCCATCTGCAGCAATGTCATTTCGGGACCCTTTGGGTCCAGAGACCCCACATTTTGGCTGCAGCTAGGGGGCATCTAGGAACCCTTAACTACCAAGTTTGAAGTTCAGGAGACCTATGGCTGCAAATGGGCACAGTGAGGCATGGGCACAGTGAGGCTGCAAATGGGCATTGTTGACCCTCTTTTCCACTTCCAGTAGCTGCGCATTTCTCACCCTAGGCTTATACTCGAGTCATTAAGTTTTCCCAGTTTTTTGTGGTAAAATTAGGTGCCTCGGCTTATATTCGGGTTGGCTTATACTCGAGTATATACGGTATTCTGTCACATCCTGTTAATTCAGGACAGAATAGGACAGGAATTGACAGAAATCCTCTTTAATAAGACACAAATGGCAAAAAAAAACAGTGGTTCAAGCTCTCCTCTACTCTTTTCAAAATTACATTTGTAAATATTTAAATCATTTCATTGCCACATCCGTAATATTTGAGTATAAGAAAAAAAAAGGAAAACATTGAAGGTTTGGACTTCATAAAATATATAAAAAAATATAAATTTTATTTGTACAATACAATATAAAAAGATTTGCAAAAAGCAAAACATAGGACTTAAAATCATGTGTTTACATATGTGTAGAATATAGGCCACATAGGCCAAACACTATAGAAGTGAATTGTTACACCATATCAGATGAGTGAGCCCCTGTGCGTCAACGCGTTACGTAGGTTTGCTTCAGCAGGACACACGCAGGGGTAATGTGAGGGGACTCACTGTATTGAAACAAAGACATACATCATATTTTCATGTATCTTATCATCACATATGTAAAGTATAACCTATAAAACTCATAGGCAGTATAATCAGCTGGGTTTGTATTCACCTTGTCTGAGTCAAAACACACATGCATAGATCCAATCTATCCAAAATGAGAAAACACGTTTTGGCTTTAGATATACAGCTTTTAGGAGGTATGGGAACTGGGGTATTCTTAAAGTAATAAAATTTTGGTAAATAAATCATTTTTATAAGGCTTACCCTACCGACTGGAGTGAGAGGGAGTGTTTCCAGGATGCATATATTTGGGAAAAGAGCTTAATTAAGAGAGATAAGTTAAACTAAGTTAAATTAACAAAGGACAGCCCAGAGGTAGGTTAATTTGACAGAATCTCATTTAAGTGGTTAGATAAGGTTTTGCAGACTTTTGGCATCCGAATTTAGGAGCGATATTGACCTGTATGAGGAGAGTAGATCTGGATTCCTGCCGGGCTTGGGGATCACCACAATCACAGTCTCCAGCATGGAGGGTGGCAAAGCTTTTGAGTCAAGGGCTTGCAGAAAAAGTCTAGGTACCAACTTGTCTTAGAAACTTTTGTAAAATTCTGTTGGCAGACCATCAGGTCCAGGCATCTTCCCAGATCGAAAGTAGAAATAGCTACTTGCACCTTCTCGAGTATAATGGTGGCATCTAGTTTAGTCTAATAGGTTTCTTTTTTTTTTTTTTTTTTAATATTTATTGGGTTTTGCATAATACAGTGGCACAACAGGTAATATATATGTAGATTCTCTGCTCAATAGTTAAAAGGATTTTTAAACTTTAATAAAGGGAGGGGGGGGGTGAGGGGGATCAGTAAAGCAGTAAAGCACATTTACCATCATGACCATAGTATAGCAATGTAGTGCCTGTGAGGGCTGTATCTTACACCGTAGTACCTTCAGGAGTGGAAGCAACGCTTAGATATGTTTGGCTAGTGATCTCCTAAGTTAGTTTAGTTATGTAAGTGAAACCAGAGGATGAAACAGCTTTCAAGAAAAAAAAGTCATGAACGTTAAAGAGCATCATGTGACTTCGGAAGTCCTATATAGTAGAGGGGCCAGAAACGTTGGATAATTTGAGATTGCCAAGTGAATTGGTAAGATCTTTCTGTAGGTACAAGTCCGTGTAACGAAATGGTTTCATTATGTCCTGTATTTATTTTTGAGTGAATGTGGCCTCCATATATTTACGCCATCTCTTGAAGATGTAAAACGAAAGTTCAGTGTAATGGTGTCCAGTCTCTCCAAGTAGAAAAGTGATGTCAAAGCTTTTTTGACCACCGGGAGGTTGGGCGGTGCCGATGTGATCCAGTGAGCCATAATAGTGCTGTGAGTAACCAGCAGACATAAGTGGGCCCATTGTGGAATGTTTAGTAGGCCTGTTGTTGACAGAGAGGATGGTGGTGGTGTGTAACCAAACAAGCATAAAAGACAGTCTTTGGGTATTTGTATTTTATTGATTTTGCTGATCAAGGTTAGCACAGAATTCCAGTATGTAGTGATAGCCGCGCATTCCCAGAGACGGTGGAGCAGTGTAGGGCGAGGTAGGGAGTACCAGGGGCATTGTGCTTGAGTTGGGTCTGCCTTGTTGGTGCGGAACGGGTAATAGGCCCTGTGGATGATCTTAAATTGCGTTTCATGCCATGTTTCTGAAGTAGTAAGCTTGCGGACATGTCTGTACCCCTCAAGGATTTTTGTCATCCATTATGTTAGACCATTTTTGGAATGGTTTGAGATAGTATTTTTGCGATTGGTGTTGGATGCGATAGGAATAAATACTGGAGATGGAATAGTCGTCCCTTTGGAGTACCGTGTCAATGAATGACGTTTGAAAGGGGATCGGACTTAGGTCCACAGCAGGACCTTAGATAGTCAGTAAGTTGATGATAATAAAAAACATGTGTTGATGGCAATGAAAATTCTCGCATCAAGGTTTGGAAGGGTTTAAATTTCCCAGGTTTGTCATGGTACATGGAGGTTATTTTTGTGAGACCCTTGGTTTGCCACTGATTAAAAGCTTTGTGCAGAGTGGATTGTAGAAACATAGGGTTCCCTTGGATTGGTAGGTGGCGTGAGATATTAGATGGTAGTCCCAATAATTTCCGAACCTCTCTCCAGGCGATGACTGTGTCCCTGAAGAGTACACTTGACTTGAGGTGGGGTGGTAGTATATTAGGATTAGCGTGAAGAATGTCTGAAAGGGAATATGGGGAAGCCATAGCACCTTCGAGTACAGTATTGGAGTATTTAGACTTTCCAGCTAGCCAATCTAGGCCCTGTCTAAGTAGGCAAGATAGGTTGTAAAAGCATATATTAGGTAGTCCTGCCCCTCCTTCACCCTTTGGGAGACATAATTTTTGTAGCGTAATGCGTGCTTTTTTGCAAGACCATAGAAAAGCGGTTAATGCTCTGTGGATTTTTTGTACATCAGAGTGTCTTAGTAAAAGAGGTATGGTCTGCATTGGATAAAGCAGTCACGCAAATTACACCATTTTAAAAAGGTGACATCTCCCAAATAGTGAGAGAGGGAGGGCCGTCCAAGCTTCCAACTCCTTCATAATTTTAGTTATTAGGGGGGGGGGGGGGTAGTTAAGTACATATAGAGAGGAGGGCTCACGCCCTATATGAATACCCAGGTATGTGATGTGTTGGGTTGCCAGGGCAAGTGGCGATAGATGTCTCCATTTAATAGACAGGCGTGGATGTAGTGCTATAATTTCGCTTTTGTCAAAATTTATTCGAAAGCCAGAGCATGGTCGAAAGGCCGCAAAAAGTTATTGGAGTCTGTCAAAGTCGGATAGGGGGTTGGTGGAGAATAGCAGTATGTCGTCCGCGAACAGAGTGGAGCGGAGAATTTGATTACCCAAATTGATGCCACTAACCCTGTTAGGGGAATTAAGTATTCTAGATAGGGGCTCAATAGCAATATTGAAAAGCAAAGGCGATAGGGGGCACCCCTGTCTAGTCCCCGTTGCCAAGGGGATCGTGTCAGATACAAAGTCAGGGGTAACAAGGCGTGCAGTTGGTGAAGCATACATTTGTACTAGAAATTGCATAATTGGACCCAAAAAGCCAAATTGTTCCATTACTCTGAAAAGCCAAGACAGACTGATATTGTCAAAGGCTTTTTCAGCATCCAGTGACATACTAGCAACGTCTTGATTAGGGTGTGTTTTAGCATATTCTAGAGCCATCAAAACTTTACGAATGTTCAGTCTAATAGGTTTCTATTAGTCATAGAAGATAGGCAGTTGCTAGGTAGGCAAGCAAGTGCTCTGCATATGTCACCTGAATGCCTCTAAAGTAGAAGGCAAAGCTGTCATTGATCACATGAGGATTCGTGAGGACTTCACCATCAGTGACCAAAATCCTGGGGATTGTG
This sequence comes from Lithobates sylvaticus, assembly GCA_028564925.1. Classification (NCBI taxonomy): domain Eukaryota; kingdom Metazoa; phylum Chordata; class Amphibia; order Anura; family Ranidae; genus Lithobates; species Lithobates sylvaticus. The sequence goes on along the minus strand of CM053027.1, from coordinate 539,873,891 downwards.
ACAGAGGTAGAGTGTTCCTTAGCCAGCCAAGCTAGATGTCTAGAATTTTTTGGGCAAATGTGCAAATATCTTTTGGGACCGATGAAGCATTTGAGTTTTTGTTGTAGAGGTACAAAGTAGCATTACCTCTTTAAGGGCTGTTTGTAAGGACAAATAGTATGAAGGGTCCTGGGTCAGTGTATAGGTCTGTTCTAAAGTCATCACCCTACACTCCACCCAGATATATTTGTCTCCTGATCCATCATATAAAAGATTGGATGCGCTCCCTCATAAATGCTTAAAAGCATCCCAGGATGAGCAGATAAAAAAGCAGCTGTATGTGCATTACAAAACCCATATTCGGGCATGTCATGTATACATGGCACGTTAACCGTTGGGTCAGTCAACCTAAATCCAGACAATCTCCATAACTCTGTAGATGGTGTCCTGGATGTAACCAAAGGCAAACGGATGGGGGCATAGTGTGATATGCCCTGTGGCAGGATGGTGATTTCCCAGACCCTGGGCAGGACAGAACCCCCCGCAAACACTAGATTGATGTGGGGAAGTTTTATATGTGGCCGAATGGCAAATAAATACCCGCTTAGAAGGGTTCCACCATATCCAGACATCAGTGAGATGGGACGCTTCATCTCAGGACATAAGATCAGAGGGGGAAACTATCCGTGGCCATTCTCTCCAGGGTCATGAACCCTATTGAAGTCACCCGAAATCAAGATATGGTCAGTAGAGTAGGCTGTCAGGCATGCCACAATATTACAGCTGAATTGGGGCATGAGGTGGTAAATATAGACCCAGAATCACCATTTCCACTGAGTCTACAATGGCATGAATAATAACATAGTTACCTTTCCGATTCCCACATCAAGTCCAGCAACCAAGTCATGATCACCATGTATAAATATATAAGGGGTCCATATAGTGAACTTGGTGTTGCGTTATTCACTTTACGGTCAACACTGAGGATAAGGTGGGCCCTCTTTATGTCCATAGGAAAAGAGATTTCATCTCCAAATATGGAAAGGTTTCTTCACAGTAAGAGCTGTGAAAATGTGGAATAGACTCCCTCCAGAGTTGGTTCTGGCAAGCTCAGTAGATTGCTTTAAGAAAGGCCTGGATTCTTTCCTAAATGTACATAATATAGCTGGGTACTAACATTTATAGGTAAAGTTGATCCAGGGAACATCTGATTGCCTCACTGGGATCAGGAAGGAATTTTTTCCCCTGCTGTAGCAAATTGGATCTTGCTTTTCTGGGGGTTTTTTTTCACCTTCCTCGGGATCAACTGTGGGTATAGGATTTGGTATATGGGATTGTATGATATTTTTTATTTTATTTATTTATTTATGGTTGAACTAGATGGACTTGTGTCTTTTTTCAACCTGACTAACTATGTAACTATGTAACCAAAAGGAGAGAAATGTGTGTACCAGGAGACTCACTCCTCTAGAGCATCGCTCCCAACTGTCTCTCTGTCCCTCTTTCCTCCTCATTTGTCCCTCTTTTCTCTTTTTCTATCTATCTATCTCTTTATCTATCTATCTATCTATCTATATATATATATATATATATATATATATAGTTGTATATAAAATGCACTTTTTATCTTTCTAAAAGTGTTTCCCAGTGCTAAACCTTTCATCCAAGAAATTGCTGCACTTGTACATTTTAAAAGCCAGTATAAAGGAAAAGTGGTGGTACAAAAAACACTTGTAGGTTTAGCTAATCGTTTTTGTTTGTATAATTCTCCTTTAAGGGGGGGGGGGGGGCGTGGTAGGGGACATGTCCTATTCCTACATACTTTTTCTAATAGGTGTCCCTCGTTCCCATATCAAAAAGATAGGAGGTATGCTAGAGTAGTTAGAAAAAGTGGAATAGTAGGGGTCTCCCACCCCAATTTCTTCAAGCAAAGGAACTTACTACCCACCAGGTGGGTTTCCTGTAGGAAACACATCCGAGGATGGTAATATTTAATGAATTGAAACACCAAGGAGCGTTTAACAGGGGAATTCAAAACTCTTGTGCTCCACAATACTATAGCACAAGAGGACATAAATGAGATGTGTAATCAGTACATGTAAAAGGACCTGGCCAGGGGCTGGACCCAGACAGCAGGAATACAATAGACACACTATCATATTGCCCGAGATCACAAAGGCAAGGTGGTATATACAACAGAAAAGAAAATATGCTGTATTAGAAGGCTGAGCATAAACCATAACAAAACACATAACACCCAAATTGCCCCATACCCAACCCACCGACAGGCAACAGTTTAGCTAGTCAGCCAGCATCCAGCAAGAACCTAGCAGACCTCCACAGAGTCCAACAACTGCACAATAAGGCAACAGCCAAGATAAAGGAAACCAGAACAGCATCACTTTCATAAAGTGTCTATCCAAGCTACTGCATCCCCCGGCAAGGTGAAGAAGCGAACCTTCTTGCCATCCTGAACTTAAAGTTTTGTAGGAAAGAGTATACTGTATTTGATCCCTTTTTCTCTCAATTTGGCTCAGATGTTATCAAATGATTTCCACAATCTTGGGTTTCCACAAAGTAGTCAGGGAAAATTAGTAGTTTTGTGTTAAGAAATACCAGGTCCCCCTGGGAGAGGGCTTCACAAAGGATCAAATCACGGTCTTTAAAGTGAAGCAATTTAAATATGTAGGTGCAGGGTGAGAAACACATTTTTACTGTGTATTTCAAATGGCACTAAAAGCACCTTGCCAGCACACCTCAATGAATGTGTGTTTCAGACCAACATGCTTTTACAAACTCTGAAAGCTGTAAGTGAAAAACCTACAGATTTTTAGAGAAATTTGGTCATTTACAGTTTTACGTACATTTGATTTTTTATTTTTTTTTGCAAAAAGGTGCAATTTAAAATTTACAAATATTTGTTATTTATTAACTTATTTATAAACTTTTATATTTAGTAGGAATTTTGTAAAATGTGCTGTGTTTGTATCTACCAACAATGATTTTGTGTATTTTTAGTGAAAATATTGTTTTGATAAACATCCATGCAAATATCATGGGGCTTTAAAAATCAGTAGCACCTTCTTTATTCTACTGGTCATGTCCTTTCAGAATATATATAGTCTATGGTTTGGGGGGTCTGAAAGCTGTAAGGGAGAAATAAAAAAGCAATGGAAAAATTTTAAAAATGGCCTGACCACCCAAGTTTACATTTTGAGCGCAGGGCCTGGCAGTAAAATGGTTAATGCTAGAAAATGCAGGTGTGTTAACATGCAGCATCTAGTGTGCTTCTAACCACAACAATTTCATATGATAAAACTCTGCTGCCTATTTGTGCCAAATTTTCAACATCAATGCCAATAGAAGTGTGCTAAAATAAACATCCAGGGTCATGTATTCTTTAAAACATTACAGCTGTGAGTAGCTAACATTAATATTCAAAATCTATTTCAGAAAATTTGGGATAACTTTGAATATTTATCACTACTTTGTAGAGTTTATCTCGCTGTATAATTTATCCTCAGTTGCCAGGTAGAACAGCACATCTGCCTCACAGACCATCCCGACAGTGGCACAGCTGCTCGCAGTCTGTGTGCTCTGGATGGAATTCATTATGTTAAGTATCATACTCAAATTGTCTTTGTAAATCTTTAATGGGGAAACTTCACTACAGATAACACTCAGGCCCTTGCCGCCTTGTCCTGTCAGCTGTCATCTTCTGCCTGTGACACAGTTTGGCTGCACAATGCCATTCAAGGCATTCTTCCTAAGTTTAAATGAGGTCTATACACAATAACGAAACAAAAAAGCTTGGTAAAAAAAAAACAGAACTTTTTTTTCTGAAAGCAGGATGGTACTTCTCCACTAACTATTCTCTTGGGTGAAACAGTGGAATGGACAGAAAATGCTATAAAATAACCTGATAAAATGTATATGGTTTGACAGTATTACTCAAGAATAGAAAACTAACAATCTTTCAGCTGTACATGCAGGTGAGAAAATATACAATTTTATTATTTTTAAAATGCTAAATGCAGAAGTATCCATCACATAAAAAAAAGGAAAACATTCTGGTTTTTTTGTTCATGATTTTTTGTTGAATGGAAAATCATTACAGGGAAATATGTGTTTTTGAATCTTTTTTTTTTTAAATGTACAAGAGAACAGTTTAATGAAAACGATCTTTTTGATTAACCTACTGAAAACTCTGTTTCTAACTATGCATATAAAGAAGATTTTATATATGAAATCATGCAACCCCAATTCCAAAAAAGTTGGGTCGCTGTGTAAAATCAACATAAAAACTGACAGGAAAAGTTTGGTGGTCTGGTTCCCAACCCAGAACACAGAGAGGAGGGGAGCTATTTTTAGCCCATATGTGTATACCTCTAATGACACTGATGTTATCAGGGTCTGATATCGCCAATTTTGAACAGCCAAACAGCGGATATATGTTGGTGTTGGTATACTATATATATATCCATACTATTTATTAGTTTTACCATTCTCATACCTAGACCGTGCTTTGGAGCTTGGCCCATATACCTTCTCCCCCAGTCGCCGTGGGAGATTTCGCCATTGGTTTGCCCGCCATTTTTCCAGCTGTACTCAAGTGGGGTAAGAGACTGAATATATACATGTGTCTACTGAATGATTTTCCCTCATGTAATAAAAGTGCTTTAATGTACATCTGTGTCATGATTCTCTGTGATATTATATATCTGCAAATTTGTTTTTTTAGATGTATATTTCCTGAAAAAGCCACTATGTGGCGAAACTAGTCGAAATGAAATATTGAAATCATCCACTACATGTACTGTTTTTAGTATGTATGTTGTGTTGAGATTTTGTTTTTTTCCTTTATGCTTGTAATAAATTTTGTGAAAACTTTTTCGATCTGTCTACATTTTGACTAAATCTGTTTATCAAGTACCGCAATAGTCCGCCAGCTCCCCTCCTCTCGGTGTTCTGGGTTGGGAACCAGACCACCAAACTTTTCCATTTAATTTCGGATGATGGTACGATATTTATGATAATATATCTTTGTGGTATCTGGTTAGGCCCCACATTTTTCTATAAAAACAGACAGCAATGATTTGCAAATCTCATAAACCCATATTTTATTCAAAGAAAACAGAAAACTTATCAAATGTTTAAACTGAGAAAATGTAAATGTACCATTTTAACCACTTGCCCTCCAGAAAATCTACTCCCCTTCATGACTAGGCTATTTTTTGCAATACAGCACTGCGTTACTTTAACTAACAATTGCATGATTGTGCGACTCTGTACCCAAATAAAATATATGTTGTTTTTTTTCCACAAATAGAGCTTTCTTTTGGTGGTATTTGATAACCTCTGCGGTTTTTATTGTTTGTGATATAAACAAAAAAAAAGCAGATAAATTTGAAAAAAAAAAATGCTTTTTACTTTTTGCTATAAAACATATCCGTTAAAACATTTTAAAAATCTAATTTCTTCATCATTTTAGGCCAATATGTATTCTGCTACATATTTTTGGTAAAAAACAAACAAAACAACAAGCATATATTGATTGGTTTGCACAAAGGTTATGGTGTCTATAAACTATGGGATATTTTTATTTATGTATTTTACTATTAAAGGCGGAGATCAGTAACTTATAGCAGGACTGTGATATTGCGGCAGACAAATCGGACACTAACTGACACTTTTGACACTTTTTTGGGACCAGTGGCACTAATACAGTGTTTAGTGCTAAAAAATATGCACTGTCACTGTACTAATGACATAACATCATTTTTTCCTATGCTATGCTAAAAAATCAAGAGGCCATGGCTATTTGTAGTGATTTTATAGCACTGATATGGAGTTAGATTTTAAGCATGTGTTTTTCAAGTAACAAGGCTCCCCCTATTGATATGCAAATAAACCAATGGGATTGGTTTAGCAGTTAAGCAGAGGATATGATGTAAGAGGAAGTTGGAGGGGGGGGGGGGGTTGAAGCAAGCATGTATGGAGACATAGAAGAGAGTTGTTTTGGAAGACAAAGAGGCAAGACGTGTGCTGGAAGTTGGAGAACTTTGGAGACGTTTTGAGTTGGACTCTGAGAAAAGAACCATGAAGAACATTGCATCTCGATTCCATCTCTAAGTTGAGTAACTGTTTAGATTACTTTTGGAATACATATTGTACATGCTTATTTTGCTAGAAAGAATAATTGGCTTGTGCATGTTGTAGGACAAAGGCAGGGAAACTTGGATATAGAAATACCAAGATAAAAATAACTCCAAAGGCAAACGAAAAAAATATAGCTAACAGCAATTGAGAGGCAGATCAAAAATAGTCCTTGAAAACAGTAGGGAGAGGACTGAGCCGGCTGTGCTGTGTGGACTGATGCTATATTTTCAGGTGGTTGCAGGCGCAGATGAAAGATAAGAGGATAGTTTAACCACCATGCAATGTAGGCTAGCAGGGGAATGGAGGAAGGGAAGAATAATTAGTGAACTTCAACCTGATGTGCAGGGGGGAGGAGACTTCCACATGGTGGTGGTAACAGCGGTGAAATAAAAGGGATGAAAAATCGGGAGCAGCGTCCCTGGAACAGGCTCACCCAGATACTCGCTGATGCTCAGACCTCACTGAAAGGTTGTTTACAATGGTAGCAGTCCAACTAATCTGTTCTCCTTCCAAATTCCACAGGCCTGCAAGGTAGCAGTAAAGCGGATTGGGAGTCAAGGTGTGTATGAGATTGACATCATCACCTCTATGTCTTCATAGCCTAGAAGGCTTGGTGCGCGCCCTGCAAGCGAATGGCTATGCATGCTGGAAGTTAGTCAGGTAGGACAGCGGGTGGAAGGAAGCCGAATAGATAAAGATGAAGCCGGGTCATATTTTGTAACTATGAATTGTGTTTTATGCAGTTGTATGTTCGGCTTTTCTCTTTAGTAAGAGCATTGATTCACTACAGAAGTCTAAGCTTCCTTGGCTTGTGCTGCAAAGACCTTTAAAAAGATACCAAGCAAAACATGGTCAAAAACATGGAGTTCTGCTTTAATTCCTTGGATCAAAACAATCACATTTACTGTTTAGTAAATATATTGATTGGTATCATGATTGGTTTTTAATGAAAACTTTTAGTTAATTATCTAAGTAAATATGTCATGGCTTCAGATAGCACTTAGGGAAGCATCTCCATTAGTCTAATAGCAATGGCATAAATGTCAGCCTGGGAGAACAGTTATAAGGAAGGGCTAAATAGAGGTTAGGGATGGGCCGAACGGACCCCTGTTCGGTTCGCACAAGAACTTTCGAACACTGCGAAAGTTCGGACCCGAATAATGAACCCCATTAAAGTCAATGGGGCCGAACGCCAAAAATCAAAAGTGCCCATTTTGAAGACTTACAGTATATGCAAGTAATTGGGCATACAATGGTTATAGGTGTCCGGATCCTGCCCTGGGGGACATGTAGCAATAAAAAAAAAGTTTTTGAAAAACTGCATTTTTTGATGAGCAGTGATTTTTTGACTTTTAAAGTGAAAGCATAAAAATAAAAAATTCCTTCCACTATAGTGCCGGGGGGGGGGGGGGGGGTCCCCTTAGTCTACCTGAAAAGTGGCAGATCTGTACCATGTCTAGAATCTGCTGCAGCAATAATTGCATTTATAAAGCCAAAATTTTTTTCCCTGCAAGCTGCCTTTATTTTGCTTAACAACAGCTGGGGAGCCAGTGTGTATGATGAGCCCACAATGTAGTGCACTGGGACCAAAATTATAGATTTTTTGGATACATTCTGGAGTCACTTTGACTTTGTATAGAAGTAACGGGTGAGTAAAAATTGGTCTTTGGGTGTCGGTGGCCCCTTCCCGCCGTAACCCTATAGAGGTAACTCAACCAAAGTTCCCGTGCAAACTTATGCTCGGGACGAACCGTTCACCCATCCCTAATAGAGGTGTGGCTTAAAAGTAGTACCGTGTGACCTTTACTTACAATGAAAAAATAAACAACTCTATGGGGTTGATTTACTAAACCTGGCAGAGTGCAGCTCTGCTTAGAAACCAGTCAGCTTCCAGGATATTTGTCAAAGCTTAATTGAACAAGCTGAAGTTGGAAGCTGATTGGCTATCATGCACAGCTATTGAGCAAACCTACTTAGATTCACTGTGAGTTATAATATGCGCCAGAGCTATGAATATCTTTTGCCGTAAGAAGATTTAAGTTGCTTTTTGGACTTGAAGTGTTCTGAAATGATGGCAGACTTTCTCTAACAATTCTGCCATTGCTAATTCACTCTCCACTCCATAAACAGCTACTCCTCTCGATTCTCTCTCAGTGGAAGCTGATGTTCCTCTTTACCTTGTACCCCTCAACAATGAGCTCCCGCTCTGCTTCATCTACCCTGCCCACTGTCAGTTTCCACTAAACCACCTTGTTCCCCACCCAAAAGCATCTTTCTCTTTTCTACCAATCCTCCCTTTTTACGTGACCCTGCCTCATGCTCTGCCTTCTCTCTCTTCCTACCATCCAAGTAAATATCACAGTTCACCAAATAATGCAGGTCCAGCTAAAATTTTGTCTGGTTGGCCAGTAATGTAAAAAACAAAGGCTAAAGACAATTCATCCTCAGTTTATTTAATTGTAGATAGACACATATTTTCTAGTTACAATAAAATCACTAAAATTGTGACAACAGTAGGCAGCAACAATACCTGGTGAATGCAGCTTCGTGACTTGTTTTTTTGGTGATGATATAGTCTGTTTGACCACTTCTTGATCTTTTTGTGTTTCCTTTTTTAATCCTTGAAAGAAAAAAAGAAATACATATTTATACTAGTTGGGAATTGTTATAGTAGATAATAATAGGATTTTTTTTATCATGATGTATCGATTACATATTAGTGTAGTGTGGATAGCTTTGCTTCCCTGAATGTAAGTTGATGTCTGTCTGTATCCATTTGGGGATATTTTCATTTGCTTCCTGTCCCATAAACACAGGAGGAAAAAATATGTTCAAAGAAAGGTTAAAACCTTTTTAAGATCGTTATCCCCATTGGAATATTTTCCCTCACCTCCCTTTCCTGTGACATCTCTCAAAGGTTTTATATTTCTCCTCACTTTCTGTATCAGAGACAAAGACAGGAGAGAGGATAAATCTCCTCAGTGGGGATGCAGAGAGAAATACATGCTTTGTGGGTTTTTTTTGGTGGGGGGGTTGTTTTTTTTTTTTGCTTTTCTTATTGTTAACTTTTTTTGAGTCTGAGTATAGATCTATGTTTGTTCCAAGCCTGTTTGAAACCACTTACTGTTGACTGACTCACTACCTCTGCTGGAAGTCTATTCCAAACATCAACTACCCTTTCAGTAAAATAATACTTTCTAAGATTAGTTTTGAACTTTTCTCCAGTTAGTATGAGGTCATGTCCCTGTGTTCTCGATTTCAGTTTCATATTGAAAATACCGCACTCTTGAACCTATTGATGGGTTAAATGGCCATGGTGGACATTTGGTGTCTGGGGTGGGAAAGGCTCAGCCCCAGGACTGACCTGGGTACCCACCCAAGTGAGGGTGGATACAATTACCTCAGTGTCATCCCCTGAATGGTGAGTTTCCCATTTCCGGCGTTAAACCAGAACCGGAAGTGACATCAAGACGCAGCACGTGACATCACATGCATGCACAATTGACAGGGAATTCTGGGGACGGTGCTAGAATGCCATATCCCCATCAATATGCCTCGGCTGTTTAGCAGAGGCTAATTACCTCCCCTATATAAGGAGAAGCCAGAATGTTATTTTCCTCATTGCCTGCATGCCTCTGCTGCTCAGCAGAGGCCTAATACTCTCTGTATCCAAATAAAATTTCATGGCAATGGCATATCTTCCTTGGGTAACATCCCCCTCCCTTTCTAGAGAGACACTGTACCGGCTTTTGGTAATCGAATGTTCACATACAAGTTGTGCTCATAAGTTTACATACCCTGTCAGAATTTATGATTTCTCTGCCATTTTTCAGAGAATATGAATAATAACACAAAAACTTTTCTTTCACTCATGGTTAGTGTTTGGCTGAAGCCATTTATTATCAATCAACTGTGTTTACTCTTTTTAAATCATAATCACGACAGAAACTACCCAAATTACCCTGATCAAAAGTTTACATACCCCACTTCTTAATACCATGTATTGCCCCCTTTAACATCAATGACAGATTAAAGTCTTTTGTGGTATTTGTGGATGAGGCTCATTATTTTCTTAGATGGTAAAGCTGCCCATTCCTCTTGGCACAAAGCCTCCAGTTCCTGGAAATTCTTGGGCATGAACTGCACGTTTAAGATCTCCCCAGAGTGGCTCAATGATATTGAGGTCAGGAGACTGAGATGGTCACCCCAGAACCTTCACTTTATTCTGCTGTAGCCAATAACAGGTCGATAACAATAATTGTCATGTTGGAATGTCCAAGTATGCAGCTTCCTGGCTGATGAATGCAAGTACAAATCCTGTGTTAAATTGTAGATTGCTAAAGCCGTTTAAGGCTCTGAGAAAATCAGACTCAGTATATTCACATTCGAAAGTTATTCTGGGATACAGGTAGTAATTTGTTGCTTGATTTAACAATATGAGTGTTGCTTATGAGAATCTTTGTATGGGTATACAATGAACAATTAAGAATGTCAGTTTGTCAATCATAATGATTGGTTGAATCCATCAGCCAGTTTGAAGCTATTGTCATTCAGGAGTCTGTGGCAGCTTTAAAGGCCTGGTTCACACCTATGCATTTTTTTGTGCATTTTCAGTTTTGCAGAAACATACTACAGTCCATTTAACATGGTTTCCTATGGATGTAGTTCACATCTGTGCATTTTATGGAAAAGGTCAGGGACTTTTTTCTGGTTTTTGGTTCCATAGACCTCAATGGATCAAAAACATGTATTGCAAAATGCACCTGGAATATGCAACCTGCAACCTGCATAGGTGTGAATTAGGCCTAAGAATGTGTGTAATTTTATTTGTGCTTTTTGAGTAAAAAAAGAAAAAAAAATGATATATTAAAGACTGCCAGTCACTACATAAAAACCGCTGGAATACCCTTACCAATAAAGACTCAACACAGGTTGCTGATCCAAACTGAGAATCTGCCCTTGACATGTGATTGGGAGCCCCCGAACTTACAGTATGCAAAGACCACCTGTGGAAAAGTCAGCACTTAGAAACACCCCCAGCCCACAATCAATATTGGGTTTTCACAACTTATTTAGAGGAGCCTGGCTCCTGTATTACATTTTGGAATGTGCTGCAGTTCCCAACATTTCTTAAAAAAAAAATGTACATTGTATAGCCAAAAGTATGTTGATATCTCTCCAGATTATTGAGTACATGAGTTTCCAGTGAAGAGTACCGTAAATCTTACAGCATACAAAAACATTTTAGACAATTGTGCGCTTCCAACTTCATGACAACAGTTTGGGGAAGGCCCTTTCTGAGCAGTTTGGTGTGGAGGAACTTAAAGAGGAAGTAAACCCTGATCCTCTTTGTTTCTCTGCAAAAGTAAAGCATAATGGACTACTATGCATCGCATAGTAGCCCATTATGTGTCACTTAACTGACACAGGAGCCATCGATGTCACCGCCGTCCCCTCTTCCACAAAGCGTCCATCTTCCTTCCGGGTATCGCTGCTACGGCACTGTGAGTGGCCGGAGCAGCGATGGCGTCACTCCGGCGTATGCGTGCGGGAGCCTTCAGTGACGGCATGTTTGCCTTCACTTGCGGCGCGCCCAGTGCGCCTGCACCGTTGTCTACGCATCGCATAGTAGCCCATTATGTGTCACTTACCTGACACAGGAGCCAGCAAAGTCACCGCTGTCCTCTCTTCCACAAAGTGTCCATCTTCCTTCCGGGTATCGCCACTGTGAGTGGCCGGAGCAGCGATGACGTCACTCCAGCGCGGGAGCCGTCAGTGACGGCATGTTTGCCTTCACTTGCGGCCCGCCTAGTGTGCCTGCGCCGTTGTCTACGACACGCATGCGCCATAGACAGTGTGCCCTTTTTTTGTAAAATATCTCCTTAACCGTGTAGGTTAAGGAGATATTTCTTGGACCTACAGGTAAGCCTAGATTAAGGCCAGGTCAAAGGCTGTAGGTCAAAGTGGTCTGTAAGGGTTTACAACCACTTTAAGTTGCCTGTACATTGCCCTGATCTGAATTTTATTATAACCCCCTTAGCCTTATGTTTCCCCTAAAAAATATGCAAAATGTTAACACACATGTTAAAAATGAAATTGTAGGCCTGAAAAGAACTTAAAACCCCACAACATGATGTATCTTCTGAAAACAGAGAACCTGTAGAAAAGAAATAGCTGCAAATTTTAATGTCGTATTTTTGTGCAAACGTTTTTTAACCATATAAACTAATAAATGCATCCAGTGTTAACCATTATGTTCTATCACCGTCTATGGGGATATATTTTTTATTGTAACTGTTTTTAAAATGTATGTGTTCAGTAAAACTGTACACCAAAATTAATTTAATATACACAATCACAATATATTTCACATTTTGCAAAAGATAAGTAAATAAATACCAAATATGTCAAGTCTTAAAATGACATGTAAAACACCAGCATTTAAAAAAACTTTTACAGCTCATCAGTTTATAGTTAACTGTAAATAATGGACCTAGAATTATTTATTTTATTCCAGCATACGCATCAATACCCAATACGTGTTACACAGTTGTCATTTATGCATGTGAGTCCTTGGGGTATATGTTTACATATGTGCAAGGGGACAGGGCTGTGGTTCTTATATATTTCTCTTGCATTTTAAGTATTTTATTCAGCTTTTTTTTTAATTACTTTTCTCAATTTTTTCTTCACTTTCTAACTATCACAATGCAGTGGACAAGTAATAGGTCCCTTAAAGCGGAGTTTCAATAAAAAATAAATAAACTAAAAGTCAGCAGCTACAAATACTGCAGCTGCTGCAGCTGCTGACTTTTAATAATCAAACAAACTGTCCCAGGGTCCAGCGATGTGGGGGAACGAAGCCCTGCTTGTCTCCCCCTCCTCTCTGCGGCGCCAGCATTGTCACTGGGCCACGCTGCAAACTGTGACTGGCCGGGCAATCATCTGGGTCTTGTGACGTGTCCCAGGTGATTGCCGAGATGTAGGGGGTAGAGGTGATCTCCCTTCCGGCGCCGGGGAGCACCGGGAGGAAGTGGGAGCTGGAACCCTCTAAAAAGAGGGTTTCTGCTCCCCCTCCCCAAAAAAATGACATGCCAAATGTGGCATGTCAGGGGGTCACCTTCACTTAAAGTGGAAGTTCCATTTTTGGCTGGAACTCCGCTTTAAGTATTTTTGATTTTAATGTATTTTATTTAACCTTTTTATTACTTTTATTTATTTATATTACTTCACTCAGCTTGTGTCTTGCATGGTGAGTTGTGAGAGAGACTGCACAGCTCAGAGTCATGTTAATGAACCTGCAGTTCTCTCAGTAAGCATGAAAAGCCTGATCCATCTGCACTGGATAGTGCATTTGCATTAATTTCAGGACAGTAGAAGTATTTTATTACTTGACTTTAAAGGATGAAGCTTGCTGGAAGATACCACCTTCAGGTGTTTACTGTGATGCTGTCAGTTTTTAAACACCTTAATAAAGTATTGGTTAATTTAAGGCGTGTATTAAATTGTCTGAATTCCTGCTATATATTTAGCCATCTTTGTATAAAATATGTCCATTTTTCTAAGCCTTAACCTTCAATGGCAAAGAAATGTTGCAGAGTCCTACCTGTTTCTGCTCTGAAGAATCAACTGTTTGTTTGACCATGTTCTGTGCAGTCTAATTCTGAATGAGAGTATCTGGTTTGTTATAATTACCTGGTGCACTCTGTTTTCTAATGATAAAAGTTGTAGTATCTGCATCCCTTTAGAAGTAATAATCAATTAGTGAGAATCGCATGAAAACTGACATTTCTGTTGCAGAGGATGCCTAAAAGCTGAATTGTATCTTAGTGCAGACTTCTGGAAAAATCAGTAAGCCAATCACACAAGCATAAAATTACATTTCTGGAGACATTTTGTACACTAAGGGTGTACAGAAGGACTCAATGTTGCCATATTGCATTGAACTTTACAGAAAATTACAGCAGCTTCAGATTGAATTGAAAAGGTATATATATATATAGTAATTTTTTTTTGCTATATTTTTTCAACAAAAGTGGAGGTAGTCTGGGCTGCTTGCAATAATACAGTGTATTCACGTGAAAGAGCTTGGCTACTACTTCCCATTACTATAGTTGGCTGCTTTGTTGGCCAAGAAAAATGTGCGTAAGGCTGGAGAAGAATGCTCCATCTCTACAAGAATCTGAGTAGAATCTGAGTATCAAAGCTTTGCCTATTCAGAACAGTCTGGCGCTGTAGCAAAGGACAAAGTAAGCTGATGGACCCTTTAATTAAAAAATGACCTTTTCAGAAGTCAGTTGTAGTTGGCTAGTGCCCTAGTAGTGTATAGTGGCTACATTTTTTAGCCATGCATGCTTGCGTGTCTGGATATAGAGCAATATTAATAGGTTTACTGTAGATTGTACTTATTAAAGCGGTAGTAAACTGCAGCAAAAAATAAAAAAATAAACAATAGGCCCCGGGCAGTTTAAAGTGATTGTACAGTCTCGTTTAAGAAAAATAAAAAAAAAATACAAAACATGCCAAACTTACCTCCTCTGTGCAGGGGTTTTGCACAGGGCAGCCCAGATCCTCCTCTTCTGTGCTCCTAGCCCCTCCCTACTGTCAAGTGCCCCCACAGCAAGCAGCTTGCTATGGGGGCACCTGAGCTGAGCTGCAGCTCTGTGTGTCCATTCAGACCAGGCCGTTCGGCCCCACCCCATCTCTCTCCTGATTGGCTAACTGACTTTGATTGACAGCCAGGGGAGCCAATAGCTATGCTGCTGTCTCTCAGCCAATCAGAAGGGAGAGTCCCAGATGGCCAAGGGACTCGTGGACATCGCTGGACAGAGATGGGGCTCAGGTAAGTATTAGGGGGGTTGCTACACACAGAAGGCTTTTTATCTTAATGCATAGAATGAATTAAGATAAAAAAACCTTCTGACTTTACAACTCCTTTAAGTCATAATGTGCACTGCATACTAACACATTATGAAAGACTTACCTAAAAACGAAACACTCCAGCAGCGCACTATCACCACTGTAGGCACCCATCTTCACCCTGTCTTCTTTCCGGGTTCATGGGTTTTGGCAGTATGAATGGCGGAACCACAGTGACGTCACTCCTTCACATGCTGGTGGGAGTTACAGTTTACGGCACAGGGCTCTTAAGGAATGGCACGGGAGTGCATGTGCCGGTGACATCACCAGCTGCTTCTTAAGTAAATATCTCCTAAATGGTGCATGTTTAGGAGATATTTACTGTACCTATAGGTAAGCCTTATTATAGGCTTACCTACAGGTAAGATTAAATCAATTTACTCCCACTTTAATTCCCCTTTTTTTAAATTTTCCCAGTCCTTCACGTTATTACCATATTAATTATTTATGCTAATGACCAGTGAATGTGCTGCTTTGTTTTAATTTGTATTTTCAACATACATCGTCACATCATACCTAAATAAGGCACAAGTTATGCCAGTAAGTAGAAAAGAGGAAGAAGGCAGCATGGTGGCTAAGTGGTTAGTACTTCCACCTAGCAGCACTAGGGTTGCTGGTTTGAATCCCAACAAAGAGTTTGCATGTTCTCCCTGTGCCTGTGTGAGTTTACTCTGCGTACTCCCACACTCCAAAAACATGCCGGTTGGTTAATTGACTCCTGTCCTAAATTGGCCCCAGTATGCGTATGTATGAATGTGAGTTAGGGACCTTAGCTCCTTGAAGGCAGGAACTGATGTTCATGTACAATATATATGTAACGCGCTGTATAAATTGCAGATGCTGTATAAGTACCTTTAATAAATAAGGATGAAATGGATAACTTTATGTTCTGGCGTATGGGCACCAAATCTGGAGGACCCGTGAAGCTCAAATATCTTACCGAAAGACCTTGTGAAGAGAACATCTCCAGATCAGCAGTTATAAGGTTTGGAAGATTTACACACCTGACCTCCAGCATACCACCTCACCTAATGCACCTTGGTAGAGTTCCCCTTTAACTTGGTCACAGGCAATTAAGTTGAATAGTCATAATCAAGAACCCCCAACAAACAGCAGGTGATACTGGAAGAGATGGTCCTGGAATGTTAACCAAGTAAGTTGTATGATGTTATTTACAACTTCAGTTTGATGAACCGGTGAAGAAGCTGTTTCTGAACAAAACACATATAAGTGGTGAGATCAGAAAGTGACAAGCATATTAGTCTCACAGCAGGTTTCTTTTATATCTCGCACTTCTGAATTTTAAACAGCCTGGAAAACATAAAGCAATTTACAGCCTTTAATGTCTGAGCTTCGCATTGTGCCACATTGACATATCTGGCATTGTTCCATTCAGGGATGAACGGAATACTGTATTCATTCATACATTCACTCATTCATTCATTCGAGACAAGCACCATAATGAATCCATAATACAGTCATTTGCTTACAAAACTTAAATTATTATCATTATTAGTACATACAAAAGTAGTAATTTTCAGAAGTCAGAATTACCTATAGACTTTTATCATCTGTACAGGGTAGTTGCAATTCTTGTATTCTTGTTTCTTTTGCAGTGTGTTTTGGATCATTGTCTATCTGTACTGTGAAGCACCGTCCAATCAACTTTGCTGTATTTGGCTAAATCTCGGCTGACAGTATATCGCTAAACACTGCAGAATTTATCCGGCTGATTGTCTTCTGTCACATCATCAATAAACACCAATGACCCAGTGCCACTGGAAGCCATACATGCCCATGCCATCACACTGTCTCCACTATGTCTTACAGATGACGTTGTGTTCCAGGCCTTCTCAGTACTTTTTTTTCCCACTCATTCTGGTACAGATTAATCTTAGTTTCATCTGTCCAAAGAATGCTTTTCCAGAACTGGTCTGGCTTTTTTAGATGTTTTTTTGGCAAAGTCTAATCTAGCTTTTCTATTCTTCAGGCTTATGGTTTGCACCTTGTGCTGAATCTTCTGTATTTTCTCTTGTGAAGTCTTCTCTTGATTTTAGACTTTGACAATGATACGCCCACCTCCTAGAGAGTGTCCTTCACTTGTCTGGATGTTGTGAATGGGTTTTTCTTTACCATACAGAGGATCCTGCGATCATCCACCACTGTTGTCTTCCGCAGACATCCAGGCCTTTTTATGTTGCTGAGCTCACCAGTGGGTTCTTCTTTCCTCAGAATGTACAAAACAGTTTTGACCACTCCTAATGTTACTGCTATCTCTCTAAAGGATTTGTATCTAAATATATAGAGCCATAACTGTATATCCATGTGTCTTTCTTCATACTTACCTATTTTTGTCCTGCCTCTGTGCTGTCTGGGTCCCCATTCCTGCACCACCATTTTAAAAAAGGTCTGTGATACTGCGCTTGCGTGAGATGAAGTGTATTTAAACTGCTTCAAGTGGGTTGACTTTAATGGGAATGAAAAATTAGCTTGAAGCAAACAAAAGCCCATCAACACACAGTTGTCAGCAGAAAAAAAATGTCCTCATTGTAAAGCAGCAGGCACGAGTCAGTTTTTTTTCATATAACCAGCAAGTTCAAAAAAAAAAAAAAACTGACTTAATTTCCCCTCCAAGCAATCACTGTGGATGGGGGAATCCTTCCTGCTGTACTATTGTTTTCTGACAGTGGGGGGACTTCCCTGGCATCAGAATACACCGATCAGGTTGGCAGACTATAGCCTGCAGTGCTGATCAAGCAGGGAAAATCTGTCAGGGCGGTTGTACAGAAGTCAATTGGTGGACTGGCTTCTGTACAACCTTCCTGGCCATAAATGGTTTGACATTTAACTGGTCCCTGCTGAACCAGCTGAATTTCAATCCATGTATGGCTGTCTTATGCATACTTCTCTATTGTGTTCTCTATTGTCGGATTTTTCCTTACTTTCAGTCCTAGTCACAATGGTCACCAGGCCACGAAAGGTGAATCTTCCCATTGGTAACATACACAGCAACAAAAACCTGATGAGAAATATGGCACTTTCCTGTATACTGCCCACCATCCTGAGAAAGTCATATTAACCTGACATTGTTCTCATACTGATTATTGAGCATACGGTATATGGAGTATTATTATTATACAAGAATTATATATTGCCAACAGTTTGTGCAGTGCCTTACAGAATAAAAAGTGACAATACATTCCTCAGGTGTATTGAATTTTGTCTATCTGTGTGTGTGTGTAAAACTAATAATAATAATAATATATATATATATATATATATATATATATATATATATATATATAAGGTGTGAGGTGGGCTGGCATAGATACAGGTGGGGGCTGACATATATACAGGAGTGAGGGGGACTGACATATATACAGGTATGAGGGGGGGCTGACATATATATAGGTGGGGGGGCTGACATATATATACAGGTGTGTGTGTGGGGGGGGGGGGGTGGGGCTGACATGTATACAGGTGTGAGGGGCTGGCATATATACATGTGTGGGGGGCTGACATATATACAGGTGTGTGGGGGGGGGGCTGACATATATACAGGTGTGTGGGGGGCTGACATATATACAGGTGTGTGGGGGGGCCTGATATATATATACAGGTGTGGGGGGTGGGGCAGACATATATACAGGTATGAGGGGGGCTGGCATATATATAGGGGGGCTGGCATATATACAAGTGTGGGGGGCTGACATATATACAGGTGTGTGGGGGGAGGCTGAGATATATACAGGTGTGTGGGGGGAGGCTGACATATATACAGGTGTGGGGGGGCTGACATATATACAGGTGTGTGGGGGGGGTGGGGCTGACATATATACAGGTGTGAGGGGGGATGGTATATATACAGGAATTAGGGGGGCTGACATATATACAGGATTGAGGGGGGCTGAGCGCATACAGGTGAGGTGGCCGGTGTGTGGATTTGATGGGATGGTCCGTGGGCAAGCCCTGGGGAATGTTGGTGGTCAGGCTGGGGGGGCCCAGGCCTAAAACTGTGTAAGGTGCCCAAAAATGTCTGCCCTGCAGCCAAACACAGATCAGGTTATGGGCGCTGTGATTGGCCCTCCCAATCATGTGATGGCCGTGTCCAATCACAGCATTCACAGTGTAAACAAAGACATGTGTCTCTGTGACAGTTCTCCATGCTGAGCAGCTTTCTGTGTAAGGGATGATTTTACACAGTGAGCTGTCACAGATCACACCCGGCACGTGTCCCTGAGGCGATGTGCGTGCCCGGTGGGGCCCGATGACCGCCGGGCACCCACGATCGCTCGTGACAGAGCGAGAACTGGGATCTGTGTGTGTAAACACACAAATCCTGGTTCTTTCAGGGGAGAGGAGACAGATCATGTGCTCATACTAAGTATTAACACCGATCTCTCTCCTCCCCTAGTCAGTCCCATCCCCCGCAGTTAGAACACACCCATTGAACACCCATTAACCCCTTTAGCGCCCCAGTGTTAACCCCTTCCCTGCCAATGAAATGTATACAGTAATCAATGGCTATTTATTTTAGCTCTGATCGCTGTATAATTGTCAATGGTCCCAAAATAGTGTCAAAAGTGTCCGATCTGACCGCTGAAATATTGCAGTCCTGATAAAAATCGCAGATCGACGTCATAAATAAGAATAATAAAAACTACATAAATCTATTTCCCATTTAAAATAAAACCGCAGAGGTGATCAAATGCCACCAAAAAAGCTCTATTTGTGGGGAAAAAGGGACATCAATTTTGTTTGGGTGCAAGGTCGCATGACCGCCCAATTGTCAGTTAAAGCTATGCAGTGCAGAATCGCCAAAAATGACCTGGTCAGGAAGGGGGCAAATCCTTTTGGGGCTGAAGTGGTTAAACATGTTTGCAAAAACCACACAAACGGCTTTGGTGATGTGAGAGCTAAAATTAGTACCTTTTGATTGAGAGAGTTTAGTTCCACTAGTTTACTTGCTGACTGCGCTATAGCTGAATGATGACTACAGAGCAGAAGGCTAATTCTGGAAGGTCGTCATATGATGGCCTCCTGATATTGCGCCCGCCGCGTAGCCGCGGCGGGGCGCAGGGGGCATGCTCTGTGATCTCCGTGTCTGGAGGACACTACTGATCACAGATCAGCTGCTCTTTACCACGTGCTCAGCTGTGTCCAATCACAGCTGATCATGGATAGCATAGAATAGAATGGAAGCCAGTGATCGGCATTCCTTTCCTTAATGCTGACAGCATAAGGATCGGAAAAGAGTGACAGTTACCGGCTTCTTTAAAAGGGACAGCTACACTGATAATCAGGGTACTGATTATCAGTGTCCTGATTATCAGTGTAGTCCCAATAGTGCCCACCAGTGCTGCCAATCTGCCCACCAGTGCTGCCAAACAGTGCCCATCAGTGCTGCCAAACAGTGCCACCCATCAGCGTTGTCCATCAGTGCCACCTATCAGTGCAGCCTCATCAGTGCCCACCAGTGTAGCCTCATCAGCGCACATCAGTGAAGAAGAAAAATTGCCTGTTTCCACAATTTTATAACACACTATGAAAAAGTTGTTGATTAAATACCACTATTTGTGTGAAAAAAAATGATAAAAATGTCATATGGCCGCGAAATCTTGCATTCCAGCTACATGGGAACAAAACATACCCCTATCCATTGGATTGTGGCTGCGTAAAGAAGAAGACATTAAAAAATTGGAGGACCTAGTACTCACAGCACAACACGAACAAGAAAAGCATTCTAAAACCTAGACGCTATGGAAAAGTTTGATATTCTCCAATGAAGGGCAGTCCTTATTAAACTCTTAAAGGTCACACCGAAACTGACCGACCGAAATGTAACAACATCACCTCGTCCATCACGCTCGTGTGGAGCAATACCCCCCCCCCCCGCCTTTTTTCTCCCTTCTTTCTTTTTCTACCTTCTACTCCCCCAAATGAGGATTCTACCTCGAGTCAATTGGATGCCTTCCTCTCTATCTGGTTTTGCTAATATGGTCGGGACACAGTTAATCTGTGTTTGCAGCCCAGTAACTAAGGCAATATCATATATATATATGTGTGTTTGTGTATAGGAGATAAGTAATGGCTATGGTCAACATGAGTGATATATAAGATGGTTTACATGTCTTTTTATCATAGTTTATGCTATTCACATTGTAGATAGAATCAGAATCTGTACGTTTGAGTGCCTATTATGGCCACAGTTGTATTGCATCTTTTTTCTGTACCCCCCCCCCCCCCCCTTTCTTTGAAAAATTAAATAAAATTTGTATTTGTAAAATTGTCATATGGGTATCAGTGTTCATGACTGAGCAATTGTCATTCAAAGTGTGACAATGATGAAAGCTGAAAATTGGCCTGGGCAGAAAGGGGCTGAAAGTGCCCGATAAGCAAGTGGTTAGTAATACTCCAGGTGTGATATACAGCCATAATAAAACAGCAAGGGGAACAGTTATTTAAAGGATTGCATGGTTTGGAAGCAAACACCGGAGCTATAGATAGAAGCGGAGTCTGAGTAAGATGTTCCAATTAAATGAAGCACAAATGAGCAGACAGGATAACATGGATCCTTTTCCCCAGCAAGTAATGATCTGATCTGACTTGTTCTCACACTTCACCACCTATGGGAAAAGTGCTGACTGCTGCTCTACCACATCCCCAGCAGAGGGCGCTCCGATACATGAAAGTCGAGCTGTGAGTCGTGCGCTGGGATGATGCAGGCAGTGGATGGAGCACGATTCCAGGGATGAGGATCATCATCTGACAGCTCCCTCTCTCTCTCTATCTCTCTCCCTCTCTATCAGTGTGCATCTATCTCTGGGCGGATCGGAGATCAGCACAGTGTGTTCTGATGGTGCAGCCTCCCTGTACTGGCACTCAGTAGGGTCTGTGCTGCTGCAGAGCATCTCACTGGCATCATCATCCCCATCAGCACCAACATCAGCACCAGCAGCCTCCTCCAGGTCTCCTTTGTCTGTGAATGGAAGGTGACGCCTCCAGGATAGGTACATCCCGTGCCACCATCACCCACAGGGCGAGCACTGCAAGGAGGACTGCAAGCAACACCAACTAAGGTGAGCCCAATGGATGGGGGATCCCAGTATACACATCCAGTCCCACCAGTCACTTCCAGTACAAACTTAGCACATACCCTCCGATCATTGTAAGAATGCCAGTGCTGGGGACTGTACACCCATCATTGGAGGATCGGGGCTGCTGGCACTGCCAAACTTTGTCTGATGCCCGACAATACAAAACAGGGGCACTGCAGGGGGCATGGGGTGCAAGATGGGGGGGGGGGGGGGGCACTACAGATCTGTCATGGTGTCATATACTCAATGTCCTTACACTACTTTACAGTCTGAATCTAATATTGGAATGAGCAAAAGGTTCATCTCTACATACAGACCTTTAGATAAAGAGGTGTTCATAAATGAATGGAGATGATACTTTATTATTATTATATATGACACTTTTATCATTAGTAGTAGTAGTAATTCATTTTAATAGTAGAGTTGGTAGAATGTATATGTTATTATAATTAATATTATTATTATCATTAGCAGAAGTAGTAGTAATTAATAATACTAGCAGATTAGGTGATACATTTTTTTTATTATTATTATTTTTAGTAGTAGTAATTAGTATTAATAGTAGAGGTAGTAGAATTTTTAGGGGTTGTTAATATTATTAGTAGTAGTAGTAATTAGTATTAATAGTAGAGGCGGTAGAATTTATATTGGGTATTTCTTCTTATTACTAATTTTGTTAGTAGTAGTAGTAGTAGTAACAGTAGAGGTGGTAGAATTATTGGTCGTTATTATTATTATCATTATTACTAGTGGAAGTAGTGGAGGTGGTAGACATTTTTAGTCTTTATTATTATTTCATTATGATTAGTAGCAGTAGTAGTAAAAGTAGTAGTAGAGGTGGTAGAATTGTTTGGTTGTTATTATTAGTTTTATAGTTATATAAATATAATATGGACCAATAAAATATTTCATGCTGAAGATCATGTGATGTATGTGCTTTGAAGAGCTTTACCAAATAATGTGCTATTATTAGTTGTTGTTATTATTATTAATAATATTAGTATTAGATATTATTAATAGTAGAAGCGATAGGAACTTTATGCAGTTATTATTTTTTCCTAATAATATTATTATAATGATGATTCTTGTTGTTGTTACAATTATTGCTGTTACTATCAGTAGTACTCATTATTAGTATTAATAGTAGAGGTGGTTGTGGTTTAGGTAGTTATTATTAATATATTATTATTGTTATTAATATTCTTGTTGGTATATGAATACAATAGGGACTATCGAAAACCTGCAAGCTGAAGGTCATGTAATTTTTGTCCTTTGAAGATCTTTAGCCAAATTATGTACTATTAGTAGTAATAGCTAGTATTAGTGGTGGTAATTATTTTATGTAGTTATTATTATTATTGATATTATTCTTATTACTACTACTACTATAACTAGTATAGCATTGTCATAGTATTACTAGTACAGGTGGCATTCATTTAGGTAGTTATCATTACAATATTATTGTCATCATTAATAATATTATTACTACTATTACTACTACTCATAATAATAATAATAATAATAATACTTGTTAATATTGTTGTTATTATTATATGAATACATAGGGGACATCTATTAAAATCCTGTATGTTCAGTATATGTTTTGCAGATCTACACCTGAAATATCTGTGTTTTCTCAAATGGTTATTATTTTTTGTATACAATACAGTTTACTCATTTGCAATGTGATTGGTTATTAAATGTGTGTTTTAATTAGATATAGAAATTGCAAAGTATGCAGATTTTTATAAGTTCCCCCCCAGTGTTCTTTAACTTTCTCTATGAAAGAATGCTGAGGACAGATACTTGGCTGGGTCTTTTTATACTAAGGAAGTGTTAAGTGCGGTGATGTGTAAAGTGCAGTACAAAGCAACCAGTCTGAAACCAACTGTCATCAATCTGATCAGAATCTCTGTAATGTCATTGATTGCTATGGATGGGTTCCTGCACTTTGTTATGACTTGACTGCCCAATGCACTGCTTCAATGAAAACAATGAGAATGCTTCTTTTTCAGAAGAGATTGTCAGGATACATGGGAATGCCATTGTTTTGTATAGTTCAAATATTCATTGCAGGTGGGATACATTATTCAGTGGTTTCAAACTGTTTTGGCAGCGGATTCCAGTCAGTACTGATATTTCAGTTTCATATATATTTTGATGGGTTGAATCATCAACTGATATCATATAGATCTCGGCCCTGGAAGTTCTAGACAGTCATAGGGGGTTATTTACTAAAGGCACTTGAAATTGCACTGAAAGTCCACTTGGAAGTGCAGTCGCTGTAGATCCGAGGGGGACATGCAAGGAAAATAAAAAACAGCATTTTAGCTTGCACGTGATTGGATGATAGAAATCAGCATAGCTTTCCCTCATTTCAGATCTACCCCTCAGATTTACAGCGACTGCACTTCCAAGTGTACTTTCAGTGCATTTTCAAGTGCAGTTCGCACTTGTAGTGCAAAGTGGATTTTGCCTTTCATAAATAACCCCCAGTCTTTTGTATCAAGAAAAAGGAGTCCTAATCCTCCTGCTGCAATTTCTTATATGAATGCCAGTGCTGGGCACTGTACATCCATCACTGGAGGATCAGGGCTGCTGGCACTGCCAAACTTTGACACTAATAGAAAAAGGATCCAGCAGGCAGAGCGCAACCACATTGTGGTGGCTGAGGCAGTTAGAGGGGAGAACACTCTTCTATTTAAATGTCCCCAATGGTGAAAGTAGCATATCCAAATATCACATTAGGTTGGATAGACCACACATAGCCCATTTTCCGGTTCATCCGGAGCGATTGACATTTAGGAAATTTCTAAAAGCACATTGTCATAAATGAAGAGAGGCGAACAGTTCCTTTCAACTTCTACCGCAAGGCATCCTGGGACATGCAGACCCTCATTATCTGCGGGGCCATAATAGGTATTGAAGATGTCGCCATTCTTTAACAAATCTGAACAAAGTAAAGGAAGGTCATCAATGACAGTTGAGAATTACCTGGAAATACCTTTTTCAATTGTTTAATAGAATTGAAAATTACTTGGTAACAATTTGAAAACTCCAGTCTGTCTCTTGTATTAAGTGTTCTGGCAGTTGTAGCTTAGCAACAGCAGAGCCACTGCTCCTTAACTTTGTAAAAAAGAGTCAGTGCTATGTATTAAAAGTAACAGTTTATATTTTAGGGAATAGCTTGCCTAAAGGAAGAGATGAGTCATTTTTTGTTCAGACTGAGATTTGACCTAGATCAGGCATATTCGAGGGAATCCGGTTATCTGCAAATAGTTTTCTATCCCTGAATTGATCAACTCCATTATTTCCTCTGAAAAGTAATCTGCAGTGGATCGCTTTTGAGACCACTGTTGATGGCCGGTTGATAGGCAGTCCAGAGGCCATCCTGCCATCTCCTGACCCTATGTTTTTTAACCCCCCTGGGGGATTTTTTTTACTGTCTCAGTGGAGATGTTACATACCTTGCTGCAACCGCCATAGCCGTGTTTTATGCAGGTTTGCAGTATGATCCCATTGACTTAATTGGGGGGAATTTGACAAGCAGCGCTGCCTGTCAAACTCAACATGCCATTCTAAAATGACTGAACCACAAAGTGAACCATCATGGCTGAATTGATCAACTCCATTATTTCCTCTGAAAAGTAATCTGCAGTGGATCGCTTTTGAGACCACTGTTGATGGCCGGTTGATAGGCAGTCCAGAGGCCATCCTGCCATCTCCTGACCCTATGTTTTTTAACCCCCCTGGGGGATTTTTTTTACTGTCTCAGTGGAGATGTTACATACCTTGCTGCAACCGCCATAGCCGTGTTTTATGCAGGTTTGCAGTATGATCCCATTGACTTAATTGGGGGGAATTTGACAAGCAGCGCTGCCTGTCAAACTCAACATGCCATTCTAAAATGACTGAACCACAAAGTGAACCATCATGGCTGTGGCAATGTGAATTCTCAGCTCCAATAATGTAAATATTTAGGTGGGCAGTCAAAGGGCGGTAGGAACACGGATCACCCGCCTGTTTTTACCACACCTCTGCTGCCAGTGTCAACTAAAGCTGGTCATAGATGGATCAAATTTTGTCCGGTTCCGCAGGGCCCGGCGGTCAAATTTCTATGGCCGTACCCATTCAAGAGGAGTCAATCAAATAATAAGCAAATCTTGAACAGGTCTCCCAGGAAATGTTCAGTCAACCAGCGCCTGCAGCCAATTGGCCGCAGTGCTGATCAGTGTATTCTGAAAGTGAAGGAGTCCCCACTGTCAGAATACAATAGCGCAAGGGGCAGGATTCCATTCCATTGTTCCATTTTTTTTTTATCAGTCCACAGGCTCATCGAAAAAAACTGAGTCAGCTATGGCCAGCTTTCCCCCCTACACTTTGCTTCTTTGTTATATTAGCACACACAGGCTCCTGGCCTCAACATTTGTCTCCGTCTTTTATCTGCCTGCAGGAGACCCACTTAAACATACATAAATTTAATTATCTGAAACGAGCGCAATATAAAAGACAGTACTATTCTATGTATACTACATATTCTAGAGGAGTATCTATATTGCTAGCAAATTAATTGGATTTCTCCTGTAGGTAGGTCCAAACGGACACAAAAGGACGCTATATTTTTCTATAGTGCACATTGTACAGAAAATCATATGTCCTAGCTAACATATATATGCCTCCCCCATATTCCTCAGAGGTACTTAAAGAGCTATTGAACTTTATGTCTTGCAAAATGGAAGCTCCCTTGCTAATAATAGGAGATTTCAATAATTATCTTGATCCTTCCATAGATAGATTTAGTCTAAATACAACTCCAGGAATTTCAGTATGTACTCCTTTTTCTGTATATATCCGGGAGATAGGCCTTATGGATGTTTGGAGAATGCTTCATCCTAAAGAGAGAGTGTTTTCCTGCTTCTCTAGCACCCGTGGGACTTTATCTAGAATAGACATGGCACTGGTTACACCAATTATGTTACCTGTCATATCTGAAGTTACATATGCAGCTAGAGGATTGTCCGATCATTACCCATTGGTTCTAAATCTGACTTTAAATTTAACTCATACCAGTACTTTATAGAAAGTCAACCCTAGGAAGGTGATAGAGTGTGCTAGGCCTTCCACTTTATGCTCGGCTATGGGCATGTTGAGGTTGCTGAACACTTTTCTCAACCTCTCTAGATCTGCCGGCGGTGTGCCTGTTTGTTTTCGATAAGCAGGAAGTCATCGAGGTGGTGGATAACCATCTGACAGTGGGCCTGGTGTGACTTTTACCTGAAAATAACTGGCTCAGCCCTGTCATGTGACTGACCCTGGTGAAGATGCGAACTGTGGGGGCGTGGCCTGGACCGGCATGTGAGCAGCAGTGAGACTCACAGCTCCTCTCAAGGACCTTGCTTTTGATCCTCTCCCAGCAGCGATCCGCGGCCACAAAACGGCTTTCCTGAGGGATAACGACCCCCTCACCCTCCCGGACCACCCACCGGCCCTCTGCACTAGAGGGAAAGCTAAAAAACAGGAGGAAAGAATGCCCTCCGAAATCCAAGATGGCGGACCCGCGGCCCTGGCACAGCGCACACCGAGGAGCAGTGACAAGCTCAAAGGACCACTTGCAAAGAGCTCACAGAAGTCCCAGGGTAAGGAACACCCGAGGGATATGTTATTTTACACCCAGAAGCTGGGGGGACAGCAGGACAGGGACGCTGGGGGGTCTGCAGGGCCAGAACATGGGCCTAACATTGGGACTGTGACACAATATACTCAGCACACTGCTAAAGGTGCAGATCCTGAAGCCCAGCAGGTGCAGCCCCCCCTCCCCTCCCCTGACACTGAACATGAGGCAGCAGAGCAACCATCCCTTGCAGAAATCCTCAGAGCTGTACATGTGTGCACAGCCTCTGTAAACAATCTAAAAGAACAGTTTGGGGGCCTGAGAGAGGATGTCTCCCTGTTAAGGCAAGATATGCAGAAGATTAGGGAGCGCACAACGGCTGTGGAAAACAGAGTCAGTGAGATTGAGGACAGACTCCCACCAGTTGCTCGAGAGGCTCATGCGGCCCATCAACTTGCCAGCGACACATCCAAGAGAGCAGAGGATTTTGAGAACCGCCTAAGACGCAACAATGTCCGCATAGTAGGACTGCCTGAGAAAACAGAGGGCAGGGACACTACTGCCTTTGTGGAGACCTGGCTGATTGAGCTATTTGGCAAAGAGGCTTTCTCCCCCTTCTTTACGGTGGAACGAGCTCACCGCACACCGGGACGCCCGCCACAGCCGGGGGCACCCCCCAGACCTATCCTTGCCCGACTTCTGCACTATAGAGACAGAGAGGCGGTACTAAGAAATGCCCGTGAAAAAGCCAACATCATGGTGAATGGGGTCAGAGTGTCGTTTTACCCTGACTTTTCGGCCGAGGTGCAGAGATCAAGAGCCAAGTTCTCGGATGTAAAGAGGCGTCTGAGAGCTCTGCAGCTGCCCTATGCTATGCTCTACCCTGCAAAACTTAGAGTCACAGCAAACAGACAGTCACACTTCTTTGAACTGGCACAGGAGGCGGCAATGTGGCTGGACCGAAACGAGCAGGCCCTTCGTCACCGTGACAGAGAGGAAGAGGGAAGAGGACCCGGCTGAAACTTCCACTGATGATTATTCTCCGCTTGGGGGATTTTACCCCCCTTCCCCCCCCCCCTTTTTTTTTTTTTTTTCTTTTTCCGGTTTCTGTTTGTTGCTCACTTATTCTTCTTTGAAGCTGAGGAGGTTCCCCTTTAACCATTTGAGATCTATGCACACGTTTTCCGATCCACTGAATGCTGAGAGGTATGAGTCTATTGTTATTTTATCCATTGCCTCTGATGTTTTTGTTCATATGACGGCTCGCATACTCTCACGGGAACCATCCTTACACCAAGCTGCTGGGAGACATTATACTGACCTGCATACAGTGAGCTATCTTGTGAAGAAGGCAAGAAGAAATGTTTTCCACCCCGGAGAGGGGTAACACACGACCGAAAGGTTCTTTTTTGTTGTTTTTAGGTTTTCCCCAGGAACATGCCATGTTGGCAGCCTGGGTTTTTGTATTTGCGCATTTTTGTCGCTTGCACCGAACATGGTACCCACTAAGATGTACTTTGCAACTTAACAGTCTTGCACTAGCTGAATGCACTAAACTGATAGTAGACTACCCTGGCCCGGCTCCAGCCGTCTGGCTTTTTCATATACAGCCCTTACCCTTAGCCCTGGTCATACTGTACACCTCTACCGGTGCCAGATGCAAGATACGGCCCATACTGACATTATACGTGTTGATACCCAATGGCTGAAATACCAGTCGTATCCTGGAACGTGAGGGGTCTCGGATCCCCACTTAAGAGGATGATGATTTCTTCCTGTTTGAAGAAATACCACCCTTTGATATTGTGCATGCAGGAAACGCATCTGACCAAGGATACGAAATGCTGCCTTAGATATGCATGGGTGGGAAAGGCATATCATTCCACTCATACCTCTTACTCTCGGGGTGTGAGTGTAATGATACATAACTCGATAGACTTCCAGGAAATTGATGTATGTATTGATGCAGAGGGCAGGTTTGTCTTCCTGCACTGTCGAGTGGGCATATTGTACTGTATTTTGGCATGTGTGTACATACCCCCACCGTTCTCGGTAGCGGTGATTCGGCTGCTGCTGACCTATTTGGAGGGGAGGCCGGATCTGCCGCTATTGATAGTGGGTGACTTTAACTGCTGGCTGAGTCCCTGTATGGACAGACACCCGAACGCAGGGGTCTCTGCCACATCGAGGGAGTCGCCATTGCAGAGATTGATAACTGAAGTGGGGTGGACGGATATTTGGAGGTTGAAACACCCGGGGATTAGGCAATTTTCCTGCTTCTCCAAAACCCATGGCACGCTGTCGAGAATTGATCTTGCAGTGGGTAACCCGGCCATGCTCCCATCCATCTCAGAAGTGTCATACAGGCCTCGATCCGTATCAGACCACTCACATATGGTGATCAACTTGATTACATCCACCATGCCCACACTTCCAAGACCCCCATGGAAATTTAACGCCTTCTGGCTAAAACTGTTTCTGGCCCATGACGAGATGGAACGGAGCATGGGGGAATTCTTGAGGAACCAGGAATTTGTTGACTCACCGGCTACACAGTGGGACGCCTTCAAGGCCTATTTGCGGGGACTGCTAATTTCTGAAATCACTAAGGTTAAAAAGAACTCCTCAGGGCTCAGAGAAGACCTTGAAAAACAGGTAAAGGCTCTGGAGGAGACATACGTCAGTACCCCAACAGAAGCTGCCAGGGAGGCATGGCAGTCGGCTCAATCAGCCTATGAGCGGCTGCTATCCTCCAAGGCGGAAAAAAAACTATTTTTCTCTAAACTGGCATTCTATGAGGAGGGTGAGAGTACGGGCCGCATGTTGGCTAGGATTGCCAATTCCCAACAACGAGCCCCGTCTATTGGTGCTATAAAAACGGCAGGGGGTGGGGTTGTCAATTCTCCCGATTTAATTTTAGCGGAACTGGCCAAGTTCTACGAGACTCTTTACCTCCCGACCGAGCAATATACACGACAAGAGCTTACAGATTACTTACAGGACATTGACTTTCCACAACTTACGACCGAACAGAGGAGGGCACTAGATGCCCCCTTCACCCTAGAAGAACTGCAGTACGCATTAGCGGAATTTCCCAACTGCAAGGCACCAGGGGCGGACGGGATACCCATGGAGGTATATAAGCAATATGCCGACACGCTCCTTCCCGGGCTTCTGGCAGTGTTTAATGAGGCCAGGGAGAGGGGAGCTTTGCCCCACTCCATGGCAACCGCTAACATAGTCCTCATACTGAAACCTGGAAAGGATCCCCTAGAACCTGGCTCGTATAGGCCTATATCTCTCTTACAGAGCGATATCAAACTACTAGCCAAGATGCTGGCGATTAGGCTGAACGGAGCCATCGAAAGCATCATACACCCTGACCAGGCTGGCTTCATGCCCAATAAATCGACGGCTGTCAATTTAAGAAGGCTATACCTGAACATGCAATCCTCAGCGCAAAATGTGGGACAGAGGGCTTTGCTCTCACTGGACGCTATGAAGGCTTTCGATAGCGTTGAGTGGGAGTACTTATGGGAAATTCTCGGGCGCTTCGGATTTGGCGCCCGTTACATCTCCTGGGTGCGCCTGCTATATCATAATCCACAAGCAGCCATTCGATCCTCAGGGGCAGTATCCAAAACCTTCACATTGGGTAGAGGCACACGACAGGGGTGCCCTTTGTCACCCCTGCTTTTTGCACTAGCCATTGAGCCCCTAGCTATAAAAGTAAGGGCCAACCCAGACATAGTGGGCTTTAAATATGGAGACGAGCAGGAGAAAATAATGTTGTACGCCGATGACACTATGATCCTGCTCGGAGATGTGGAGGGCTCTTTGACAGAGGTAATGGCCACAGTGGGAGACTTTGGCAGGTACTCTGGTTTGCGGATAAACTGGTCAAAGTCTTCCCTCATGTTAATAGATGAGGGGGGGACGCCCCCGTCGTCTAGTATAGTACCTACAACTACTAATTTTCGCTATCTGGGAATTCAGGTGACACCCAAAATTACCGACTATAGAAAATTAAATATAGCCCCACTGTTACAAAAGTTTAGGGACAGGATTAAAACATGGAATTCACTCTGCCTGTCGGTTGCAGGCAGGGTGAACCTAATAAAAATGATTCTCATGCCCCAACTGCTTTATGTGCTGCATAATGCCCCGACAGTAGTGACGCTAAAGACATTTAGGACTGTTAATTCTCTGTTCCGTACGCTAATCTGGAAAAACCGAGCACCTAGAATTAAACTAGAGCACCTCCAGCGCCCAAAAGACGCGGGGGGACTCGCCCTCCCGAACCCCTGGCTATATTATGTTGCCGCGCAGCTACAGCAATTAATAGGCACAATCCATGCGGATGCAGGAGAAGAGGGGGGGACCCGGGCCTCCTCAGAACTAGTGATGGCACACACAGTAAAAGGGGACTCAATACAGTCAGCTTTGGAGTCTCAGGCATTTAGCAAACCTAATAAGCGCTACCCGACCTACAATCTTATCCAAAAGATTTGGAACAAAACTAGAAGTTTGCAGGGGGTGAATGGATACACAGACTTTAGCCCTGTCTGGAATAATGACTCATACCCAGAATTGGCCAAACTACAGCATGGCAAGCTATGGAAGAGCTATGGGATAGTTTACCTTAAGCAGATATTTCACAATGGGAACATGCACACCTTTGAAACTTTGCAGGAACAGTTTGGTTTACCGCACTCCATGAGATTTTACTATGTACAGTTAAAACATGCTATAACGGCCCAAAGCAGATCAGAAGACTGGGCCCTATGCCCGACTCCGGTCTTTAAAATGATTGCAAGGGCCACCAGTACTAAGGGGTTTATATCAACATGCTATAACATGCTACTAGGGAACGTTCTGGATAAACACCCCCTACGGATGCTGGCCAAGTGGGAGGGGGAGGTTGGCAGGCTTGACGGGGAGCAATGGGAGGAGGCCCTACAGGCGGTACTCTCATGCTCCCTGAATATATCACAGAGAGTTTCACAACTATATCTGCTGCTAAGAGTGTACTATACGCCACACAGACTGTTTGCTATGGGCTTGCGACCTACACCACTGTGCACGAGATGTAAGAGAGACCACGGAGATTTGATCCACCTTCTGTGGAGGTGCCCCAAATTACACCCCTACTGGACAGGGGTGGTGGATACCATAAACAGGGTATTTCAAATCTCACTACCTCCTGATCCAAAACACTGCCTTCTTAATGTGTTGGAGGAGCTAGAATGGGAGGAAAGCACGAGAGTGGCCACTATTAGATCCCTTTTCTTAGCAAGGAAATTAATAATGACTCACTGGATATCAGAAGACCCACCTACCCTTAAAGAATGGATCAACACAATGGGTGATATGCTTAGAAAAGAAAAGATAATTTTCCAACATAGGGGATGCGCCCAAAAATTTGAGAAATTATGGGGGCCGTGGCTGGATGTTCCGGGGCTTGCCCCGGTGGATCTAGTAATGGCCAGAATACTGGCTTAAGCACAAATATTGGTAGAAACTCAGAAATGCACATTGGGCTAAGCTTTTTAAGTATACTGTGGATGTAAGGGGCTGGAGCGGGCTGGCGGGGATTGGCGACACTGCTGTTAAAGGAAAGAAAATGTGTGCAACAACTGTTTACTATGACTGTAATGGTGAAGAGATAATGATGTACGTTCGGTGTATGCTTTTGTTTACTTTGTGCTAGTTTTTTCAATAAACTTGTTTTTTGGATAAAAAAAAAGAAGATGCGAACTGTACATTCTTCCCCTCCTATTTTTTTATTTTTTTTTAACCTGGGGAGATAAAGTCCAACCTAGTTCCGGATGGAAACCTGAACTAACCTCAGGGAGAAAGACAGAGAAAAGATGAGTGGCCCGCATGCCACTGGAGATGAATGGCCAACCGGGTGCCACTGCGTGTTTTTGTGGCTGATTGTGTGTGACTGAGGTGTGTTTGCAAGTTAGTTTGTATACGGGTTTGCACGTAGGTGCGTTCCGCAAAGTGTTTTATACTACTGGAGGCGATATTGCGTGGTTGCAATGGTGTCAGTGAGTGCCAGGTTGCTGGGATAATATTGTCTGGTTGCAGGAGTCTCGATGAGTGTGAAGGTTTGTTTTTGAGACGACATTGCGTGGTTGCAAGGGTCTCAGTCTGGTTTGCTGAGACGATATTGCGTGGTTGCAAGGGTCTCAATGAGCATGAGGTTTGTTTTGAGACGATAGTGAGTGGTTGCAAGAGTCTCAGTCAGGTTGTTGAGACGATATTGCACAGTTGCAGGGGGCCTCGATGAGTATGAGGTTGTTTGAGATTATATTGCGTGGTTGCAAGGCTCTCGATGAGTATGAGGTTGTTTTGAGACGATATTGCCTGGTTGCAAGGGTCTCAGTCGGGTTGCTGAGACGGTATTGCATGGTTGCAAGGGTCTCGATGCGTATGAGGTTATATATATATATATATTTTTTTTTTTAATGATGATATTGCGTGGTTGCAAGGGTCTCGACGAGTAAGGGGTTGCTGAGATGATATTGCGTTTAGCAAGGGTCTCAAATGTCAGGTGTCAGGCTGCTGAGACGATTTTGTATGGCTCCAAGGGTGTCTGGTTGCTGAGACGAGATTGCCTGGTCGAAAAGGTCTAGACGAGTGTGAGGTTGCTGAGAAGATATTGCGTTTTGCAAGGGTCTCAAATGAGTGTCAGGCTGCTGAGACGATATTGCATGACTGCAAGGGTCTCAATGGGTGTCGGGTTTGCAAAGACGATATTGCGTTTTTAAGAGTCTCAATGAGCGTGAGGCTGCTGAGACGATATTGCGTTTGCAAGAGTCTCAACAAGGGTGTCAGGCTGCTGAGACGATTTGTCTGGCTGCAAGGGTCTCAATAAATGTCAGGTTTCTGGGGTGTGACTGCATGGTCACAAAGGTCTTCATGAGTGGGAGGTTGCTTGAGACGGTATTGCGTGTTGCAAGGGTCTCTATGAGTGTCAGGCTGCTGAGACGATTTTGAAAAGTCGCAAGGGTCTCGATGAGTATGAGGCTGCTGAGATGGTATTGCGTTTTGCAAGGGTCTCCACAAGGGTGTCAGGTTGCTGAGGCGATTTTGCGTGGTTGCAAGGGTCTCAACAGGTGTTAGTTTGCTGAGACGATATTGCATTTTGCAAGGGTCTCAACAAGGGTGTCAGGCTGTTGAGACGGTTTTGCCTGGCTGCAGGGTCTCAACAAATGAGAGTTGGATTACTGAGAAAAGGATAGAAACACCTGGCTTGTTTGGCGGCTTACCGTACCCCTAAGCGGACAGTATAAGGGATAAGGACAATGTCCGTTCGATTCGTAGGTTCCGTAAGGGGAACCAACGAATGCCATGGGAGACGAATGTGGTAACGGATCTTACCTGCGACAGAGAGCCATGCGAGTGGTTCATGGCAGACTGTGACAGCAGTGCAACATATCAGGAAGGTGTGGCGTGCTGCCTTGCACGAGGCAAAACAACAAAGTTTGGGTGTGGAAAATAAAATGAGAAAAGTACGTACGAATGATTCGTAAGTTGAATGAATGAATAACTTGTATAGCGCTACATATGCGAACTAAATCGCCCCAGGGCACTTTTGCCGCCAGTGTCTGTCTGGGTCTTCAGAAGAGATGGGTCTTGAGCTTAATCCTGAAGGCCAGATGGTTTTCCTCCTGAGTGGATGTCTGTGGGTAGAGCGTTCCATAGCCATGGTCCTTGGACTGCGAACCTTTGTTTGCCTTTTAATTAATAATGCCCTGTACACACTATCGGACATTCCGACAACAAAATCCATCGGATTTTTTTCCAACGGATGTTTGCTCAAACTTGTCTTGCATACACACGGTCGCACAAAGTTGTCATCATTTTCGATAGTCAAGAACGCGGTGACGTACAACACGTAGGACAGGACTATAAAGAGGAAGTTCAATAGCCAGTAGCCAATAGCTTCCGTCTCGTAATTTATTCTGAGCATGCGTTGCGCTTTGTGCTTCGGAAATGTCTACACACGATTGGAATTTCGGATTTCGGATTTTGTTGTCGGAAAATTTTAGATCCAGATGTCAAACTTTGTGTGTGGGAAATTCTGATGGAAAAAGTCCGATGGAGTCTACACATGGTCGGAAATTTTCGACAACACGTTCCGATCGCACATTTTCCGTCGAAAATTCAGACCGTGTGTACAGGGCATAGCGGTTCTTGGGGATGTGGAGGAGGTTCTGGTTAGTTGACTGGAGAGGGCAACCTGGGGTGTAGTGCTTTATTTTGTCGCAGAGGTATTGTGGGGCTTTTCCTTGTGTACATTTGTAAGTGAGGCAGAGGGTCTTAAATGTAACTCGGTCCTTCATGGCTAGCCAATGGAGGGTCCTCAGGGACGTGGTGATTGATTCCCAGGGTTTTTTTCCAGTTACCAGTCTGGCTGCTGTGTTCTGGACGATTTGTAGATGTGAAATTTGGTATTTTGGAAGTCCTAGGTAGAGGAAATTTGTGTAGTCGAGTCGGGAATTGATGATTGTTCCAACTACTGCTGCTGTATCTCCTTCCGGGATGAAGGGGATGAGTCTACGCAATAGGTGAAGAAAGTAGTGGGATCCTCTGACTACTGATCTTATTTGTGCATCCATAGTCATGTTTGAGTCAAAGATGACTCTGAGACTTTTGGGGTGATGGGTTGTCCGAGGATGGTGAGTGGTGTGAACATCGTGCCAGGGTTTTTTGTTTCGGTTTGAGTGGAGGAAGAGGAGTTCTGTTTTGGATCCATTGAGTTTAAGGGCGCTCTCCATCATCCAATCGTCGATCAATGAGAGACAGTTTTCCAGTGCCTGGTATTCCACTGCAGGATCTGAACACATAGTATGGGTGACACTGTGAGTGGCTACGAATTGACATGGCAAAACATGGTAACGAATCCCACCTGCGAAAATGGCTGTGCGACTGGGAGTCCCCATCGATCTGTAGTGGGTATGCAACGTATACGAAGAGTGTGGTGTGGGCCGTGCATGACACACACAAAATAACTTAATTTGGCAAGTAATGGGGGAAGAACTTTGTATAAACTATTTGTAAGTTCCGGCAGGTACTTAACACACGACATGGGGATATAACGAATGACAATGATTAGGACATGAAACTAATGCAAAGTAACGACTCCTACCTGTGATTGCGAGTGAGATTTGAATGAAAAGCTATGAATAAGCAACCGCAACACACTGTATTCGGGAACAGACTCACGAACATGAAGTGAGCTGAAGAGTCGGCCTGCTGACGTAACGAATAGCGCACTGGAACCGACAAAAAGCATGGGCGAGCGCGCTGCTTAAATACCTTCCGGGCTCCTCCCATAAATTCAGGCCCCCATACTGGCCTTCTTTATATATATATATATATATATATATATATATATATATATATACATACACTGTATAAAGCATTATAAGTACATTACATAAGTACATTTTTTCCCTTTCTTATAAGTGATCACATTCCCTCTGTCCTCAGCTGCATAAGGAGCTGGGGTAGGAAGTTAAGAAACGGCAGCACACTAATCTTTTCAGTGAATAGATCTGCAGGAAGGGGGGGTCCAAGTGTGATCATTGGAAGAGAGCAGGTAGTGTTTCCAGCATAGCTAGAAAACTGACCATGTTGTGCTCTCCTGCCTAGTGTGGTCAGTTTTTAATAAGAAAGCAGAGGGACTGTCAGGAACACAAGGGATTTCACATAAGGGAAGCAATACAAAGAGAACAGGATGCTTTTTCACACAAGTACATGGTACAGCAGGCACATATCAGCAATATGAAATGTTGGGCTTACATACTCTTTACGGTTCAAGTTAAACGTAAAAACAACATTTCCAAGGTTTATTCTAGGCTATGCCTGTTATTTCACGATATACCTTTAATTAGAAACATATTCTTAGACAAGCCCATGGAGACCTACAGCCTACAGAATGTAGTAAACAGCATGCTTTGAAAAATGCATAACCAACTAGAGTGCTGCTTAATTAATCCCAAGGTATTGTGCCTG
Organism: Lithobates sylvaticus; assembly: GCA_028564925.1. Taxonomy (NCBI): domain Eukaryota; kingdom Metazoa; phylum Chordata; class Amphibia; order Anura; family Ranidae; genus Lithobates; species Lithobates sylvaticus. The sequence goes on along the minus strand of CM053027.1, from coordinate 539,836,097 downwards.
CTGTCTACAGTACTTGAAAGGTAAAACTCTCTGACATACTACTATGAAGTACTCGTGTGTGTGTATCACATCGGTGGAGTAGTAGCTAGCAATCAGAGCTAGGCCTATGGCCACTAGGCGCCTAGCCTTGACCCTGATTCATGAATGCTTGCCCCCCCCCCCCCCCCCTCATTGCACCAGGTAAGACAGCATCATAACTACTGGGATGAGTTTATTAGCTAGCAGCCTTCTGTGATCACAGACGATGAAAAGTGTGAGACATCTGAGTTTATGGTAGTTTTAAATGTGGATATGATTGGGGTCTGATTCACTTTTGGTGTCAGGACCTCATTTTTCTTCCTTCCGGATCAATGAGATAACTTCTACTTTTCAGTATTTCTGCATTTCATGGGATGAGGACTGCCTACTTTTATTGGGACTAGAATTGCCTGATCTTTTGGGGCCCTGAGAAATAAGTGTAGCACATTATACCATTTCAAATTCAGCAGAATATCATAACAGCGGACTGATATGTTCTTTGATTTATTTTTTCAATGAGAAGAACACATGCTGGCTATAATACAATGCACATTAAAGTAGAACTAAAAGTCAAACGTTTTATTCATTTTGGATAGAATAAGGGAAGGCTATACCCCTGTTACATTGCTAAATCAATAAGCAAGAGGAGATCCCTCCAAAGTGAGGAAATTCCTGGTTGTCACCAGAACTAGTGTATCCATTGGAAAATTTCCCCTCTTTTCCTGTTCTAGTGACAACCCAAAATTTGGGGTTTTCTTTCACTTTTTAATCTCGGTGATTGGTAAGCAGGACAAATAGAGAGGGTGAATCTCTATTTCCAATAGATAGAAATGAAAACTTGTCAGTGGTTCTAATCACTCTCCACTCTATCCAAAACTGAAAAAAGGACTTGCCTTTGGCTATACATTAAACACCTAAGGCCCGGTTCACACTGCCACAACTTCTGCACGACTTTAAAGTCAACATCCCAGCGCGACTTCAGCGCGACATGCATACGATTTCTTTAAAAGATGTCAATGCAAGTTGTGCCAAAGTCGCACCAAAAATAGTGCAGGAATCTTTTTCTACCTCGGAGCGACTGAAGTCACTCTTAGAATAAGTGTATAGGTGCTGCAACCTTCCCACGTAAAAGCTCCGTCCGGTGCTCAGACTTTGAGCCTGCTGACACCTCCAACATTCCAGAATAAGGAAAGGGATGGTCGGCACTCAGTGTGCCGACCATCCCTTTCCTTACTCTTATTAGAATGGTTCCATTGAAATTCATTGGGCGGGACTTGTCATGAGACTTGTGCTCTCACCAGTGTGAACCAGGCCTTAAACTGCATTAAAAGCGGTAGTAAACCACCGGCAATTTATTTTTTTAACCTGCAAGGCAAATTTAGAATGTGCTAGTATGCATCACATTTTTCATCCAATTTTCGTATTGTGTGTATGAAGCTTAACTGTTAGTACATTAAAAAAAAAAAACAATCCTCAATAAACATAAATACGGTAATTCTCTGAATAATCAGCATTCATTCAATTGTGCTTCCATGCAAATGTGAACATCATGTTCTGATCTTTATTGGGGAATGTTATTTTGTATATAGAGTGTTTATGTGGTGAGTTTACACTTTTCATTGAACAGAGTTTGGATAACACAGGGTTAAACGGAAAGGTCATAAATGAACTGCACATTATCTGGACAGAATGCTTGGGGAGATAGTGATGTGTTCCTGCTTAGGAGATGTGTGTTAGCTTGGGGGGCTGCAAACTCTGCAGGGCTCCAACACACACTCGCTGCTATTCCAACCCTTCACATATTTCCACATAAACTTCCCTCCTGGCATTAAACTTTGCCAGGTATTGTGCTCAGCTTACCACCCCAAACTGATGTTCCTCACTCAGCTCACCTCTCTCCCTGCATGTCCTGTGAGCAGAATATATGTGCCCCTCTTCTGGGTTCTCTCATCATATGGCACTGAAGATAGAGGAGGGGGGGATTCAGCGGGACACACAGAGCAAGTATGCAGGAGACTGGGGGGGAGGATGAGGAGACAGAAAATCAGGAGGGGCCGGCGGGAAGGAGTGCATCACGAGAGGTCTGACTAAAAACAATCTCTTAGCAGCAGGGACCTGATCTACCTGTCAGCTAGCTGTGATTGAGAGGTAGATCAAAGCGGAAGCTGTCATGGGGCCCCCTACTGGCAATGCCTGAATGGTCAGTCCACCCCTGGTGTGCGTCAGTTACTATTGCAAGCTGTGTCGGCGGCTGCTGGTGTAGCACCTGCCACACAGCTCGCATACTTCAAAGTCTTGCAGGACACGGCTGCTAACAGGAACTGTGTTCCTGTTGTGGAAAAAGTGCAGGAACTCCGTTCCCATGCGTTCCCGCAGGACTTGAGCCCTGGGTAAGCCTTATTATGGGCTTACCTATAGATGCAATTCATGCATGGGAGTTTACTCCCACTTTAATTGGATGTAAAGGCAACATTTTTTTACCTTAATGCATTCTCTGCATTAAGGTAAAATCATTTGAATAGTAGCTCCTACCTCACTCCCCCCCTAAACACTCACGTGAGCCCGATCTCAATCCAGCACTGTCCCGCATCTCTTTTCCCCTCTCTGCCCTCTCACAGGCTTGGCTAAGAGCAGCGGGAGCCATTGGCTCTTGCTGCCGTCAATCAAAAACTTAATAGATGCACACAACCCAGCTTGGGATTGAGCCTGTAACAATGCCCCCATAGCAAGCATCAGCTTCCAGGTTTTTTTGTGAAACCTTAATTAAACAAGCGGAAGTTAGAAGCTGATTGGCCACCGTGCACAGCTGCACCAAATTCTTCAATCTCCAGGTTTTGTACATCAACCCCATAATGTTTGGCATTAAAAAAAAAAAGCTTTACAATTACTTTAATTTTCACTATAAAAGGTGTGATTCCAGCCTCAATTTACAACGTATATCTTAATTTTTTGTTTTAGGCAGCCTATAGATGAGTACATTTTTTTCATTCAACCAGCGGGTTAAACGAAAAGAAAGCTGACTAGATTCCCACATCCACAAACTCAATGTGGATGGGGGAATCCTCCCTGTTGAGTTTTTGAATTCTGACACTGCTGTCAGAATACACTGATCGGCATTGCAGGCTAAAGCCTACGATGCTGATTGAGCAGGGAAACTCCAACCGGGGCGATTGTATTTCTGTACAACCTTCCTGCCCCTACATGAATCGAATTTCTATCCAAGTATGGCCGACATTACTCTCTTTAACCACGGTGTGGTGCACAAATGCAATTTTGCCAGAATGTTAATTTTTACTATCTAAATCTTGGTGGAAAATTCATGTGTGTGAACCTGAGTTAAAAAAAAAAAAAAAACCTGCATATATCTGCTTTAATATATAGCAAGGTGAGATGATATAAAGTTACTCATAGCAACACGTTAGATTTGGAAATGTTAGAAGATAAAAGACATCCTACTAGCTGCTTAGGTGCAATGCACTTGCTTGTTGCTCTTTGTTTTATTAAGACTGACTTGCAAGTCAGTTTGCATTTATGTGTCCCAACCAAAGACCTGAAAAAAAGATTAGGTCTGCACTATACCATTATACGAAGCAAGCCTCAATTTGTAACTCTTGTTCAGGCTTCAGCAAAGAAACACTTTCAGGGTTGCTCATATATAGTACTGTCCAGTACTACTGAAAATACCGTGATAGTTCCTTCTCATTCTCTTTCTGTGTAATTTGGTCTAAAAATAAATAAATAATTAAACTACTACTAAAAAACATATGTGCTATTTTTATTCTATAACCTGTCACTATGTTCTCCCTCTCCTCCAGTCTTCAATGACATTTAGTGCACATTTCCTCAGTATGTAGAGACAGAGAGCAGAAGAAAATAATAATAAAAAAAAAACACCTGCCGCCTAGATGCTATAAACCTGCAGCAAGATTGATATGTGCATTTGGGCAAATGTGTCTATGGGTTTCACAGACCCTCTGCACTGTATTTCCTGTATAATAGCCCAGATCGGCATGAAAACATTTAGTCTATCCCATCCGTGGTGGGGCTGCGTCTTGGTAAGTAGCAGAATGCAAATCCCCCATTCTTCTATGCTACCACCAAATCTAGTCAAATTCTTTGTTGGTTGTACTGAGTGGTAGTATTAATACTGCATGCTGTTTGTGCCAGCTGGATCATCCATGCTCGCTCACCATTGTGAGCACTGTAAGGAGTTGTCTCACTGTGGGAAGTGGATGAATTTTTTAAAGGGGTGCTGCACCATACTTGTTAATGCAGGTTAACAGGCTGTGGACTTCAATTTCTTCAAGTCTCTGCACCTGGAGGAAGAGAGCTTCATCTCTCATTCTCAGGCAAATTGGCCCAGATTATGACAGTCCAGAGAGGAGAGTGAAAGGTACAGACCTGCTGTCAGGGTCTGTGCCTCACATCCAAGGGACCAAAGCCATCAGGAGAAGAGCTAAGAGGAACTGTTGCTCTGCCTGTTCAACCACATCAAGGTGATTGGACGGACCTGCATCTGAGTTTGCCAGAGCTGCCTTCAGAGACTGAGTTTGAGAGAAAGACTTGCTGCATCTTCAGGACTGAAGCTAGGAGACTGAGTTTGACTGAGAGAATCCTGTGTGAGAACCCAGGACCCAGCCTCTGGAAACTGCTGATCGCCAAGCCATTGGGACCAGACTAGTCGCCTGCCAGGAAGGGGTGAGCTGAAATACATGTCCTAAATGCCTGCCGAACACTGTTAGACCAAATAGAGAGTGCTTCTATTTAGCAGCCTACCTCCCATCATCTACCTACCCTGTTAATGGGATAGAGCATCACCTAAAGAAGGGCCCTTCTGAAAGCCAGTCAGTGTTGACTATTAGGCGCCAGGCATTTTCATCCACCTTCAGGGGTACCCCTTACACTAGAAATGCATATACCCACACAATTTTGAGGTTGTATGCATAAGGTACACACAAGGACCCGTTTATTCTTCTGAGTTAGTTCATACTGTTCTAGAGACTCTAGTTGCACCCGTCATAGTTCAGTTTGATTTTGCTATAGTCTTTGGAATGCCAGTTAGTGGGTCTTTGACTGTTCATCCATTTTTAGTGCCCTTAATTCTGTGTAATTATCTGTTCAATTTATGCCTTCTTTGATTGCTTTTGCCATAATACTGTATTGCTACCCCTTTTAGGAGCCGCTGAGTATAATGGGACCCTTGTTCACTTCTGAACCCTGAGTTATTACAGCCCCTGCTGACACCACCACAAAGTTGCAACAGATGTCACATTGCTTATCAAACAAAGGATAAACACACCACTTTTGATGATAAACATATTTTGTGTTATATAAGATGTAGCTGCGCAGAAATTTAGGCTCAAAATCAAAGTCTGATGTACACAAAGGAGAATCACATATAACAATGCAAGTAATAAAACACTGAACAGTGCCACTTCAAATAGACCCAATTTTCATGCAGGACTCCACTGGGAGGATTTTCCCAAAGAAGCAAAAAGGGAGAGAGCAAGAAATGTTAGACTAGCTCGCTTGTGGGCTCCCAGTAACCAGAGCTGGTCCTGCCCCATTGCATATTTGGGATTTGTAGTCCTATTCCATTTTAACTGAATGAAGACATTTCTAACATTCTTAGCATTGCTATACAAATTCCTGTGCTAACTGAACTGCAGAACACTGCCATCTTGTGGCCATTTAACAGCCTGCAATCAGTAACAAGGCAGTGTGTTAGAATACATTTAATTATTTACCTCCAAGCTGCTTGTGGCCTTATTCCTGAGCATTATTTTAGAGTGCTAGCTTACTAACGCCTAAGTAAATGGGTTTTGGTCTACGACCAAGTGTTAGTGAGGATTGAGCACTTAAGAGAGTCATTGCAGAGCAGAGGACCCATCATTATCAGAGGCTTCTGCAGGGGTAAGCGCTACACAACACACTAGAACTGTATTATACAGGAATTGATGTGCACATAATGCCCATACGGGCCCACAAGGCAAGTGCACTGTGGTGATATATCTCTGCTATTCATTTGCTTTAGTACATCTTGCCCCATGTTTAGGTATTTTCAGGCAAAAATGACCTGCATTTGATATGGGTTTCTGGTATATTCACATTGTTATTGACTTGTACATAGAAGTAAGGGCAAAGCATGGCATATGCAGCAATAAAAGCAAGTAATTTGTTATTCTGTCATTTCCTGGCTGTATAAAGCAAAAATAATGTACAGTATAATTTATTAAAATATTTGATTGTAACAATAAAAAATAGTGATTCATATAACAGTTACTTTTACACACATACATTTCATAGGAAAAAGTCATTCTGGTCTCTCCATTATATTTCAATGTCAGTCAATTTTGACCTGACGGAATGTAGAATGTGTGTCAGTTATGCTGACCTTAAACTGTCATAAATCCAGCAAGCCTTTATGGTCTCCTAATACCTTGTTGTTGTGCCCTGCAGCATATCAAACAGACACTCTTACATGTTACACTTACAATGTGCTTTGATGTTACAAGACTTGCTAAGAGCTCCTCGTGTTGACTGATCTCTGAGTACCTTCAAGTTTCTAAACTCGGCAGTGCTTCTGTGTTTGTAAAGTAACAAGCTGAGATTTAATTCCTGACTTGGTCTTATTGTTTTATGTCTTTGTTCTCTTCAAAATATCGAAATTAGGTTAATTCATCTTAATGAGATTCCCCAGTCAGGTTTGTATTTAATCACTTGACGTTTATATTGTATGTAGGCAGTAATTTCAAGGGACGTTCTCTTGAATAAACAGTTTTCCAGGTAACTTTTGTCCCAGGAAATTTTTTTTGTTCATCATGTAGTTCTAGAACTTCAAAACAAAGTTCTAGTGAAAAATGTACTTTAAGCAGTAAATGTAAATCTGTAACATTTTCTATCAGGGATACCTTTCAGCCAGCCACAAACCATCAGTTCTGGGGGGGGGGGGGGCTGGTTTGTGGCTGCAACCAGCCACAGAACATCGATGGGTGGGGTTCAAGCCAGCCAGTCACTGACCACCAATACTGGGGGGCTTATTGTTGCAGCCAGCCACTGACCACATCAACATCCACGTGAAGAAAGAAAAAGGGAACCGTTCACAGAATGTATGCTGTTACCTTTTCTTATCATAACATAATACAGTTCCAACACGTTTCTCCCTGTACTCAGAGCTTTGTCAAAGAGCAGTTGATCCAGAGTAGTGTCATCCTTTTCAGTAAAAGCACCCTTTAAACTTTTTCACAATTTTGAGGCACCCTAGTCTAAAGCAGCATCCATCCAGCAGCATCCATCCACATTTTGGGCCACCCAACATTAGAGTTAATTTTTTTCCTCCATGTTTGCAAACTGGTACTGACTAGTATTCTAGTGTTTCTCTTCTCACTTGGTTTCTCACCCTCTCTTTGCTAATGTGAATCCAGTGCTGACAGAAAGGGGAGGTGAAAACAAGGTTGCTGTGCAGTCGCCCCAACGTCCTCTTTATCAATCAATGACATCATTGGTTGTTAGTAGGGATGGGCGAACGGTTCGGCCCAAGCATAAGTTCGGGCCGAACTTTCACTGTTCGGACATTAGGCGAACAGCCAAACAAACGGGTCGTTCAACCATTTGTTCGCCCCCCGAACCAACCACAATGCATTGCGGTGCTTATCAGTGCATTGCAATCCCTGATTGGTTGCAGCAGTGAAAGCTTCAGCCAATCAAGGCACAGAGTACTGTCAGAGTCATGATTAGACACTGTCATCATGACTTTATCCAATCATGGCTCATTCCCGCCCCACAGTATAAAAGTATTCTTTCAATGGCAGCCATTTTCAGAAAAATAAAGTGACCTATTCCCGCTGCCATGCTGCCATCTGTCCCCGCTGTCACCTGTCCCCGCTGCCACCTGTCCCCACTGCCACCTGTCCCCAGTGCCACCTGTCCCCAGTGCCACCTGTCCTCAGTGCCACATCAGTGTCACGTGTCATCAGTGCCACGTCAGTGCCATCTGTCATCAGTGCCATCTGTCATCAGTGCCATATCAGTGCCACGTGTCATCAGTGCCACATATTAGTGCCATCTGTCATCAGTGCCATATATCAGTGCCATCTGTCATCAGTGCCACCTGTCAGTGTCACGTGCCATCTGTTATCAGTGGCACGTGTCATCAATGCCACGTATCAGTGCCATCTGTCATCAGTGTCACGTGTCATCTGTGGCACGTATCGGTGCCATCTGTCATCAGTGCCACGTATTAGTGCCATCTCTCATCAGTGCCACATATTAGTGTCACATGATATCAGTGCCACGTATAAGTGCCATCTGTCACCAGTGCCACATATTAGTGCCATCTGTCAGTGTCATCAGTGCCCCGTATTAGTGCCATCTGTCATCAGTGTCACGTGTCATCAGTGCCCCATATTAGTGCCATCTGTCATCAGTGTCACGTGTCATCAGTGCCACCTGTCATCAGTGTCACGTCAGTGTCACATGTCATTGTCCTGGTGCTCCAGGGCCTTCAAAAGTGTAATAGGTAGTCAACAAGTTAGATGTGTCATTTATGCTCCTAGAACACGTGATGGCGCTCCCTGAATTTTGGGCCTCTCTAAGTGGCCAGGCTGTGGAAAAGTCCCACACATGGGGTATCGTAATACTTAGGAGGAGTAGCAGAATGTATTTTGGGGTGTTATTTGTGGTATACACATGCCATGTGAGAGAAATAACCTATTACAATGACAATTTTGTGGAAAAAAATTAAAAATAAAAAAATAATTAATTTTGCAAAGAATTGTGGGAAAAAAATGACAACATCAAAAAGCTCACCATGCCTCTTACTAAATACATTGGAATGTCTACTCAAAAAAGGGGTCATTTGGGGGGTATTTGTACTTTCCTGGCTTGTTCGGGTCACAAGAAATGAGTACATCAGGTGTGATCAATTTTGTATGATTCGCACCACAGTTTGTAGAGTCTGTAACTTTCACAAAGACCAAATAATATCCACTAATTTGGGCTATTTTTACCAAAGATATGTAGCAGTATAAATTGTGGCCAAAATTTATGAAGAAAAATTTATTATTTGCTAAATTTTATCACAGAAACAAAGAAAAATGCATTTTTTTTCAAAATTTTCGATCTTTTTTTATTTATAGCGCAAAAAATAAAAAACCCAGAGGTGATCAAATACCACCAAAAGAAAGCTCTATTTGTTGGAAAAAAGGACAAAAAATGTATTTGGGTACAGTGTTGCATGACATTGTCATTTAAAGTGTGAGAGCACCGAAAGCTGAAAATTGGTCTGGGCAGGAAGGGTGTTTAAGTGCCCAGTAAGCAAATGGTTAAATATGAGATCTGGGGTCATATTTACACTAAAATGCAATAAAAAATATTTTTATTTGTCATTTAACAAATAAACAAAAAAATAAAAAAATGGCCCTTTAAGAGCTATGGGTGGAAGCAATATGGGCTGAAGTGACGTTTTGATGTCGCTTCCACTCTGCAATGTTATGGAGACGGGTGGGGCCATCTTCCCCTCACTCGTCTCCATACCCAGCAAGGGAGAAGATCCGATCGCCTCCGCCGCTGCCGACAAATTCGGAGCACAGCGGGAGGGGGGTCCCTCCCCTGGTGCTGATAAAAGTAATCTCGCGGAGAATCCGCCACAGAGACAATTTTTATCGAAAAGCGGACCGCCGGCCGGAGAAGAGATACCAGCGTTATGGCAGCTAGCTGCTGCCATAACAACAATATTCCTCTTAAAATTTAGGACGTATGTCGGCGTGCAGCGGCCCATAAGTGGTTAACTTGCACAGCTACTTCAGATTCTGTCTTCTCCTGTTTTATAAATTCTGCCTATGGGCCCTTTCACACGGCTGCCCGATCAGGTCCGCCAGTCAGTTTGTCAGGCGGACCTGATTGGACGATCCATTTATCCCTATGGGGCAGTGGATGTCAGCAGTGACATGTCTGCTGACACCCGCTGCTATCCGATCCAATCCTATCCACTAAATCCAGACGGACTGTGGTCCTATTTTCCATCCGTTTGGCGGATCGGATAGGATAAGATGAAAACAAACAGGCCCGTCCCAGCACAGTGAGCGGAGACGCACCTGTCATCCGCCTGCTCAGCGGAGATCAGCGGATCGATCCCAGCTGAGCAAGTGGGTCTGTCAAACAGATCCGTCCCCTGTGAAAGGGGCCTATGTCTCTTTTGCGATAAAAGCTTACCTTTTGCTTGCAAACATCTTTAGGATGTACTCTGAGCTGCACATGCACAACTTTTCTATATAATCCCATCATCTACCAGGCGCTGGGATAAATTAACTCCTGTGCAACTGCATGGCATTTATGTCAACCCTGGCCAGGCAATCAAGAGGCCAATTATGCAAAACCTTGACAAAGACTTGGCAAGGGGTATAATTCAGTTTGGTTATGCTTTAATTTATATATGTAATTCCAACTGCATGGCACTGTTATTTATAGTGTGTGATATATTAATAATATGTTAATGCAGTATATACCTAGTAGACATAAATATTCTATGGCTTTAGGTCAGGGGTATTTACATTTATTTTATTGATTACAGACCCCCCCAATATTGCTCAATACGCCCTTCACCAAATGATTATAATCATCATCCAGTCCTATTAGGAATCATTATGATTTTGAAAGATGTTAATAGCTTAGTTTTATATGACATATGTATATTTACCAACAGAACAGCTTAACCACTTCACCTCTCACACCTGCTCACCCCCTATGGACCAGAGCACTTTCTATATTTCTGCTGTGGACCTGTTTATTCTGCAATCATGTTATCATTACTGAAGATAAGGTAATATATTGGGGGTTATTTACGAAAGGAAAATCCAGTTTGCACTACAAGTGCACATTTTATCATCCAATCATGTGCAAGCTACAATTCAGTTTTTTATTTTCCTTGCATGTCCCCCTCAGATCTACAGTGACTGCACTTCCAAGTGCACTTGCAGTGCACTTAGGCCCCTTTCACACTGGGGCGGGGAGCCGCGGTGACGGTAAAGCAGCGCTATATTTAGCGCTGCTTTACCGTCGTTTTAACCGCGGTATTCGGCCGCTCGCGATGCGGTTTTAACCCCCACGAGCGGCCGAAAAGGGGTTAAACACCCCCCGCAGAGCGCCACCGTAGCGGCGCTTTGCGGCGGTATTGCCGCGGTTTCACCGCGGTGTCCCATTCTATTCAATGGGAAGGAGCGGTATAGGAGCGGTGAATACACCGCTCCTATCCCGCTCCAAAGATGCTGCTAGCAGGACTTTTTTTGTCATCCTGCTAGCGCACCGCTCCAGTGTGAAAGCCCGCCGGCTTTCACACTGGAGTTAAAGGGGCCGGATTTTTTCATGCGGTGAACAGGCGCTATTTTTAGCGCTGCACCGCATGAAAAACGCTTAGGTGTGAAAGGGGCCTTATAGTGCAAAGTGGATTTGCCTTTAGTAAATAACCCCCATTGCTTGTTTAAGAACAAATGAGGCTTTCTTTTCATTATATGATATTATTTTGCAATCATTTTTTCTTTTTGTAATCCTTAGACAATAAAATGCAACAAAACTAAACAAAACGCACTTTTTTTTTTTTGAGCAGTGTTAGTTCAAAAATAAACAGTGTTACTGCACATAAAATGTGCTTTTTATTTTGTAACTTGTCCTTTTTAAAATGACACTAAAATTATGATTCTGGTACATAGCAATGCAAAGTTATTTACAAATGAATACAGTGTTGTTTTTTATAAAAAAAAAAATTCAATTTTGTGCTTTTTTAAATGTGAAATGTGTAAATATATGGTTAATATGTAAAAATATTAACAAATAAAACAACAAAAATGTTTAAATATTAATAGTTCGTAAAAGAGAAACAATTAGAAAAAAAATCAGCACGAAAATAATATTTGAAGAAAGGAGACTAATGCCCCATACACACGATCAGAAATTCCGCAGCACAAGTCAGATGAGAGCTTTTGGTCGGGAATTCAGAACATGTGTATGCTCCATCGGACTTTTGCCAGCAAAAGATTGAGAGCATGTTCTCTATTTTTCGGTCGAAAAAGTTCAGATTGTCTGTACAAATTCCTACGCATGCTCGGAAACAATTCGACGCATGCTCAGAAGCATTGAACTTCGTTTCCTTGGCTCGTCGTAGTGTTGTGCGTCAACACGTTCTTGACGGTCGAAAGTTCATAGAACTTGTGTGACCGTGTGCGAGCCAAGCTTGAGCACAATTCCATCAGAAAAAACATCCAAGTTTTTTCCGACGGAAAATCCAACGGAGTTATTAGAGTATATTAAAGGTTAATAAAGGGTTAAACAAAATAACATTTTATTAAAAAACTATTAGGTTGCTTTAATTGACATCTTCAAATCTACCGTATATACTTGAGTATAAGCTGAGTTTTTCAGCACATTTTTTTTGTGCTGAAAGTGCCCCCCTTGGCTTATACTTGAGTCAAGCACTTTTCTGCAGCAGAGAATGACATTTTCCAAACCAAATTTGGGGCCCCGTATCTCGAGGCCACTTGGTGCTAGGAACCCCACATTTGGATATGTTGTAGTGCTATTTCCACTGGGTTTCCTAGATGCCCCCTAGCTGCTGTCAAAATTTGGGGTCTCTGGACCCAAAGAGTCCCAAAATGATATTGCTGCAGGTGGACACAGTTTACCGAATTTGGGGCCCCATATCTGGATATGTTGTAGTGTTAGTTCCACTGGGTTTGCCAAATTTGGGGTTCCTAGCACTAAGTGGCCCCGAGATACAGGGCCCCAAATTCGGTTCAGAAAATGTCAAGCACTTTTCTGAAGCAGAAAATGACATTTTCCAAACCGACTTTGGGGCCCCGTATCTCGGGGGCAACTTGGTGATAGGAACCCCAAATTTGGCGTGCAAACCCAGTGGAACTAGCACTACAACATATCCAGATACTGGGCCCCAAATTCGGCTCCAGCTAGGGGGCATCTAGGAACCCTTAACTACCAAGTTTGAAGTTCGGGGGACTTATGGCTGCAAATTAGCACAGTGAGGCATGCAAATAGGCACAGTGAGGCTGCAAATGGGCATTGTTGACCCTCTTTTCCACTTACAGTAGCTGCGCATTTCTCACCCTAGGCTTATAGTGGTTTTGTGGTAAAATTAGGTGCCTCGGCTTATATTCGGGTCGGCTTATACTCGAGTATATACGGTAAGTTCATCCTTTTGATCTGCACATGAATGAACAAAAAGATACAGATGCACTAATATGTAACGTTGTATCTTTGTAAGGAGTCTGGAGCAGTGTTGTATATAAACATTGATTCAGACTGATTTTTTATAAGCTAGAGCTGCCACCTTTTTCTCCAAGTATACTGTATACCAGCTATGATTAATCACAACTATCAATTACTGTATACTTGGAGGGGGGTCCCAAAAGCAGAGCAGAGAGTCTGGACATGCTACACGCCCTGTGTACAATGATGAAGCCTTTTTGGGCATGTGTAGCATGCCCAAAATCTGCATCTAGTTAAAAAAAATCATAGTACATTTATTATATATGCACAGCAAATCACAAATACAAAAACTAACTACAACTAGTGATGTTTTTGCAGTCGGAATTTCGGAGCAATCAAAACATGGAATCACTTGACAGTTACTTACAATGTTCCACACGTCGTCTGACTCATCAAGCCGATTTTGTTTATTTAAGCATTTCCTTGTTTGCAATATCTGTGAGGCGTTTAGTGTTTTTTTTATCTTTTGTAAGATCAGGGTTATCAGACTCAAACGGTAGGTGTGTTGTCCAGTGAGTACGCCAGTACAAAACTGTATTTTTGCCCACTTTTATTTAAAAGCACGGAAAAGTTCACAAAGACATCTGTACCCACGCAGGGGGGTTCCACCATTACTGTATCTTGCACACTCAATACTTTAGCCTCCTGGCTTATATTGTTCCCATACAGGTGATTCAAGCCTTTAGCCTTGGCCTCAGGTCTGCTCCTCAGACCCAAAAGAGTTTCCTAGAGTGCAGCTCTCTCCTAGCTCACTCCTGATCAGCGCCTTTCTGCTCTGTCACCAAGTACGTCTGCCTCCTGCAGACATGCATACTCTGGCTGCCGCCTGCAGCCTCTGACTCCTCTCAGGGGAATGGGAGTCCACCTGACTCCCATGCACAGACTTCCTGTCTGTTGGGTGGAACCCTGAGCCATAGCCAGGTCAAAACTAAATAGCCCAGCACACAGATGTGCAATCAGCGTGCCATTCTCTCCAAAATCTGGCGTAAACCAGCAATCCTCCAGGTAGCACAGGGTCCTACCGCCACACTTTATAAAAATGAGCAGTGTATTTTAACATTCTTTATAAAATATTTTTATTTTTGATAAACTAAACCACACTCCCATAGACACCCAGAGGCGGCTCGGGAGTGAGCACTCACAAGTGTCCCCAGAGCAAGCAGCTTGCTTTGGGGGCACTCATCAAGGGTGAGGGACCAGAAGTGCTGGCGGGGGACCCGGGAAGAGGAGGATCGGGGCTGCTTTGTGAAACACCATTGCACAGAGCAGGCAAGTATGGCATGATTGTTATTTTATTTTTAAATAAAGAAATGGGAGCTTTTGCTATTACTTTAACTGGTCCAATGCAGAGTGAGCATATTGTATCAATATTATGTCAAGAGATGATTATATTTTTACTGATGATTACAAAAAAAAACATGTGGGCAATAAGTATATAAGGGAATGACACGTCTTTGCTTTTACACCTTGAAGCACAGGTCGATTTTATTAAAATATTATATCCTACCCTGCTGAAAGCACCATATGGTGTCTGTAAAACTGTCAACAGTCATCAAGAGTGTTATGGTTTGAATAGACTTTGATTCTCATTGAGATGGGAGGATCTGAAGCAACTGGATCAACCCAGCAATAAACTGATTTACTCAAATAAACTGTCAATAAATCAGGATGTCTTCCAATTTACATCTGTGCTTAGGAAAACCATGTGTGATATTTGAATGAGTGTCCCCTGTTCTCAGCAAGTGAATAGGTCAGTTGAAATTTGTCTACTGCAAAAATGGTGTAGCACGCGGCCTTCTGGGTGCGTTGTGTAAGGCCCCTTTCACACGAGGCGGACTCCGCTTGAGATCTCTCCGTTGATCTCCGCTGAACCGGCGGATGACAAGTCCCTCTCCGCTCTCCGCTCACTCCGCTGGTCTCTATGGAGAGATCGGATGAAAACGGACAGTGTGTCCGTTTTCATCAGATCTTACCCGATCCGATAGCGACGGATCTGGACGTAGAGCCATACGTCTGCTTTTGGTGGATCGGACCGGGTCGGATGTCAGCGGAGATGTCTCCGCTGACATCCGATGCTCCATAGACTAACATGGAGCGCCCGTTCAGATCCGCCGTCAAAACTGACAGGCGGATCTGAATGGTCCGTCCATGTGAAAGGGGCCTAATGCTGATGTAAAGTCCCAGACTGCAGGCTTACTAATAAAGAATTTTCAGCTTTCATCGCTCTCACACTTTGAATGACAATTACTCATTCATGCAACACAGTACCCATATGAAATTTGTGTCCTTTTTTTCACACAAAAATTTTAGTTGCGCTGTATCATTAGTTGTATCAGATCAATAATATGTTGCTAATTATCGAAACAATGATGGCGTTATCGCATGCGCACATTCGACAGATCATTAGAAATCCCACCATTTTTTTCAAATGATTTTCTGTCCATGTATGGCCAGCTTTAGCTTGGACAAGGAAGAGGGTTGAGGAGGGAGGAATAGGGGAGTGTCTTGCAATCCTCAGATTGTGTGTTTCTATTGGTGCACACAATGTAATGAGACACATACAGTCCCTGCATGCAAGGGTGGCACCTTAGGATGCTTCAAGAGAAAGGAACCACCCTTAACGTGGTTGTAAAGCCAGCAGCCCCCCAGAGCCCCCCTAATACTTACCTGAGCCCATCTCGATCCAGCGATGTTGCACGAGAGACTCGGCTGCCTGGGACTCTCCCTCCTGATTGGCAGGAGGTTTCTTAGCGATCCTGACTTTAGTGATTTTAAGTCAAGATTGCCCGTGCAACCTGGCCCATAAATTGCATAGTGTAGCTCCACACCTCTGTCTCATCTGATCAGAGAAAGCAATGTACTGGATATCCAATACCAAAAATCAGTCTCAGTGGCTGTCGATCATAAATGGTCTTGTGAAAGGAAATGCTGTGTTTGTTGTACTGAAATATTAAATCATACATTATCATCATTCATCCATCCAGGATCCCTGCTGGCTTGGATGTAGCTTGGGTAGAAGTGGTTTTTATGTGGCTTGGAGATTTGAGGTTTTCCCAGCAGTAGCGAGTGAAAAAGAAACTGCACTGTCAGAGTCATGATTAGACACTGTCATCATGACTTTATCCAATCATGGCTCATTCCCGCCCCACAGTATAAAAGTATTCTTTCAATGGCAGCCATTTTCAGAAAAATAAAAGTGACCTATTCCCGCTGCCATGCTGCCACATGTCACCGCTGTCACCTGTCCCCGCTGCCACCTGTCCCCACTGCCACCTGTCCCCAGTGCCACCTGTCCCCAGTGCCACTTGTCCCCAGTGCCACGTGTCATCAGTGCCACGTGTCATCAGTGCCACGTCAGTGCCATCTGTCATCAGTGCCATATCAGTGCCACGTGTCATCAGTGCCACATATTAGTGCCAGCTGTCATCAGTGCCACATATCAGTGCCATCTGTCATCAGTGCCACCTGTCAGTGTCACGTGCCATCTGTTATCAGTGGCACGTGTCATCAATGCCACGTATCAGTGCCATCTGTCATCAGTGTCACGTGTCATCAGTGCCACGTATCGGTGCCATCTGTCATCAGTGCCACGTATTAGTGCCATCTCTCATCAGTGCCACGTATTAGTGCCACATGATATCAGTGCCACGTATAAGTGCCATCTGTCACCAGTGCCACATATTAGTGCCATCTGTCAGTGTCATCAGTGCCCCGTATTAGTGCCATCTGTCATCAGTGTCACGTGTCATCAGTGCCCCATATTAGTGCCATCTGTCATCAGTGCCACATCAGTGTCACGTGTCATCAGTGCCACCTGTCATCAGTGTCACGTCAGTGTCACATGTCATTGTCCTGGTGCTCCAGGGCCTTCAAAAGTGTAATAGGTAGTCAACAAGTTAGATGTGTAATTTATGCTCCTAGAACACGTGATGGCGCTCCCTGAATTTTGGGCCTCTCTAAGTGGCCAGGCTGTGGAAAAGTCCCACACATGGGGTATCGTAATACTTAGGAGGAGTAGCAGAATGTATTTTGGGGTGTTATTTGTGGTATACACATGCCATGTGAGAGAAATAACCTATTACAATGACAATTTTGTGGGGGAAAAAAAAAAAAAAAAAAAAATAATTCATTTTGCAAAGAATTGTGGGAAAAAAATGACAACATCAAAAAGCTCACCATGCCTCTTACTAAATACATTGGAATGTCTACTCAAAAAAGGGGTCATTTGGGGGGTATTTGTACTTTCCTGGCTTGTTCGGGTCACAAGAAATGAGTACATCAGGTGTGATCAATTTTGTATGATTCGCACCACAGTTTGTAGAGTCTGTAACTTTCACAAAGACCAAATAATATCCACTAATTTGGGCTATTTTTACCAAAGATATGTAGCAGTATAAATTGTGGCCAAAATTTATGAAGAAAAATTTATTATTTGCTAAATTTTATCACAGAAACAAAGAAAAATGCATTTTTTTTCAAAATTTTCGATCTTTTTTTATTTATAGCGCAAAAAATAAAAAACCCAGAGGTGATCAAATACCACCAAAAGAAAGCTCTATTTGTTGGAAAAAAGGACAAAAAATGTATTTGGGTACAGTGTTGCATGACATTGTCATTTAAAGTGTGAGAGCACCGAAAGCTGAAAATTGGTCTGGGCAGGAAGGGTGTTTAAGTGCCCAGTAAGCAAATGGTTAAATATGAGATCTGGGGTCATATTTACACTAAAATGCAATAAAAAATATTTTTATTTGTCATTTAACAAATAAACAAAAAAATAAAAAATGGCCCTTTAAGAGCTATGGGTGGAAGCAATATGGGCTGAAGTGACGTTTTGATGTCGCTTCCACTCTGCAATGTTATGGAGACGGGTGGGGCCATCTTCCCCTCACTCGTCTCCATACCCAGCAAGGGAGAAGATCCGATCGCCTCCGCCGCTGCCGACAAATCCGGAGCACAGCGGGAGGGGGGTCCCTCCCCTGGTGCTGATAAACGTAATCTCGCGGAGAATCCGCCACAGAGACAATTTTTATCGAAAAGCGGACCGCCGGCCGGAGAAGAGATACCAGCGTTATGGCAGCTAGCTGCTGCCATAACAACAATATTCCTCTTAAAATTTAGGACGTATGTCGGCGTGCAGCGGCCCATAAGTGGTTAACTTGCACAGCTACTTCAGATTCTGTCTTCTCCTGTTTTATAAATTCTGCCTATGGGCCCTTTCACACGGGCTGCCTGATCAGGTCCGCCAGTCAGTTTGTCAGGCGGACCTGATTGGATGATCCAGTTATCCCTATGGGGCAGTGGATGTCAGCAGTGACATGTCTGCTGACACCCGCTGCTATCCGATCCAATCCTATCCACTAAATCCAGACGGACTGTGGTCCTATTTTCCATCCGTTTGGCGGATCGGATAGGATAAGATGAAAACAAACAGGCCCGTCCCAGCACAGTGAGCGGAGACGCACCTGTCATCCGCCTGCTCAGCGGAGATCAGCGGATCGATCCCAGCTGAGCAAGTGGGTCTGTCAAACAGATCCGTCCCCTGTGAAAGGGGCCTATGTCTCTTTTGCGATAAAAGCTTACCTTTTGCTTGCAAACATCTTTAGGATGTACTCTGAGCTGCACATGCACAACTTTTCTATATAATCCCATCATCTACCAGGCGCTGGGATAAATTAACTCCTGTGCAACTGCATGGCATTTATGTCAACCCTGGCCAGGCAATCAAGAGGCCAAACATGCCAAACCTTGACAAAGACTTGGCAAGGGGTATAATTCAGTTTGGTTATGCTTTAATTTATATATGTAATTCCAACTGCATGGCACTGTTATTCATAGTGTGTGATATATTAATAATATGTTAATGCAGTATATACCTAGTAGACATAAATATTCTATGGCTTTAGGTCAGGGGTATTTACATTTATTTTATTGATTACAGACCCCCCCAATATTGCTCAATACGCCCTTCACCAAATGATTATAATCATCATCCAGTCCTATTAGGAATCATTATGATTTTGAAAGATGTTAATAGCTTAGTTTTATATGACATATGTATATTTACCAACAGAACAGCTTAACCACTTCACCTCTCACACCTGCTCACCCCCTATGGACCAGAGCACTTTCTATATTTCTGCTGTGGACCTGTTTATTCTGCAATCATGTTATCATTACTGAAGATAAGGTAATATATTGGGGGTTATTTACGAAAGGAAAATCCAGTTTGCACTACAAGTGCACATTTTATCATCCAATCATGTGCAAGCTACAATTCAGTTTTTTATTTTCCTTGCATGTCCCCCTCAGATCTACAGTGACTGCACTTCCAAGTGCACTTGCAGTGCACTTAGGCCCCTTTCACACTGGGGCGGGGAGCCGCGGTGACGGTAAAGCAGCGCTATATTTAGCGCTGCTTTACCGTCGTTTTAACCGCGGTATTCGGCCGCTCGCGGTGCGGTTTTAACCCCCGCGAGCGGCCGAAAAGGGGTTAAACACCCCCCGCAGAGCGCCGCCGTAGCGGCGCTTTGCGGCGGTATTGCCGCGGTTTCACCGCGGTGTCCCATTCTATTCAATGGGAAGGAGCGGTATAGGAGCGGTGAATACACCGCTCCTATCCCGCTCCAAAGATGCTGCTAGCAGGACTTTTTTTGTCATCCTGCTAGCGCACCGCTCCAGTGTGAAAGCCCGCCGGCTTTCACACTGGAGTTAAAGGGGCAGGATTTTTTCATGCGGTGAACAGGCGCTATTTTTAGCGCTGCACCGCATGAAAAACGCTTAGGTGTGAAAGGGGCCTTATAGTGCAAAGTGGATTTGCCTTTAGTAAATAACCCCCATTGCTTGTTTAAGAACAAATGAGGCTTTCTTTTCATTATATGATATTATCTTGCAATCATTTTTTCTTTTTGTAATCCTTAGACAATAAAATGCAACAAAACTAAACAAAACGCACTTTTTTTTTTTTTGAGCAGTGTTAGTTCAAAAATAAACAGTGTTGCTGCACATAAAATGTGCTTTTTATTTTGTAACTTGTCCTTTTTAAAATGACACTAAAATTATGATTCTGGTACATAGCAATGCAAAGTTATTTACAAATGAATACAGTGTTGTTTTTTATAAAAAAAAAAATCAATTTTGTGCTTTTTTAAATGTGAAATGTGTAAATATATGGTTAATATGTAAAAATATTAACAAATAAAACAACAAAAATGTTTAAATATTAATAGTTCGTAAAAGAGAAACAATTAGAAAAAAAATCAGCACGAAAATAATATTTGAAGAAAGGAGACTAATGCCCCATACACACGATCAGAAATTCCGCAGCAAAAGTCAGATGAGAGCTTTTGGTCGGGAATTCAGAACATGTGTATGCTCCATCGGACTTTTGCCAGCAAAAGATTGAGAGCATGTTCTCTATTTTTCGGTCGAAAAAGTTCAGATTGTCTGTACAAATTCCTACGCATGCTCGGAAACAATTCGACGCATGCTCAGAAGCATTGAACTTCGTTTCCTTGGCTCGTCGTAGTGTTGTGCGTCACCACGTTCTTGACGGTCGAAAGTTCATAGAACTTGTGTGACCGTGTGCGAGCCAAGCTTGAGCACAATTCCATCAGAAAAAACATCCAAGTTTTTTCCGACGGAAAATCCAACGGAGTTATTAGAGTATATTAAAGGTTAATAAAGGGTTAAACAAAATAACATTTTATTAAAAAACTTTTAGGTTGCTTTAATTGACATCTTCAAATCTACCGTATATACTTGAGTATAAGCTGAGTTTTTCAGCACATTTTTTTTGTGCTGAAAGTGCCCCCCTTGGCTTATACTTGAGTCAAGCACTTTTCTGCAGCAGAGAATGACATTTTCCAAACCAAATTTGGGGCCCCGTATCTCGAGGCCACTTGGTGCTAGGAACCCCACATTTGGATATGTTGTAGTGCTATTTCCACTGGGTTTCCTAGATGCCCCCTAGCTGCTGTCAAAATTTGGGGTCTCTGGACCCAAAGAGTCCCAAAATGATATTGCTGCAGGTGGACACAGTTTACCGAATTTGGGGCCCCATATCTGGATATGTTGTAGTGTTAGTTCCACTGGGTTTGCCAAATTTGAGGTTCCTAGCACTAAGTGGCCCCGAGATACAGGGCCCCAAATTCGGTTCAGAAAATGTCAAGCACTTTTCTGAAGCAGAAAATGACATTTTCCAAACCGACTTTGGGGCCCCGTATCTCGGGGGCAACTTGGTGATAGGAACCCCAAATTTGGCGTGCAAACCCAGTGGAACTAGCACTACAACATATCCAGATACTGGGCCCCAAATTCGGCTCCAGCTAGGGGGGCATCTAGGAACCCTTAACTACCAAGTTTGAAGTTCGGGGGACTTATGGCTGCAAATTAGCACAGTGAGGCATGCAAATAGGCACAGTGAGGCTGCAAATGGGCATTGTTGACCCTCTTTTCCACTTACAGTAGCTGCGCATTTCTCACCCTAGGCTTATAGTGGTTTTGTGGTAAAATTAGGTGCCTCGGCTTATATTCGGGTCGGCTTATACTCGAGTATATACGGTAAGTTCATCCTTTTGATCTGCACATGAATGAACAAAAAGATACAGATGCACTAAGTCTGGAGTCTGGAGCAGTGTTGTATATAAACATTGATTCAGACTGATTTTTTATAAGCTAGAGCTGCCACCTTCTTCTCCAAGTATACTGTATACCAGCTATGATTAATCACAACTATCAATTACTGTATACTTGGAGGGGGGTCCCAAAAGCAGAGCAGAGAGTCTGGACATGCTACACGCCCTGTGTACAATGATGAAGCCTTTTTGGGCGTGTGTAGCATGCCCAAAATCTGCATCTAGTTAAAAAAAATCATAGTACATTTATTATATATGCACAGCAAATCACAAATACAAAAACTAACTACAACTAGTGATGTTTTTGCAGTCGGAATTTTGGAGCAATCAAAACATGGAATCACTTGACAGATACTTACAATGTTCCACACGTCGTCTGACTCATCAAGCCGATTTTGTTTATTTAAGCATTTATTCCTTGTTTGCAATATCTGTGAGGCGTTTAGTGTTTCTTTATCTTTTGTAAGATCAGGGTTATCAGACTCAAACGGTAGGTGCGTTTTCCAGTGAGTACGCCAGTACAGAACTGTATTTTTGCCCACTTTTATTTAAAAGCACGGAAAAGTTCACAAAGACATCTGTACCCACGCAGGGGGGTTCCACCATTACTGTATCTTGCACACTCAATATTTTAGCCTCCTGGCTTATATTGTTCCCATACAGGTGATTCAGGCCTTTAGCCTAGGCCTTCGGTCCGCTCCTCAGACCCAAAAGAGTTTCCTAGAGTGCAGCTCTCTCCTAGCTCACTCCTGAACAGCGCCTTGCTGCTCTGTCACCAAGTACGTCTGCCTCCTGCAGACATGCATACTCTGGCTGCCGCCTGCAGCCTCTGACTCCTCTCAGAGGAATGGGAGTCCACCTGACTCCCATGCACAGACTTCCTGTCTGTTGGGTGGAACCCTGAGCCATAGCCAGGTCAAAACTAAATAGCCCAGCACACAGATGTGCAATCAGCGTGCCTTTCTCTCCAAAATCTGGCGTAAACCAGCAATCCTCCAGGTAGCACAGGGTCCTACCGCCACACTTTATAAAAATGAGCAGTGTATTTTAACATTCTTTATAAAATATTTTTATTTTTGATAAACTAAACCACACTCTGTGTGTCCCATAGACACCCAGAGGCAACTCGGGAGTGAGCACTCACAAGTGTCCCCAGAGCAAGCAGCTTGCTTTGGGGGCACTCATCAAGGGTGAGGGACCAGAAGTGCTGGCGGGGGACCCGGGAAGAGGAGGATCGGGGCTGCTTTGTGAAACATCATTGCACAGAGCAGGCAAGTATGGCATGATTGTTATTTTATTTTTAAATAAAGAAATGGGAGCTTTTGCTATTACTTTAACTGGTCCAATGCAGAGTGAGCATATTGTATCAATATTATGTCAAGAGATGATTATATTTTTACTGATGATTACAAAAAAAAAAACATGTGGGCAATAAGTATATAAGGGAATGACACGTCTTCGCTTTTACACCTTTAAGCACAGGTCGATTTTATTAAAATATTATATCCTACCCTGCTGAAAGCACCATATGGTGTCTGTAAAACTGTCAACAGTCGTCATGAGTGTTATGGTTTGAATAGACTTTGATTCTCATTGAGATGGGAGGATCTGAAGCAACTGGATCAACCCAGCAACAAACTGATTTACTCAAATAAACTGGCAATAAATCAGGATGTCTTCCAATTTACATCTGTGCTTAGGAAAACCATGTGTGATATTTGAATGAGTGTCCCCTGTTCTCAGCAAGTGAATAGGTCAGTTGAAATTTGTCTACTGCAAAAATGGTGTAGCACGCGGCCTTCTGGGTGCGTTGTGTAGTGCTGATGTAAAGTCCCAGACTGCAGGCCTACTAATAAAGAATTGTTCACCTGAACTTTTACTTTTAATTAGTATTAATCCATCAGTATCTTTTAGCTTAGTATATTGAGCACAATAAATTAAACAATTTTATTTATTTAGTAAACTATTTGTTAAACCTCTTACCCCAGCTTGCAGTTTACAGCTTTCAGTGTTTCAGGCTCCTGGTTTCTCAGTGCTGCTTTCCTGAACTTGCAGATGTCCTAGGAAAGAGTTAAAGTGATTGTAAAGTCTCATTTTTTTTTCAATAAAATAACAATCATGTCATACTTACCTGCTCTTTACAGTGGATTTGCACAGAACAGCCCTGATCCTCCTCTTCTCGGCTCCTGACCCCTTCCTCTTGTCGAGTGCCCCTACAGCAAGCAGCTTGCTATGGGGCACCCGAGCTGAGTCACAGCTCCCTGTTCCCATTCAAACATGGAGCTGCAGCCTGGCCCAGCCCCCTCTCTCCTGATTGCCTGACTGACTTTGATTGACAGCAGTGGGAGCCAATTCTGTGTCTCAGCCAATCAGGAGGGAGAGTCTCAGACAGCTAAGACACTCGTGGACATCGCTGGACAGAGATGGGGTTCAGGTAAGTATTAGGGGGGCTGCTGCACACTGAAGGCTTTTTATCTTAATCATAGAATGCATTAAGATAAAAAGCCTTCTGCCTTTACAACTCCTTTAACCACCTCCTGCCCAGATCAATTCCTGCGCAGACCGATTTTCAGCTTTCATCGCTCTCACACTTTGAATGACAATTACTCATTCATGCAACACTGTACCCATATGAAATTTGTGTCCTTTTTTTCACACAAAAATTTTAGTTGCGCTGTATCATTAGTTGTATCAGATCAATAATATGTTGCTAATTATCGAAACAATGATGGCGTTATTGCATGCGCACATTCGACAGATCATTAGAAATCCCACCATTTTTTTCAAATGATTTTCTGTCCATGTATGGCCAGCTTTAGCTTGGACAAGGAAGAGGGTTAAGGAGGGAGGAATAGGGGAGTGTCTTGCAATCCTCAGATTGTGTGTTTCTATTGGTGCACACAATGTAATGAGACACATACAGTCCCTGCATGCAAGGGTGGCACCTTAGGATGCTTCAAGAGAAAGGAACCACCCTTAACGTGGTTGTAAAGCCAGCAGCCCCCCAGAGCTCCCCTAATACTTACCTGAGCCCATCTCGATCCAGCGATGTTGCACGAGAGACTCGGCTGCCTGGGACTCTCCCTCCTGATTGGCAGGAGGTTTCTTAGCGATCCTGACTTTAGTGATTTTAAGTCAAGATTGCCCGTGCAACCTGGCCCATAAATTGCATAGTGTAGCTCCACACCTCTGTCTCATCTGATCAGAGGAAGCAATGTACTGGATATCCAATACCACAAATCAGTCTCAGTGGCTGTCGATCATAAATGGTCTTGTGAAAGGAAATGCTGTGTTTGTTGTACTGAAATATTAAATCATACATTATCATCATTCATCCATCCAGGATCCCTGCTGGCTTGGATGTAGCTTGGGTAGAAGTGTTTTTTATGTGGCTTGGAGATTTGAGGTTTTCCCAGCAGTAGCGAGTGAAAAAGAAACTGCACAACCGAGGTAGAATGAAAGGGCTCAGCTGCCGCGGATCTTTGTAATTGCTATTCTCCTGTGACTTGCATTCTCGGTGAACTAAAATGTTTCTCTCAAGCAGAGCTGCCGTGGAGGAGGGGGGAACCATTTGTTTCTCCAGCAATGCAAAAATATGGTGCATTTTGCAGGAGTTTATTCTTGACATCTTTTTTTATGCTTTGCATGATTGATCTGGGCTCACCAGGTCTCTTATGATCTTCCTTAGCAGTGTCAAAGCTTGTCTGCAGCAGCTGCGCTTCCCTCTCAATTGTTTGCTATTAACATTGCATGAACTCGCAGTTTACTACCTCCCTAGGTAGGTGGCCCTGATGCTAATTAGAAAGCAAATGACTTGTGCAGGCACGGGACACGTGTTCGGTGCTTTATGGTTCAATTAAACAAGTGAGGACAGGGAAGACAGTTTGTTTACAGGCTACTGTAGGCTGCCACAGGCATGACTGTTACATCTTGGCCTGTGACTGATGGCTGACTTTCACTGTTAGGCGTCAGGATTAGATATATTATTTTTATCAGGCTTGTAGAAAGATATAATACCTGTACTGACACAGAAAGAGTGTTGAAGTGATTTGTAGCACAAAGGAAAGATCCTGCATGTAGCAGCATTGCTCATCCTGCAGTGTTGTACTTTTATTCATTCTGGGCAGTGGAATTTTGACATCAAATTTCGATTTAGTTTTAGGCCATTTTAGTATTAGTTACATTTTAGTCGTCTGAATTGTTGTAGTTTTAGTCATATTTTAGTCGACTAAAATCTCCAGTACATTTTAGTCCACTAAAATCTATTGGGTTTAGTTAAATTGTAATGAATTATTTAGGCATTTCTCTAGAATTTTCAAAATCCTTCTATACTCCTGGAGTAAAAATCTAATAACATGTTATTATTTATGGAAAAAGGAAAAGAAGTGCAGCGCTGGATGGTATACAAATAAATAACAACTGACAGCACCAAGGCTGTCCTCCTAAGCTCAGTCTGACCCCCCTGAATAAGGGCGGTCACTGGCTTTTTGGTAAGCCTCCCCTCTTATTCCATTTGTGGTGATGGTGACGGGTTACATGGAAAACCAATGAACACATTTTGGAACTCACTTGGGACATTCTCTATATGAATTACTTATATGAATGATTTCTATATTTATATATATTGGATCATCAGGACTTTTTTTTACACATGAACACTTTTTTTTGATTGAAGTTTTTCTCCGATCAGAATATTATTTGGTTTAATATTTATTTGTATACCATTCACACAACATTATTTGGTTTAATATTTATTCATTTGTATACCATCCAGCGCTGCACTTCTTTTCCCATATCACTTTGTGCCCTATACCGGGGTTATTTAATGTCCAGCTGCAGGACTATCTTCACAATATTTTCATATTATTATTTATCATCACTTTTTACTGCTTTACACCTAGCGCAATTCGTTTAAATTGTTACATGTTATTATTTATGGTATTAAGGTTTTTACCATTAGTCATATTTTAGTCATCTGAATTGTTTTAGTTTAAGGTGCGTTTTAGTTGACTAAAATCGTATTAATTTCATCGACAAAAATAACACTGATTCCGGGTAATTAAAATCATCCTAGTATTGAGACACTCACTGTAGACACAAGTAAAGCACCAATCAGGGTGTAAAAAGTTTCTCTCCAGCTCAGCAGTATTAAGAGGTTACAGGGAAAGCCATGTAGGGGAGGCCAAGTGGGTGTGAGTGATGAAGGTTCTCCCTTTCACTACCATTTATTTCCATTACTCTATGGGGAGATTTCACGCTGCTACGAATGCTTCAAGGGATACAGTCTAATAAAGCTTTGATGGTATCAGCCATACCCTGGCACATGACAGCTCTAAGGTAGTAAATTCATCAAATCATATCTCTACCTAGTAACAAGTAATTAATATGATGTAAATGGATCACAGAATAGCTAAGACAATTAGAACTTACATAGACTTGTCATTTGCTTTTTGACAGAGCCTTTATTAGGGCTTTGCTCTCTAAAAGGCGATTCACAATGGATTGCTTTTTTGGAGAGCGGCATAGATGTGGCTGGCAGACATTCAGGAGTTGATACCGCACTGCAACCGCGTGCCTAGCATTTGCGGCATGGCCCCATTCACTTGAATGCATCATCCTTGGCGGCATAATGCCCCATGGGGTATAATTTTTGTCGCCCTGCAAAGCAAAACTTTCAGTCCACAGCATGTGTACAGCCCCATCCAGGTCAGGGGTTGGTAAAACCATGACATAGCTGCCTATTTTTACTGTTCCCTGACTGCAAGTGGAAGGTTGGATTTAAGCTGACCATAGGTGGATTTTCTTTCCTGCAACTATGTCAGTGTTGATGGGGTAATCCCTCCCACGGAGCCATTGTGTTTTCCTGGTGGGGGGAGCCGCCCCGGCCAGGAGAACACACAATTATTACTGCTAAAGACTATATCCACTGGCAATAATCACATAAGAAATCCATCAACTTGGGTACATTCAGCCTGCCCAAACTTGGTTGGAATCTTGGCCGGTTCCTATTGAACCCATCAAGATTTGAACAGTCTATGGCCAGCTTTAGTGCTATGGCATGAGATTAAAGCGATATTAAAGTCAAAATGTACAAAAATTGCTGGTAGGCAGGGTTTTTATGACAGAAGAGACCCCAGTGCAATGCATTAAATTATAGTTTCAGGAATGCTTACAATGGCAAAAATATGCTATGATCAAATTATTCAAGGTGAACCTGTAGCAAACTGGGACAGTTTGGTAAGCATATGTTAAGCAAACTGCATAAGCAGAGGTTATACATTCAGTAAAACACTGCATGTGAAAACAACTATTAGATGCAGAAATATAGAGAGCTGAAGTTATAGGCAAGTCTTCAGTTTTTCTGCAACAGACTTATGGTACTTTAATGTATGTGTAGTGGTGAAGTATATGGATTATATAATGGGTTTTTGTGGAACAGTGAATGAGAGCTTATTGAAACAGTGTATTCTATCTGGGATTTCAGTGTATAACGTATAATAAATTATAGTCATTTTTGGATCTGCTCTGACTCAGTGTCCCTGTGTTAAGTTTACACATCTGTGGGCTGTGTAACATTTTGCAGTATAACTTGGAATATATTATGGGCTGTGTGTAGCATGTATTTAGAGGAGCTCAAATGAAATCTTCGCTGAGAGAAATACATGGGCTGCCATTTCTAATCTCCTGAAAATGCCAGTTGCCTCTCAGTGAATCTGAAAGCATTGAAGCCACTCTATTAGCATAACAGTCATTGTCAGAAGTGGCAGCCTATGAGTTTCTCTCAATGTGTAGCTTTCTCTGCCAGAGCGTATTTTGTGTTATTTGCACACATGTTAATTGCACGTTCAATTTTAAGGCCTGGAGATTAGTAAAAACCATCACAACATTATCTAGACAATTCGTTTTTTTGACTTATAGCCACATCCGGAGTTGAAATGCAAAGAAGTACAGTCGGACAATAATCAGATACCGACCAAAAGTTACAGACATTATAGGCTCAATATGAGAGACCACACACAATCATAAAACATAATAGTGTTATTTTTCATCATTAAAATAGGATTTAACTACCTCCCACTCGCCGTATTGTAAATTGACGGGCGCAGGGTGGCTCTCTCATTCTGGCACGACGTCATATGACGTCACCCCACTCTCGCCACTACAGGGCGCATCACCGATCTCGGTAAAGAGCCGATGACGAGGCTCTTGACCCATGTATCCAATCACAGCTGATCACATGTAAACAAGGAAATGTCAGTTATCGGCATTCCTCTCCTCACACTGACAGCATGTGAGGAGAGGAGAGACGATCAACTGCATTTCATCACAGGGGAGATCGGCACAGATAGTCAGGGTCATTAGTGTCCTGATTATTAGTGAAGCCCCAACAGTGCCCAGCAGTGATGCCAGTCAGTGCTGCCTTTCAGTGCCACCTGTCCATGCTGCCTATCAGTGCCCATCATTGCCGCCTATCAGTACTCATCAGTGCTGCATATTAGTGCCTCCTCATCAGTGCCACCTCATCAGTGCCCTTCATTGTCGTCTCATCAGTGCAGCCTCATCAGCGCACATCAGTGAAGGAGAAAAATTACTTATTTACAAAATGTTATAGCAAACTAAGGAAAACTTTATTTTTTTTTCAATATCTTAGCAAAAAATTTAAAAACCTAGTGGTAATTAAATATCACCAAAAGAAAGCATTATCTGTTTTAAAAAAATGAAAAAAAATTAGTTTGGGTACAGCGTTGCATGACCGCACAATTCTCACAATGAAAATGTACCTGGGCAGGAAGGGGGTAAAAGTGGCCAGTAGGCAAGTAGCTAAAACTTAGGCACAATTGCCTCCAAAACATCCACATAGTGTTACATACAGTGCCTTGTAAAGGTGTTCATACCCCTTGACATTTTCCACATTTTGTCATAATACAACCAAAAACGTAAATGTATTTTATTGGGATTTTATGTGATAGACCAACACAAAGTGGCACATAATTGTGAAGTGGAACAAAAATGATAAATGGTTTTTCAAATTTTTTTACAAATAAATATGTGAAAAGTGTGGTGTGCATTTCTAATTAGCCCCCCTGAGGCAATACTTTGTAGAACCACCTCTTGCAATTACAGCTGCAATCCTTTTTGGGTATGTCTCTACCAGCTTTGCATGTCTAGAGAGTGACATTTTTGCCCATTCTTTGCAAAATAGCTCAAGCTGTCAGATTGGATGGAGAGCGTCTGTGAACAGCAATTTTCAAGTCTTTCCACAGATTCTCAATTGGATTTAGGTCTGGACTTTGACTGGGCCATTCTAACACATGATGAATATGCTTTCATCTAAAACATTCCATTGTAGCTCAGGCTATATGTTTAGGGTCGTTGTCCTGCTGGAAGATGAACCTCCGCCCCAGTCTCAAGTCTTTTGCAGACTCTAACAGGTTTTTTTTTGTATTTGGCTCCATCAATCTTCCCATCGACTCTGACCAACTTCCCTGTCCCTGCTGAAGAAAAGCATCCCCACAACATGATGTTGCCACCACCATGTTTCAGGGAGGGGATGGTGTGTTCAGGTTGATCTGCAGTGTTAGTTTTCTACCACACCTCTCATCTGACCAGAGCACCTTCTTCCACATGTTTGCTGTGTCCCTCACATGGTTTCTCACAAACTGCAAATGGGACTTCTTTTGGCTTTATTTCAACAATTACTTTCTTCTTGCCACTCTTTCATAAAGGTCAGATTTGTGGAGTGCACGTCTAATAGTTGTCCTGTGGACAGATTCTCCCACCTGAGCTGTGGATCTCTGCAGCTCCTCCAGAGTTACCATGGGCCTCTTGGCTGCTTCTCTGATTAATGCTCTCCTTGCCCGGCCTGTCAGTTTAGGTGGACAGTCATGTCTTGGTAGGTTTGCAGTTGTGCCATACTCTTTCCATTTTCAGAAGATTGATTGAACAGTGCTCCGTGAGAATATTTTTTTTTATAACTGAACCCTGCTTTAAATTTCTCCACAACTTCATCCCTGACCTGTCTGGTGTGTTCCTTGCCCTTCATGATGTTGTTTGTTCACTAATGGACTCTAACAAACCTCTGAGGGCTTCACAGGACAGCTGTATTTATACTGAGATTAAATTAAACACAGGTGGACTCTATTTACTAAATAGGTGACTTCTGAAGGCAATTGGTTCTACTAGATTTTAGTTAGGGGTATCAGAGTAAAGGGGCTGAATACAAATGCACGCCACACTTTTTACATATTTATTTGTAAAAAACATTGAAAACCATTTATCATTTTCCTTCCACTTCACAATTATGTACCACTTTGTGTTGGTCTATCACATAAAATCCCAATAAAATACATTTATTTAATGTGGAAAATTTCAAGGGGTATTTCAAGATAATACACAAAACTGGTATAAGTCACAATCCAGGGAGGGAAAGGGGGGGGCAAAGGGGGATGGAAAGAAAGGGGAAGGGGAGAAGAGAGGGAAACAGGGGAGGGGGAGGAAAAAGGGAAGTTGGAAGGGTAGTGGGAGATGGTGGGGTTGAAAGGGGAAAGGGGGGGAAAAGGGGGATGGGGGGAAAGGGGGAGGGGAGAGAGAGAGGGAAGGATGACCAAGGGGGAGTAAAGAAAGAGGGGAAGGGGGAAAAAAGGGGGCAGGACCAGGAAGGGAAAAACAGGGGGGGACGAGGGGGGAAGGGAAGGGGTAAGGGGGGAGGACCAGGAAGGGAAAAAAAGGGGTGGGGGACAAGGGGGGAAGAGGGAGGGGTGAGGGGAAGAAGGGGAGGGGAAAACAAAAAAACAGAATGAAAGTGAGAGGTGAACGTGGGGGATAAATGGGTATGTGGCATAAATTAACAAGGGAGCAATTATTAAACAGCTCGCCTATGAGTGATTATAACCGTATATGGTAATTATTGTATCAAACCTCCAGGGGACATAACAGAACCATTGGGTATTGGCAAAGGTGATTGAGCAGACAAAAGCATTAGGCAAACTGATTCGGAACTGAACAAGCTCAGTAGATACTAAGGATAAACATGAGTGTTCAATGAAATCCTGGTGTTTGTGCCCCTGGACAATGCTCCAGATTTAAAACCGCATTGGAGAGGGAAGGTCTGCAAGGTGGAAGAACACATCATTGTAAATAGACTGCCAGAAAACACTGGTACAAGCCTAAACAATAAGTAGGAAAAAACAAAGAACACAGAGTCTGCACACAGAATTGCCAAATAACTTACCCAGATGAAATGGTTCATACACATGTCCCCTAGAGAGGGATTTGCCATGCTCATTCACAGGCCGAGGCTGGTTAAATGAGCTCCCCGACCTGGAGACGCACAGCACGCCGCCGAGAGGCGCCGCCTAATGTCACCGGGTCAGAGTTTCCACACTGTGCAAGTGCGTCAATAGACGCTACTGTAAGTGCACACCGTCCAGGCCAGTGGGCAGAGAGCCCAAAGCTTGGAGGGAACCGGGGAGGGGTGGACTCAAAGGAGTATCCCCCAGCCTAGCTCAGTGAGTACTACTTACTAACACAGGGAGACCATGTGGCAGCCTTTTTTTATTAATCTTTACATGGATATTATGCATTGCAATTGGATTTTAAAAAATTGGAATTCTCCTGGCTTTGGGCATTTGGATATTTGGATCCCTATATATTAACGAGTCCATGGCCTGCTAATATCACACCTCCCCCCGTTCCAGTGTGTTGATTGAAACACAGCTTTATTACCCATATATACAGCGGGTAAAATAAGTATTGAACACGTCAGCATTTTTCTAAGTAAATATATTTCTAAAGGTGCTATTGACATGAACTTTTCACTACATGTAGGTAACAGCCCATGTAATCCATACATACAAAGAAACCAAAGCAAATACTTTCAGAAATGAAGTTATGTGTAATAAAATGACACAGGGAAAAAAAGAAAAGAAAATGTATTTAATACTTGGTACAAAATCCTTTGTTGGTAATGACAGCTTCAAGAGGCCTCCTGTGTGGAAAAACTAGTCGCATGCATTGCTCAGGTGTGATTTTGGCCCATTCTTCCATGTAAACAGTCTTAAAATCTTGAAGGTTCTGTGGGTCTGTTCTATGAACTCTGATCTTTAGTTCTTTCCATCGATTTTCTATTGGATTCAAGTAAGGTGATTGGCTGGCATTTTAGCAGCTTTATTTTCTTTATTTGAAACTTATTGAGAGCTTCCTTGACTTTGTGTTTGGGATCATTGTCTTGCTGAAAAGTCCATCCTCGTTTCATTTTCATTATCCTGGTAGATGGCAGCAGATTTTTATCAAGAATGTCTTGGTACATTTTCCCATTCATCCTTCCTTCAATGATATGAAGTTTTCCAGTACCATATGTTGAAAAACAGCCCCACACCATGATGTTTCCACCTTACTGTTGGTATGGTGTTTTTAGGGTGATGTGCAGAGCTATTTGACCTCCAAACATGTTGTGTATTATGGCATCCAAAGAGTAAATTTTTGGTCCCATCTGACCAGACTATATTCTCCCAGTATTTCACAGGTTTGTCTAAATGTTGTGCAGCGAACTTTAAACGAGCTTTAAGATGCTTTTTTCTTGAACTCGGAGTCTTGCATGGCGAGCGTGCATACAGGCCATGGTGGTTGTGTGCATTGCTTATTGTTTTCTTTGAAACAATTGTACCTGCTAATTCCAGGTCTTTCTGAAGCTCTTCATAAGTGGTCCTTGGCTCTTGGACAACTCTTCTGTTAATTTTTTTCACTCAGAAATCTTGCGAGGAGCACCTAGTCATGGCTGATTTATGGTAAAATTATGTTCTTTCCACTTCCAGATTATGGCCCCAACTCAGAAGTTTAGAGATTCTTCTGTAACCAATGCCATCAATATGTTTTGCAACAATAAGGTTGCAAAGGTCTTGAGAGAGCTGTTTGCTTTTACCCATCATGAGATGTTTCTTGTGTGACACCTTGATAATGAGACACCTTTTTATAGGCCATCAGTTGAGACTGAACCAGCTGATATTAATTTGCACTGACAAGGGTCAGGATTGATTTCTAATTACTGATAGATTTCAGCTGGTGTTTTGGCTTTCCATGCCTTTTTGTACCTCCATTTCCTCATGTGTTCAAAACTTAATTCCTGAACTTATTTATTTTGGTTTCTTTGTATCTATGGATTGCATGTGTTGTTACTTACACTTTTCATGTCAATAGCACCTTTAGAAATATATATCTTTTAGACATTGTACATATTTAAATGAATACATACCTGTGCCCATCCTATACTTAGGATCTTTCTCTGCCTACAGGTCCTCTGCTGCCTTGGCTGTGTTCCACCGCGGCGTTGGGGTTTGGTGCCCCTATGCCCGCCCCCTGGTTATGCTTTTGTGCATCTTATCGTTTGCCACAGTGATGTGACTTTTGTATGTATCAATTGTATAGCAATTGTATTGTAAACTATGTATAACTATCGAATATGTGATTGTTATTGATATACACGTATATATTTTCTTTACAAAATATGTCTAGTGCCGCTCTGCCCTGCCACATTGGGTCCTGAAGAAGCCGAGGATTGGAAAATTGTTGACCCGGCAGATCTGGCTACTGGAAGCACACAGCATTTGTAACTTGCCACTTGGCTATATCTATTTATGGGGATAGACTTAGGGGGTTTATAGGAATCTGGAAGCCCCCTTTAAAAACTAGGGGGGCCCCAGACACCGCCCCCTGTGTGAATGAGTAAGGGGTACATTCACAAAAAAAGTCAACAGTAAATAAACACACACACTTTTTCACAAGTCATTTAAAGAAAAAGTGCCCCACAATGCAGATCCTTGTCAATCATGATGTCCAATACCCGTTGACCACCCACTGATGCATCCAAACCCATCACTTCATTCCTGCCGAATAGGGAAAAGAACTCCCCTCAGTTCCAAATTAAGCAGGGATGGAAAGCGAGAATGGCAGTGCGGCTTTTGAATATGTGGACAGCGGTTGCAGTTTTACTATGGGAGGGTCAGATTAAAGCAAACATTTTTTTTCATAATGCACAGTGGTTTGCAATGTTTTGGGTCCCCTTTGCAGGGAAATAAATAGCTTCTTAGGCCTGGTTCACACCTATGCAGGTTGCAGTTTGCATATTCCAGGTGCATTTTGCGTTTTTCAATACACGTTTTTAAACCATTAAAGTCTATGGAACCAACAACCAGAAAAAAAGTCCCTGGCCCTTTCCATAAAATGGACAGATGTGAACATGGCCCATAGGAAATCACTGTAGTGTGTTTCTGCAAAACTAAAAACACACAAAAAAATGCATAGGTGTGAATCAGGCCTTAAAGGTGAACTGACATTTATGTGTATTTTTGTTATGTGCTGTATAAATACTACAATCCCAGTATAATTCCTCCACGTCAATTATCTGTTCACTTTATAATGTATTAGAACTATACAATCAGATTGTCACAGGGCCACTACTCTAGACTTAAGAATAGTATTTCTGGTAACATTTCATTAGCAGGCTTAATTGTTCAGTGATTTGTGTGGAGTGTCTGACAAGTGTCATTAGACTGGAACACAAGATTATTCATCCTGAGTTTCCTCCTCAATAATTCATTTAAAGTGAAGAGCCATATAAATAAACTACAATACTTCTCAGCTTGAATTTCATTCGTTGTTGCACAGAGTATATTAGAAATGTACTGTAACCTGTGTTATTAGGAAATGAACATATCACTGGAGCAAAAGTTTTTCCCTGCTTATTTCTGCGTAGTGATATTTTCACAGAGCCCAATTTATGGCATAGAAGTCTCTGAGCATGGTCTGGGAAGATTTGTGCTCAAAGGCACTAGTGGCTTTGTTATTAAACTAAGGCTTTGGCTTGTGTAAATGAATAAGTTCTGAATATCAAAATGTGAAATACATTTTACCTCAGTCACTATATATACCTAATGTGGGTTTGTAGCCAGTAAAGAACCATCGCCAAGAGCTTATCCATTTCTGTCCCATAGAACCATTTTATAATTGTTTGTACACGTGCGCATTTTAAGTATGAAGATTAGTTAAGCCCCCCATACAGTATCTATATCTATATCTATATATGTATCTATATATACACACCGATATATATATATATATATATATATATATCCTAAAAGCAAAGAACATGGAGAATAAATAGTGGTAGTTATAATTTTTTAAGTAACATGGCATTGGTGCAACGGTTTATCAAAGTAAAATAAACAGTCAAGTTCATTAGAGTACACATAAACACAAATAAGAAAGTTTTTTTCGGGACTTTGAGTGAGGCACAAGACACGTGGTAGGAGAAACTATAAAATTGTTTAATTGACATATGAACAAAGCATACCTCATAAACATATGATACACGGTTGAACATGAGTATTTTTATCTATATACATGGCAATGGCATACAGAAAAGAAGAATTGATATATGTGTATATACACATGCACGCATGTGAAATCGCATAATATCCCATGGAATTAATTAATGTAAAAAGCCAAATGCTTATTGAGTAATGGATACAAATGGGTTGTAAGATAAAAATGAATCACAGTTGAGGTCATGTGTTGGGAACATGATGACATTGATAGGCTTGATACGTTTCGTGGTCAGGTGCCACTCATCAGGAGAAAACGCATGGCATATCTGAAAAAGTGAAAAAAGGTACCAAATAACACATAAATTCAATATATTACCCAATTCTTTGATAAAATAAAAAAGATGAGGTTGTGCCAAGTTATTAGATGCCCAAAATGTCAAGCCTTAAAATTGCGTGTGCCAGTAAACCGCAATCATTTTGAATACCCCATATTGTCCGTAGGCTATGCTTTAAAAGCCCCCATACAGGTAATAAGTTTAGAGCTAATCATAAAAATTGGGCAACGATATATAATGTGTAGGGCAATCACCGTTTTTGAACTTGGGGCATCAGTGCATGTTTTTTTGGATATATGTGTGGGAGTAGGAGGGCTTTATTTTATTTATCACTTTTCTCATGTGATATGCATTTTGTCTACTTGGAGAATGTGTTGGTGGATCTGGGTGGCAAATACAATAAAGTGCTAGTAAACCGCAAAAAAAAGAAGAAGAAAATCTGTGTGGAAATGCATGCTAGCACATTGTGAAAGACTTACCTGAAAACAAAGCCCTCCAGGGCTTCCATCTTCACCCGGTCCTCCTTCCAGGTTCGCGGGCAGCCACTGTTTGACTGGCAGAGCCGCAATGGCGTCACTCCTGCACATGCGCATGGGGGTCACGGCCGCAGAATGGCTTTCTCTATGGACGGCACACAGTGTTCATGCTCTGGTGACATCACCGAAACTGCATAACCTCTCTGGCAGTTTTCCCGAGTGTGGCTCTGGGTTAAATTTCAGCACCATTAGCGGTAACCCCGAGCCACACTCAGGATTGCATTGCAGGATCCTGGTGCGGTATACTTACCTTGTCCCCAGGATCCTGCGATGTCCCCCCGCTGTGTCTGTCAGCTCTGTCCTCCGCCCGAAGCCTCTTTGTGTCGGGCTCCGTTCCCTGTGAGCGTTGTGACGCATGGGGCGGAGCCCGGCAAGAAATTCAAATAAATGGAAGATCATAATACATACAGTACAGTGTAGTCTTACAGATTACATTACTGTATGAAATTATTTCACATCCGTTTTTGTCCCCAGTGCTTTGTCCAATGCCCTGCATGCAGTTTTATATTATATATGCTGTTCTTTCTGCCTGGAAACTTGAGATTGTCCACAGGAACCAAAAAGTGTCCCTTTATGTCAAAAGTGGTTTTAGACCAGCTAGAAAACAGCGATAGTAAATAAGAACACTTTCAGAAGTAAGTGATAGTGAATCGAGGGGAAATTTATTTTATTATTATTATATTATTATTTTTTATAATTATTTATATTTATTTATTATATTATAATTTACGATTTTGTGTTTCAAACGTCATCATACCCAGGATATCTACTAGACTCTTGGTGGACAGATTTTAGTGTGTTATTGCTAAGAATTACAGGCCTACAATATAAAACGCCAAATTTCTATGCAAAATAATTGCACCGTTTTGAGACGCAAAAATCTGACATATTCATACCGCCAGGGAAGCTACAGTGGTTGTAAAGGCAAAAGGTTTTTTATCTTAATGCATTCTGTGCATTAAGATAAAAAAAAACGTATGTGTCCAGCAGGCCCCCTCAGCCCCCCTAATACTTACCTGAGCCCCATCTCTGTCCAGCGAAGTACACGAGTGCCTCGGCCATCCAGGTCTCTCCCTCCTGACTGGTTGAGACACAGCAGTGCACCATTGGCTCCTGCTGCTGTCAATCAAGGTCAGTTAGCCAAGCAGGAGAGAGAGGCAGTGGGACCGAACCACTGCTCCATGTCTGAATGGACACATGGAGCTGCAGCTCGGCTCAGGTGCCCCCATAG
The DNA here is from genome assembly GCA_028564925.1 of Lithobates sylvaticus. Taxonomy (NCBI): domain Eukaryota; kingdom Metazoa; phylum Chordata; class Amphibia; order Anura; family Ranidae; genus Lithobates; species Lithobates sylvaticus. The sequence goes on along the minus strand of CM053027.1, from coordinate 539,797,748 downwards.
CAAGCTGCTTGATGTGGGGGCACGCGACATGAGGGAGGGGCCTGGAGCATTGAAAAAGGGACCCGAGAAGAGGAGGATCTGGGCTGCTCTGTACAAAACTATTTCACAGAGCAGGCAATTATAACATGTTTGTTACTTCTAAAGAAAGAAAAAACAAGACTTTAGTATCACTTTAAGTAAATATCTCCAAGACGGTGTACGTTTAGGAGATATTTACTGCACTTACAGGTAAGCCTTATTATAAGCTTATCTGTAGGCATAAATTAAAAATAACCTTTCCTACCACTTTAAGAAGACTTAAAAAGTACATGTGAACCCTCACCTTGTAAAACAAGTTGTCTGTTTAAAGAGGAAGTAAACCGCATGCTTAATTTTTTTTTTCTGACCTGCAAAGTAAAGGCATAATGTGCTAGTATGCATCACATGCTAGCACATTATGTGAAACTTACCTTAGAATGAAGCCCTCCACGGATGCATTGTCACTGCTAGAGGTCGCATCCATCTTCACCCGTCTTGCGACTGGCCAAAACCGCATGACATCAGTCCTGCGCATATGCGAGGAAGCCGCCGGTCACGGCACAGGTGGCTGTTCTTTCAGAGCACATGCACCGATGACGTCACCGGCTGCATATACAGTAAATATCTCAGAAACGCTGCACGTTTAGGAGATATTTACACTACCTTATTGTAGGCTTACCTATAGGTCAGTGGCGGCTGGTACTCCATCAGTTGGGGGGGGCAGACAAACCCCCCCATCGCTCCAGCCCTCCATCCTGCACCATAACCCTCCCAGTTGCCAGCTCTCTTACCCTGTGCTGCCCCCAGACTGACATGTTGGAGGGTCCCCGCCGGCCGCGGCTTCTCCCCTCCGTCTCCTCTGTGTCCCCCCCTCTGTTCCTGGAAGGGAGCTGGGCTATCACCGATCATTGTATGTTGTGTGGTGAGCTGTCATCAGGGGCTGCCATTCCCAGCTATAGATAGATCCAGGGGCAGCTGGAGGGTCGTTCGGGCTTCCCCTGCGTCTCCTCTGCATCACGGTGGCTGTGCGTCTCCTCCCTCCTCCTCCTAGGCCAATGGAATCACTTCTCCTTTTGGTCAATCAGGAAACAGGTCTCAGGACCTGCTTCCCGATTTGGCCGGGAGGAGAATCAGTGTGACAATAGAGAATATTCATTCAGTACTGTCACACAACTGGGTGGGCTCCTAGCCCCGAGCCCACCCTTTTTTGAAGCCTATTAGAGCCTCTGACTCTAATCACGTGCTTAAAAAAAAACAAAAAAAAACATTGTAATCCATGCATCCGGCGCCCCGCATGTAGATTAGGGGGCGGTCCCTGCGCCCCAAATGGATGGGCCACCACTGCTGTAGGTACAATTCATTTATGGGAGTTTACAACCACTTTAAAATAGAAATGAAAGGCAAAACATTTATGTGTAGATATATAACAATTATAATTACTTTTTTCCCCTATTTTTATAAGTGAAAGCGGAGGGACTGGCAGTGTCACCAGGGATTTCACACAAAGGAAGCAATACAAAGAGAACAGAATACTTCTTCATACAAGTACAGCAGGCACATATCAGGAATATGAAATGGGGTTACATGATGTTTAAATAATAAAAAAAAATAAAAAAATATGCCCCTGTATACCCAAGGCTTGCCCTACTATTGCCTGAAATATCCAAACAAGAAATATACAGATTTAAAGTGTATCTGTGGTCAAAATGTAAAATTGTATATTAATTTACACATTGTATTTCAATTATTTCTAGCCCACTCCTAATAATCTAAATAATCTTGATCTTCAAGTTTGTAAACTTAGCGTTTGAAGATTCCCACACATATACTACCTATAACCCATATTTACTATGCCCTGTAAGTAGGCACTGCTGTGTCACATATTTCACAGAGCCTGCCTTCTGATCTACAGAGAGGTGCTAAGAGGAGGGGTTTCAGGAGGCAGAGTCAGTACAGGAATCACTGCCTGCAGGCAGCAAGGTACAATAGGTTATATAGTCCTTAGACATTAATAGTAAACAGCAAAAGAGAAGCTGTAAAGCATGCAGCGAATCCAGGACGTTGTGGAAAGATCTCCAGCAGACAAGCAGCACTTATAACATGATTGACAAAAAAAAATGGATTGTGTTGTTCTTACAATGCCAATGTTTAAAATGAAAGAGTATTTTATGATCACTTTAAAACTCCTCTAATGGAAGCATTGCATGCTGCCATCTGGTGGTCTTATGTGGACCCACAGGGTAGAATCTATAGCGGTTTTTAATACGCTTTGTTTTAGGTACTTTATTCTCTGATGAGAAATCTACACATCTGACAGACACCATAAATACTTCTGCTTGTTTAAAATAATAATAATACTGTCTAATATCCCAGCAGCTTTATTTAAAATAAAAGAATTCCCTGTTATACTAGCTGTACTCCAGGTGTGCAATAATTGTAAATAGCACAAACTTCACTGAAATTAATTAAGCATGCAAATGTTTACCGATTCATTGATCTAGGGAGAATTTAGCAATGGTCATAGCCAGCAATACATTTACAATTTCATTAAAATTCAAGCTTGTATTAATAATTGTTTTACTATAACACTAAAGCTTGTAATAAAGATCATCTTTTTTTGGAGCTAAACTCCACGCAAAAGCAGGCACACCAGTCAGACAACACACAAAGACAGTGTAGCGGCCATAACCCTCGATGGGGCGGCCTTGACTTTTGGGCTTACCAGTTACCTCCGCTTGGCTTGTTAATCCGTGTCCAGGGGTTCCCATGGTGAGTACCCAACAACTTTGGATGCTGACACCATAAAAGTCCTTTTAGAAGGTTTTTATTTGCAGGGGTAACATCCAACAAACACAGTCTCGAATAGGAACAGAGGGCAAGGGTGAAGAAACTCAGGCACCTTGAACTGCTGACAATTGAAATGTCTCTAACAAAAACCCAGAGAGTAGCCACTCGCTGCTGGGCACTTCAAATGCTAAGCAAATCTCTAGCCAGAGATTATGGCAGACACTTTTATCCGGAAACTTGTAAAGTCTCTGACACAGTACTGCAAAACTGTGGATTTGTTAGTGTCCATAACAACCCAGCAACCAGGCTCTTCTTGAGATGCCAGCTTGTTGGCCCTCCTCCGAAGAGTCCTCCCCCGGTCGCTTACACGAGTTGCGGTGCCCCTCCAAGATTGAGAGCACACCCGGACGCCTTGAATCCTCCCTCAGTTACTGCGCCTCAGACCAGCCGGTTCTGAGACTCTGGAACAGATGGATCCTTGCCCCAGACCATGCGGGTCTATGGGGCTAGTCAAACTGACCATGTTGCGGGACGGCAAACGCTCCCGGGCCCGGGACCCCTCGCGGGGCTACCCTGATCCAGATTCAGGAACAGGCAGCTACGGCCGAATGAACCCCGAACACGTGACTTCAGCACCTTAAGTACCCTTCCTCAGACTACACAGCGGGGCCAGACGCACCCACTGATTTGCTCCGGGGAAGACTGATACTCAAAACGTCCAACCAGGCCTGGTTCTTGGCCTGTCATGTGTACCTCACTGTACCCATGACCAGGAAGAACCCTAGTACAGCCCAGCCAAACTGATGCCAAAGTGAACCTGCACAATTAACCCTCAGAACCCCACTACTGTTCAGAGGAAAAAACTAAATTTCCACATATAGCGGACACCTTGTAAAAGTGTCAACGCTACAACAGTTTCCCAGGACCCTGCTGGAGCAAGGAATAAGGTACATATTCCACCTTATTATTCCTGCACTGCTAGGGGGCTTCACTGCAACGGTAGATTTCTTTTTATTGTGCTTTGAGCAGTACGATCTGATCGAAGACATTTCTGTCTGTGGTTGGATAATGAATTAGCAACAGTACAATAATGAGATCATTCCTGTTGTTTCCCTGTCTGCAAGCATGCTCTGTGTACTGTATAGAAAAAAACTGTGGTTGACTTGGGGAGATTATCCTCTTTTAGCCAGTCTTATTGCCATTGTGCAGGACAGTATTACAAGCCAATATCAATTCACAGTAGTTACTCTAATTCTACATCTAATGCCTCATTAAAGCAGACCTTGCTGTCCACAACAACTAAAGACTACAGTATATAGTGTCCTCCCTCCCACCTGAAGGGCTTTAGAGTACCCCCCCCCCCCCCCCCCCGCCAATCCTAAAGCAAAACCATTACCTAAAAAGGAGGAAAACATACCTTACACCAGAGGTTTAAGGATCTCTAAAGCAGTATCAGGGGCTTCAGTTAAAAATGTAAGTGTTATTTAAATCTAAAATGGTGACAACCTAACGATAGTCTAATTTCGGAAACGTGATTTAATCTTCTGTTTATGTGATTCTGTGCCTCCAACAGTCATACACATAAGGAAGAATGTATGAAACTACCCAGATAGCAAGTAATTGTGCTGGAAGTTTGAAAATGACTTGCTAAGCTCTTGCTAGACTTGCCAGGCTTCACAAGTTTGTTACACAATTGCAGCAAGTCCGCATTGCATGACTCCAGATCAACTTTCTTCGCAAACTTTCTGCAAGTCTGCTGCACATTCTAGTTCAGTTATGTTGTGTAATAATCATCCCACCACAGGGGGTCACTGTGGCTGAATTTTCATCATTGCTCCCTGCTGTGTGTATGTTTTTTCTTTAATTGGAGCTGGGTCGTGGTGTGCAGAGAGGTGAGTGGTATCCATGAGATCTGATATGGAGTTCAGAGAGGTAGAAATCAAGGAGTGACTAACATGAAAATTCCATTGGTGGTGTCCTTAACCACTTCCCTACCGCTCACTGTCATATGACGCCCACAAGGTGGATCTCCCATCCTGGGTGGGCGTCATATGACGTCCTCCCATTCCCGGCCGCCTGGGGGGGCGTGCCCGCGGCGTCGCTCGGGACCCGGTGCGAGTGCCCGGCGGCCGCGATGTCCGCCGGGCACCCGCGATGTCCGCCGGGCACCCGCGATTGCCCCTTAAAACAACGGGACCGTGCGGGACCCTGGAGCTGTGTGTGTAAACACACAGCTCCATGTCCTGTCAGTGGAGAGGAGACCGATCATGTGATCCCAGTATGGAGGAACACCGATCGGTCTCCTCCCCTTGTCAGTCCCCTCCCCCCACAGTTAGAATCACTACCTTAGGGAACACATTAACCCCTGCAGCGCCCCCTAGTGTTAACCCCTTCCCTGCCAGTCACATTTACACAGTAATCACTGCAATTTTATAGCAACGATCGCTGTGTAAATGTGAATGGTCCCAAAAATGTGTCAAAAGTGTCCGAAGTGTCCCCCGCAATGTCGCAGTCATGAAAAAAAAAAATCGCAGATCGCCGCCATTACTAGTAAAAAAAAAATGCAATAAATCTATCCCCTATTTTGTAGACGCTATAACTTTTGCACAAACCGATCTATATACGCTTATTGCGATTTTTTTTTTTTTTAAAATGGGATATTTATTATAGCAAAAAGTAAAAAATGTGTTTTTTTTTCACAATTGTCGCTCTTCTTTTGTTTATAGCGCAAAAAATAAAAACCGCAGAGGTGATCAAATACCACCAAAAGAAAGCTCTATTTGTGGGAAAAAAAGGACGTCAATTTTGTTTGGGTGTAACATCGCACGACCGCGCAATTGTTAGTTAAAGCGACGCAGTGCCGAATCGCAAAAAGTGCTCTGGTAAGGAAGGGTGTAAAATGGCCCGGTGCTGAAGTGGTTAAACAAAGACCACAACAGGTCTAGTGGCGCTTTTAGGAGAGGAGAGTGGAGTGTAATGTGATTTCCATAAAGGATCCATATATTAAAGCCTTGTCAGACCAGCTGTGGATTTCGATGCAGGCGAGGAGAGGAGAGTGGAACGTGAACTGCCATTAAGGATTTGTATACCAAAGCACCAATAGACCTGTTGGGGTCTTTGTTTAAGGTGAGCTGCTAGGACACACTCCTGGTGGATGCCTGGATGGTGGGAACAATTGTGTTCACAACTTTCAAGAACTGTTTTTTGAGCACGTGATCTTCACATCTCATCACTTTTTGATGTACATGCACTATTATTTGGGACTTATTTTATTGTTTTTTTATGTAAAATCAGATGAATACCTGCTTTTGATTCAAGCACGTTTATCACTTTTTCACATATTATGGCATATTATTGTATTTTTTTTTTTTTTTTTAAATTGAGGATTTGTGTATTTGTCTTTTTGCGGTTTAGCTTCTTGAATTAGTGCACTTTATTACTGTTTCCCATAGTATTTTTTTTCTATATTGGGGATAGGCATTCATGCATATTTGTCTATTTTTTTTTTCTTTTTTATGTTTTGTTAAATGCTCACTCTAATAAAAAAAAAAAAATAACTAAGATATAATCCAGTGTTATGTATTGATTTTATTCAACTATTTTAATCAATGTTTTTATAAAGATCAGTTTTGTCTTAATGCACTATTCAGTGTACTGAGGTAATTTTAGGGAAATGGTAAAATATAGGTCAAAAAAGCTGAACTAAAAATATTTCAATGAGAGCTTTTTTTTTTTTTCTACTTCAGCCACTTTGGCTTAGATTTTGCAATTTTTCTGACAATTCACCTCTTTTCAGTAGAGTTGAACGAGCAGTTTGAGCCGAGCAAAAGTTTGGGCCGAACATTGCCTGTTCGCCCATTCGGCGAACAACTAAATTTGCAGGACGCTCGACGGGATGTTCGCCAGCCAAGCGTCCCACAATGCATTCTAAGTGCACAGGGCACAGTAAATAGCTGGTTGTTAAAGAGCGGGCCAGAAAGCCGGCCATAGCATCCTTAACAACGGCAGAGTCATCAGCTGTCAACAGGCTTCCCCGCTTCCCCACATCAGGACTGCCTTACCTTTGTTTTGACATTGCATGGCAGACTGAATAGTGGCTATGAATCTGCCCACCGCCTTGTGCTGGTGATCAACAACATGGTGAACTGGTGAACCTGATGGGGGAAGTAGTAACTCAGTTCCCTATCCGGTACTGCTCACCCCTACTACAAAACTTCTAGGCTATGCACCTGTCAGTGGGATGGGCGCACTGAGGGTGTTCAGTTTAGACACTCTGATCTTAGTGTCTGGAAGGTACATTGGGCACACACACTGGCAATTTTGATGCTGCGGCCTGACAGGATTCTTCAACACTCTTTATTGATTCCCCCAATGGTTTCCTAGTGGAGGCTCTCTAAAAGAGAAGCTGGTTAAAAAAAATATAAAAAAAAATAATAATAAAGGTAAAATAGTTTAATCAGGACTTGATCTAGATTAGTTTTGGTGCCAGCTCCAGTGTGTTTTGGGTAGGATAAATAAAGGTTTGTAGTTACTGTAAGTTACTGTTACTGTAAGCATCAGTGCCAGTGTCTATGTGTTTTAGGTAGAACTGAAAAAAAAAAAAGCAAAATGCGTATTATTGTTTCTGGGCTCTACCACGGGTACAAACAACAAATGCTGCACACACATGTGGTATCCAAATGGACATCAGGAGGAAGTGAATTTATTTATTTATTTTTATTGGTGTTGAATGATGTTAGTGTCGAGAAATATAAAGCTAAAAAAAATGAGCTAAGGAAAATACCCACATTTGTTCCATTTTTTTCTTGCACCAATCTTAGTAATTAAAGATCTTTCATCTATCTGTTTATCTTTTTTTGCTGTGATGATATTAGGATGAAATAAGATCTTCCCACACTTCACCTTTGTATAACGTGAGTTTCTGCTTTAACCCCATTCATATTTCTTTGTTGAACATCTCACTATCATCCTTCTAATTTGATTTGGTTCTGGGCAGCATTTATGACATAACCATTCATCTGCAAAAAAACAATTTGTGCATTCAAGTCTAAAATGAAAAAGACTGAGTATTCTTTAACCTCACTGTTTCATTAAACGTTTGTGTTTCCGCATTGATAACCCATTGGTTTATTTTCTATTTTTATAATGTGTTTCATTTTCAAGTTAATTTAGCGGGGACAGAGTCACCTTTACAACGCAATGAAACTCTCATTACTTGCAGTGGCATCCTTTTCTATTTACAGTTGAGTAATAAAGCAGCAACTGTGAAAGCACCAATAATACAAACATGCACACATTGGGGAGGGGGGTGCTGTTCTCTTATGTAAAGTATCTCCCACAGGGTACTCGCAGTTAAAAACTCAGACGGAAACCAAATTAGATCCTTTATGTTGCAGCTTCCAAAGTGAAATACACCCTGAAGTCTGGAAAAATTCAAATAAATTCAAATTAATCATGTAGAAGGCAATTGTTCATTATACCGTGGACGACACTGTGACTTGCCAGAAGCAATTAGATCAGGCCTGAAAAATTACATGGTAGATGTTTACTTTTGTGTTTAAAATCAAAACCCTTATCATCCCGCTCATTCACCTTTGAACTGTGTTATGTACCTGGGGCTGTTCTGAACAAAGCATAAGGAAGGTCTAAAAAAATTCTAATTTATGTGAAATATCATGCTTGTATTATTGGTGCAGAAGGTAGCTGCCTTTTTCTCATTCTAGATGTGTTATAATAAAAAGGATGCAAATTTCGTTGTATACTTTTGTGCAGATTTAAAATAGATCTATCATTAAAATTCACAGTAAACATGAATCTCTAGGATGCGTCAGCACCTCTTTCTTGCCATGAATAAAAATGCTGCTGCACGTCATTTTACAGAGTAGCGAATCATTGTTTTCAGCCAGACAGACCCTGTCTGGTAGACTGGCAGTAAGGAGAACCAGCAAGGCTTGACTTTGTACTACTAAGCAAATATCATGGTTTTTGTATTGTGGTATTGTGAAGATTATACTCAAGTGGTAGGTGCTTTTTCAATGAGTTGCACCAGTCCAAACTGTATTTAAGGGCATGGCCGCCCATTTTTATTAAATAAAATGGAAAGATCACATAGACATCAGTTGCAGCGGATCTTTCACATCAACATGAACAAATGAAAATACAGAGCCACCTGGCTCCCTTGTTGGCAGCACTGCAGCTCTTTCTACCAGTCCCTCTGACCATGTTGTTCAGCTCTGCTGGTTCACATGGCTCTCTTAGCCTTTAGTCACAGTGCCCTGCTGCATGGCACAAACCTGGCCTCTGGGTAGGGGTTCTCGTGCCACCCCAATAGGAGCCCACGTGACTCCTGGAAAGAGACCTCCTGTCTCCTGGCTGGGGCACCTGTGACCCCTGGGTGAGACCTTCTGTCTCCCATACTGGGAGCTGTCTCCAAAATGGGTGCCCTGAGCTACCCTCAGTCTTGAGTATATAATGGCCCTGCACACCTGTGTACTCAGACAAGTTGTAGGTAGCTGGTAAAATCCAGACACAGGATTGAAAGTTCAGATTCAGAACTGCAGAATCCGGAGAAAACCCAAAAACACAGTTTTCTCCACTCAGAAGTGTTGGTCTGGAACCTCGCATTATGCACATTCTGTGTCATATTCTCCTCCATTCTCACAGTGTCAGGGTCTCTCTAAGCCACAGTATGTAACATGTAAATATTCCCACCCTTATCTAAAATTAAAATTGTGAGTTGTATTTGTTTTAATGGACAAGATTCATGAACTGATGTTTTCTATTTTTTCATCAATTACCTTACATATGTATTTTCATTAAACATTTAACTACAGACTGTATACATACTACTTTGTTTGAAACACATACAGGGCTTTCTGATAACAAAGCCCAGCACTACATCTATGGATTTATGCCTTTCAAATCTCTGTTTATCACAACATCTGCTCTCTGAGACTGGCTTAGATCTCCACCTGCTGGCTGCATGTAAAACAAACACACATACAAACACTGTGTATGAACAGTATATCGGACTAAACTATTTAAAAGCAGGTTCATATAATAGGATGCCCATATGGGTCCCATTTATACCACTTTCTTGGTAAAGCCCGGAAAAACTACTGGGGGGAATAACACTAGAATGATTCACTAGTGATTAAAGTGGGTGTAAACCCTCATGGTTTTCACCTTAACCACTTTCAGACCGGACCAATTTGCAGCCAAAGGACCAGGCCCCTTTTTGCGATTCGGCACTGCGTCGCTTTAACTGACAATTGCGCGGTCGTGCGACGTGGCTCCCAAACAAAATTGACGTCCTTTTTTTCCCACAAATAGAGCTTTCTTTTGGTGGTATTTGATCGCCCCTGCGGTTTTTATTTTTTGCGCTATAAACAAAAAAGAGCGACAATTTTGAAAAAAAAAAAAAACGCATTATTTTTTATTTTTTGCTATAATAAATATCCCCCAAAAATATATAAAGAACATTTTTTTTTCCTCAGTTTAGGCCGATACGTATTCTTCTACATATTTTTGGTAAAAAAAATCGCAATAAGCGATTATTGATTGGTTTGCGCAGAAGTTATAGCGTTTACAAGATAGGGGATAGTTTTAAAGCATTTTTATTAATATTTTTTTTTTATTAGTAATGGCGGCGATCAGCGATTTTTATTGTGACTGCGACATTATGGCGGACACATGGGACATTTTTGACACATTTTTGGGACCATTGTCATCTATACAGCAATCAATGCTATTTAAATGCATTGATTCCTGTATAAATGACACTGGAGGGGTTAACCACAAGGGGGCAGTGTAGGGGCTAAGTATGCCTAGGGGTGTGTTTCTTACTGTGGGGGGGCGTGGCTGTCAGCTAGTGAATGCTGATCTCTGCTCCAATCACAGGGAGCAGAGATCGGCGTCACTAGTTGCTAGGCAGAACGGGGAGATGCTGTTTATCTCGGCATCTCCCCGTTCAGCCTTCCCGTGAGACGATCGCGGGGGTCCCCGCAGCGATCGAGTCCGCGGGGCTAGCAAACGGACTCACGGGGGTCCCGACCGGCGCGGGAGCGCGCCGCTCCCGGCGCGCTCCCGATGGCACGGACATGCATTTAGGAGGGACTTATATATACGCCCTCCTGCCTGTACGTGCCATTCTGCCGACGTTTATCGTCGTGCGCCGGTCGGGAAGTGGTTAAAGTGGTTGTAAACCCTTACAGACCACATTTTGCTACAGTTAAGCCTATAATAAGGCTTACCTGTAGCTACCCAGGATATCTCCTAAACCTGCACGGTTTAGGAGATACAGTTGTGCTCATAAGTTTACATACCCTGGCAGAATTAGATTTCTTGCCCATTTTGCAGAGAACATGAATGATAATACAAAAACATTTCTTTCACTCATGGTTAGTGTTTGGCTGAAAGCCATTTATTATCAATCAACTGTATTTACTCTTTTTAAATCATAATGGCAACAGAAACTACCCAAATGACCCTGATCAAAAGTTTACATACCCTAGTGATTTTGGCCTGATAAAATGCACTCAAGTGGACACAAAGGGGTTTGAAGGGCTATTACAGGTAACCATCTTCACCTGTGATCTGTTTGCTTGTAATTAGTGTGTGTGTGTATAAAGGGTCAGTGAGTTTCTGGACTCCTGACAGACCCTTGCATCTTTCATCCTGTGCTGCACTGACGTTTATGGATTCTGAGTCATGGGGAAAGCAAAAGAATTGTCAAAGGATCTGCGGGAAAAGGTAGTTGAACTGTATAAAACAGGAAAGGGATATAAAAAGATATCCAAGGAATTAAGAATGCCAATCAGCAGTGTTCAAACTCTAATCAAGAAGTGGAAAATAAGGGGTTCTGTTGAAACCAAACCACGGTCAGGTAGACCAACTGGAATTTCACCCACAACAGGTGAGTATTACATAATGAGCTAGTATGTATGAGCTAGTATGCTATGCATACTAGCTCATTATGCCTTTGTCTTGCAGGTGTTAGTTTTTTTTTTATTATTGCAAAGTGGGTTTACAACCACTGTAATGCATTCTATGCATTAAGGTGAAAACCTTCTCTCATGCTGCAGCCGGGGCCGAGTCCTGCATTCTGGGAATGGATACAGATGCAGGACTCTGGAGCGCGCCTGCACAGGTGTCCACCAATGAGAGCGCTTCTCCGACGTGGACACTCGATGCGGGGAGGAGCCAGGAGCGTCACTGAGGGACCCCAGAAGACGAGGATCGGGGCCACTCTGTGCAAAACGAACTGAGTAAGTTATTTAAAAAAAAAAAAAAAAAAAGCTTTACAATCCCCTCAGTGCTACTTTTCTTACACTTTTTAATATTTAGCCCTACAAAATAACAAGATAGATAACTACTCAGATTCATTTCAGTTGCATATATTTTGTCTTTTAGATCTGTAAATCTCACGAGTTCACTGCAAATGAATTGAAGATTGTAACCTCTTATGTGTATATTCAGGGTGCTGTATTGGGGGAAAACAACTATATGCCCATTCCTGCTCTCAACTGGGAAAGAAGCAGAAAGAGATGGATTGCACAGTAAGCCAGGTGCCTGGATGTTTTTCCTTAACCACTTCAATACAGGGCATTTTCACCCCCTTCTTGCCCAGACCAATTTTCGGCTTTCAGCGCTGTAACATTTTGAATGACATGCAACACTGTACCCATATGAAATTTTGATAATTTTTTTCCCCCACAAATAGAGCTTTCTTTTGGTGGTATTTGATCACCTCTGCCTGTCTTTATTACTTTATAACAAAAGAAGAGTGACAATTTTGAAAAAAAACACAATATTTTTTACTTTTTGCTATAATAAATATCCCAATTTAAAAAAAACCAAAAACAAATTTCTTCCTCAGTTTAGGCCGATAAGTATTCTACATATTTTTGGTAAAAAAAAATCGCAATAAGCGTATATTGATTGGTTTGTGCAAAAGTTATAGCGCCTACAAAATAGGGGATAGATTTATGGCATTTTTATTATTATTTTTTTTTTTTTTACAAGTAATGGCGGCGAGCTGCGATTTTTTCAGGACTGTGATATTGCGGCAGACAAATTGGACACTTTTGACAGTATTTTGGAGCCATTCACAATTACAGGGTTGCCACCTTTTTAGCATCTCAGCTCAGATACATGGTGGATGGGAGGTGTCGATGCTTAAGCCTCCATCCTTGGGTGAGCTCACCATCCAATGTCTGTATCTGAAGCCCCCCCTCCCTTTTCTCTCCTGCCTCCAAACAAGTGAATATACTAAGGTAAGGGGGACTCAGATGTAAGGGGTGCCCTGTGGACTCTGATGTAAAGGGGGCTTTAAGGGCCCTAATTTAAGGGTGAATGCTAGGAACTCTGATGTAGGTGGGAGGTTTGGTGAGGAGTAACTCCTTTACATCAGAGTTCCTCTTTACACCAGAGTCCACAGTGTTCCCCCTTAAAAATAAAATTGCCATGCGCCGCTAAAGTGTTCAGGTTTGGCTTGAAGAAAAGGTGGTAACCCTACTCTCAGGTAAGTATTAGGGGGGCTACTGCACACAGAAGGTGTTTTATCTTAATGCATAGAATGCATTAAGATTAAAAAAACCTTCTGTCTTTACAACCACTTTAATATAGCACCACAGAATTTAGGGATAGCATGACCCTTTGTAGGTGCCTGCAAAATGATGCCACCAGTGCTTGTCTGTGAATGGAATGGTCACAGATTTACTTTAACTTGGGGAAGTAAAATTATCAGCCTTGAAACTAATATACTGTACATTACCTATCTTGTGTCATAAGAGTAGAATTCTATGTTTATTTGACTTTTAATAGTTAAAGCTGGCCCATTTCCATTACAAAGCTATGCAGCCACTGCGTGCGCAGTAGTATAGTGTAGTAGTATTAGCGACATACAGTAAGCGGCGCTGTGTTCCAGCAGCAGTATGGGCAACTTCCCATCTACTGCCATATATAAACAGAGCTGGCTTGATAGCATATCTGTCATTCAGAAGAAAGCTTTGTATTTTTTATCAATAAAATAATGCTTGTTGGCCAAGGTGGAGAGGTGGGCGATTTCTCTGTTGAATTAGTTCCCTGCACTGGTCCAAATGGAACATAAATAAAGCACTTTATAGGTTTTATGTATAGGTTTTATTTATACAATAAAGATTATGTTTTAACCATGTGACTTAATGCAGTGCATTTCTATGGTATATTGGTACTGTTTATTTGCTTGAACACATATTATTTTGGCTGTAGGTGCTGAGCTTACATTGATTTTGTCTTTATATTTGGTTGCCTTATATGGCTCCACAACTGTCTATTTAGTATGTTAAAAACCCATAGAAACCAATCAGCATTTACTTTGCTGTAGTAAGACCAGTAAAAGAGATTTTGATTGGTTGTTACTAAACTCACCATTTAACATCAGCCGGCTGCTCCTACCCCCTCCACAGCCCAGGGCTCCAGTGAGCGTGAGGAGGCAGAGCAGAGAGCTGGTGACTGAGAACTGAGCGATTAGCAGTGTTTGATTGCTCAGTTCTTAGTCTTAGAGCCAGGGGGGACAGATGTAGCATTGGACCAATGCTGCATCCAGCTAGGTAAGTATGGTTCTAAAAAAACAAATCCTTTGCTTCTCTTTTAAGTATAAGAAATCCTTATTGAATAAAGGCAAATACAGTTTTGTTAGGCATTTTGACCTTTTTTTTGCTTTTTCTTCCCAAATATTTTTTCTATTCTATCAGTTTTTTCCCATTTAGAGTCAGTAATTTCCTTGTTCTTTATATGTCAACTGCTGTGATTCAATCGAACTCTTGCTGCAATTGGATGACCAGAGCAAAAAAACTAAAATCAGACTGGGATTGGTTGTACTGCCAGTACCAGGCCGAACAAGAATTGATAGGATTCTCTAAGTAATTACAGATCATTGTTCTCTGCTCTGTGTTCAATGAAATATGTGGTATCTGGGCTAACATTTTTACTTTTTTTTTTTTACCAGCACACATTGTTTAAGATAATGTATACCTGGCATACATTTTGAATTGTATTTGCTTAATTCATTATTCATCTCCACTCATGTCTGACAAAATGTTCATGTATATCAATGTAACATGTTGTTAGAGGATTTTTCAATATATTTGCATAGGCGTACAAAGCAAAAGCATAGCTACAAGCAGGAATGGCTTAGAAGACAGAATTGCTTACTTCTCCATGTCAGCGACACAACATGATGAATGTGCAATTCAAGCTTCTATAGAAAATATAATAGGATAAATTGGGTAAAATAAATTACCATCTTCAAAAATGTAAATGGAAGAAAAGAGCCACACATTGTTTTATACTTATGTCAGTTAACATAATAGGTTTTCATTCCTTAGCACATGTAAAAGGAATTCTTACTGTGTTTCCAAAGGAAAAACTTTGTATTTTTAAATTCTCATTAAGTAAACAATGGTTAAAATGTGTCAGATTATTTTTCATTGGTGTCTGTGTCCTATGCCCCTCCATTTCCTACCCTGTAGATATAACTAGGAGTGAGAGTAATATCTTCAAAAGGAAAAGCCCTGTGAGACAGTTATTACCGAAAACAAGTGCCCCAGTTGGATGATTTTCCCACATCACCCTGTAAAGTTTTGGATTTCCTATCTATTACTTTCCTAATTACAATATTCACCGACATATAGGAAGAGTAAATCTCCCCAGGGGGATGCAGACAGCAAAATAATCCATTCTACCAAAATCTTAAAAAAAAAACAACTGTTTTGCCCATTAATGTGCTTTAACATTAGAATTTTCTTTGCAAAGTAATCTCCATGAAACATAAATGTACATAAACATGCTACGGCCAAGGAAGAATCCCATGTAAATGTACAATCTTTAGGCAGATTGGGTCTTTGGTGGAAATCAAACTGGTAGCAGTGCTAGCCACTGGGCTACATATTAATCTGCTTTGAAGCAATATGCCTTAGTAAAAAGCCTTGTGATGCAGCAGCCACTTTCTAAGTCCTGTGTTTCACACTGATTTACGGAGAGTTGTAGAGAGACAATTGGGATTGTAATGTATTGTATTAATTTTGGCAAGGGCAAGGAGCTCTCAGTGCCAGTGTACTGAGATTCCTATTTAATCAGCAAATGGTTTATACTAATTGCATCCATGTACCTTTAAATATTCCATGCCGCAGAGATGGAATTTCATTTTTTGACAACTTTTTTCTTTTTAACAGGTTGTTTGATAAGTTTGAAACTGAAACCCTTCACAGATGAGCAAAAGATCACCCAAGGTAAACAAGAGAGTTCTGTCTCTGCAATATTGTATTAGCTCTGTAAAGCAGTTCACTCTATGCAGTAACTGATTCCTTACATTGATGGTGTTGAGCACAGGAATCTTTATACGCTTTCTGCACAGTGCAGAGGTCTCCCTCATATTATTTCATCTTCTGGTTTAATGTTTTTAGGCTATAGTGTTACACTATGTTCTCTATTGGTTGAATGTTCCTTAACTTTTTTGGTCGAATGTTTTTAAAGCGTTTTTCAATTAGGATCAGATGTTAGATATTTACATTTGCCCTGTGAAAGGTAACAAAGAGAAACTTACATTTCACACATATAAACAATACAGATACTATTTGTGACTTTTATGTGAATGCATAGACATTGACAAAGCATTTTTTTTATAAATGTACACCTTTGTCTGTTGCAGACATAGACTTGACCCCTATATTCTATGTGCTATGCTGTGTATTACATACAGTAGCCCTGACTAAAGTGTTCATCTCAACAGTTGCTTGTTGCAGTGTAGTCTACAACAAATTATCTGTCCCAAGGTGTCCCTGTTTCTCAGGTTCTAAGTTGGTAAGGTATGTGTTTGAGGACTGTACTGTATTCAGTAGGAGTAAAAAAAATGCTAGTGGGAGTGAAAATAATGCGGTGTCGGTGATCAGTGGAAAAAACACCCCTATAACACTGGGCAGGGGAAATAATAAATGCCCCATGTCAGTGGTCTCTGGAAGTAAATAATGCCTCTGTGTCCAAGGAAGTCATAAATGCCCTTGCGTCAGTAGTCAGTAGGAGTAACAAAAATGCCTGTGTCAGTTGGAGTAATATATGGAGTAATATATGCCCCTGCATCACTAATCAGTGGAATGAATGGTGACCCTGTATCATTGGTAAAAGGTGCTCCATCATTGATGTTCAGTGGTCGTTTACCTTGTAGGTTCCATATTCTTTGGCAACATTGGGTGAATTAAAAATGAATATATATATATATATATATATATATATATATATATATACATACAAAACATCAAGATGGTTTCTACCCCTCCTTCAATTAGTAACACGTTAAATTAAACAATTAATGATCAATCACAAAATATCAGCAGGTGTAATACTGACAGAAGGAGGATGGGCAGTATTACCTTAGTACAACACGTTGTGTGCTGCGAACAAGGCTTATCACCGAAATGCATCTGCCACTAGTATGACAAAATAAAATACTTGAGGATTATGCAGTTGCCAGTTGTCCTTTTCTGATGACAATACTGTCTTTTGGTGGATAGGAGGACACCACAGCTTTGGTACCCAGATTGCAACTTCCAGCCTGCACTGGAATTCCACTGTTCTGTGCGATGCATTGTTTTTGTTTGAATCAACCATAAATACATAAGCATGAAAAGTGACAAAAAAAATACAAAATTCCGAAGTAAAAGTTCATATAGTGCTGTAAACCTTCAGTGCCACGATAATTCCTTTAGGCTGGGTTCACACCTCTGATGGATGCGGCTAGCAGCAGGGGTCCGGTTCCTCCCTGTTCTCCGTTTCAGGTACAAATCAGGGCCACATTTTTGCCTGAATTTGGCCCTGAAACTAAGCCAAAGATACACCATAACAGAGCAGCAGCAGAGCTATGTGAACCGGCTCCATAGAGAGCTGATCACAATCTCTTGTCATGCAAATTGAATGCGGGGAAACCCACATCCAATTTGCATAGGTGTGAACCCAGCCTTAAAGTGCAATCCGTGCAGATTCCTGTGACCCATTTTCAGCAGAGCACGGACTGAAATCCACTCTCTGCTGATGTCACCAGGATCAGTCCCGGCACCACTTCATCTCGACTTCGGAAGTGTGGATCTGCCAGGTGCCAACCACCCTCCAGGGAATCAAAACACAATGTCTCCCCCATAGCGGTCAACTGCAATCTTGCTGGGTATAACAAGGCATAGGAGACTTTCAAATGTTGTAGTTTACGTTTGATTTCCAAGAACTTGGCCATCCGTCACTGCAGTTCTGGTGAAAAAACTGGGTATATAGATACCCTAGTACCTTCATAAATGATTTTGCCCATTTCCCTGGCCTTCTGCAATATGGTTACTCTGTCTTTATTTATAAAGCATTTTAACCAGTAGAGGTCTTGGATAACCCTCTGGTAGAGGAGGTCTAGAAGGTACCCTATGGGCTCTTTCCATTGCATAAAAGGGTGAGAAAGTGTCCTTTCCAAAAAGTTCCCTGAACCATTTTTCATGAAATATCAAAGGATACGGGCTCTCACTGCGCTCAGGGAGCCCATCGATCCTGACATTTTCCCTCCGCAGTCTGTTCTCCATATCGTCCATTTTTATCTCATAATTGACCATTTGTTCTTTTATTGTTCTTATCTCCCGCTTAAGGGGGTTCAGGTCATCCTCTACCAGGCTAACTCTTCCTTCATGCCTGACAAAGGATAGCTCTTAACGGATTGTCCTGCAGGATTTCTTTCAATGATGGTTCCCCTTCTATTAAGGCTCCAGCTTCATAAGGGGGTTCTTGGATGTCCTGAATGTCCTCCCCTGCAGGTTTCAGTCCTGTGTGATTTACCTCTGGTGCTATGGCCTGTCCTTGACCTTGGCTTTTCCTCACAGCTCTAGCCCCAGCATGTGCCTTAGGTTGCGCTTGCGAGTAATGTTCCCCTCCCTTTATGGGGGTCTGACCTGGATTATGGGCAAATCTCTCTAGTTTGGCTACCGCCTAATTCCCATTCACGCTTCGGTGAGGCTGGGTACTAGAGCTCTCACTGTCCTGTTGCACAGGGGCTTCCCCCCTCTTCCTCGTCATTACTATATATTAGCAGGGGGAAAACAGTACTTGCACCCGGGAAAAAAAAAATGAAAAAAAAAAGATAGCTAATTAGGCCAAGAGGCAGCACCCCAATAATCCAGATGGGGCCCCTTTAATTTCCCCCACCCCTCAGATGCAAAAGAGAGCAGGAGTATCCTAGAAGCAGGTAACTAAGTGTCCACCGGGTGTCACTGCAGACCAGTCCAACCTCCTCCAGTAAATAACTTGTAAATGCTGGACTCACATGTAACCTTAAAATCTCTCCCCTTGTCAGTCAGTGACCAGGCTGTGCGGGCTCTCCCTCCTGCTCTATGTTCGATCATCCAAGCTGCCATGGGATATCTGGGATGTCCCGAGAGTGGTGGTGGTGGGTGCTGCGGGTGCGTCCGCAGCTCTCCACTCTCTCTGGTCCCTCGATCCCGCTGTGAGACAGGGTTCCCCTGGCAGAAAGGCAGGGCATCAGGGCTGCCAAACCCGAGGGTAAGCCATCTCCTCGCCTCTTCATTGACTCCAGCAGCTGATAAGATCTCTTCCGGAGCTACGTCGGAGCTAGGTCACACACGTCCGCCCTCTAGAGCATCATAAAGGTCTCAATTCTCGGAGCACCTGATTTCATATTGATTTATTATAATAAAACCCTTTAAACAATATCACGCCATGTATGCTCTATTCTTATCCTATGAGTACGTCTAACCACTGGGATTGTGTGGAAGAGCAAAAGATATATTTATGAAAGATACATAATGAGGGCACGAGAGGAGGGGAGCACAGCACTTTCATCACTTTTGCCATATATCATTGCACGGATGGTACTCTTTAAAAAACGTTTTCTGCACGGATTGCACTTTAAAGGCATTATTGAGGCACTGAGGATTTACAGCGCTTGAACTTTTACATTGGAATTTTTTTTTGTCACTTTTCATGCTTATGTATTTATGGTTGATATTGTAGAAAATTTGCTTATGGTTATATATATATTTTATATTCCTATGTCACTTTATTGAGCACAGACAGCGCAGGGACTTTCTATATTGATTATTTAAGGAACATACAACTTTTTTCCTTGCAGCAGTCAAAATGTAATTTTATACCAGCATGCCACAGCGTGGGGACATTCATAGTATTGGGTGCAATGTACTGTACTGTAGTTTGAGGATCACTGATCAATGATGTAAGAATTTTACCAAAAATAAATATATATTAGTCACACTTAGTGCAGGCAATTTGAAACAGTACAAGGTTCCAAAGTACTAAGTTCAAAGTACAGTAGTTACAGGAATTATTTTAGAATCCATCTGTAATGTGTGCACAAAGTTAGGTGAACTATATTTATTTGGTGTTGATAGCAGCACTTTGTGCTTTGCTGCTTATACGGTTTGTTGAACAAACATCATAGACCTCTGGCCAACAAAAAAGCATTCACGTGCCATGTTTGTTTATACCCTTTTCATAATCTGGATCAGTAAAGTCGTTAGGCAGCAGTAATTATACTTTCAAAACAGGTATTTCCATGCAAAATGTAATACTGGTAATTCAACTATTCATCAAGCACTCATTGTAACAAATCTAATCATTTCTGATTGCCCAAAATTATACAAAATTGCAAGCAATATGTTTGCACCTGTTCAAGACACTTGTAACAAGGTTATTAGACCTGTTGGCCATTGCACTAAAGACTAAATCTAGACTATTTCAGTACTATTTTTTATGTAATCAGATCAATTAATATAAGTGGTAAAGGATTTATGAATGACAAAACATGAACAGTTTTGGATATGACTTACAAAAAATAAAATGTGATCTTGGCATTGTAAAGCCTGTATAAAAGGAAAAGAGGGACCTGCCAATGATAACCTTCCTCGCTAAATGGTTATCACTCACAAGTCACTGAACTGGAGCTAGCATGCAGCAGTTAACTCCACATGTGTTGAGGAAAAAAAAACATTCCCCTCTGGGTTATCTATGTACGTTGCAGGAATTTTAACAAATATACTGTTCTACCTTTTGTTATTCTGAAGAAATAGCTGTTTGTCTGTGTCCATGCGCAATGTGAATGGGAATGACTTTATAATTATTAATAAACTGCGGCACTTGCAGAATTCTAATGAAATAGTCACACCTTCAGGTATTTCATAGAATGTATTATGCCTATTATAGCCTAAATGAAGAGAGAAATAGCAAGTGTACTTATAAAAACAATCAAAAGGACAATAACGTTACTCTGAGAGACATGGTTAAACACCTGCAGTATTCTGGTTAACCACAAAATTGAATTGTTTTTACCTAGCAAAGATGGTCTTGACTTGCTATAACAGTTCCTGTTTTATCACACTGGTCAGTGAATGATGAAAAAAGTGTTGCCTGGCAAAGTTGGGGCCCTTGAAGAAAGCACAACAGTTTTTCAGCAGACAGCAGATTACCTTGTGCAGTGTTAGTCTCTTACCAGACCCAGGGCGCTTTCTCCTGGTTCTCCAGACATGGGCTCTGGTTCAATTCAAGTCCTCAATCAGTAATAGGAGTCGCTGGATATCCTTCTTTCAATCCTGCTTTTCCATCCTTACAAGTGGTGGGGATGCTGTGTAGTACAGTCTGGTCATACCAGTCATCCAAATTACACCTCACACCTTCCCAGCACAAAGTTCCTGTCTCTGAGGCAGGGTGCTCTGTGATAAGCAGACTCTAACAATTGTGGTCAGCTATGGCAGAATTCTTTTCAGCCAGAAGCTGCCCAGTCTTTTTCTGACCCTCTGCTAGCTGTAAGACTGTCCTCTCCTCACAGCAGTCTGCTGACCCACTTCCACTTACTTTGTTGTCTCTGCCAATCGCCATCCTCCAGGATCGATCTGGACCCAACCAAGATGGCTGCCTGTTCCACTGGACAGACTCCATAGACGAGCATTGAAAATTAGTCTCCTTAAAGATAGCTGCTGCACCTCTGCATTCATTAATTCATTAATTAACTAACTAATTATTCAGTTTAACCCTGTTCACACTGCAGAAGGATAATACTGCAGCAACAAGACGTTCTGCAGCTACAGTCCAGATTACATAGGTAAAATTAGGTATTTAAGTTATTTTAGCACAATTTTTGTATTTCTGGATAGTGATAATAGGCAAATAGCTAACAGAATGCTTTTATTTGCTTGGAATTGGTGTATAACGAATTTATGCTTGTGTTGCTGAAAAGCCTATTCTATATAAATATAAGAATATAAAAATTACAAACTTGCTGCTGATAAGCAGCATGGAGTCTCTGGTTTTACTGGGACACAGGATTCACCTGTGGGTGACATTGCAGGGGAAATGTGACATGGAAGATCTTTTATAATACGGTATATGGAAAAATAGGTGCAGGGGTGGATTGTTTGTCCTGCTACTGACTGGTGCCTCCAAATGGGATCCAAACTTAGTTAACTATGGAATAACCCTTTTAATGCTGTTGCCATTGTGAATATATTCTCCCCTTAGAGGGTATCACCAGTAAGCTGTAAATGCAAACTATAGAGTAATTTTATAGTTCTCATTAAATGCCTATGATAACCAATAAAAGGGCAGTCTGTTCCTTCTATTGCTGCTTTGTATGCTCCTATTTATTTTGCTCTACTGTTCTGTATTCGAAGAGGGCTTAACTCTATTTTATATCCCATTGCTAATGAATCAAGAACTTTATTAAATAATATTTCAGCCCTATTGTGGTGGTAAACAAACAACTTTGTTCTCTGTAAAATTTGGAATGTTTGTGTTTTATTCCATGCTAAGTAAGAGACAAAGGAGATAGGACACCAAAATCGCCCATGCCTGCTGCAATCAGTCATTGTGGAGATCCATTTCCAGCAGTTGCTGAGCTTAGGAGATAATAGAAAAGGCGCTTAGGAAAAAAAAAATGAAAATACAATCAAAGAGAAATGAGAAGCAAAATCTACCAGACAATATATGTTGCATATGTCTTTGTATTTGAAATATAAGAAAGTAGCGGAGTATTGTACCATGCTAGCCTTCAATTAATACAGAAAGTTTGGAGTTTAAATTATACCCTTTATTAGAAAACATATCTTATTAAAAATGCAAGCTTTTGAGATGACTCTTCAAGCTTTATAATATTCTGAAAATTGTTCTAAAATCCATACTTTTCTGGAGCTGAAAAACTTGTACAACAATACGTTGACATCTACAACAGCCTTTACCTCTGAACTAGGTAAAAAATAGTATCAGTGTATCATTTTAAATATATTTCCTTCCTCCTCCTTGTAACTCTGTGTATAAATATGTAGGTTTGAAAAAAAAATTCAGAATTGTATAATGCCTAAGGAAGGAAACTAAGGCATCCTGAAAGCTTCCATCCTTAAAGCGGAGGTCCACCCGCACCAAAAATATTAAAAGTCAGCAGCTACAAATACTGCAGCTGCTGACTTTTAATAAATGGACACTTACCTGTTCCAGGTTCCAGCAGTGTCGGCAGAAGATGACGAGCGACCAGTTGTTTGTCGGCTGCCCAGCCGCCATCCTCTGTCAGGAAATCAGGAAGCAAAGCTTGCGGCTTCACTGCCCGGTTCCCTACTGAGCATGTGCGAGTCGCGCTGCGCGTCTTTATTGGTCCCCGTTGTGTCCTGGGAACTGTGTGTTTCCCAAGACACCACGGGAACCCTCGGATATGGGTGGGCATCCTCAGATATGGGCGGTGCAGATACCTGTATTATACAGATATCTGCACCCCCCTGAAAGGTGCCAATTGTGGCACCGGAGGGGAGGAGGAATCCGATAAGCGTAAGTTCCACTTTAGGGTTGAACTCCGCTTTAATAACTTAGTGTAAGTTCACCTTCAGGAAGATTTTTTTTAGAAATTCCCACTATTTAGTTCCATATCTAGTAAATAGTACATACCATAGCTCCTCCTGTTGGACATTATGAATGTCCTCCCCTTACAGATGAAGCTTTTTGGAGATCCTCTTCAGAAAAACTGCTGGCCCCTCATTACTCTCTTTGAATGATGCCTACGTGCATGCTCAGTGCATGGTCTCCTTCTCTAACTGAGCATGTGTGCATTTTGAATTGCCTGGAGTGGCCTCTACAAAGCTAAGTTTACATGGAATTGAATATGCTGATTGGTACTTAAACTTCTGGGTATGCACATTCATCCACGCTCAATACAATATGCACAGTTCGCAGTGCAGTGCAAACTAACTTTTTAACAGTCCAGCCATATAAAGTTGGTGTGAGTATATTCTTGTATAGTATGGGCATCTAAAATATTAACAGCAATTAGACAATCCCACTATTGGTGCATACAGCACTCATGTAAACTTAGCCAAAAAGTAAACAATATGGATAAGCTAACCTTATGCATTGCAACTCACCAAAGGTTCTTTTACACAGATCAGTTGAATTTACAAAATTGATGTCAAATTATCTATTTCTCTGTTATCTCTTATGTAGGAGTCAGTACATTAAATTGATTGTGTGAGGTCTCACTCACTAAAGAAACACTGTCACCTTGCACATGCATCTGCAGAGGGCCCACCGACCCCTTACCAATGTTCCCCCACAGCTCCTGCTCAGCCATCAGGCCCGGACTGGCCGCCGGGCCACAAGTCAAAGGCAGCTGGGCTGTTCCTTGAGCCCGTGCTGCTTACCCAGACTCTCCGCGGCCACCTATTTGTTTCACAGCATGGCCGTCGGGGCAGGGGGGCAAAGACTATAGGTCAGCTGAGCATGAAGGGGAGGAGCTGGAGAGGGTATCCCATCGCAGCATGCCGGGACAGGTGTCACTGCAGCCGCAGACACCACAGACTGCAGGTAAAGTGAGTGCTGCTGCTTTTGAAGTGAGAAGTACTGGGCTAGGAGGAGGTTCCTGGAGGGAACTCAGGGGAGATCTGTGCAGATGGGGTCCTTAGCAGGGGGCTGGTGTTTTTTCCAGGAGGCTAGATTTTGCAGAGGCAATGTGAAGACTGGAAGACACTGGTGGGGCTGAGGGCAGGTTGGGACACTGTTGGGGGCACTGTAGGAGGTTGCTGAGGACTGTGGGGACTGGGGGCATTTAGGGAGGGTTTGGGTAGTGTGAAATGTTGAGAGGCACTGAGGCTTGTGCGCAAATGCAAACATGTACGTAGGTAACTCTTTTTTTTTTTAATTCTTTATTTCTTTACAGGACTACAGAAATATACAACTTAAACGTAAAATAAAAAGATAAGGCATAGCCTTTACATAATACATCACATTATCTTCATGTTACATACATGCTTCTACCTTTCTGTATTCTAAGTCCATAGACCTGTTTATTTTATTTTTCTTTCCCCTTTTTTACATTTCCCTCTTAATTACCCCCTACCTTATCTACTAATAAACAATAAAAAATAAAAAAAAAAGCGAGTAAAAGATTAGCTTTGTCTTTCCTGGTTTAGTTTGCCTTCCCTTACACATTGCTAAATATTTCTAGTCTTTGCCTGGCAATAGTAGGAATATAAATTTCCCCTTGGGGTGGGACTTTATAGGTACAGATTGTAGAATAATGTTAAAAATTCAAATTTATTTTGGTATCAAAAAAAGTAAAAGTTTACAATAACATAAAATATTGCACCAGTATACATAAAACAACATCAGATGCAAATACAATGAATAGCACATATGCTGTATGTAGTAAAATACTATTAGCATTCGTGATTCCTACACGTTACAGAGCAAATTAGACTCCTTCTTCAGGGATAGTCCGATATGCAATTTAGTAACAATAATAGTCTAAAAGATAACGTATGAAAAACATACGTTATACATCCATTAGATACTGAGAAAACATAGTGGCAAAAATAAAAGGAGCATCAAATTGCTATCTACATACTCACATACCCGGTGGCAAGACAAAGAGCCCAACGGTAGCGTGGCAAGGAAAGCCGAAGGTAGCCAGGAAATACAGTGTGAAGGAAGGAAAATCAGAAGAGATCTGATCAGTAAAAGCCAAATTAGCCATTTTCCCTAGCCGGTGTCATGTGAATCATTAGTGTTACAAGGTCTCAGGTGTGCAGGTGTGTTAAATTTGGTGATATCGCTCTCACTCTCTCATACTGATCACTGGAAGTTCAACATGGCACCTTATGGCAAAGAACTGTCTGAGGATCAGAAAAAAAAAAAATGTTGCTCTACATAAAGATGGCCTAGGCTATAAGAAGTTTGCCAAGACCCTGACCTGAAGCACAGTGGCCAAGACCATACAGCGGTTTATCAGGACAGGTTCCACTCAGAACATGCCTCTCCATGGGCGACCAAAGAAGTTGAGTGCACGTGTTCAGCGTCATATCCAGAGGTTGTCTTTGGGAATTAGACGTATGAGTGCTTCCAGCGTTGCTGCAGAGGTTGAAGGGGTGGGGGGGGGGTCAGTGCTCAGATCATACACCGCACACTGCATCAAATTGATCTGCATCATAGAAGGAATCCTCTTCTAAAGATGCTGCACAAGAAAGCCCACAAACAGTTTGCTGAAGACAAGCAGACTAAGGCCATGGACTACTGGAACCATATCCTGTGGTCTGATGAGACCAAGATAAACTTATTTGGTTCAGATGGTGTCAAACGTGTGTCGCGGCAACCAGGTGAGAAAAGTGTCATGGTCTGGGGCTTCATGAGTGCTGCTGGCAGTGGGGAGCTACAGTTCATTGAGGGAACCATGAATGCCAACATATACTGTGACATACTGAAGCAAAGCATGATCCCCTCCCTTTGGAGACTGGGCGCAGGGCAGTATTCCAACATAATGACCCCAAACACACCTCCAAGATAACAACTGCCTTGCTATAGAAGCTGGGGGTAAAGGTAATGGACTGGTCAAGCATGTCTCCAGATCTAAACCCTATTGAGCATCTGTGGGGCATCCTCAAATGGAAGGTGGAGGAGCCCAAGTTCGCTAAGAGCCACCAGCTCTGTGATGTCATCATGGAAGAGTGGAAGAGGACTCCAGTGGCAACCTGTGAAGCTCTGATGAACTCCATGCCCAAGAGGGTTAAGGCAGTGCTGGAAAATAATGGTGGCCACACATAATATTGACACTTTGGGCCCAATTTGTAAATTTTCACTTAGGGGTGTACTCACTTTTGTTGGCAGCGGTTTAGACCTTAATGGCTGTGTGTTGAGTTATTTTGAGGGGACAGCAAATTTACACTGTTATACAAGCTGTATACTCGCTACTTTTCATTGTAGCAAAGAGTAATTTCTTCAGTGTTGTCACATGAAAAGATACAATAAAATATTTTCAAAAATGTGAGGGTGAACTCACTTTTGTGAGGTACTGTGTGTGTGTGTATATATATATATATATATATATATATATATATATATATATATATACGCCCATGCGTTTATCCATCCACATATATATGTGCATATATGTGTGTGTATATGTCCAGCCAGATCTGCCATAACAATAAGTTAAGTGTAGATATACCTTTCAATTTTGCTGCATTCGCTGCGCTGTATGTTGGGTATAGTATTATACGTTTCGGACTTCCAAGAGGTCTGCTATTTATTTTGTATGGAGAAAGAGCCTGATGATCTATGGCTAGTCTATATGGAGGCAGGGTATTATACCAGGTGATTGTTGGAATGCACCCCTCTAGAGAATCCTATTGCGGCAAGGCAGCAAAGCAGCAAACAAACGGCCGCCTAGAAAACATATAAAAACAAAAAAATACCAGATTTCTAAAAAAAGGAAGCCACAGAAATAGGTCTCCATCAAAAGATGGGATACCAGGCTAATATTGCCTACCTGTGCATCAGGGTTCCAAAGGGTTCAGTGTGAACTGCTCCTGTGATCGGTCGCCATAGAGGTAGATCAAATCTCTCTTTAAATTTATGGCCATAGATTGACCATGGGTCTGCCCCATGCAACAGGTGGGAAATCAGTTCACAAGGGCTGGTTCTCCTAACGCCAATCAGTAGGTCCCCTGGGTGTGCAGCGCACGGAGTCGCTCCATGCCCACATCCAAGGTGGTGGCACGCGCGGAGTGAAGTCATGCGTTACGTTCCCACCGACACGCATGGGCGGTAAGAACCTGAAGCTGCGACAGCTAAAGAGCGAGGAAGAATGGAGGATACAAGCCTCTTAGAAGGAATAGGCGCACGCATGAAACGCGCATGCGCCATTCCCGATAGCTGTCAGTGACAGGTGGGGCTAGATGGATAAGAGGAGTGGCAGAGGGGGGAGCCCTACCATGCATCCCAAAAATGTAATAAGATGCCGAGTGATCCAAGGGCCGGGGGGCTGGTGGTCACCCACCCAAATGACCCATGGGCCAGAATGGACCACGTGTGGCGGGAATGTATGAAGGGGGTAACGCACCAGACCAACCAACCAACCAAAAGAAAAGAGGGGGAACAAGGAGAACAAATAGGAAAGAGAGGAGGGGAAAAGAAAAAGAAGGGAAAAAAAAAATTGAGAAAAAGGCAGAAATGGGCATATACACGAATAAGGCACGGAACTATAAAATTATCCCACCGGGGTGTCATGGAGTGCATAATAAACAGCGCATAGTGAGCAGCAAACAGATGGAAATGGTTGAAAAATTGAATGGATGCATATGAAAAGGGAACACAGTGCTACAAGTAAATGACATCTGACAAAGAGAACTTTGCTTGGAAATCCCATTGATACCAAAAAGGGCTCAGTGGTACCAAGGTCGGGGTCCCAGAATCGATATCATAAGATGTATTTACTTTTCCATGCCTCCGGATATAAACCCCTTTAAGAAAGGTTTATAATTGACCGCCTTGTTGAGGCCTGGAAAGATAGTAGCTTTCAGGGAAACAAATCTATTTAATTCTCTCTGGAGGAGGGGCTTATTCCAATCCCCTCCTCTTAAGTTGGGGTGTATTTTTTTCCAGAGCTAAACAATGAATTTTTGGAAAGTGGCCATTGTGCAAAGCCATTACATGTCTTCCCAGAAAGAAGATCTGGGTTGCATCCCTTCATGCTCCAAATATGTTTGGACATTCTGGAACAGAACTCGACTTTGGTTTTTCCTACGTAGAATGATCCACACTCACATAGCAGAAGCAGAAGGTATACCACACCGTGTGTCTTACAGTTGGCGAAGTGCCGAGCCCTAAAGACTCTGCCATTGGGAAGTGTGCATGAGGGGCCCACATGTATTGACAGAAGCTGCAACCCCCACAGGTGTACGTCCCCTTGAGTTTACAAGGGTAACCCCTATCTTCTCCCCTGAATTTACTTCAAACAACGTGATCCCTGATAGAGATGGCACGTCTGAATGTGGTAGACGATGTTTGTGACCAAATCTACTCACACTCGGATCCATGTATTTCTGAATTGTATTCTCTATTTTGGTGTGTTGGTTAGAATACTTTACTAATTTTAGCTTCTAATTTGAAGGTTTTTCGTCTGAGCAGTTTCGCCTAGTCCATAAGTACTGACTTAATGTTATTGAGGTCATGAGAGGCCGTTGGATTAAAACTAGAGGCATGCAGGATGGAATTTCCTGCTGAAGGTTTTCGGAAGAGACGAGTTTGGATGGCACTGTCCTCACCCCGGAGAACCGTGACCTCCAAAAACGTTACCTCATGAGAATGGTAGGACCTGTTGAGTCTTGCCAGAAAAGCAGGCAACAACTCAACAGGTTCTTTCCAAATCATGAATACATCATTGATGTACCTCTGTGACATGGTAATGTGGTCATTGTACATCGTAAGCTGGTCATCAGCCATGAGGGAGCGCTCCCACTCCCCCAGGTACAGGTTGGCGTATGATGGGGCACAACATGTCCCCATTGCCATCCCCTGCACCTGGAGGTAGTTGGTGCCAGCAAAGGAAAAGAAATTGTGACTCAAAATAAAGTCACGGGACTGAATGATGAATTTGCTATAGGGAAAATCGTCCTCTAGCTGCGGGGACAAAAAGTGATGGATAGCAGCTAAGCCCAATGAGTGTGCAATTGAACTATACAATGCCTCCACATCAATGGTAACCAGAGTTGCATGTTCTGGTATGTAGAGACAATCCAAAATTTTAAGGAAATGGGTAGTATCCTTAATATAGGATGGAAGGCTGTTCACATAGGGCCTTAGGTGTTCATCTATTAGGCGGCTCATATTTTCGGCAATATAGCCATTGCCCAAGATAATAGGCTAACCCGGTGGGTCACTAGTGTCCTTATGTATCTTGGGGAGTGAGTAGAAAGTTGGAATTTTAGGAGGTTCTGTGCGTATAAATTTCCATGTTTTAACCGTTATGGTGCCGTTCATGAAAGCCACATCCACAAAATTATAGAATTTGGTATTGAATTTGTCTAACGTGCTGAATGGAATTGGGCAATACCGATTTCTGTTTTTAAGAATTTTCTTACACATAGTAGTATATTGGTCATTGTTCATAAGGACAATGTTCCCACCCTTATCGGATGGTTTGACAACCAAGGAATAATTATTGGACAAATCTTTGAGTACTTCTTTTTCCTTGGCTGTCAAATTGTCTCTATGTCCTGTTTTAGTTGATATTTTGTCAAGATCTCGGGATATGAGTTTCAGGAACGCCGCCACATTGGAATTTGAACTAGGCAGCGGAAACTCATCAGACTTCTTTTTGAATGTGGACTTGGGTTTGGGGATATCTTTGGGAGATTCGCTACCACATTTAGATAACAATTTTTCAATGTCGACACAGTCAATCAAATCTGTTTGGTAATTTTCCTCAAGAAGGGAAATTAGCTGATCAATGGCTTTACTTTCTTTATTGAGTTGTGTTGTTGTGTCAATGTTCTTGGTATACATATTTTTAAGCAAAAGTTTGCGTGTGAAGAAACAAAGGTCCTTGACCAGATTAAATTTGTCCTCGGGACAAAATCCCAAGCCGTTCATCAATATTTTTGCTTCGTGAGTAAGTGTGTGTGATGATAGATTGACCATGTTCCTTTTGATGTCAGTGTCAGCGTGTCCATCACCAATAACACCTAAGTGTCTGTCTGTGATTTTGTTGCTTTGTTCCCTTTTGGGAGCTGAGCGATTTGGAAAAGAAGAAGAAGAATTATTTTGAAAGATGGGTGCATGCAGTGTAGATGAGGTGCTCCTTCGATCTACAGCATGACGTGTATTAATATGTTTGTGTATATGTTCACAAGATGAGATAGAGGATAGTTCGCTCACTGCACCCATGTGAATTACCTGCCACCATAGATATAGAACACCCAGAAGTGTGTGGATTCCGTATTAGTTGTTGGTTATGTTCCAGCATTGATTTCTTAGCCAATTGGCCCTGTTGTTTCTCATTTTATCTCTGTCTCATTGGCTCTATGTCTAAAAGAAGATTGTAGTTGGGGGAGAGAAGCGTTGGAGGAAGAGTGTGATATATTGCTACCACATCCTCTGAATGGATTACCAGTTCTTTTAGATCTAGTATAGCTAGATTATAGGCTTTGCCCTGTCTAAATGCAGTCCTATCTCTCATGATTTTCTTTTCCTTTTTTTATCAGGATACTCTTATTAAAGTTGTCTATACGATCGATCATGGACTTTTCTCGCTCATTATATGATGCTTGAGATTGTAGTAGCCCAATAGTTTGATCCAGATCTTTGTCTAGGTCATTGATTTGTTATTTATAGGCCGCTATTAATTGCAGCATCCACTCTTTGGAGCATTTATTGTGCATGGGAAAACATTCTCAGAATCAGCACCATTTGTTTCAAAGGTAAGAAATATCTGGACTCTAAGACCAAAGGGATTTGTGCCTTCTCTTATATAATTTTCAAAAGATTGTATGTGCCAATGCAGTGATGACTTTTTTTCCAAGAGTTTACCCAAAAAGAAAAAATGAGAAGTAAGATCACATTCTAAACCTTCAGTTTGTCCAAAATTAGTCAAATACCCGGTCATGCGGGTGTCCCAATGTTTGCTTTTGACCTCTTGACGACCAGCCACCGTCAATTTACTGCTGCAGGTCGGCACGATCCTGCGGACCGTTGTAGCTATATGTCGGCTCGCAGGATCGGGATAGCAGGCGTGCCCACGACGCTGGAGGATACCACTCTCCCTCCCATCGTTGAGGCCCTTGTTATGTGGTTTGGTCCTTTTCTCCGGAAAAGGGACAGTTATACAAATATTGAACATATCATAGTATTAACTCGAGCTGTCATGGCTGAGTTAAAGTGATAGTTTATAGTAAGAAGTTAATGAGTGTTGTGTTATAAAAAATGGACATGTTTATTATTATAAGTTGGTAATTAATATAATACCAATAATAAAGGGTCCCGGCCATTCAAATCCATTGTAAAGTATTGGTCTATTACTGATTATTTATTATATAATTGTAAATGTAATTGTTCTGCATACGGTCCCATTTAAAAAACACTGTTAAGTGTAAACCCCACCTGAGTGACGTTAAATTTGCTAAAACATAGTGCAGCACAAACAATTTAAATTTTTTTTAAAACTGTGTTTGTTTTACCTTTTTTCATCCACTGTTGAACCTCAGCCTTACTGATCTCCTGTTGCCTGATTGCAGCCACTTCTTGTCTAATGATCTTTGAATGGCTTTTCTCGGGACGCGCATCCTAATGATAACTGTGGACCTTGCCGGTGTAATGTATGTTGAAACAGCCAATTGTAGTCTCAATCAGTATATTATACTTTAGTGATATATATATATTTTAAGATAATTAATACAGCTCAAGTTATGCTATGTATAAAATGTAATCCCATTTCTGTAGAACATATTGGACAGCTATGGCTTCAATGCACCTGCACATCCACTTTCTGATGACAGTTGTCTTTAAGTACATCTGCCACTGGTATAAATGAATCCAGGCCAGTTGCAATGTCTGTAAATACATGTACACATATGCAGTTATCCAATTGCTGGTGATAGCTGCAGACAAAGATGAGCTGATCCCCTGTGTACGTTCTCAGATCAGATCAGCCTCATTAGACCTTTTCTAGCTACAAGACCAGAATTCTAAAATTTCACATAAATATTTTCTTCATATACTGTATCTGGCATTTTGCACAATTCGAGAAGATCCTTTAAAATGCATGTCATCTTGGGTAATTGACACACTTATTGTAAGAACATCAGACAGGGAAAAGGAACCTGATCTGGAGGATTTGGTAAACAAATCTCTCCATAGCAACCTCTTTCATGTCTGCACTAGAGAACCGGAGGGAAAATAGAGAATATTTCCCTGATTTCCTCTGCTGAAATCATTAGTGACGCTCAGCTTTTCTCCTGAGTTGGGAAGTACCAGATGCCACCAATTAAACACATTTGTCACAGTCTCAATTATTAGATGTTTCTCCAAAACACAAGCAATGAGAGAAGAGCTGATTCTAAATACCTCAGCATCATCACTATGCCAAGTGTTGGCCAGTGTTCATATGACATTGCTAAGATGCCATATGTCATTGATAGGAATATTTAAATAGTAACAGGGACACAGCAGTTTTTATGTTGAGGTTTATTAATTTGGTCCTGTTAAAGTACATTCTGTAAGGGAATGTCACCCATGAAAACAAAGTCTTTTATTCTACTGCAAGCTTACACTTGTAATTACTTCAGTATTTCAAGGACGCTAATGTGCGCTGTTTTTTTACTGTTATCTATGTAGAAAGCTTCATGATTCATGCAAAGTTTACTAGAAATTTCCATAGGTCAATTTCTCAGGTCTTCTAGTGTATAGGCTGATAGTTGACCTCCACTCATTGAAACAGTGACACTTTCCAAATATAGGAGCTACCGATAGAATTCTACTATTTGCACTATGCCTGGTTGAGACTCTCATGACCAAAACAGCAGTGATTATGACTATTCTGTCCTTAAGATCTGGTGGCTTGTCACTCTCGATGGAAGAGGAGTGTTTGAATCAAGCAAGAGGTTTACGAAAGTAGAAAAGCTTTGAGGGAATGAATAGCTATACATATATATATATATATATATATATATATATATATAGCTATACATGTATATATTTTTTTCTTTACTATGGGCAGGACTAAAAAAAATTATTTTAACAGATTTGTATGAAATATTATATATGAATAATTTGTTCATACCCAGCCAGAAGGTGGAGCTTCAGGCCCTTTTTGACAGGTTTGCCAATCTGGCCTTACCTGCTTTGCAAAAAAAAAAATAAAAAAAATTCTGTGTAGACAGCTCTATATCCCAAGCTTAAATTTACACACAAAACTAAATAAGTTAGAAGACTGATTTACCCTCACATTTACACTATTCATAGGTTGTCACAATAAAGTTTTCTTTAATAAGACCACTTGGACTAATCAAGTGATTAGGGCTAGACACAGATGGCGACTCTCACACACCAGTATGGCTTAGGTTAAACTTTCAATGGGATGTAAGTCATTTGGGTTAATCCATTTATTCCTTTTCATATTTCTCCCATAATATGGGCTTCCATTTAGACCATTATACATTTTCTTTATATGCTTTTACATCTTTTACAGATATTTGTAGCATCCGCTCCTAATGAGTCATATTTATTGACGAGCTTCAGAGGATGCAGCCTCTATTCTACACATGGCTTTATCAATATCTAATTTCCATCCAATATGGTTTTACTTTATTACACCCATGTACATTGTACATTTGTTTTTATGACATGTTTAATTAGATTTTCATAGTATGGTCCAATTCATGTGCAATTTTTATTTTTTGATATCCATGTTGTGTTCAACATACCAAAGGATCATTACCTTTATGTACTTACCAATTGCTATGGGTCTTCATTGTCCATGTCTATAAATATGTCATTACCTCTTACATTTGTGTTATTGCCTGCCATTTAAAGTCCCAAAACGTATTATTTATTTTTGTAATCAAGTGATTAAAGCATGGCCTTGCCACATAACACTCAGCAAAACGTAGTTAAAATGTGTCAGTTTCACCAAAACAATGGATTGGGTAATGTCATGGATGTGGTTGGGAGATAACTTAATGACTTTGGACTTGTAGCGACTGGCAAGGGTGTGCATGTACTCGAAGGAGTTTGGCACACTGTGGAAGCAGCTAAGAATTAACTGTCATGCTGCAGTGTTACAGACCATTAAATCTTTAGCCACCATTCATCCCCTTATGAGGAATAGTAGAACTGTCATAATTCATAGCAGTGTTAGAAGACTGCCACCAGATGCAGACCACTTAGATCATGTGTGCTTCCTATCACTGGTGAAGTTCTAGGCTACAGCTGGCCAGTGAAACTGGTTAATGAGTCTGTTATAGGTGGAACATTTGACCACCAAGTGTACTCTTGTTATTTCTGGGGGTCATCTGCACCAAAGCAGGTGTCGTTTCTACAGTATGTCTGCTTTGAGGATCCTGGATACTTATAAACCCGGTCACAGCAGCACGGCACAGGATTTTGGAGTATCTAAACATTTCATCATGATGCTTTTTAAAGACACCTGCAGTAAAGAACGTCATTCACCCATACAGGTCTATTGGAGGCTGCGGGTGGTGTTCTTGTGATCTGGTCTTTCCTAACATTTTTTTTTCCACATGTAATTAGTATACTTATAATGTTACACTGCATAGCGGAAACAGAATAATAAATGGTGACATAATGATTATCATGCTTGTTTTCATTAAGTATTATTAATATGGACAAGCCATTTAAGAGAAATCATTAACTGAGCAGAATGTAGATGAAGAATAGTTTAATTAGGAAATGTCATCCTCTTTTATTATGTGACACAAGAGCTGCCTATTCAGTTATAGGCTGCTTGTTAAAAAAGATGAGCTATATAATCCTACAAGATGTTTTATTGGAGGCAGAAAGTCACTACAATTCATTTCTAAAAGATTATTCCTTTAATCATCCTATATAGTGACTGAGCTTTCCTGCCCCCGTGAAAATAACCTGATACATATTCATTTCCTATAAGAGGTTCAGACTTAAAAGGGATCTTTTCTATCAATAATCCTATTCAGTGCCAGTTAAATGTATAGTGAAAAAAAAAACTATTACAATTTTGGTATTCAGTAAGACTAAGAAAAAAGGGGTAAAGAAAAGCACTGTCCATTGCAACCAATTAAAAGGTTATAAAATTGAGATGTAGTAGTAGTACAGACCATTTTATTTCCATTTTTGGGGCTTGTCCACACATACCTTTCTTCCACTCACTTCGGCTATCAGGGAGGAATAGAAAAAAGAACTATGTAAGCTTACACGGACAGGGCTGAAGGGCTGTGTTGTCACAGTAATGTTTCCATCTGGCAGAAGCATAAGTGGCAGAAGCATAACATGCACAGATAAGGGCCAAGCTGGAACATAGAAGCAACATTTGGCATAGACCAAACACCAACCTAAGCTTGTGGCTCTCTCAGCCCACAATACAACAGTGTTTATTGTCTTCGTTGCTAAAGTGATAAAAATAATAATATCTTGATTGAAACAGGCATGGAAGCTGAAAGCATTTTTTTTAGACATGCATTTTCTTTTGGCAAATGGCAGGCTTGCCAGATTGTCAGTTTGGACTTGTAACAGAAAGATGAACATTTTGCCAATGAGCTATAATAATAAAATACACAGTGCCTTGCAAAAGTATTCACCCCCCTTGGCTTTTTACCCATATTATTACAATACAGCCTTTAATTCAATGTTTTTTAAATCTGAATTATATGTGATGGATCAGAACACACTAGTCTAAGTTGGTGAAGTAAATTTAGAAAAATATATACATAAAACTATTTTTCAGAAATAAAAAAAATGATAATTGGCATGTGCGTATGTATTCACCCCTTTGTTGTGAAGCCCATAAAAAGCTCTGGTGCAACCACTTACCTTCAGAAGTCACATAATTAGTGAAATGATGTCCACCTGTGTGCAATCTAAGTGTCACATGATCTGTCATTACATATACACACCTTTTTTAAAGGCTCCAGAGGCTGCAACACCTAAGCAAGAGGCACCATTAACCACACACTGCCATGAAGACCAAGGAACTCTCCAAACAAGTAAGGGACAATGTTGTTGAGAAGTACAAGTCAGGGTTAGGTTATAAAAAAATCTGAATCTTTGATGATCCCTAAGAGCACCATCAAATCTATCATAACCAAATGGAAAGGACATGGCACAACAGCAAACATTCCAAGATACGGCCGCACACCAAAACTCACGGACCGGGCAAGGAGAGCATTAATCGGAGAGGCAGCACAGAGACCTAAGGTAACCCTGGAGGAGCTGCAGAGTTCCACAGCAGAGACTGGAGTATCTTTACATAGGACGACAATAAGCCGTACGCTCCATAGAGTTGGGCTTTATGGCAGAGTGGCCAGAAGAAAGCCATTACTTTCAGCAAAAAACAAAATGGCATGTTTTAAGTTTACGAAAAGGCATGCGGGAGACTCCCAAAATGTATGGAGGAAGGTGCTCTGGTCTTTTTTTTTTTTTTTAATTCTTTATTTATTTCAAAGTTTCAAATACACACATTATACTACAATATTACATTTAACCCTTCCCCCCCATCCCTCCCTTCCCCCCTCCCCCCTCCCCCGCCTCTACCCCGCAACCTCTTCCCCGGGACCTCTGTTTGATTCTAACCGTCCAATTGTTTAATCGTAAAAGTATCTTTACTATCTAGATATCTCCTCATAATATCTCCATGTCTTTTTGAAGTCCTCCCAGCTGGTCCATTTATCTCCCCCTTTACTCTGTTTGTCCTCGTCTTCCCCCCCCCCCATTCTGCGCTCTCTCTTCTTTGCTGAGTATTAACCCGCATGAACCATTCCCAAATTTGCGGACTATCTACTTCCATCCACTTTTTGGGAATCAAGTTCTTTGCCTCATTTAATAGAGTGGGGATTATTGAGTTTCTGTACTGCCTCATGGGCATCTCTGTCCCATGGAACAGTACCACCCATGGATCCTCAAGAACGTCTTTTCCTGTTATAATTTTAATTAATGCGAGGATATGTTTCCAGTACCTTTTTATAGCCGGGCACTCCCACCATATGTGTGACATCGTTCCTATACCACCGCATCCTCTCCAACATGTAGGGGATTTATCTCTTTGTATTTTGCTCATTTTTACCGGGGTTAAATACCACCCCATAAGGCATTTATAATTAACTTCTGTGGTCTGACTATTCACTGCAGTCCCGTGTATTAGGTTTAAAATCCTATCACATCTGTTTATCGTGCAGGGAATCCCCAACTCCTCCTCCCATCGTTTGACACCTGGAGGGATACCCCCGCACCCCTCCTGTATTAATATTTTGTATATCCGTGACACATTGTGTCTAGTGGAAGGATTCATACAAATTTTCTCCATCATTGTAAGGTTCTCCCCGCCTCGGATTGGCTGTGACAATCCCCCCACGAAGTATTTCAACTGGATATATCTCCAAGTGTCAAGCGACATTAACTCCTTATTCTTCCTCAATTCGTGAAAAGTGCATAATTTACCTCTATTTGTGATATCCCTTAAACGTGCATCTCCTTTTTTAATCCAATTACCCCAGTGTTTACTCCTCCCAGGTTCAAAAAAAAACGTTGTCTTTTAAATTTATCAAGGGGGAGTTATAATCCCATTTTTTTTTTCTGTGAAGCCAATCCCAAATTTTCAAAGTGACTCGTGTAATTTCATGTGTTTCTTCAGAAATTTCCCTAAATTTTGGTGGGTTCCATATTATGTGACCCCAGTTTCTATTACTAAGTGCGTTTTCTATATCCACCCATCTCTTTCTTATTCCCCGAAGGTGCTCTGGTCTGATGAGACTAAAATTAAACTTTATGGCCATCAAAGAAAATGCTATGTCTGGTGCAAACCCAACACATCACATCACCCAAAGAACACCATTCCAAAAGTGAAACATGGTGGTGGCAGCATCATGCTGTGGAGATGTTTGTCAGCAGTCGGGACTGGGAAACTGGTCAGAGTTGAGGGAAAGATGGATGGTGCTAAATACAGGAATATTCTTAAGCAAAACCTCTACCACTCGGTGTGGGATTTGAGGCTAGGACGAAGGTTCACCTTCCAGCAGGACATTGACCCCAAACACACTGCTAAAGCAACACTTGAGTGGTTTAAGGGGAAACATGTAAATGTGTTGGAATGAACTAGTCAAAGCCCAGACCTCAATCCAATAGAAAATCTGTGGTCAGACTTAAAGATTGCTGTTCACAAGCGCAAACCATCCAACTTGAAGGAGCTAGAGCAATTTTGCAAGGAGGAATGAGCAAAAATCCCAGTGGTAAGATGTGGCAAGCCCAAAGCGATTTGGAGCTGTGATGGCTGCAAAAGGTGGCTCTACAAAGTATTGACTTCGGGGTGGGGGGGGGGGGGTGAATAGTTATGCACATTTACTTTTTCTGTTATTTTGTCCTATTTGTTGTTTGATTCACAATAAAAGAAAAAAAAACAATCCATTTTAATTCCAGGTTGTGAGGCAACTAAACATGAAAAATCCCAAGGGGGGGTAGGGGAATGGGGTGGGGTGTGGGGGTGGGGGGGGTTTGGGGTGGTGATAGGAGGGGTGCCGTGTGTAATGGGGGTGTGGTGGTGAAGGTGGGTGAATGGGGTGTGGGGGGTGGGGGGTGGGTGGGTTTGGGGGGGTGGTGGGGCGGGAGGGGGGCGTGTGAGGTAGTGGCGTGGTGGGTGTGGGGTGGAGGGGGTGGTGAGGAGGGGAGTGGTGACACCGGGTGTGGGGGTGGTGGGAGGGTGGTCGGGGGAGGTGAAGTGTGATGTGGGGTGAGGGGTGGGTGTGGGGTGGTGGTTGAAGGGTTGGTGGTGGGGGGTGTGACGGTGGTGGTGGGGTGGTGAGGTGGGGGAGAGGAGGGAGTGGGTGGGGAGGTGGGGGTGTTGGTGGGTGAGTGGTGATTGGTGGCATAAGAAAAACATCTTCAAAGTTGTTGGCATGTTCTTTAAATTAAATGATTCAAATCCTCAAACAATCCATATTAATTCCAGGTTGTGAGGCAACAAAACATGAAAAATCCCAAGGGGGTGAATACTTTTGCAAGGCACTGTATGACTTATGCCGTGTACACACGATCGGACTTTCCCGCGGGATTGTCCACTGGGCCTTCGACTAACTTTTTTTCCCAAAAGTCCGGCGGACTAGGTTTTAAGTTTTGTTTTAAAATTGTCCGCTGAACTTGGCAGTCCGGCGGACAATACGGCCGTCTGTAGTATGGTCCGGCAGACCAAAAAGGACGCATGCTCAGTAGCAAGTATGTCACGGACTCTAGTCTAGTGTTCTAGTCCCGTCGTACGTGCTGTACATCATCGCGTGAACCGCTGGACTTTTAGCGTGATCGTGTGTGGTCAAGTCCGTTCGCTTTCAAGTCCGGCGAAGCCCAGCTGGAAAGTCCGGCGGTTTGTCCGCCGAACCTAGTCTGGCGGACAAAGTCCGATCGTGTGTACGCGGCATTGGACTGCACAATCGCTAAACAAAAAATTGTTAGTTCAGCCTAGCACCAGAATAATGCTTTGTTGGAAAACAATTTTTATTGCTGATTATATTTCTGCTTTTGATGACAAAACTCCATACTGTTACATGTCTGTCATGGGCAATTTGCTTAACAAATTTGAGAAAAATAAATATATGTGGCTTGAGCACTTCTTCAGAGAACCTTTACAACATGAACCAAGATGACTTACTCTATAACGGAGGTTCTTCAGAATAGCTGAATAGTCATTAATGAAGTTGTCTTAATTTGCTGAGTTCATTAAAGCGGTTCTGCACTCTGAAAAAAAAATTTTTTTTTTAGGATGTAATATAAAGTGTGCTTACCTTTATTAGGGGACTCACCTGTTCCATCTTCCATCTCGATCGCCGCCGGTTTTCGTCCGATGAAGTTCCTCGTCTTCTTCTTTAGTGCTGGGGGCCATCTTGCCTGTGGGCATGTGAAACACCCACAGGAACTTTAGATGGCCCAGCATGCACTGCCGTTACTCGCGCGTGCGCAGTAACGGCTCATCTGCCGAGATCTCACGAGATTTCGGCAGATGCGGCCGAAATCTCGGGAGATTTCGGAAGATGTGGCCGAAATCTCGCGAGATTTCGGAAGATGCCCGCACTGACTCCTGGGATCAATGACACCAGATCCCAGGAGACAGTGCGGCGTGACGACGATCGACGCAAGACCCCGCCCGCCGCCGCAGAGGGAGAAGACCGGAAGTCTTCAATTACAAGGTAAGTAAAAAAAAAAAAAAAAAAAAAAAAATTTCATTTAGTACTCTTTGCCTGATTTGGAAGGCAAAGAGATTTACTAAATGAAATGAGTGCAGAACCGCTTTAATATTTAGTAATATAGAAGATAAAATTGCATAAGTGCCTTGGTAATATATATGTACATATTATTCTTAAAGTTGACCTAAACACAAAAAGTAAAAGTTTGATATGTTATACAGAAAATCTGGAAATGTTAATTGTGCCTAAAGCTGGCCATACATAGATCAAAATTCAGCCAGCTCAGTAGGGTCCGGCTGACTTTCGATCGGTGTATTGGCAGGCTGATTGCACCCAAGTCGATCCATCGATCGACTTGGGTACACCCAGCCTGTCTGATTTTTTACATACAGTTACTATAGCTGCTAGCAGTAATCATCCCCATGCCCCCTTGTCAGCAGAACAGTGCTGCAGGAGGCAGTGTTGATGGGGGAATTAAGCAATTTTCTTTCCTTTCAACCGTGGTGGAAGTAAATGGAAGTAAATTGAATCATTAATGGTCTTGCCTAAGTAGTACCCTGAAAATGTATCTTTTGCCTGAAATTCCCTGAAGTGCAAGGACCTTTCTGCTTTTTTCATTATGGGAATACCATTCCTGCTGCTTAAGGGACATAACATACAGTCAGTAGGATGTATCCCTTGTGCCGATGCCTCTTCTGTAGAAATCTTCCACTGTTAATGCCCCCCCATTCTGCGAGCATAATCTTCTTGTGAGTTGGAGGTTGATACAACTATGGGACTATCACAGGCTCTCATCAAAAAGCCTGGCCTGCTCCATTCATAGATGCTGCAAGCATAAATTGTGCCACACGTAAATTATTGTCCCAAATGAAGTGAGAGAAATATTTCTAAATCCATCATTCACAGTTAACTCTAAACTGATAACCTGTAAAGACCTTTTCAACGTCACCAAGACAGAATTTTGTGTACTATATTTTTTCACGATTTCATAGGTGCATGCAATTTTAAAGGCTTGATATCTTTGGTATCTTTTATATTTTACAAAAAATTGGGTAGTATATTGTGTTTGTTTGCACTTAAGTTCATTTTAGTGCATTTTTTATGAAAATATGCATTTATTAAACAGTTGCACAAATATCTTTCGACATAAAAAATTACAACTAGCATAATGTTTTTCATGGTCTCTATTTCAGAAAATATTAAATTATTTGAGGGTTTAGGGTAAGTTCCAAACAAAATACAGATTGAACATGTACGAAAAATTTAAAAATTGCCCCAGTAGAGAAGTGGTTTAAGGGTAGATTTTAAGAGGGCTGCAGTAGTCAGAATACACAGCTTTGACTGGTTTTATTTAATAGTGAATGATTGTATAAAACCTAAAATAAATAAGAAGAATAAAGAAGCCCTGACATCAATTGGAAATATTTTCTAGCAGGATTTCAGAACTGCTTTATATTGCATTTTGGTGAAGTGTTTTTATCCACTTTTCACATGGCCAATATACAAATGGCCGGGTGGATGTTCTCCTGTTCCAGGAGGCCGTGTCCTTATGTCCTCCCAGAAGTGCCCACCTCACATGTTCCCTGGGGTACGCATCTGCTATCGCTGTGTCCAGCCAGACACAATGAATCAATCGATCATGGTGCTGGGCTGCTGTAAGCAGCCCTGGTACCATATGATCACTGTGACCAGTCACAGCGATCACATGTACAGTAGTAAGCAAGGCTGAGTCTTTTACAAAACTCACTATGCCATTCAGAAATTACCTAGGAGTTTCCTTTCAATACTGGGTAATTTTGTGGGTGTTTCCACTGTCTTGGTATCAGGAACTAAAGTACTCACCGAGGCCAAGATGCCGAGAGCGGTTGCCCTTGCTACTCAGCGCCCACTGTCCCTGAAGGTGGTACAGGGGACGGTTGGCACCAAGAGGCACAAGCCACCTGTTGAGTGGTGGCTAGGCGTGGATCCAGGTATAGTAGGGTAGAAGCTGGAAGACTGGCTGAGGCTCCAACACTGATGGATAGACAGGCAGCAGGCTGAGGATCAAACACAAGGTTAATCAGGCACAAGTTAGAGGGTCAAACACAGGTGGGCAAGTCCAGGTAGAATGGTCAGGCGTAAGCAGGAAGGTCGAGGCAGGCTGAGGGTCAAGTCCTGGTAAACAGGAGTGGAAGTCCGGTATGCAGGCCGAGGGTCAAACACAGGAGACAGACGGTAATCCGGGTAAGCAAGCCAAGGGTCAAGGTTGGAGAAGGTAGAGAGGTCAAAGACAATCCGGGTCGGCAACTGGTAGGCAGGTAGATCAAGCAGGCACAGGTACAAGGACAAGGGAACAGCTGACAGACGAACCAGCGTCTGTTTGGGTGCAGAGGCCTCTCTTTTATAGGCCGGCTGGAGGTCACATGGGGCGTGCGCTAGTGCGCCGCTCAGCTGGGCCGCGAGCGTGCGTGCGCCACCACAGCGTCCCTCTATCTCTTACTATGCGCCGCAGCGCCGGACCTGTGCGCCTAGGGCGCGCGGCGCACAAGGTCTCTGATAGTGCCCCCCCCTGAGGGGCGGACTCCGGACGCCAAGACTATCCATTAGTTCGGGGTGTTCCTGCTGGAAAATCTTGATTAGCCTTGGTGCATGGAAATTTCCCGATGGCTCCCAGGAGTTATCCTCTGGCGGATACCCCTTCCATTTCACTAGGTATTGTAGCTGACGACCCACCTTCCTGCACCCTAGAAGTGATTCCACCTCGAATTCTTCCATACCATCGATTGTGACGGGTGGTGGAGGCGGTTCCTCTCTGTTTGGGAAGGGACTTGGGACCAAAGGCCTCAGTAGAGATGCATGAAAAACAGGATGTATTTTGTATGCCTTAGGTAGAGAAAGCTCAAAGGCCACGGGATTCACTGCCTTTTTGACCTCAAATGGCCCAATAAATTTGGGACCCAGTTTCCGTGAAGGGCAAGAGAGCCTGAGATGAGCCGTTGACAACCACACCTTTTCTCCGACTTTGAAATGAGGGTTCTCCCTCCTTCCCCTGTTGTGATACCTTTCGTATCCCTCTTGAGCCTGTTGCATAGTCTCCTGGAGTTTTTGGAAATTGGTTTGAATAGCCTCTAGTCGTTCTTGTACAGCAGGAACTGGTGATTCAGGAAACAAGTTTGGGAGGAATGATGGGTGGAAGCCACAATTTGCCCAGAAGGGAGTTTGGTTGGTGGCTGAGTGGGAGGAATTGTTGTACGCGAATTCTGCGTATGCCAGCAGGGAGGACCAGTCATCTTGTGCAGAGGAGCAGAAGCAGCGTAAATATTGCTCGAGCGTTTGGTTGGTACGCTCCGTTTGGCCATTGCTCTGTGGATGGTAGGCCGAGGAAAGACAGGCCTTAATTCCCAAGGTTTTGCAGAGTTCCTTCCAAAACTTGGAGGTGAATTGTGAACCTCTGTCAGAGACAATGCTCCTGGGAACCCCATGGAGCCTGACGACCTCTTTAATAAAAATGTTGGCAGTCTCAAGGGCAGAGGGAGTACCAACCATGGGCAGGAAGTGGCCCATTTTAGACAGCCGATCAACCACTACCAGTATGGTGGAAAAGCCTTCTGAG
Organism: Lithobates sylvaticus; assembly: GCA_028564925.1. NCBI lineage: Eukaryota > Metazoa > Chordata > Amphibia > Anura > Ranidae > Lithobates > Lithobates sylvaticus. Next base: position 539,753,135 of record CM053027.1, on the reverse strand, counting down.
GGGGGTAGTTCCACAATAAAGTCCATTGAAATGTCCGCCCATGGGCGTTCCGGGATGGGTAATGGCCTCAATAACCCCCAGGGCTTGGTTTTAGGACCCTTGTTTCGTTGGCATGGGACACAGGAAGAGATGTAGGTACGGCAGTCCTGCCTCCAGCCTGGCCACCAGAAGGTGCGTGAGATAAGTTCAGCTGTCTTTCGGTTTCCGAAGTGACCTGCCAGTTTGTGGTCATGGAGAGTCTTCGAGACCAGAATAGGTCTTCACGTTTCTCTAGGGTAGACACAATGGGGTCCTGGCAATGTGCTGAGGCAGTGAGGAGAGAAGTAGATAGATCTACTGGAGTAAGAAGCAGAAAATTTTGGGGGGCCAAAATGGTACTTGGTTCCGATACTTGAGAGGATTCCGGGGAGATTCGGGAGAGTGCATCTGCTTTGCCGTTTTTGGACCCCGGCCGGTAGGAGATGTGGAAGGTGAACCTTGAAAAAAAAAGTGCCCAGCGGGCTTGACGGGGCCTCAACCGTTTGGCGGTACGTAAATATTCGAGGTTCTTATGATCAGTAAAAATAGTAATTGGGTGGGTTGCCCCCTCGAGAAGGTACCTCCATTCTTCCAAAGCGGCTTTAATGGCCAGTAACTCACGATCACCGACATCATAATTTCTTTCGGACGGGCTCAATTTCCGGGAGGCAAAGGCCACTGGGTGAAGGAGGGCTTTTGGCCCGTGACGTTGTGAAAGGATGGCACCTGTGGCTGATTCTGAGGCGTCTACTTCTAGTAAAAAGGGAAGTAGAGGGTCCGGATGTCGTAGAATGGGAGCAGAGGTGAAGAGGGTTTTTAATTTGGTGAAGGCATCCTGGGCTTCCTGGGACCATTGGAAACGGCCATGCTGTTGGGTTAGGCGGGTGATGGGAGCAACAATAGTAGAGAACCCGATGATGAACCTCCGATAAAAATTAGCAAACCCAATGAAACGTTGGACGGCCTTTTTGTCCTTGGGGGCTGACCATTCTTCTACTGCCTTGCCCTTTTGGGGATCCATTGCAGTGCCTTTGGTAGAAATGATAAATCCCAAAAACTGTACAGTAGTCTTCTCAAATTCACACTTCTCGGCCTTAAGGTATAGTTGATGGGTTCTAAGGATGGTAAGTACTCTCCTAACGTGTTTCCGATGCAGATCCAGGGTGGCTGAGAAAATGAGGATATCATCCAAGTATACGACCAAGAAGTCGTCCAGGTGCTCCCTAAAGATGTCATTCACCAGATGTTGAAAAGTGGCTGGAGCATTGCACAGGCCAAATGGCATCACTAAATATTCATAATGGCCAAACCTGGACCTGAAGGCTGTCTTCCACTCATCACCTGCGCGGATCCTGACAAGATTATAGGCGCCCCTTAAGTCGAGCTTGGAAAAAACTTTAGCCGAACGGAAACGTTGGAGGAGCTCAGGAATTAGAGGTAATGGGTACCGGTTTTTTACTGTAATTTTATTCAGCTCCCTATAGTCGATACAGGGTCGGAGTGACCCATCCTTCTTCCCCACAAAAAAAATGCCAGCCCCGGCCGGAGAGGTAGAGGGCCGAATGAAGCCCTTTTCAAGGTTTTCGTCGATGTAGATTTTCAACGCCTTTAATTCAGTTTCAGATAACGGAAATATGCGCCCGAAAGGAATCTCGGAGCAGGGGGGTAGTTCAATGGGGAAGTGATAAGCCCGGTGAGGTGGTAGGTGGTCGGCCTTCTTTTTATCAAACACATCCTTGAAGTCCTGGTAGACTGGCGGAATGTGCTGGAGGTTCTCCGGTGCCGAGATGACTGCCAGATGGCAGCTCGGAGCTGGGGAGATGCAATGTTGGTAGCAGTAGGGAGAAGAGAAGGAGACCTCCTTCCGGTCCCAATGGATTTGGGGATCATCGGCCTGTAACCAGGGGAGTCCAAGGATGATGGGAAACATCAGGGAGGAAATCAGATCGAATCGTAACAGTTCCTGGTGACCGGAGTCTGTAGTGGTGAGGATAGGTGGAGTCTCCTGGACTACTGGTCCTGAGTGTGGAAGTGACCCGTCAGCCAAGTGAACCAGTAAGGGTCTTTCTTTATTTAAACAAGGGATATGCCATTCGTTGGCGATGGAGATGTCCAGGAAACAACTGCAGGCACCCGAATCAATTACGGCCGGTAGCCGAATCTTCTTTCCCGCCAGCTGTAGGGAGACAGAAAGAGTCACGTAAGCCTGGACAAGGTTAATGGTTTGACAGTTCATAGTAGGTTGAGGTGGCAACTTACTGGGCCGGATGGGACAGTTCAGTAGGTAGTGTCCGGAACCCCCGCAGTAGAGGCACAGATTAGATCTGCGTCTGCGCTGTCTTTCTTCCTGGGAAAGCCGGGGGCGAACTAAGCCTAGTTGCATGGGCTCCCCCTCCGGAGCCGGTGTGCCTGGAGAAAAGGAGGTGGCAGGGTATGCAGGCGGAGCCCTAGGGGGTACCCACATTGGTCGGGGATTTTGTAGGCGCTCGGAACGCCGTTCCCGCAAGCGTCGGTCCAGTTTGGTGGCCAGTTGGATTAACTCCTCCAGGGTTGTGGGGGTCTCAACACGAGCCAATTCATCCTTGAGGGTCTCGTTCAGCCCCAGCCGATATTGATAACGGAGGGCTGCCTCATTCCAGGTAGTGTCGGCCGACCACTTGCGGAATTCCGCCGTGTAGTCCTCCACTAGCCTTTTACCCTGGGAGAGGGTATGTAGGGTGGCTTCGGCTGTGGCAGAACGCTGGGGATCATCATAAAGTTGGCCCATTGCTTCAAAGAAGGAGTCTACGGTGTTTAACAGGGGGTTCCTCTGCTCCATGAGGCCGTGGGCCCAGGTCTGGACTTCCTCTGATAGCAGTGACATGATAAATCCTACTTTTACAATCTCTGAAGAGAAGGTTCGGGGCTGTAAGGCAAGGTATAAGGTGCAGGCGTTTTTGAAGGACCTGAACTTCCTGCGATCACCTGAAAATCGCTCAGGTACTGGTACCTTGGGTTCGGGTACAGCCATCATCATGGCAGGTGGAGCTTGGGCTTGTGGTGCAGAACTTCCACTGGCTGATCCAGGAGCTGGGCTTGCTGGAAGAGAAGCAGCTGCCAACTGTTGGAGGCGGCTGTCCACTTGTACATAGCCTTCTTGCAGTTTTTGTACAGCTTCCATGAGGGCAGATACCTGTTGGCATAGCATCTCCAGAGGAGATCCCGCTCTGTTGGCCTCTGTCATGGCTGGTTCGTACTATCAGGAACTAAAGTACTCACCGAGGCCAAGATGCCGAGAGCGGTTGCCCTTGCGACTCAGCGCCCACTGTCCCTGAAGGTGGTACAGGGGACGGTTGGCACCAAGAGGCACAAGCCACCTGTTGAGTGGTGGCTAGGCGTGGATCCAGGTATAGTAGGGTAGAAGCTGGAAGACTGGCTGAGGCTCCAACACTGATGGATAGACAGGCAGCAGGCTGAGGATCAAACACAAGGTTAATCAGGCACAAGTTAGAGGGTCAAACACAGGTGGGCAAGTCCAGGTAGAATGGTCAGGCGTAAGCAGGAAGGTCGAGGCAGGCTGAGGGTCAAGTACTGGTAAACAGGAGTGGAAGTCCGGTATGCAGGCCGAGGGTCAAACACAGGAGACAGACGGTAATCCGGGTAAGCAAGCCAAGGGTCAAGGTTGGAGAAGGTAGAGAGGTCAAAGACAATCCGGGTCGGCAACTGGTAGGCAGGTAGATCAAGCAGGCACAGGTACAAGGACAAGGGAACAGCTGACAGACGAACCAGCGTCTGTTTGGGTGCAGAGGCCTCTCTTTTATAGGCCGGCTGGAGGTCACATGGGGCGTGCGCTAGTGCGCATGCGTGCGCGCCGCTCAGCTGGGCCGCGAGCGTGCGTGCGCCACCACAGCGTCCCTCTATCTCTTACTATGCGCCGCAGCGCCGGACCTGTGCGCCTGCGCACTAGGGCGCGCGGCGGACAAGGTCACTGATACTTGGGGCTCCAGGACCTCCAAAAATGTGATAGGTAGTCTGGAAATTAAGTAAAGATTAGAATAGTTGGTAGAGCAGGCCTTGCATTTGACATATATAGGCTCAAACAGCTCAATACTGGGAGATCATCAACCCCTAAATGTATAGAAAAATGGAACAAAGAAGAAAGTGGGCATGCAAGGATGGTCTCTCAGAATATCCATATGAATAAGTGACATACGTAGTATAAAAAATCCATCATTTTATTACAAAACTCTTAAAAATTGTGTGCATTAAATAAAAGCAACTTAACATTGATCAACCATAGGTACAGAAGTTAGGGCAACTATCAGAGGTAATTAGAACTTTATCTTCCTATGCGTTTCGGGGTCGTAACTAGTCAGGTAGGCAGGAAATTAGAAGCGTGATTTATGCGTAATTTATGCTCCTTGACAATCCAAAAAATCCTTGCACGTGCTCAACGTCATATCTAGAGGTTGTCTTTGGGTAATAGACGAATGAGTGCTGCCAGCATTGCAGCCTAGGTTGAAGGGGTGGCGGGGTCAGCCTGTCAGTGCTCAGACTATACGCCACACACGCATCAAATTTGTCTGCATGGCTGTCGTCCCAGAGGAAGCCTCTTCTAAAGATGATGCACAAGAAATTCCGCAAACAGTTTGCCGAAGACAAGCAGACTAAGAACATGTATTACTGTCCTGTCCTGTGGTCTGATGAGACCAAGATAAACTTATTTGGTTCAGATGGTGTCAAGCGTATGTGGTCGCAACCAGGTAAGGAGTACGAAGACAAGTGTGTCTTGCCTACAGTCGAGCGTGGTGGTGGGAGTGTCATGGTCTCGGGCTGCTTGATTCCTGCCGACACTGGGGAGCTACAGTTTATTGAGGGAACCATGAATGCCAACATGTACTATGACATACTGAAGCAGAGCATGATCCCCTCCCTACGGAGACTGGCCTGCAGGGCAGTATTCCAACATGATAACGACCCCAAACACACCTTCAAGATGACCACTGCCTTGCTAAAGTAGCTGAGGGTAAAGATGATGGACTGGCCAAGCATGTCTCCAGACCTAAAACAAACATATTCAGCATCTGTGGGGCATCCTCAAAAAGGGGAGAAGCACAAGGTCTCTAACATCCACCAGCTCAGTGATGTCGTCATGGAGGAGTGGAAGAGGACTCCAGTGGAAACCTGTGAAGCTCTGGTGAACTCCATGCCCAAGAGGATTAAGGCAGTGCTGAAAAATAATTGTGGCCACACAAAATATTGACACTTTGGGCCCAATTTGGACATTTTCACTTAGGGGTGTACTCACTTTTGTTGCCTGCGGTGAGTTATTTTGAAGAGACAGCAAATTGACATGTTTATACAAGCTGTACACTCACTACTTTACATTGTAGCAAAGTTTCATTTCTTTAGCGTTGTCACATGAAAAGATATAATAAAATATTTACAAAAATGTGAGTGATGTACTTACCTTTGTGAGATACTGTTTATGTATATATATATATATAGATATAGATATATATATATATATATATATATATATATATATATATATATATATATATACACACCATAGTTTGTGGACTCAGACCACAATAATATACACTGATGTGAGTTATTTTTACAAAAGAAATGTAGTACATTTTGGCCTAAATGTATGAAGAAAGGTAATTTATTTGCAACATTTCATAACAGAAACTAGGAAAAGAATTTCATTTTTTTTTTCATGTCTATACCAACAAATTATAAGCCCATTGGTGATTAAAGGATATGTTCACCTTTACAAAAAAAATAAATAATAACAAATGCACATTTTTTAGCAGGTAACAAATAATTTGCATTTATTTTTTCTTAGGAGCCTGTAAAGCAATTGCCCCACATAATCACCACTGTGGTTTCTATGTGTTGCTAAATAAACTAAAACAAACGAAAAAAATGTTTTGGGGAAAAAAACATAACAAAACATTTTTCATAAAGTTATAAAATGATAAAACATTTTGGTACAGTGTTGCATGAATGAGTAATTGTCATTCAAAGTGTGACAGCACTGAAATCTGAAAATCAGCCTAGACAGAAAGGGGGTCTAAATGTGTGGTATTGGAATGGTTAAAGCAGGGAGTAACTAAAAAATGTGGGAAAAAAAGTAAATATGATACACTTTCCTATTTATTTACTATTTACTAGGCTTAAAAATAGTCAATATTGATTGAAAGTGAAGATCCACTTTAAGCAAAGCCTCAATGCTGGCTGCATGTAATCTGACCTTAGAACATCACCCTCCAGCTTTTTATGGTTTTAGTTTTTTTAGTCCGCCTTTCTATGCAGTTCTGATTATTAGACTGTGCTGTTTTCAGGTAGAATAAATCAGTCGGCATTGGCCACTCCAGGATGACCTGCACTGACCCAAATAAGAACAACTCTATCTTTAATGACTTTCAGCTAGAAAAACTATTTTAGATATGCTGAACTTGTGTACACAGACAGCATTGTGAAATTATTTTCTGGAGAAAGTAACAGCACTTTATTAAAGAAATTATTGGTGAAGTGACTTATGTAGTTTTCCACTGTAATATTGTAGAGCTTCTTGCATTGAACTTTTTACTGTTTCAAAAAAGTATGCTATCCTTCTTATGCTCATTCAGCATATTGCAGTTTGTTCTATGCAGGAAAGAGAGAACAGATTCAAACTTTATTTTTAATATATAAAACATACATTTCAACAATCACATACAGTGAAGAGCAAGTAAGGGACTTTTAAGCAGGTACACTTAGTCTGCCACTAGGTGTCTCTGTCCCAAAATAGTGTGTATTAGGAAATTATGTAAGTGGGCGTTAGGTACCTTTTAGACAGAGTAGTAGTGATGTCATGGAAGCAGTGCCCATATAAAGGCCAGTGTGGGAGGAGCCTTAGGCAGCTGAGGCATAGGAGCCAAACACCCCACCAGCATGCAGATGTAGTCAGCTGATGCAGAGGCTCTAATGTAGGGAAAAAGAACAGGGTGAGACAGTCCTACACTCAGAAGAGCCAGCTGTAGTTGTCCTGTCTCACAAAACATGGTCCAAGTGAAATGGGAACATGGTCTAACTGGACTGGGAGCAGGAATTAAAAGGCCTTTTAGGCCAGCCTAGGGGTTCTGTGTCATGAGTGCTACTCCCCTGGATGTCCTGGGAGCAGTGTACAGAAACTATAGAGTTTGCAGCAGTCCTGTCTCTGGGACAACATGAAGGGAATCATGAGCTGGAAGCAATAAGCCTAATGGGAAATCAGAGCCCTTTGAGTGCGTACTAATGACTGGAAAAAGGGAGGATGGTAGTGTTGTTCCAAAATAAATCGCACTGTGTTGCACTATTCCCTTCAGTTAGCAGAGAGAGAACTATAGCCAGAAAATCCAATTGAATGCATTTCACATGTGTACAGTTAGGTTAGGTTTCCACTAGTGCGACTTTTCATGTGATTTGGGACTGAAAAGTCGCATGACAAGTCGTACCCCATGATTTCCAATGAGTAACGTTCATATCTGTGCGACAGTAGTCCCTGCACTAGTTTGGTTCCACTTTGATGCGACTTGAGGTCCATAGATCTCAAGAATACACAGGCATTGCTTCAAGTTGCAGAAAAAAATTGCGCAACTTTGGGGAGACATAGGCTTAGGGATTAGGTTAATAGCAGTGGGTTCACTATCACCAGATTGTGGGATAATAGATTTGCGCTGTTTGCTTCTTTTTTCTTGCCAATTAGCCCCAAGTGCATTAGCATTATGTGTGCAGGCAGGGAGATGGGAAATATCTCCCTCTTAGCAGTTCTGCCATTCATGAAGTGCTACCGTACTTCTCTTTCACTGTACCCGCTCTACCATAAGAGTGTGTGTATGTATATATCACACGCACGTGTGTTTGATCTTTGAGGTGCGCACCCTAATGCAATAGGCTACACACATCTATGCTGGTGATTCACCAGTACTTAGGTGGCAGCAATCCTATTTAATCCCTGGATCTTCCATTAATATCTTTGGCACTAGTTTTTATTGTTTGTCCAAGTGACCATTGTTATCGGGTCTATTCACTAATAGGTGAAGAGAGGTGAATTGTCAGAAAAACTGCAAAATCTAAGCCAAAGTGGCTGATGTAGAAAAAAAATAAAAAAGCTCTCATTGAAATATTTTTAGTTCAGCTTTTTTGGCCTATATTTTTTCCATTTCCCTAAAAAAATGTACCTCAGTTCACTGAATAGTGCATTAAGATAAAACAGATCTTTATAAAAACATTTATTAAAATATTTGAATAAAATCAATAATTAATACTGGATTACATCTTAGTTAATTTTTTTTTTATTAGGGTGAACATTTAACAAAACATAAAAAAGAACATTCTCAAAAACAATACAAATTATACAATAAAAAAAAATTGCAGTAATATGTGGCCCCCCCACCCCAAAGCACCTTGTCCCCATGTTGATGAGGACAAGGGCCTCTTCCCGACAACCCTGGCCGTTGGTTGTCGGGGATTGCGGGTGGGGGCTTATCGGAATCTGGGAGCCCCCTTTAATAAGGGGGCCCCCAGATCCCGGCCCCCCACCCTATGTGAATGAGTATGGGGTACGATGTACCCCTACCCATTCACCTAAGGTGTAAAATGTAAAGTAAAAAAACCACACAATTTTGAAAAAATATTTTATTGCACTGCTCCGGGGGTCTTCTTCCGTCTTGGGGGTCTTCTCGCCGGACTCCTCCGCCATTTACCTAGCTCTTTTACCGAGCGGAGAAGTCCGGCTACCTTCTTCATCGTCGCCGCCGTCGTCTGGGGGTCTCGATCCGCCTTCGGGGGTCTTCCGGGGTCTTCCGGGGTCTCTTCTGTTCTTGCCGCGGTCGTCGTTTTTCCATTTTCCGGAGGATGCTGGGACTGTGACATCACAAGGGGGCAGGGTCACCATGTGACATGAGCATGTGACCCTGTCCCCTTGTCCCTATATAAGTCCCAGCACAGCGCGGCTCTGGCATTCCGGCCAGAGAGAGCGACGAGTCAACATCGGAAGAAGAAGAAGAAGAAGAAGAGGAAGAAGAAGAAGAAGAAGAAGAAGAAGGCGGCGCCGGCGGCGCGGAAAACGACGACCGCGGCAAGAACAGAAGAGACCCCGGAAGACCCCCGAAGGCGGATCGAGACCCCCAGACGATGGCGGCGACAACGAAGAAGGTAGCCGGACTTCTCCGCTCGGTAAAAGAGCTAGGTAAATGGTGGAGGAGTCCGGCGAGAAGACCCCCAAGACGGAAGTAGACCCCCGGAGCAGTGCAATAAAATATTTTTTCAAAATTGTGTGTTTTTTTACTTTACATTTTACACCTTAGGTGAATGGGTAGAGGTACATCGTACCCCATACTCATTCACATAGGGTGGGGGGCCGGGATCTGGGGGCCTCCTTATAAAAGGGGGCTCCCAGATTCCGATAAGCCCCCCGCCCGCAGACCCCGACAACCAATGGCCAGGGTTGTCGGGAAGAGGCCCTTGTCCTCATCAACATGGGGACAAGGTGCTTTGGGGTGGGGGGGCCGCACGGCCCCCCTTTCCCCAGGGCACCCCCCATGTTGAGGGCATGCGGCCTGGTATGACTCAGGAGGGGGGGGGGCGCTCACTCGTCCCCACCCCTTTCCTGGCCTGCTGGGCTGCGTGCTCGGATAAGGGTCTGAGTTGGATTTGGGGGGACCCCACGCTGTTTTTCGGCGTGGGGAGTCCCTTTAAATCCATGCCAGGTGACGGGGCTAGCGCGGCGGCATTCACTGCCTACGCTAGCTACGTATACCTGAAGTTACGTTCTAAATAAACGGACTGCTCCGTGTGTGGGCAAGTCCGTTCATTTTCAAAAGTCCCGTGGACTAGGTCCCGCGGACAAAGTCCGAACGTGTGTACGGGGCATAAGGGTTCACAACCACTTTAAAGGACTTGACAAAAACTGTGTGTGTGTGTTTATTTATATTTCTGTGAATGAGTATGTACCCCCTAATATTTCAGACCCTCGTCTAAGATGGTCTGGTATAGATGAAGGGCATCCCTGGCTGCCTGGAAGCTGTCATTTGCTGACAATGTAAACAACATTTTGTTTTCTTTGAAATTGTCAGTTTTGCTGAAGCAGGTTCTATACATCCTATCCCTTCAAAAGCAGGTTAAGGATATTCTCCAGGCATCTTATTTAACCACTTAGCGCAAATCGCCGTCATTGTACGTCTGTATTTTGGTGCTAAATACTGTTGTTATGGCAGCAGCTAGCTGCCATAACCCCGTTTATTTTCTGAAATTGTGGGCGCTTTAAGATAAGTGGTTTCTGCAGCGTATTCACCACAAAATCACTTTTATCGGGGGAGGAGGGGGCCCCCCCTACCCGCCGCATTCCAGTCTTCTCCACCGCTTACCGGGGGTTGTCGGTAGCGACAGAGATGATAGCGTCCTTTCCCCTGACAGGCCTGGAGCCGAGTGAGAGAAAGATGGCCCCCGCTCGGCTCCAAAACATTGAATGGCGGAAGCGATGTAAAACGTCACTTCCGCCCAATGGTCTTAAAGGGTTTTTTTTTTTTTTGCTAAAATAAATCACATTTCTATTTTTATTTTTCTTATTGCATTTAAGTGTAAATGTGGGATCTGAGGACTTTTTGACCCCATATCCCACATTTAAGAGGTCCTGTCATGCTTTTCTTCATGCTTTTTTTTTTTTTTTATTATTATAAGTGATGTTTACATGTAAAAAGTGACCCAAAACATTTTTTTTAAAAGGACAGTGTAAAAATAAAAAATAAATAAGGAAAATAAAAAATTGTAAGCGCCCCGTCCCGCCGAGCTCGAGCGCAGAAGTGAACGTATACGTAAGTCGCACCCGCATATGAAAACTGTGTTCAGAACACCTTTGGGATGTATTAGAGCAGAGACTGCAAACCAGGCCTTCTCGCCCACATCAATGCCTGACCTCACAAATTTGCTTCTGGAAGAATGGTCAAACATTCCCATAGACACACTCCTAAACCTTGTGGACAGCCTTCCCAGAAGAGTTGAAGCTGTTTAAGCTGCAAAGGGTGGGCCAACTCAATATTGAGCTCTACGGACTAAGACTGGGATGCTATTAAAATGTATGTGTGTTGAGCCCCCCTCCCCGGCCCCAGCTGCAGGTCTCGGGACCACGCGCTTTATGCATTTTAGGAAGGCGTCCCAGCCCCGGGCCCACCCCCGGAGATGGGACACCCTTAGACGGGACCCCACGCCCCACTTACCCTTCTCACCTACACGGTCCTTTAGCTAATATATGGTTGCCCCTAACTCAGGACCCACAACAATTTCTTTAACCCCCGATTTCCCCCTACCTCTATGTATGTCTGTTAACCAAAGCACTTCTTATTGTTGACACCACGACTCTGTGTAGTCGACGGATTATTATCTTCACAAATGGTTACCACGGTTTGTTTATATGTTATTTTTCCAATAAAAATTGATTACAAAAAAAAAAAAAAAATGTATGTGTGCGTAAAGGCAGGTGTCCCAATACTTTTGGTAATATAGTGTTTATGCATTGTGGTCGGCAAGTGGTTAAGGTGAAGGTGAAAGGGTGAAAGAGCTTCACACTGATGCACTTTTGATGCATTCCCATTTACTTGCACTGAAAGGTGCTTTTGAAAAACTGCACCAAAGATGCAGCATGTAGGACTTTTCAAAGTGCAGAGTGTGAGGCGTTCCATAGGTTTTAAAGGGATACATTTTTCATGCATTTTTGTTCTGCTTTTTAAATACCAAAAGCTAAAGCACATCAAAAACAGATCAGTGTGAAAGGGCCCTAAATTAAATTTATACGTTCCCACAGTTTGCTTCTACAACTGTGCGATCTTGCATTGTATATGACTGGGTAATTTACTGAAAATTATCAGTAAAAATAACAGTAATGCTGCGTACACACGAAGGGACTATCCCGCGGGATTGTTCGCTGGACTCGAGTCCACCGGACAATCCCCTCGTGTGTTTGGCGCCAAAAGTCCGGCGGACTAGGTCTTAAGTTTTGTTTTAAAATGATCCACTGGACTTGGCAGTCCGGCGGACAATCCCTCCGTTAGTAGGCTATTCCGCCGGACTTTTGAAATGAACGGACTTGCCGCTCATCGGAAAGTCCGTTCATTTTCAAAAGTCCCGCGGACTTTTTCCCGCGGATTCTCCGCCGGAGAAGTCCGGGCGTGTGTGGGGCAAGTCACACGCTCGGAAGTCCGGGCGTGTGTGGGCAAGTCCCCCCTCGGAAAGTCCGGCGGACAATCCGCCGTACTAGGTCCGGCGGACAAAGTCCGAACGTGTGTACGCGGCATAAGACATGAAATACACAAAGATGTGGCATCATACAAAATTAGTACATCACGAAATGTATGTGTAGCTTTTCGTTGTTTTTCTGATTCTTTGCGAAAGGGTTGTTGCCCAATCTTGACTTTTCTATTGTTATTAAAGGGATTGTAAAGGTTCCTTTAAAAAAATTAAAATAAATAATAAATATGTCATACTTACCTCCACTGTGCAGCTCGCTTTGCACAGAGTGGCCCCCGATCCTCGTCTTCTGGGGTCCCTCGGCAGCTGTCTCGGCTCCTCTCCGCATCAGCCAACTCCTGTTCTGGGAAGCGCTCTCCCAAGGGTTTAGCTTGTGGGTGGGCTCCCGTGATACAGTGATACAGTCGGCGGCTATAGCCCATGGCTGCGCTGCTATCAATCATCCAATTAAGAGCCGAGAAGCCAGCACGTTCACGATGCAGGAATTTTGAGGGCTCAGGTAAGTAAATGGGGGGGCCGCTAATCTTCGGATGTTTTTTCACCTTAATGCATAGAATGCATTAAGGTGAAAAATCATGTACCTTTACAACCCCTTTAAAGTAGAAGTCTACCTGAAACTTTTTGGGAGAGCTTGGGAAAAGGGCTAGAGGCTTTGGTAAATTTTTTTGATGAAATTTTAACTCCCTTCCCATCCCACGAGGCCACAGCCCTCAGAATATGAAGTGAAACAGTGACACGCAAATATCTGCATCTGACAGAACATCTAACCTTTTGTGTTTATTTCCCTTTCACTGTTTCACTAGAAGATGAAGTGAAGGTAAGGCCCCTTTTACACGGGCGTCTGTTAAAAGCATGTTTTGTTATTTTGAAATTCAGAGAATCCTGGCACAGCGTTCACTTGCTGTTGAACATTGCAATTAGCTGCGTTTACGTGCGGCTACGTTTAGCTGCGTTGGAATATTCTTGCCATTTCTGATGTGCTTCCTGTTGTTTGTCTTTCCTTGTTGCCTCTGCTATCTGCAGGAGAAATAGTACACTGCGATTACCTGCAGTTATGTGCAGCTAGCTGCAACAAATCGCTCATGGACGCAGTCAAATACATTTTTTAATTAATTTAATTTAATAATTTTTTTCTAACCGCACCACACCCCATGTAACAAAACCATTGCTAAACACAGTGTGTGAAAGGGGCCATAAGAAAGCATTGTCTGAGTTTAGCTGCGGTAGATAACTTGATCTATCCGCAGCTAAAAGCTGAATTCTGTCCGCCCATGTGAAAGGGGCCTTAATCTTTCCAAAAGGGACGCAAACAATATAAACTTACAGATTTTCCAACTATCAAAATATATATTTTTCTTTTAGGGCCTATTCACAGTTATCTGCTGTATTACAATGTGTTAGTATGGGCACATCAATAGGCTGCCAACACACCACCATAAAATAGGTATTAACAGATCTGCGTAATGTTTTCAATGATGTCACCACAACATGCAGATGCTTCACATCTGTGGATTGTGGTGTGCTAAAACGCAAGTGTGTTGCTGTACGCTGACTAGCAGCGCTGGGTTGCCAATTAAAATGAATTGTGCTGCAGTGCACTTAGTTGCATGCCTCAGTGCATGATGTGGTAACATGAAATAAAATGTGTTCTTTACCATCTGAATGTAAAGCACATAACTTTTTTTTTCACTGTCATCCCAGCACACGGAGCCAGCACACAGCAATGCTTATATCTTTTGGCATTACTGTATATCAATTTAACCGCTTCCCGACCGCCCACTGCATATATACGTGTGCAGAATGGCACGGGCAGGCAAAAGCATGTACCGGTACGTGGCCCTTTAATTGCCTGCCCGTGGCACGCTCGCGGCCCGGTCGGGAGCTCCGTGACCCCGGCCGCGGGACCAGCGGACCCGATCGCCGCTGGTGTCCCGCGATCGGGTCACGGAGCTGAAGAACGGGGAGAGGTATGTGTAAACAAACCTCTCCCCGCGCTTCCTACTCTGCCTGTCATTGATTGGCTGTTCCCGGTCATCGGGAAAGCCGATCAATGACGTCAGACGTCAGCCCTGCCCCCTAATGTAAAAAAACACACACACGTCACAGCCCATAACCCCTCCCCCTAGTGGTTAACTCATTCACTACAACTGTCATTTATACAGGAATCAATGCATTTAAAGCGGGACTGTACTGAAAATTTTTTTTTTAAAAGCCAGCAGCTACAAATACTGCAGCTGCTGACTTTTAAAAAATGGACACTTACCTGTCCCTGGTTCCAGCGGTGTCGGCAGCAGAGGCCGATCGCTCGCTCGGCTCTCTGCTGTAGCCGGCGCCATTCTCGGTGAGGGAATCAGGAAGTGGCTTCACTTCCCGATTCCCTACTGCGCATGCGCGAGTCGCAATGAGAATCTTCAGCGCTGTCTGCCGGGACACGTGTGTGTCCCAGCAGACAGCTTGCCTGCACAGGAACTTGCGTAAACTCCCACGGGAGTTTATGCCGGAAGTGGGTGCAGATACCTGTCTTAGACAGGTATCTGCACCCCCCTCCCCCCTGAAAGGTGCCAAATGTGACACCGGAGGGGGGGATAGTTCCGAAAAGCGGGAGTTCCACTTTAGGGTAGAATCCCGCTTTAAATAGCATTGATTGCTGTATAAATGACAATGGTCCCAAAAATGTGTCATAAATGTCCGATGTGTCCGCCATAATGTCGCAGTCACAATAAAAATCGCTGATCGCCACCATTACTAGTAAAAAAAAAAAATATTAATAAAAATGCTATAAAACTATCCCCTATTTTGTAAACGCTATAACTTTTGCGTAAACCATTCAATAATCGCTAATTGCGATTTTTTTTTACCCAAAATATGTAGAAGAATACGTATCGGCCTAAACTGAGAAAAAAAAAATGTTTTTTTATATATTTTTTGGGGATATTTCTTATAGCAAAAAGCTCTATTTTTGTTTATAGCGCAAAAAATAAAAACCGCAGGAGCGATCAAATACCACCAAAAGAAAGCTCTATTTGTGGGAAAAAAAGGACGCCAATTTTGTTTGGGAGCCACGTCGCAATTGTCAGTTAAATCGACGCAGTGCCGAATCGCAAAAAGGGGCCTGGTCCTTTGGCTGCCAATTGGTCCGGGCTGAAGTGGTTAAATAAGCCCTATAGGATGAAACTTTGTCTGAGAAACTTCTATGGAAAGTAGCCAATGTGATGGTTGTCTTCACTGTCATTCTTGTCCCAAGCAAGTAAAGCAGCATCTTTAACTGAAATAAAAATCAACCTTATTCATGACTATAGTAGGTTTTTAAAAATATACATTGAAAATTATTTGTATAAAAGGGATATAAAGGTCTGAGATAATTATTTTGCAAAATTAGGTCTCTTTTACATTTACATTATTACCTGGATTTAAAAACAGTCCCTTTTTATGTTCTATTACAATCAGCGGTGGGGAAAAGGTGCAAAAAAGAGACCATAGGGACACAATAAAAGAGGTTACATCACAATAATACTTGACAATAATGTTTTGTTGGAGAAAGAATCAGAACACAATACATGATGCAGACAGCATAGAATGGTTGTAGGAGAGTGTGCTTCAGCAACATTGGAAAAAAGAAAAACATTTTAAGCATCCGCTAAAAAAATGTCAACAAGTGTTAATTAATTTACATGAAGAAACTACTGATAAATGGTTAAAGTTCAGTGTCAGATAGTACTGAAACAACCTTATGGTATATCAGAAGGCACATCACACATATGCCTAAAAGCAGGGCTAGTATAGGAAAAATGTTAAATATTTATATACAGTATAGCTGTATTTAAAGTTGAAGCATCAATACGATTTTTATTGCATAGTTACATTGGTATAGCTTGGACCAATGTAAATATGCATATCTCATAACTGAGCTATGGCTGTGGAAGGCAACTATCACCGTAGTACTACAGTGGTAGAAGCAATCTTCTAGAATCTGTGCTGAGCGATTCACTCTGCACTGATTCCATTCACTGAACACATTTAATTTTTTATAAAGCTGAATTCTGGGGAAAGTTAAAATCCTCCCTAGTAGTGGGGCTGCCCCCACACTCCAAGAGCTAAAGCTGGACTCCATCTTTTTATACACTTTACATAGTTTGTTTGTTTGGGCCGAGATATGTCCCGAGCTATGTCCCTTACTAACATGTGTGGCTGCTGGATGTGAGGTAAAAACTGTATATAGCTGAGGCTACATACAACATGCCGCACTGTGTTCCGGGTTCGAACCGAGACTTCCTGTCTCATACCCGGAACACAGGAGAGTCTATCACAGCAGCTCTCGGACCCTCAGAGAAAGCATTGTATTCTAGTAATGAATACAAAGCTTCCTCTGATTGGCTGAGTCATAGGTTGTGACATCATTAGCCTGCCTCTCTGACTTAGCCAATCAGAAGGAGCTTTGTTAGAATACAATGCTTTTTCTGAATGGCTAAGCGCCGCTGTGATAGACTCTACTGTGTTCTGGGTATGAGACTGGAAGTCTCACCTCAAACTTCGGAACACAGTGCGGTATGATGTATGTAGCCTTAGCTACATACAGTTTATACCACACATCCAGCGGCCTCACATGTTAGTGAGGGACATAGTTCGTTTGGGCCAGCTTGGCGAAGATTCGCAGTACAGGGACCTCGGCTATGGAATGCTCTACCGAACAACATCCGCATGGAAGAAAACCATCAGGCCTTCAGGAAAAAACTCAAGACCCACCTCTTCTAAACATGGCATCACAACAAGAGCAGACAAGCGCCTTGAGGCGATTCAGTTCGCAGTTGCAGCGCTTTACAAATCATTCATTCATTCATGTAAAGTGTATGAAAAGCTGGAGTTCAGCTTTAAAGAGGTTGTAAAAAACCCTACAAGACAAAGGCATAATGAGCTAGTATGCATCGCATACTAGCTCATTATGAAATACTTACCTTAGAATGAAGCTGTTGCAGCGGTTCCGGCACACCGCTGTCAAGGCCAACATCTTTCCCAGAGCTTCTTCCGGGTCCACGGGCTCCGATGCTGTGATTGGCTGGAGCCACAATAACGTCACTCCTGTACATGCGTGCGGGATCCACTGCTCACTGCACCAGCTCGGAAGGAACAGCACCCGTGGGCCGCTCCTTCAGAACGCCTTCGCCAGCGATGTCATTGGCTGCATGCACTGGAAATATCTCCTAAACTGTACAGGTTTAGGAGATATTTTCACTACCTATAGGCAAGCCTTATTATTGGCTTACCTATAGGTAAAAGTCTGCAGAGGAAGTTTACTTCCTCTTTAAGTGCTTATTTACATCTAAGAGACCAGGAAAAGCTGTTTTATGCCTAGTACACACGATGATAAAATTAGATGAAAAATACTGCTTTGGAGCTATGGTCCGATAATGTGATCATTAGTACACAGCTTTCGAGAGCCTATCACGACAGTTCATGAATATCTGAAGGGACAAGCACGAAAAATGTTATTGTTTAATAACAGAACAAACTTTTTTTGTGTAATTAGTATGGTATTTGTACAAAAACAATAGTTGTGACCAAGACCACACGTTTAGAAATGAGAGAGTACATTACAATATAATACAATACAATATATTACATCACTTCCGAAATTGTATTCTCTCATACAAGAATTTTCATAACTTTAGTAAACTATTGATTGTTAATATGAGACTAGCATGCAAGCAGGCTTTACTTACCTGGTCATCCACTGTAGGTTCCCCTGTGCCGGAAGACCAGCCCCGTACCCTCTATTTCCCGGTGCTCTGGCGATCAAATGCTCTTGACGTCATCAAGACTGATGCAGAGCCAATAGCTTTGCATTGGACATGAGGATGAAGAGGAACAGTCCACTGCTGGAACATAGGGGAACACCTTTTGCGAGGGAGAGAAGGTCTGATAAGTAAACTGCAAACAATATGGTAAAGACAATAGGCAGAAGGTTGGAAAGTGATTACAACAGACATAGGGGTTGATTTACTAAAGGCAAATCCACTTTTCACTACAAGTGCACTGCAAATGCACTTGGAAGTGCAGTCGCTGTAGATCCGAGGGGAAGATCTGAAATGAGGGGAAGCTCTGCTGATTTCTATCATCCAATCATGTACAAGCAAATATTCTGTTTTTTATTTTCTTAGCATGTCCCCCTCAGATCTACAATGACTGCTCTTCCACGTGCACTTGTAGTGCAAAGTGGATTTGCCTTTAGTAAATAAACCCAATAACCTTTATTCCAAGTAATGAGGATACAGCATAGGCACCTATGAGGAGGTTGGATCCATGTCAAATGGAAGAACTTGTCATTGCTGACACTTCCCTGGTAGTAGAATTGCAAAAGTTCAACTTGCACAGAAACAGCTGAAACTCAATTTTCAGAAGGGGAGCAGCAAGATAGACCTCAGAAGAATTGAGTTGACATGAAAAGGTAAACTGAATTTAGATAATTCTGATGTTTGCAAAGTGTCACCGGCAGCAAAATCACCCATCTAACAAAGGCCTAAGGCATTTTAGAACTGCCTTCAAAATGCCTCCTTTTGCTGCTTATGTTTTAAAATTTATAGGAAGACATTTCTGGAGTAGCTGAATGTATATTGCATGATACAAATTTACCAAATAAATGCAAAACATAAGTGACCAGACGAACAGTTTGTGACAGACCTAAAACTATAAAACAGAGAAGAGTATGTTCACTGATACTGCAGAAATAACTAAGGACAGAATTGTATTCGGAATATAATTCCTCAAAGTACAAGCAAAATTAATAATTCAAGGTTCTGATCTTACTTTAAGCAAAGCAATTGATGTTTCAAAACCTACTGTGCTCGATATATATAAACTAGATAGAGACAAAACAAAACACTGAAAAATGTGAAAGATCACATATATAAAAATATGGTCTAACAAATGATCAGATGGGTCACAAATGCATAAAGAGCAATCATTATGCCAAGATGTGTCGCTCTGAAGCAAGCTTTCGAAGCAAGTGGTAGCATGGTGAATATATTTCCATAGATAAAGCTTTCCAGCTTAGTTATTTTCTACAGTGCAAACTTTATGGATAAAAATGGATGTAAATGTCATGTGCACTTTGTATTATAGCAACATAAGCAATAAGAGCCCTTTCACATTGAGCCACGGCTGCATTATCGCTAAAGCACAAAAAAGGGGGTAAAAACGCCTGTGTTGCAGCACTTCTGAAGCGCTTTTCAGGCACTTTGGAAGCACTGCCCAATTATTTCAATGGGCAGGGCGTTTTCGGAGCACTGTATACAGTGCTCCCAAACCGCCCCAAAGATGCTGCTTGCAGGACTTTTCCTAACGTCCTGCAAGCGCTCTGCCCAGTGTGAAAAGACACACTGAAATTAATGTGAGGCGGTTCAGGCGCTATTTAGAGGCTATTTCTAGTGCTAAAATGCCGGAAAACCGCCTCAGTTTGAAAGGGGGTCTAAGAAAACAATTTACATTGTAAACACCATGGCTAACCCAGTGCTAGGGCTTGTCTAGACCTAAATCTGTTGGTATTGCCTGAGAGAACTTTTCAAAAGCACCATTGTTTAAAATGATTGCCTCTGATATTCTGATTACGTTTATTAGAGTTAAGTTGACCAGATTTTTTAAATTAAATCCGGGGACATATTTTTTTTTGTTTATTGGCAAATGGTAAACTATTTTTTAAGCATATTTTCTTCAAATTATATATGCAGTGTATGTGGTATGTGTTTATGGAATGATTGTATGATATATACGATATTTCGTCCATGAGATAAAAAAAGATACTTCTTAGAATTTTTGGAGATATGCCTACCAAATGTTATGAAGATAAGATAGAGAAAAAACAGAGTGCAGAGTTCAGGAGTGCAGTACATAAAGAATGCAGGGCTAGGGAGCGCGCTATATAAACAATGCAGGGCTAAGGAGTACGCTACATAAACAATGCAGGATACAGGGACTGTCCCCGGAAACTGGGGATATCTGCTCACCCTATATTAAAGCGGTTGTGCACACATTTCATTTAGTAAATCTCTTTGCCTTCCAAATCAGGCAAAGAGTACTAAATGAAATGTGTTTTTTTTTTTTCCACTTACCTTGTAATCGCTGACGTCCTTCGGCGGTGGGCAGGGTTTCTGCGTCGATCGTCGTCACGCCGCACTGTCTACTGGGATCTGGTGTCATTGATCCCAGGAGTCAGTGCGGACATCTTCCGAAATCTCGCAAGATTTCGGGCACATCTTCCGAAATCTCGCGAGATGTCGGCAGATGTGCCGAAATCTCGCGAGATTTCGGAGAACGTGAGCTGCACTTTGCCGTTACTGCGCACGCGCGAGCTCGGCGCAGTAACGGCGGTGCATGCTGGGCCATCTGAAGTGCCTGTGGGGTTTCACATGCCCACAGGCAAGATGGCACCCAGCAAGACTACATTTTTAAAAAATATTTTCTAGGACGAAAACCGGCAGCAATCAATTAAGAACATGGAACACGTGAGTCCCCCAATTTACCTCCTAATCCTATGCATTACATTCCAAAAAAAAAAAAACAACACACAGTGCAGAACCGCTTTAAGTACAATAGTGTCCTTCATGAAGACTCTTCCAAGAAAATACGAACTCCAAGTAGATGGAACATTTAGCAGAGAATTGGCTCAATAACACTGAAAAGATGATCTAAAAAGCACCAGGTAAGATGAGCCGTGGGAAAAATCTAATATTTGACAAACTATACCCTGGTGAGGAGATTTCTCCGGGCCTCAAATGCCTAAATAGTACTACAAAGCAGAAGCACCACCAAATACCCAAGCTGAAAAATGTAGTTCTCGGTGCCAGGTCAGACTGCTGAATAAAGCTAGTCAAGTATAGTTCCATGCGTACAATGTTTAATATACCCCAAGGAAGGAACCACTTTACTTGTCAATGAATCAGGCCTCAGACACCAAAAAGAGGCTGATTCTACAAATACCAATATAATGGTACCAGGAAACAACATCTAGTGAATGATAAAATCTGGTTATGTGAAGCCAACACAACTAATTGCAACAGCAAGGCATTGTGGGTACTAAGTATGTCATAACTTTACCTGTAGAAAAAAGCCTGCGCAGCTTAAAGCAGAGCTCCAGCCCCACCACCAAAAAATTAAAAGTCAGCAGCTACAAATACTGTAGCTGCTGAATATTACTATTAGGACACTTACCTGTCCAGGGATCCCGCAGTGTCCTCACCCAAGCCGGTTCTTGAATTGGCTCTTGGGTGCTGGCGCCACCATCTTGGGTAAGGGAACCCAGCAGTGAAGCCTTGCGACTTCAGAGGCGGTTTCCTACTGCACATCTGCGAATCTAACCTAAGGATTTAGTCAGGGTCCTGTACTCAGGCGAGAAAAAGACCAAGAGTCTTGAGATGGAAGACCGCCCCTGAGGAATAATCCTCATAACAAAATTGAGCATGCTTATCAGGGACTGCAGCTGTCTTTTAGTACACCCCTGCGAGCGGGTAAAGTCGTGGATGACCAACCTGATCTGGGCTAGTTTGTCAGAAGGTAGGCTATCCTGCATGGCGTGCGTATCCAGGACGATGCCAAAAAAGGTGATAGAACGTGACGGGCCTTCTAGATCTACTGGGGGTATGTCTGGCCATTCGATGAACAGGAAATCATTGAGATAATGGATAACCATCTGACAATGGGTCTGATGTGATAAGATCCATGTAAGGAGACTGGGCGAAAACGTCGAGCAGCCTGCTTTTGGACCCAAAGGTCAACGTGGTGGCCATTTCATGCCATGCCACTGCCAGAGGGATGGTTCCATAGGCAGGAGTTTTAACACATCTGCGATATCCGCTTTAGACAGTCAGGCTTGCCAGTGCCTATCTTAATGATGGCCTGGATGTCCAGGTCAATTGATACGTACTTGAGAGAAAATTCCTTGTGAAATCAGAGAATTCAGACTTGGGATAGGTGAAAAACGAGGCGCAGACAAGTACACTAAGCGGAGTTTATTTCAGAACTTGTCCTTGACAAATCCAATAGGGCTGATTCCAAATCTGAAAAGGCGACTGTGAGAAGGGTCCGATGATGAACCCCTATTCTAATTCAGCCTGTAGCAGGGAGTCTATGGCCCACGCGTCGGTAGCCGCTGACTGCAGGTTCATGCATTCGTGAGTGCAGTGGAGTAAGGTGATGAGGCCGGTGTGGAATTCAGCCGTGAAGCCGCGTAGCAGGAATACGGCCAGTGAAAGGGTGGGGTGTGTGGAGAGGTAAAACCCCAACCATGGGACATCCACCCGGCTTAGTCAGGATTTTTTTTGCTGTTTCAGATGGCAGGTGGTCTTCGGGTGTGCCTTATGGCATGAAGTACAAACATGTGATAGGCGGCACTGGTTGAAGGAGCACCCGCCTTGGTTAAAGTTGTTACATATGGCCCGCGCCCCCTACTGAAAAGACTGGCCGTCCCAAATTGTCTAGCTGCTGCTTTTGTGCAGGGGCTGTGCGGGCCCTTGCCGAGGCCGGAGGTGGAAGGGAAATTGAAGTGGTGCCTTGTGCCTCAGAGCACCAATTTGCTTTGTGGGTGGAAGATTGGCAAATTGTCTAGCCGCTGCTTTGGCTTAAAACGACCGATGGTAGTCGTAGAAGGCAAAACCTCCATACTTGTAAGCAAGGTCTGTCACTGCATGAATGTATAAGTACAGCTCCTCCCTCCTGCTGGGGGTGGCTGAACAAAGGAAGTCTCTGAACATAAAGAAGGCCAGGGTGAACTCAGTGAGTGACAGCTTACGACTGAGCCTGGGGTATTTCGACTTGACAACCACTGAGACGTCCCCCAGGCGTATGATTTGTTGTCAGCTAAGTCATGGGCTGTAATGAGCAGGGATGCCAGATTGACATCTTTGCCCTGCAATATATCCTTCCTGAAGCTGGCCGGGACAAGATGAGTGGGGAGGATGATAGCTGTAGAGCCTGGCATACCTGCAGAAGGAGAAGCTGAAATCGGGACCATGACCGTGTCAAGGAGTGCCATGGGTGGGCGTACTTCCAAAAGCGTGACTCTAGTCTGGACATCGGAAACTGTTGCAGCTAAGGAGGAGACCAGAGAGTGCAGCTGGGAAATGGCCCCCGGAGATGGATTGCAGGGATGCCTGCTGGGTGCTGGGACCAGCCGCAGCTGGAGGCGGGAAGAGGAGCCTGAAAAGCTCTGCCTTCCTGGCTGTGGCTGAGAAGGTTATGTCCCTGTGCCTCGGCTCAGCTATGAGTTTGGGGATGGTCCATGCCCTGAGGACTGCACTCTGCCACACTCTGAGAGGGTGACAGAGGGGTGGGAGTGAAGTCCTCGCTGCCAGCCTGCGACATGGCTCTGGCTATAAGACAAAAATGTGGGGGTGCACATGTTAAGAGGAGTCATAGCCACAGGATAGAGAGCAGAGTGGTAAACAGAAATCTCAGAAAGAACGAAAGGAGGAGAAGTACAGGAAAAGAAGGGCAGGCGTAGACAGGAGCTGACTGTGTTCTGTTGTGGCAGAACAATGTAGAGTGGACATTTAGAAAACTCAGAAGAGTGTGAGGTGACCGAGGCGGGCCAGGAGGTGACTGACCAGATAACCAATAGCTTGGGTGCCTGTTTGTGGCGAGCACAAACATGTAGACCAGAGCCCCAGGCCATACTGGGGCCAGAAGCTGAAGTCTTGTGCAGCCTTCGTAGGAATGTTGCAGTCAGTAGTGGGTGACATATATGCTCGGCCTGCTAACGCTTGCACTGTCAGCAAGCTCAACGTTAAGCAACCTTGTCTGCGACTGAGCTGTCCCCCCTGTATGCGACTGGCCCTGGTGAAGATGCAATCATTAGGTTTTGTTTGTTTGTTTTTTTTACCTGGGAAATAACGTCCAATCTGGTGCTGGATGGAACCTGAACGCAAAAACACTAGAAACCTCTGGAAAGAAATGGAAGGTCATGATGACACCACCTGTGAGTCACCCAGCCCTACCCTGAGTCACTCCCAGCCCAGAATAAAAACAAACAGGCCTAGCATCCAGCCAGGCCTGCTTACATTTACCTATGCTCTGCTGCACACTACTTGAGGGTGCTACATAATATTAATGGATAAGCCTGATATCTTTACAAGTATGAGTGTTTGAAATCTGTAAACAGCATTGCAGCATTTACCGTCACACATAAATTGACAGTTCATTTGAAAGTTGTCAAGCTAGCCATCATATATCTAAAAATGGTATCCTAAGGAACCATTTATTTATTTTTTTTCCCAAGAAATTATGATAAAGTTAATGAAAAGTCTAAACATTTCTTGAAAGGTATACTGGTACACTGGATAGAAAAAAACATCACCAACACCCAATAGTACTGACTCTTACCCCAAATACAATGCCTTGTGCACACGACCGGATTTACGGCAGACTAGGTCCGAAGGTCTTCCCAACGGACTTTCGGCAGACTTCCGACGTATTTTCGAACAAACGGACTTGGCCACAGACAATCACATCAAAGTCCGACGGATTCCAACGTGATGACGTACGACTGGACTAGAATAAGGAAGTTCATAGCCAGTAGCCAATAGCTGCCCTAGCGTCGGTTTTCGTCCGTCGGACTAGCATACAGACGAACTGATTTTTCGATAGGCGGCACTGGTGGATTTGAAACATGTTCTAAATCTAAAGTCCATCTGATTTTTCGATAGCAAAGGTCCGATAAAGCCCACACACGATCAAATTGTCAGACGGATTCGTTCCGTCGGACCTTTGCTGTCAAAAAGTTCAGCCGTGTGTACATGGCATTAGGGTTTTGCACATTGTATGGTCAATTGGTAGACACAGCGATCATCACAAGCCAATAAAACCTCTCCATCAATGGTATGCTGATCATTGCACAGGTATGGAAATCAGTATTCTAATCTTGCCATGGATCGCCCGGAGGACCAATAGATGTAACCCACCTCAATGCTGGTATTCTCTTATGTTTAGGTCGACCATTGTGTCCACAGGTTCACAAGTGACTGAGAACAAGGGATGCAAACAGGACATGATCTGGAGATGCAGACATTCCTATACTAGGAAGGGGCTTCCAGAGGATGGAGGTCAGTGTAAAGTTCCAGTACAGACAACAGGTCCCTAGATGTGGTGGCTGTATTTGTTTTTTAAAAATCTGTCAAGATTAGAATACTGATTTCATACCTGTGCAATGATCAGCATACCGTTGGTGGAGAGGTTTTATCTGCTTGTGATGATCGCGGTGTCTACCAATTGCCTATACATTGTGCAAAACCCTTAGATTTGGGGTAAGAGTCGGTACTATTGGGTGTTGGTGATGTTTTTTTCTACCCAGCATACCAGTGTACCTTTCAAGAAATGTTTTGACTCTTCATAAACGTTATCATCATTTATTGGACTTGTATTTTATAAGCGCTGCACCACTTTTTTTAATTTCTTCAATTGTACCCAGCAATATTGTGTCAGCTGCTGTTTATTTAGTATTTGAACTCAAGCGCAACAGATCTGTGTTTTGTAATTTTCCCAAGAAAGCTTCATTGTTTTTCAGGCCTCTAAAATTATGAATTCACCAACACCGGATGATGCACTCAGTTAAGCTCAACACAGTAAAAAAGAGAATGTTTGTATTTCATACCTTACATGGGGCACTAAGGAGCCCTTATTTTGATGAAGATGTTATCCGTATTCACACTGCAATACGAAATGTCAAACCCAGTAAAATGATCACTTGCTAAACACAATAATGAAACATTTCTGAAATCATAAAACCAAAAAAAGCAGTGTTTCCTTAATCTGACCTTCAGTAGCAGTAAACATTATACAATATATCACATTCACAGCCTAAAACAGTTTTAAGATTAATCCAAACCAATGTTCCCTCTACAAAGGGAGAGAAAGGAACGAAAACACATACAATATGCTCACTTCAGTTAAAAGTACTGGAAAGTCTCCAGCACTTGTAAATTAGTCAAGGATATAAATAATCTTTCAGACACAGGCACTTTTTCTGGCCAAAAAGGATTGCAAACGGTTTATCTGCTGGAGCATTAAGCTGGCTGCCTAAGCAATTATGTCCTATGCAGAGTAAAAACATGCAGTGTAATGAACCGGTTAATCTAAAAATGAGTGGAATAATTATTTTATGATATCTTGTTTATATTTCGTAAATTATTTTCAACTACTACACAGCAGATCTGTCTGTTACTACAGACTACTGAATATGTGCCTGTGCTTAAATTGTATGCAGTGTTCCATACAGACAATGGAGGTCATTTACCATAGCGCTGTGGCGCTAATTAGCGTGAATTAGCGCTATTTAGCGCTGATTAGTGCTAAAATGAACGGTATTCACTATAGCGCTGGTAAAAAAAAAACACCCCCAAAATGTAATTTACTATAGTTCCCTGAAAACAAAAAGCGCCAAAACTCTTAGGCCCCTTTCACACATGCAGACCGTATGTCCGTATTTCATCCATCCATTTTCGGATGAAATACGGACATACATGCATCCCTATGGGATAGCGGGTGTCAGCGGATGAGCATCCGCTGACACCCGATATCGTCCGTCTCCGCTATGGTCCGATTCTGCAGACGGAGGAAACCCTATTTTTCTATCCGTCTGCAGAGCGGATCGGATGAACATGGACAAACGGTCCGTGCTCATCCGATCCTCCATAGAAGAGAGCGGAGATCTGACAGGGCGGTCCCTGCACAGTGTGCAGGGACCGCCATGTCATCCGCCGGCTCAGCGTGGATTAACAGAATGATCCCCACTGAGCAAGCGGATGTTTATGGGGCGGATCATTACGGATCCGTCCCGTGTGAAAGGGGCCTTACTCTGCTAAAACCTGGAGTATTGCACATGGAAATACTGTTTAGAGCATGATATAATTGCCTAAATGGTACTGAAATATGCTGTATATTGTTTAATGATAATCTGCTTTTAAACTGTGTGAAAAAATTATTTATACACTGAAATATCTTTAAAAGTCTGAAAAGAGATAAATTCCCTGTCTCTGTACAACTAGGTGCCAATGCAACTGAGCATGCTCAGACCTGCAAACGAAAAACAATGTAAGTCCTTAAGCGCTAAAACTGACATAATGATAAAACCATTGTGTTGTCTAATATATGTCCAAAATGCAGAATCCAGTGCAGCCGCCAACTCCTGGAGGGAAGTGAGTAAACAAAATGAACAAAAAATGCAGCGCTCAATGGTTTCAAGCAGATAAGGATTGTTATGAGTCATATAAACAATTAAATATGTTTATTGGATGCATCTGAAATAATAATTAAAATGGAAAAGTCCTCCATGTTAAAATCCACCATTAAACATAAATTCCACTGTTGGATACATGTTGATAAAAAATAAAAAATAAGAATTGAAGTACTCTAATATGTAGTTATTTGTGATCACACCAAAAAACAGCCAACAGGGGGTTAAAGTCAGCAAGGATGCTGTGTTGGACACACACCACTGGCCAAACAATGGCAAAACAAGCAAAAACGGTAATAGCCTAGATGGTAAAGGCTCACTGTGGTGTGACAGGGGAATGGACCCTGGACTCACTGCGACCTTAGGGGGAGGATGTCGATGTAGGCGGGAGAATGTGGCTTGTTGTCTGTCCGACCTCGCTGAGAGTCTACTTGGTGAGCAGCAATCAGGTCTGTAGGTGTATAACAGACGCCGAATGTCCGACCTGTATCGAAGTGCCCCGGAAGCAGGAAGCACCCGCACTGTGAAAAGGCTGGTCTAGGTGGAACGCAGGCTCCGTTCTATTGCTGTGGCGACCGTGACAAACATGTTTTGCGTGCTTGCGCTTTGTCAATGGAATTTTTATATTTTTTATCAACATGTATCCAACAGTGGAATTTATGTTTTATGGTGGATTTTAACATGGAGGACTTTTCCATTTTAATTATCATTTCAGATGCATCCAATAAACATATTTGATTGTTTATATGACTCATAACAATCCTTATTTGCTTGAAACCATTGAGCGCTGCATTTTTTGTTCATTTCAGACCTGCAAACAGCTCTCATTTTAGCTCCCATGGCTTTTTTACAAGGTGCTATTATTATTACAGGATTTATATAGCGCCAACAGTTTACGCAGCGCTTTACAATATAAAAGGGAGACAATACAGTTATAATACAATAAAATACAAGAGGATTAAGGGGGCCCTGCTCATAAGAGCTTACAATCCTAATATAGTTATGCTATAGTAAATACCAAAATTAGCGCTGGGCTAAAATGCATTTTTGAGAATGAAAATCTGCGCTATTATAGTCCAATGCAAGTTGAAGCTATTGATTCTAATGGTACAACTACGAGCCGGTTCACACTGGGACAACTTGTCAGGCGACTTAGCTGCCTGACAAGTCACGTCCCGTTCTGTACTATGGAACCGTTCTAATCGGAGCGACTCAAGTTGCTCTGACTTAGAAATAGGTTTCTGTATGACTTTGGGGGCGAATTAAGGCAACTTGCATTGACTTCTATACAGAAGTCGTTTTGCAAGTCGCCGCTGCTGTCATGTCCAGGTCGCCTGAGGCAGTAGCACTGCAATAAATACTTTTAATGTTGAGATGAAATGTATCTTTCTCTGAAATAAATGTTCCTTGCAACAATGTTGCTGCTTCTATTTTGTTTTTTCTCATCTATTTTGTTCTTTAACCGCTTCCCGACCGCCTCATGTAGATATACGTCTACAGAATGGCACGGGCAGGCAAAAGCACGTACGGGTACGTCCCCTTTAATTTGCCTGCCCGTGGGTCGCGCGCGCGCCGCCAGCGGCGCGCTCGCGACCCGGCCGGGAGCTCCGCGACCACGGCCGCGGGACCAGCGGACCCGATCGCCGCTGGTATCCCGCGATCGGGTTACGGAGCTGAAGAACGGGGAGACGTTTGTGTAAACAAACCTCTCCCCGCGCTTCCTACTCTGCCTGTCATTGATCGGTTGTTCCCTGTCATCGGGAAAGCCGATCAATGACGTCAGACGTACAGCCATGCCCCCCTACTGTAAAAAAAAACACACACGTCACACTGACTCCTCCCCGCCCCCTAGTGGTTAACCCCTTCACTGCAACTGTCATTTACATAAGAATCAGTGCTATTTAAATAGCACTGATTTCTGTATAAATGACAAATGTCCCAAAAATGTGTCAAAAATGTCCGATGTGTCCGCCATAATGTCGCAGTCACAATAAAAATCGCTGATCGCCGCCATTACTACTAAAAAAAAAAAATATTAATAAAAATGCTATAAAACTATCCCCTATTTTGTAAACGCTATAACTTTTGCGCAAACTAATCAATAATCGCTAATTGCAATTTTTTTTACAAAAAATATGTAGAAGAATACGTATCGGCCTAAACTGAGGAAAAAAAATGTTTTTTTATATATTTTTTGGGGATAGTTATTATAGCAAAAAGTAAAAAATATTGCATTTTTTTCAAAATTGTCGCTCTATTTTTGTTTATAGCGCAAAAAATAAAAACCGCAGGGGCGATCAAATACCACCAAAAGAAAGCTCTATTTGTGGGAAAAAAAGGACGCCAATTTTGTTTGGGAGCCACGTCACACGACCGCGCAATTGTCAGTTAAAGCGACGCAGTGCCGAATCGCAAAAAGGGGCCTGGTCCTTTGGCTGCCAATTGGTCCGGGGCTGAAGTGGTTAAGAATGCTAGAACAGGGGTAGGCAACCTTTTGAGCACAGTGTGCTTAAAAATGTTTTCAAAGAAATTGAGATTGCCAGTTATATAAACAATGTCAACTTCACATTCTCAATCACGAAAATACATTTTTATAAAGTAAATGCTGTAAACTACTTGAATATTATCATCTTCACACCTCAGATCACCCCAATTCCTGCACCTTCACACCCCAGATCACCCAATTTCTGCACCTTCCACACCTCAGATCTCCCCATCTCCTGCATCTTCATACCTGAGATCACCCCAACTCCTGCATCTTCACACCTCCGTTCACCCCAATTCCTGCACCTTTACACCTGAGATCACCCCAGTTCCTGCACCTTCACACCTGAGATCACCCCAGTTCCTGCTACACCTCAGATCTGCTCCAATTTCTGCGCCATCAAATCAAGTGAAACAATAAAAGTGTAATATTCCTTTAAATTTCGTACCTGGGGGGTGTCTATAGTATGCCTGTAAAGTGGCGCATGTTTTCCGTGTTTAGAACAGTCTGACAGCAAAATTACATTTCTAAAGGAATAAAAGTTATTTAAAACTACTCGCGGCTATAATGAAATGTCGGTCTGGCAATACACATAAGAGTTCATTGATAAAAACAGCACCCCCGAACCAAAATTAAGAAAAAAAATGCATGGGGGTCCCCGAAATTCCATTCCAGGCCCTTTAGGTCTGGTATGGATATTAAGGGGAACCCCGCACCAAAATTAAAATGGCGTGGGGGTCCCCCTAAAAATCCATACCAGACCCTTATCCGAGCATGCAACCTGGCAGGCCACAGGAAAGTGTCAAAAATGTTAGCGCACAGCTCCAGTGTGAAAGCCCGCCGGCTTTCACACTGGAGTGAATGGGGCCAGATTTTTTCAGGCGGTGTACAGGAGCTATTTTTAGCGCTGTACCGCTTGAAAAACGCCCCAGTGTGAAAGGGGCCTAAAAGTAAACAGTTCCATATAAAAAGTTCATTAAAGTGCATAGGTGACTTGTGCCAGAAGTAGAATCATATGCAAGCATGCTTAAATGGGGATTGTTGCGTGAAGAAAAATCCTTTCACCACACCACGTGTGCCGATTCAGACTCAGCTGGTTCACACGCTTATCAAATCCACAAAAACTGGGTATCAGATTGGTAGGATCTTCTCATCTAAATTGGACTCATAACCAGACGTGATGTGGTGAAAGGATTTTTCTTCATGCAACAGTCACCATTTAAGCATGCTTGCATATGGTTCTACTTCTGGCACAAGTCACCTCTGCACTTTAATTAACTTTTTATATGGAACTGTTCACTTTTACTGAAAGCTTCATATTTATAATCAGTCTGCATTTGCAGACAATGGACTTTGATGTGTAAAAACACTGAAGGATATTATTATGATTTCAAAGTGCTGCTAGTGTTTAAGATAAGGTGAATTCTTCATTTTTTCTGTGACACATTTTTATCATATATTACTCTTCTGATAGTAGCTGCTTTTTATATTGATGTTTGTGATTTTCAAACATTTTTACTGTGGTCGCTGAGGGAGAGATAATCTAATCTTGATTTGACTGTTTCTCATTTGAGTTTTTAAATCTACTTTCCAAAATGGGTGTCATTTGAGGGGGGTTTTGTGCTATCTTGGTATTTTATGGCCTTCGAAACTGTGATAGGTAGTAAGGAGTGAAATCAAAAAAAGGCAGTGCTTGGTTTTCGGGGTCCTGTACGCTTCTAGGCTCCCAAAAAGTCTTACACATGTGGTATCCCCATAGTCGAGAAGCAGCAGGTTGTATTTTGGGGTGTAATTCCACATATAACCATGGCATTTGTGAGCAATATATCATTTAGTGACAACTTTGTGTATTTTTTTTTTTCATCTTTCAATCACAAAAAATGTAATATTCAATGGGCTCAACAAGCCTCTTAGCAATTTCCTTGGGGTGTCTACTTTCCAAAATGGGGTCATGTGGGGGGGCGGGGTTGTACTGCTCTGCCATTTTAGCACCTCAAAAATTGAGATAGGCAGTCATAAACTAAAAGCTGCGTAATTTCAGAAAATGTACCCTAGGTT
Organism: Lithobates sylvaticus; assembly: GCA_028564925.1. Lineage (NCBI taxonomy): Eukaryota > Metazoa > Chordata > Amphibia > Anura > Ranidae > Lithobates > Lithobates sylvaticus. The sequence continues at coordinate 539,721,105 of CM053027.1, read as the reverse complement.
GTAGACGCTATAACTTTTGCGCAAACCAATAAATATACGCTTATTGAAATTTTTTTTTACCAAAGACGTGTGGCTGAATACATTTTGGCCTAAATGTATGACTAAAATTTAGTTTATCGGTCTTTTTCTATTTATATATTGCAAAAAAAAAAAATCGCAGGGGCAATCAAATGCTATCAAAAGAAAGCTCTATTTGTGGGGAAAAAAAAGGATGTCAATTTTGTTTGGGTACAGCATAGCATAACCGAGCAATTACCAGTTAAAGTAGCGCAGTGCCAAATTGTAAAAAGTGCTCTGGTCATTGAGCAGCCAAATCTTCCGGGGCTGAAGTGGTTAATATTTTTTGGCGTGAAATATGATGATATCACGTAATAGTGCTTATCAAATTTTCTATATTGATTTTAGAATTTATTACTGTTGTTTGTTTTATCTTTTATAAAGTATACATTTTTAATATAGTTTTTTCCATCCAGCAATGTTGTTTATTCTTGTTTCGGTCACACAACTTTATAGCCTTTTATTACAGCTACTTCCGGTTGTAGTTGATTTCCGGCTTTTCGTAATGCAAGCTTGGTGGTTTTGGTCTAATTTCTGGAATGCACACACTTCGTTCTTTATTTCCGGCTTTCTGATTATAAAGGGATGACCAGCGTATACGTGGCCATGGCCCTGATGAAGTCTTTGATGATGAAGCGCGTAGAGAGGTGCTGAGCTACGCAACATCGCCACGTTTTGATGGTCGGACATTGTGTTGGTTGGCAACAGTCATTTTTTACTCCTCATTGCTGTCAGTGGACACAAATGCGATTTCATATTCAATGTTTGTGAGTACTTTGGCACTTTTTTAATTAAAGCACCTTAACAGTAATACTGCACAAGGAAGTGTTTATGTTTTACATCTATGTGAGATTTGATTAACATCTGGGAAGGAGACTCTATTTGCTGATCTCAGTCACAATGGATTTGGAGGAGCTTCATGCCCATATTGTAAACAAAGCTGTTTTGACTACTTTATTTGGGTAGTCCAACGCTTAGGGTAAGGGTCAGTGTGTGTCCTCCCTACCGGTGGTGGTCTTCATTCCAACACCTATTGTTTTGGATCACTGGAATTGTTTAGAATCTTTGATATATGGACTTTATATTTAGATTTAATTAATACGCTATTCACTCAGTGTCTCCATTTAATAAAAGCACTGCATTTTATTGCTATCAGTGTACAGTATATAATACAGTGCAGGCAGTGTACAGTATACAATACATTGCAGGCGGTATACAGTATATAATACAGTGCAGTCAGTGTAAGGTATATAATACAGTGCAGGCGGAGTACAGTATATGGAAAAAAAGAACAAACGTGCATCCACTTCTAATGAAATAAGAAAAGTAAATGAATGAATAAAATGAAAACATAGTATAAAAAAAAGGGGTTGAAGTGTTATATCTCAAAGGAAATTGTTTTTATTTATTTAAAGTGCCAATGATCAAGAAGATTTACATAACATGATAAATGAAATAATCAGTGTGAAAAGTGATCAAAAAAACTGTTGCATGTGCTCATAAATAGTAGTCCACATAGATGTAATGATCGCGAAGTGAGACACTGTATATCTTTCAATATTCTGAAGTCAGGAAATAATATCAATTGCGCTTACCAGATTCGTGCACTAGCCTGCGGGCGGGAATACGATCCTCCTGTGACTTCTTCTGTTACAGCGGGATATCCAATTTAAAAAAGAGGCTTCAAGACAAAGATCATCATTTATTTCCAAATGGTCCTGGGTGATCTCATTAATAGAGGATATAAGAGAGGGTCTTCATGGTGTAGAATATCCAAAAATAATTTATTGTAAAAATGTAGCAACGATTACATCCAAGAACACGGTGAAAGGTAAAAACGTATAAAACCGCTGTGGCACAAGCCAGCTGGCTGTGCGCGTGGTGACGTCAAGGGCTAGTGCTCTATCCGACGTGTTTCCCCATACAAGGTATCAACTGGGAACGGATATATAACGCTTCAACCCCCTTTTTTGGTACCACTTTTTAATTTTATTAATTTATTCACTTTTCTTAATTGATTAGTAGTGGATTATACTCGAGTATATACGGTATACATATGTATATGTATACCTGTGTATTGTACGTTATCTTGTAGGATGCAAAACCTGTTTATTTGGTGATGTGAGTTACTGCACAGCCTGTATCTGAAAACAGAATTCAAACATATAATCCCAGAATAAAATTTGAGAAAATCAACAGTACTAAGAAATAATAGGCAATCATGGGAAGATTAGTTCTACAAATGCAAAAGAAAAGAAGTTTTGTGAAAATCAAGATGGCAAATTGCTGTTTTTAAATATCATCTTCAGATGGAAAATGGTGCAACAAACTTTTTATACTGCTGCTCTGCGGAAATATACAGTTGGAATCTGCTGATCACTGGTGCAATACTTTGAAGGCTCCTAAAACCAAAAATAGTAAATGCACATTTTTTTTACCTGCAAAAAAATGTGTATTTATTATTTTTTGTTAATAAAAAAAATTCCCCTGCAGTGGGGCTCCTCTTGCACTGCAAGGGTTAAAGGTTGCTTGTTTTTTCTAGGCAAAATGTGAAAAGTAACTGCATTTACCTTATTGCTCGCTCCCACAGGCTTCCTCCCAGCTGCACAACCACTCTCACAAAGCTGTTTGTTTTATTCCTATATCAGTTACAAGGCACTCTGATGTCATTATGTACAATGCATGATGGGCAGTCCTTCGATGTAAGAGTTCAAACCCAGCTTGGGGAGCTGAAGGAAGCTGGAAAGTAGAGGAATGCAGATGCTTTTTCGCTTCAACTGAGTGCCTCACCAAGGATTGACAGACCAAGTTAAACGTTTGCATTGTTTTGTCACCTTAGCAGAGTAATCAGAGAAGACTAATAACATATGCCCATCTGCCATGGGGTGTTTTTGAGCTGTATACATTTTCAGAATTTTAACCTTTTTAGAAAAGATTCCAAAAATGGGCTATGAGGGAAGTGCTGTCAGGTTTGGTCAAGCCTGCCATCTGTGTCTGCTTCAACTAAAAAATATGTTACCCCAACATTTCATATTTCTAATATGTGTCTGTGTTACCGTGTACTTGTATAAAGAAGTATCCTGTTCTCGTTGCATTGCTTCCTTTTTGTGAAATTCCTGGTGATCCCGCCGCTATTTCCCCTGTTTTCCTATATTAAAGTGCATGCATGATCAGTTTTCTTCTTTGCATCCAATAACAAATTTGAAAAAATCTAATTTCTTCATCAATTGGTCAATATGTATAATGCTAAATTTTTTGGGTTAAAAAAAATCCCAATAGGCGTATATTGATTGGTTTGCGCAACAGTTATAAGGTCTACAAACTTTTTTATTTTATTTTTTTGTTACTAGTAACTTACGGCAGACAAATCGGACACTAACTGACACTTTTTGGGGACCAGTGACACTAATACAGTGATCAGTGCTAAATAATATGCACTGTCACTATACTAATGACACTGTCTGAGAACGGGTTAACATCAGGGGTTAACTGTGTGCTCAGCCTGTGATTCAGAGTACTATGGGAGGTGCTTTTACTAGTGGAAGGCAGGGATCAGTATTCCTGCTTTACAGGAACACAGGATCCATGTCTTCTGTATTTGCAGAACAGCAATCTGCCTTGTATACTGCCGTTCTGCCTGTGTACCAAAGCATCGCGGGTGCCGGCAGACCTAGAGTCCACTGTACCCGCCGATCAGCTCCCGCTGTGTTGAATCACGCATTCATTCCCCAGACCTGGAAGTGGCAGATCATGTACTACACGTACGTGATCTGGCTCAGAGCGGCTGCCCCGGTGCAGTAAATGTACGATGGGTGTTCCTCAAGTGGATATATCAGCTGTCATCCATCAAACAGGTCAGGTTTTTTTTCACCTTTCGCTAGGTCGGCGTATGTCAGGCATCATGATTGATGTGAATCTACATCGCTGGATGACATGATTTTTTTTAATTTTTATTAAAGGACTTGTCAAAACTGTGTTTTTTTTTTTTTGTGAATAAATAGGGGTACTATGCAGGTCCTTATGCAGCACAGTAGTGAAATTACCAATTCTCTCTACAAATCTTATAAGACTCGCCGTCATTAGCATTGCCCTTTACATAGCAGATATGCAATCAGGAGCCTATAATATACATTTCATGTACATGTGAAAAACAATGTCTGGACCATGAGTACAAAAAAGTGAGATAGGCTTAAGTGCAAAACAGTTAAATTGTTCTGTCAAAGAGATTTAGAAATTACTTGGCAATGTTTCTGATTGCTAATCTCCCCTTCAGCTTATTTCCGCAGGTAAAATAAGGCTTTTGGAATTACATAATAATTAAGCCTATTACAGTACACTTTCTGTGTTAAAATAAGAATAGAGTTGCCTAGATTCACTTGTAGGAACCAAGTGTACTTTTAATTGTAAGTGACATTTTATTAAGCAGCCATTGTTAGTGGAATCTAAAGGATTACTTAGAGGAATTCCATCTACAATAATTCCACAGAAAGAAAGGGTTTCCTTTTTTGTTATGCATTGTCTGAAGTAACACTCATTTCAAAGTGCTTTATTTACAATGGTTTTGTACAGGGCCGCTGATAAGGCAATACAGCTGGCCCTCCTGTACCGGGCCTGGGCCCCATCAGTTCAAAAGTGGGGCCTGGGCACCTGCCAATCAGGAGGAACGGGTGTTCTGCCTTATTGCTAACACTGATCCACTAGCTCCCCCTGCAGCTCTGTCGACTTCTCCTTTTCTTCTTCTCTCCAGCTGCACTGCAGGGTGATCCATTCAAGTATCTGTGCCCTCACCCCCCCCCCCCTGCTGTCTGGGCCCCCAGTGTGTCCTTTTTCCCTGCACTACTGGCTTCCCTCCTTTCCTCTCCCACCGGCAGCTCCTGAGAGCACACAGGGGGGTCATTTCAGGATGGAGAGCGAGGGGCCAGCAAACATATCATATTTACCTGGCTCTTCCTTTCCTGAATGAACACAGTGAGTGATCGGTACCATTCGCTCCCGTGTCCATTCATCAATGAAGCATAATAAATTGTGTTTACTATAGCACACCCCTGAAAGAGATGCTGGAGAACTTGCTATCTTTCCCCTTAGCTAACTTTCAGCACCAAGTCAATTACTCATATGGCCACAGGATCATTAGTTGTCTCCTTCTGATATCCACCAGGCCCTCTCCAGTGAGGGGGGACACAAAACACACAGCACCATAGGACAGCTGGACACTTCTCCAACTTCCTCTTGGTACTCTCCAGTGATCTTCTCCAGGCCCAAACAATAGCCCCCCCCCCCCCCCCAGCTGAAGCTTTAGCTGAGACCTCATTGTAGATGGCACCTTCAGAAAATCCTTCCCCAGTGGCAAAGCCTCTGCACAGGGATCTCTTCAAGCAGGAATGGACCCAGGAACTCTGCACCTCCTGCCTCAGGTCCCAGACTATTTATGGGCACTTTCCCCACAATACCCCCACACATTCTCTAAAGTGCAGGAAAAAGGAAACAGAGCAGCAGCCTGTGAGGCACTGAACAGGCCTGAATAATCAACCCCTGCTCCACTGATTACACTGGAGCTAACTAAATTTTTTTTAACAATCTACACTTCTCTAGGAGCTATAACTATGCTTCAGTTTGTGAATGAACATGAATCCTCAGAGTGCTTCCTATTCATCTGTGCAGCTAAAGTTGCAGAAAAAAGAATTGAGGGGGGCGTGGCCTGGACATGGCTGAGTGAGGACGTGAGTCTGTGGAGCTCCCGGTCCGTCCCGTCCAAAACCAGCTTTAAAACGCCAAAACACTGCTCAAACGACCCGGAATGTACTCTGCTGGAAAGCGGAGAGGCAGAAACCTAAAAAGAGGATCCCCTAACCCGAGGAAGAGCGAGGACATCCAGAGGTTCCTCACAAACCCGAAGGCCTCACCGGCCCCTAAGATGGCGGACACCACGAGGCGCAGCTCACAGAGCGCCATGCAGGTACCGGCTTCCCCTACGCGGGGATTACCTTCACATGCCTCGAATATGGACTACACCACCCCAGAGATGTTCCGACCCAGCTCCAACCCCCAGGAACACCAACCTGATCACTCCCCGCTGACACTAAGGGCAGACGCCGAACTGAGAGCACTGCTACAAGCCTTACCCACGAGGGCAGACATAGAGGCGATAGTCGGCAAAATAGAAGCGACCCTCCGTCAGGACATGACGGTGATGAGGCAAGACGTCCAAACCCTAGCAGACCGAGTGGAGTCCGGAGAAGTAACAATATCCTCAATGGAACAGAGACTAGCGGCGGTAGAGGCCACACAGTCGGCACAAGCAGACATGCTTCTAACACAGCAGCTCCGGTTAGAAGAGGCCGAGGACCGCAGCAGGCGCAACAATCTCAGGATACGAGGCCTGCCGGAGGCAACGGGCGCGGAGGATCTAATAGAGACCACCCTGGCGATATTCAGGGAAGTGTCTGGAGAACTGTATCCCGCCAACCTATCCTTTGACCGGATCCACAGGGCCCTGGGCCCCCGCTCGCCAGACACGGACAGACCGAGGGACGTGATATGCAGGGTGCATCAATACACCCACAAAGAAACAATCCTGCGAGCTGCCTGGGAAAAGAGGAACATCACATTCGATGGGGCTGAGATTAAAATAATGCCGGACCTGTCCAGACAAACATTGCAACGGAGAGCACTTCTTAAGCCAATACTATCAGCAGCGAGAGATGCCGGACTAACCTACAGATGGGGCTTCCCCATCTCTGTAACTTTTAAAAAGGCTCAGTACTCCTTCACCCTCCGGACACCCAGGGACCTCCCCGCACTGTTCGAGTTCATGGAAACTGACCCCGTAGACGTACCGGACTGGCTACAAGCAATCCAGAGCTTTCCCGCTAGAACCGGACCAGCAAGGATAAGAAGATCACGATCTCCGAGGCCACAGAGGAACATGAGCAGACCACGGTACACCCCGGGAGGAGCGCTAAGAGAAGACTGAAAGAATTGAACGACACCCCCCAACGGATAACACACTACAGCCCATCCTTTGGAAGTCGTCCCTCCACACCAGAAGACTCCCAGAACCCTCCCTCACCTGAGGTAAGCGTCCCCTGCAATATACCTCTCCCCACCCGACCTGTCGGTCGCCCACGGCCCCCCCCCCCCCCCCCCCCCCCTGCCATGGAGATTGTACACCCCCCCGGCCCTACGGAACACGGGCAACAACAAAGGCCAGCCATGGGACAGACCTCACGGAGGTGAGGGGGGGACCGGGGACCAGAGACAAGGAAACTCCCTATGTAGGGGGAAGGGAACTGTATCTATGAGCAGGGACGGAGCAGCAGAAGAGGGACCCAGAGGGACAGTCATAGGAGAGGGGGGTGGTCGTTCAATGTTATACAAGGCGCTAGCCCCACCGGTTCCTTTTTTCTTTTTTCTCTTGGTTTTGTTTTGTGTTTTTCTCGCCTTTGGCACGGTTCGTCTACCGCCCCTTATTGTGGATCATCTTTTGAGAGGTTCTTTTTGAGTTCTATGGGATACCCGGATATGATGAATCGGATGGAGTCACATATATTCTACCATGGCCACAATACACCATCCCCCGGGAGATACGGAACAGGGGAAGGGCTACCTGAAGGGTACACCACCGCCCATAGGACTATTCCCCCCATGAGAGCCCAAGGATTAAACTTAGGAAATCCTGAGAGGTGTAGACAGAAATCACCCCACGAACACAAACTGCTAGCCTTGTAAAGGCAACTGGAGATGGTGACCCTCCGGGGAGATCAAAAGAGACACACTTGGGTGGGGGAGAATATTTGTTACCAATGAGGAGAGGAGATGATGGGAACCTTAAGTGGAATATTAGGAACGCACAGGGAGATATATATCTATAGAAATGCAAGATGTAATGTATAACTGCTGGTATACCGAATGACTGCTCGAATATTAGCACTGTGTTCTGAAGACAGGTAGTAAAAGGGTCAAGGGTTAACCCGGGTCCCAGCCGACTATAGATATGCTGAAGACACAACACACCGCACACTACTACCATACATACGAGACCAAGGACCAAGGGTCCCCCACACACAACCTTAGAACGAGGAACAGCAACACTATAACTCTCTCTCACGGTACAGGGAGGAGGGAGGGGCCACATAGAGAGGGGGTAGCCACAGAGGAGGGACGGGGACACACGGTAATAAACCAGGTTTCCAGGGGGTTATCCAAACACAAGGCCAGAGATGCCAGCCCTTGGGGTCCATAGATGGCCAAGATAGAACTCTCAAAACCAGAGGGGTGCCTTAGGCAACAACCCCCATAGCCCCACAAAGGTTCAAGGGACCAGGCCCAAAAGGGATCCCAAAGGGTAAGACGGTGCGAGATGTTTATAACTATGATATATCATACAGGAAACATGTTATACGTTTCAAGTTGTTGGGTATGAAGTTGGAATAATCTGTTGTATAGATCAAGTAAGAGCAGTTGGTTATCTTTATAACACCAAGCTGGGTGGGCGGGGGCGGGTCGGGGGCTTCACCCCGGTCCATCCCAACCTCTACCCCCAATAGGACGGAGCAGATATCGCAGCAAGTGCTGTGATACGCTTCATTGCAAAAAGTTTTTTGATTTGCACTTAGTTTAACAAACGGATAGTGTACATAGTCAGCTATCCGTTTACCTGTAAAGAGGTGAATTTCACCTCACTATCTCTCTCTCTCTCTTTCCTCTCTCTTGCCTCTCCTCTAAGCCTATCTCTATATCCCCCCTCACCCCCTCCCCCCCCTCCCCCATCCCTGCCCACCCCCTAAAATCCCACCCTTACCCAGGACATAATGGACACGATTAATATATACTCAGTAAATGCCAAGGGACTGAACACACCCGAAAAGCGAAGAATATTAGTAAACGACCTTAAAAGGGCCCAAACTGACGTAGCATTCGTTCAAGAAACTCACTTCAGGACAGGAAACCCCACATGCCTCCAAAGCAGACGCTTTCCCCACACGTACCATGCCACTAACGCAGAGGCCAAATCTAAGGGAGTCTCCATAATGATATCGGGATCAGTCCCGTGGACAAATAGTGCTACCTTAGCGGACACTTCCGGCAGGTACCTATTTATAAAAGGCACGCTAAGAGGCACGAGAGTGACATTAGCCACCATATACGCTCCCAATGATCGACAAGATTCCTTCCTACACCGGACCTTGAAACTACTTACTGACTTTAGGGAAGGCCAACTAATACTGGGAGGAGATTTCAACATACCTCTGGTCCCGACTCTAGACACGTCCTCTAGAACCTCATCAATACGTACAGGAATGCATAAGCGCATTACAAAAACCCTACATGACACCCAACTAATAGACGCATGGAGACTCCTCCACGCAGGTGAAAGAGACTACACCTTCTTCTCATCTCCACATAAAGTGTATTCAAGGATAGACTACTTCTTTATTCCACATAGCCAACTAGAAGCGATTCAGGAGGTTAAGATAGGGAGTATTACGTGGTCGGACCACGCCCCCATATCCATGCGCTACTGTCTATCATCGGCCCAGACTTCCAGATCTAAATTCTGGAGGCTGAACGAAAGCCTTTTACAAACACCGGACGTCCTGACAGACATACAGAAGGAAATAAAACAATATTTCCAAATCAACAACACTGAGGACTGCGACCCGGGTATACTCTGGGAGGCCCATAAGACAGTGGTTAGGGGGATACTAATTAAACACGGGTCATACATTAAAAAGAAAAAAGAACAACTTTTATTAGAACTCCTACAGAAGATACACGTAACAGAATTACAACACAAAAAAACCCCGGTTAACTCGATAGAAGTAGAATTAGTGACCCTTAGGAGACAAGTAGTGGACCTATTGGAATATAGAGCCAAAGCAGCGCTACAGATCTGCCGAAAAATCTCATACGAGTCGGGAAATAAGTGCGGGCGACTTTTGTCCAGGGCGGTTAAGACCCAACGACTTAACACATACAGTGGTGTGAAAAAGTGTTTGCCCCCTTCCTCATTTCCTGTTCCTTTGCATGTTTGTCACACTTAAGTGTTTCGGAACATCAAACCAATTTAAACAATAGTCAAGGACAACACAAGTAAACACAAAATGCAATTTGTAAATGAAGGTGTTTATTATTAAAGGTGAAAAAAAATCCAAACCATCATGGCCCTGTGTGAAAAAGTGATTGCCCCCTAAACCTAATAACTGGTTGGGCCACCCTTAGCAGCAACAACTGCAACCAAGCGTTTGCGATAACGTGCAATGAGGCTTTTACAGCGTCCTGGAGGAATTTTGGCCCACTCATCTTTGCAGAATTGTCCTAATTCAGTTACATTAGAGAGTTTTCAAGCATGAACGGCCTTTTTAAGGTCATACCACAACATCTCAATAGGATTCAGGTCAGGACTTTGGCTAGGCCACTCCAAAGTCTTCATTTTGTTTTTCTTCAGCCATTCGGTGGTGGACTTGCTGGTGTGTTTAGGATCATTGTCCTGCTGCAGAACCCAAGTTCGTTTCAGCTTGAGTACACGAACAGATGGTCGGACATTCTCCTTCAGGATCTCTTGGTAGACAGCAGAATTCATAGTTCCTTTTATCACGGCAAGTCTTCCAGGTCCTGAAGCAGCAAAACAGCCCCAGACCATCACACTACCACCACCATATTTTACTGTTGGTATAATGTTCTTTTTCTGAAATGCAGTGTTCCTTCTACGCCAAATATACTTGGACACACACCTTCCAAAGAGTTCCACTTTTGTCTCATCGGTCCACAGAATGTTATCCCAAAAGTCTTGGGGATCATCAAGATGTGTTGTGGAGAAATTGAGACGAGCTTTGATGTTCTTTTTGCTCAGCAGTGATTTTCTCCTTGGAACTCTGCCATGCAGGCCATTTTTTGCCCAGTCTTTTCCTGATGGTGGAGGCATGAACGCTGACCTTAACTGAGGCAAGTGAGGCCTGCAGTTCCTTGGACGTTGTTGTGGGGTCTTTTGTGACCTCTTGGATGAGTCGTCGCTGCGCTCTTGGGGTAATTTTGGGCGGCCGGCCACTCCTGGGAAGGTTCACCACTGTTCCATGTCTTCGCCATTTGTGGATAATGGCTCTCACTGTGGTTCGCTGGATTCCCAAAGCTTTGGAAATGGCTTTATAACCCTTTCCAGACTGATAGATCTCAATTACTTTCTTTCTCAATTGTTCCTGAATTTCTTTGGGTCTCGGCATGATGTGTAGCTTTTAAGGATCTTCTGGTGGACCTTACTGTGTCAAGCAGCTCCTATTTAAGTGATGCCTTGATTGTGAACAGGTGTGGCAATAATCAGGCCTGGGTGTGGCTAGAGAAATTGAACTCAGGTGTGGACAACCACAGTTATAGTATGTTTTAACAAGGGGGGCAATCACTTTTTCACACAGGGCCATGATGGTTTGGATTTTTTTTCACCTTTAATAATAAACACCTTCATTTACAAATTGCATTTTGTGTTTACTTGTGTTGTCCTTGACTATTGTTTATATTGGTTTGATGTTCCGAAACACTTAAGTGTGACAAACATGCAAAGGAACAGGAAATGAGGAAGGGGGCAAACACTTTTTCACACCACTGTATATCCCGCAGATTGTAGACACAAAGGGACAAAAAAAGACCACACCATCCCAAATAGCAAATGAATTCAGGGAGTATTATTCCACGCTTTACAACCTCCCGAAAGGCACGCAGAACGAACAGACATTACAGGACTATGTCACGACAGCACAGACCCCTCAACTCCCCCCAGAAGCTAGGGCTGAATTAGAGGAACCCATTACATTTGGGGAACTACAGCGAGCAATAAGGGGAACGAAACCAGGCAAAGCACCAGGCCCAGATGGGTTTACCCTACAATATTACCAGATCCTTTTGCCACTACTGGGCACACATATGGTAAGAATGTTTAACGGTCTAGGAGAGGGGAAACTGCTACCCAAAGACACATTGAGGGCCCATATATCCCTAATATCAAAAGACGGCAAAGACCCTGCAGCATGCGGTAGCTACAGACCTATCTCGCTCCTGAATGTAGACTTGAAACTGTTTACTAAGATCATGGCCAACAGACTGACCCAATCTATGCCAGATTTAATACACTTGGACCAAGTGGGGTTTATCCCGGCCCGGGAGGCCAGGGATAACACCACAAAGGTAATAAATCTTATCCACACAGTCACCAAATCCAACACCCCGTGCGTCCTTCTCAGCACAGATGCTGAGAAGGCGTTCGACCGGGTAAACTGGGAGTTCATGACAACAGTGCTCAAACACATAGGCCTGGGCAGTAAAATGCTACATTGGATTCGAAACATCTATTCCACACCCACGGCGCAAGTAAAAGCCAACGGAATCTTATCAGACTCATTCCCAATAACAAACGGGACCAGACAGGGATGCCCACTTTCCCCCCTATTATATGCCCTAGTACTAGAGCCCTTTCTATGTAGTGTAAGATTAAATCCCGACATTACCGGAGTGACAATAGACAAATCCCAATATAAAATAGCTGCCTACGCAGACGACCTTATGTTCGTTCTTACCAACCCTGCGATCTCACTACCTAACCTCCTTCAGGAATTCGACAAATACGGACAACTATCCAATCTTAAAATTAACTTTGATAAATCAGAGGCGATGGGACTTAACCTACCGCCAAAGAGACTAGAGGTACTGAAATCGCAGTTCAGATTCAAATGGTCAGACACCTCCCTTAAATACCTAGGTACCCAGATTCCCAAAGACCTAAAACGTGTCTTTGAATTGAACTTTCCACCCCTGTTGATTAAAACTAGACTACTCTTGGAGGACTGGACCAAGGGGCTTCACTCCTGGTTCGGTAGATGCAACTTACTCAAAATGACAATACTCCCCAAATTCTTATATCTACTTCAAGCGCTACCGATACACATCCCACCCCAATATTTCAAGCAAATACACTCCATCTTCACCAAATTTGTATGGAAGAACTCAAAACCTAGACTGCGCAGGCAATACCTCACACTACCTAAAATCCACGGGGGCTTGGCCCTCCCAGATGTGAAAAACTACTATAGGGCGGTCCACCTGGGCAGAATTATCGACTGGAACAGACACGACAAAAACAAAATATGGGTACAACTAGAACAGGCACAATGCTCTCCCTCACTGAAAGGGGCGGTATGGTGCTATGACAAGCTACCCCCTACAATTAAAACACATCCCACTATAGGAACGACCTTGAAGATAGGGGCATCCATTTTACTCCTAACATCCATATCCACCGGTAACTCGCCTCTGTACCCAGTACTAGGCAATCCGGCCTTCCCACCCGGAATGGAATATGGGGGATACGAGACACTAACTAGAACCGGTAGAGACCAAGCCTCACATTTCATAATAAATGGGGATTGGCCATCTATTGAAACGCTAATAGACGAGAACGGGCCTTTCCAGCTACCGTTCTGGAAAGCAACCAGACTACACCACTTCCTGCACTCAATCCCTCAACCAGCACAGTTTAACCGTGACCTGACGACCTTCGAACGGTACTGTAAAGAAGAGGGACCCATGTCACAAGTACTGTCCAAAACGTACGCCCTACTTAACTCCCCGATAGAAACCCCGGATCTGACATTCATAAATAAATGGGAGGCTGACCTGGGGTGCACGTTCACCAGTGCCCAAAAACAAACGATCATTAAATTCTCCCTACAGACCACCATCTGCACAAAAATACAGGAACTCAATTACAAGATACTGACCAGATGGTATTACACCCCTAGCAAACTTCATAAATACTTCCCAACCACACCAGATACCTGTTGGAGATGTCAAACAGATAAAGGGACCCTCCTCCACATCTTTTGGTCCTGCCCTCTGCTACAAAACTTCTGGTCATCAGTCCGAAGGATTATACAGAAATTTACGGATTACACGATCGGTGACGACCCAGCCTTCATACTGTTACACGCCACCACAATTCCAGCCAAAAAATACAAAAAATTGATTGTGAGGCATTTATTGAATGCAGCTAAATCCTGCATCCCACTCCTATGGAAAAAGCATACACCACCAACGATAGGGCTGTGGCTGCGCAGAGTGGAGGAGATCAAGAGATTGGAGGACTTAGTCCTCACAGCACAGAATAAGCAGGAACTACACTCACAGACATGGATGCTGTGGAACATGTTTATATTTTCTGATGAAGGAATAGCCCTAATGGCCACCTAGACAATAAACCAGACTAAAATACAACGAGCTCGAGCTCTCCTGGGCCCCCCCCCCCCCCCCCTACCCACCCCAAACCTACCCGCCCCCCCCCCCCCCTCCCCAAACATTCTCTTTTCTTCGCTAGCTTCCTTCTTTCCAACTTTCCTATCTTCTCTATTCTTCTTACCACACAAGATGTAATCTTATGAACAAAGATAAGACAAGCTACCGAAATTCCACACTGAACATGGCCTACATAAAGGGGGGGGGGGAAAAAAAAAAAAAAACAAAACAAAAGAAAAACGCTCCGCTCGCACTAGGGGCCAGTTCCCAGAACGGGTCACTAGGTAGACGGATGGACAATTAATCTCCAAAAGACACAGACATACGAGACTGACATGTTGTAGGCCCAAATGTATATACTGTTGATGTTGTGGAAAGCAATGTACACTATGTATATGATGTGTATACCTATGTTTATTTTCCTCTGTTTTAAAAATAAATAAAAAATTATATATTTGAAAAAAAAAAAAAAAAAAAGAATTGAGGAATCTCCTCCTTTAAAAGTGAGACATCAGGGGTCTGTTTAAACCCCTGATATTTCAACAAAGCCCCTCAACAGGGCTGTTAAAAAAAAAAAAAAATCCAAAACAAATGAAAAAACAATTAAAGTAAAATGAAGGACTTGTGCACATATGCTTTGCTTTTTTAAATGAAGTCAGTGTTTAGTATAATGCCTCTTCACCACCTGCTTTAACCCTGCAATAGCTTGCTGCAACCATGAGCTTTGCACACAGTTGCAGGGCAGTTGTAGGGCACTTGCAGGGCATCGCTTTTCACTTGAATGGGTCTTGTTGGAAGAGGATATAATTTCTGTCATGGCTACAAAGCATAACATTCTGACTATGGCATATGTACACCCCTAGCCATTGACCCTGTTGTTAAAGGGGGTAGTGGTTGGTGGGCAGTAAAAGAGCAACTCAACCATGGGGTTTTACTGTTCCCCAACCTCAAGTGTGAATAAGCCCTAAAGACTCATTCACACAGTCACTCTGGCAGTGTAAATGAATGGGTTGTTCGTGCAGCTGGAGCCGCCTGTTACTCTAATGCCCTGTACAAACGATAGGATTTTCCGACGGATGTTGGCTCAAACTTGTCTTGCATACACACGGTCACACAAAGTTGGTCGGAAATCCCAAACGTCAAGAACACGGTGACGTACAACACGTACGACAAGCAGAGAAAAATTAAGTTCAATAGCCAGTGCTGTCCTTCTGCTTGATTCCGAGCATGCGTGGCACTTTGTGGGTCGGAATTGTGTAAACAGGATCGGAATTTTTTTGTCGGAAAATTTGAGAACAAGATCTCAAATTTTGTGTGATGGAAATTCCTATGGAAAATGTGTGACGGAGCCTACACACGGTTGGAATTTCCGACAACAAAGTCCTATCACACATTTTCCATCAGAAAATCCTATCTTGTGTACAGGGCATTAGAGGACACAGCAGCTGTACAAACACAGCCGCAGGTCCTTATTTGACAGGTTTGCAGGCGTAGGTGAGTGGCCCTGAATTCACACTGTGTTCAAGGCCATAAACCTGCACCCATGACCTGTGGCTGTGTTCGTACAGCTGCTGAATCTTAACTTTTATATTTGGCAAGAATTTTTATGTGCTTATGTCCAGTAATAATAATTATTGTGTATTAGGCATGATTTAGTTTTTTAGCAGCCTGCTAGTAAGAGCCAGCACGGTACTTGTGTGTGTCCATAGATTGCCGTGCAAAGCTGATATATACACAGCACACAGCAACACCAGTGGCCACAGGAGGAAGAACAGGGACAGCAGGGAGAAATGTGGTCACATAGAGCAGTGTTTCTCAACCTTTTTTCAGTCAAGGCATCCTTTAAAATGATGGACAGTCTTAAGGTACCCCATTCTAAAATGTAAAAACTATACTAATAGTTGTACATAATGCAGCAACATCTACAAACTTAGGATACCCAACACCCAACATTCGTGATTTATTCTTACAATGCTAATTTTTGCACACTAGTACGACTAGTATTCCAGTGTTTCTTCTCACTCTAATGACCCCAGTGTTGACGGAGGGGGGGCAGAAGGGGGTCAAACAAGGATGCTGTGCAGGCAATCAACACCCTTTTTATCGACACTGATGATATGACTGGTTGTTAGGACGCCAGTGGCTGGAAGGTTGAAATGGTGCACAATAAAAACCTATGGCTTTGTGTAACTAAAAGGCAGGCTTGATCCACCTGCTGGCTTGTGTACATGTTTGGGCAAATTTTAGGAATTTTTCCATGGCACCCCTCAAGAAATCTCAAAGCATCCCAGGGTGCCTAGGGACCCTGGTTGAAAAGGGCTGACATAGAAGAGCATGGTGCACATGGAACCTGCCAGGCTAGTTTGTAACTGTGTGCTGTACACTGCTAAAGGACAGTAAGTAAAGCACATTCAGTTTTCATGTCTCACTTGGGGTGATTGTTCTTATTCCTGTATGTTTTTGAAAATGTTAACACTTGTGAGCTAGCATTAAAAGAGAAGTATGGGGTTTAAAAAAATATATACTCACCTAGGTGGATGCAGCTTTGATCTGATGCTGCATCTGTCCCTCACCGCCTCTGCACTGAGAACTGAGCGATCAAACACTGCTGATCACTCAGTTCTCCCCTCTGCTCTGAGCAGAGTGTGGTGACTGTCAGTCACTGACTCTCTGGAGTGCTGGGCTGTGCAGGGGGCAGGAATGGCTGGCTCAGTCTCCCAGCAGCTCACTGACAGACTGAGCCAGCTGCTGGTCCAGGCATCTGGGTGGATGCCGACTGTAAAGTTGGAATACATCCAGCACCTGGACTAGCTAAGTGACGTCAGCTGACAGCGGACTTTAGCCCATTGTCAGCTGAAAACGGGCCACAGGAGTGCAGAACAAACTGCACTCATGTGATCCATTAGAGAAGTAGAGCCAAAAAAGTTTTCCCTTTGTGTAAATAGAGTCCTTCCTAGCCACTTGCCTACTGGGCACTTAAACCCCCTTCCTGCCCAGACCAATTTTCAGCTTTCGGTGCTCTCACACTTTGAATGACAATTACTCAGTCATGCAACACTGTACCCAAATTAATTTTTTGTCCTTTTTTTCCCACAAATAGAGCTTTCTTTTGGTGGTATTTGATCACCTCTGGGTTTTTTATTTTAAATGAAAAAAGACTGAAAATTTGAAAAAAAAAAAAAAAAAAACGCTTTTTTTCTGTGATAAAATTTAGCAAATTATTTTTTATTTATTTTTTCACAAAATTGTCATTGTAATAGGTTATTTCTCTCACATAGCATGTGTATACCACAAATGACACCCCAAAATAAATTCTGCTACTCCTCCTGAGTATTACGATACCACATGTGTGGGACTTTTTCACAGCCTGGCCACTTAGAGAGGCCCAACATGCAGGGAGCGCCATCACGTGTTCTAGGAGCATAAATTACACATCTAACTTGTTGACTACCTATTACACTTTTGAAGGCCCTGGAGCACCGGGACAATGACACGTGACACTGATGTGGCACTGATGACAGATGGCACTGATACGTGGCACTGATGACACATGACATTGATGTGGCACTGATGACAGATGCCACTAATACGGGGCACTGATGACACGTGACACTGATGACAGATGGCACTAATATGTGGCACTGATGACAGATGGCACTTATACGTGGCACTGATGAGAGATGGCACTAATACGTGGCACTGATGAGAGATGGCACTAATACGTGGCACTGATGACACGTGACACTGATGACAGATGGCACTGATACGTGGCATTGATGACACGTGACACTGATAACAGATGGCACGTGACACTGACAGGTGGCACTGATGACATATGGCACTGATACGTGGCACTGATGACAGATGGCACTAATATGTGGCACTGATGACACGTGACAATGATATGGCACTGATGACAGATGGCATTATGTGGCACTGATGACACGTGGCACTGACGTGGCACTGATGACAGATGCCACTTATACATGGCACTGGGGTCAGGTGGCACTGGGGACAAATGGCACTGGGGACAGGTGGCACTGGGGACAGGTGGCACTGGGGACAGATGGCAATTTCTTTTTTTTTCTAACTTACGGCCGCTGCAGCCGTTCATCTCTCCCTCCTCACACGCTGTCTCTGTGTGAGGAGGGAGAGCGGCGCTGAGAGATGATCTCATATGTTTACATATGAGATCATCTCTCATTGGACACGCCGATCGCACTGTAAACAGCCGCTGTGATTGGCCGTTTACAGCGATCTGTGACTGGCTGTGTCCGAGGGACACGGCCAGCACAGAACTTCCCCGATGCGCGCTCTCAGGAGCGAGCATTGCGGAAGTAAACAGGAGGACGTTTACGTCCAGGGACGTCCTCCTGGTAGGGAGCGTCCGTGCTGAAGCTGTCTTTTCGGCTATAGCGCGGGGGCCAAGTGGCTAGAGATGTAAAATTTCTGGAGATTTTGAAGCCATGGAAAAAAAAGTTTTTCCCCTGTTTTTTCTAGAAAAACAATGGAAATTTAATCTAGAAATACAAATGGAATAACAAGAACTTTATATATGTTAAGAAAACATTTCAACTATAAATGAGAACAGGTAATCACCCCCTTTCCCCACATAATAATGTAAAAGCTTCCTGCCAATATGCATTTTCTGTTATTGACAATGCTGATCCAGAAGCATATAGTTCTTGCAAGAGCTTGATCAATGTTCTGATTTTCAGGTGTCATTTTATCTATAAATGAAGGGATTGTGTATTTTTGGGAGGCCGTGGTTTAGAACACTTCCTTACTTGAAGATGCGGCTGGTGAAGAAACACTTTGTGATGATTCAGAAGCAGTAAAAAGTGTTTCTGGATTGAGAACTCTGGAGGGAAAAGTTACTCGCACTTTCATTATGGTTCATTCCATAAAAGTGTTTTCAGGGCACCTCTGGCATGCAAGTATGGGTTTTGTCATCATTGTAGGATTTGGAAAAGAATGTTTCTTCTCACAATATTTGCAAATTGCAGCTTTGCTTTTAGCAGAAATTGCAGCTTTGCTTTTAGCAGAAATTGCATTGTGGAAATGTTTCCAAACTGTATATATTGGTTTTACTATTTTACTGAGAGGAGGAAAAGAAAAAACTATTTACTGAGCAGACTGTAGGAAAATATTATGTTGTGATGGTGGAGAACATTAATATGAATCATTTAAAGGTTATAAAGATGAACTAATTTGTCAGACAAATTCACCCTCTTACCTGTCAGTTAAGGCCTGAGAGGACAGAAAATCATCTACTCTATCACAGCAATCACCCAACTGTAGGAGGTAAAAGATGGAGCGAACAAGCAAAATAAACTGGAGCCTTTCCCCTGCAGTGCCCCCCAGTGGAAGAAATGCATATCTCTCTTGTTTGAGAACTGCATTGGGAAGTACAATGTTTGTTGAACTGTATTCAAGAATTTGCAATAATTTAAGACTTTATATAATGTCTCAGAAATCTTTCATGAACTTCCTAATGTTATATAGTTTGATCACCATGTCATAGATATATTATTTATCATTGTAAAAGAACATATTCCACACTTCTTTCGTTTTTTTCCAGACCTTCCCATCTCTAGTCTGACTGACTTAAACCTCCCTGTCCATAATATTGGGCACATTGTATTGTTTGTACAGACCCAGGTTTACAGTTCTGCCTATACTTTCTTTGCCTCATAAGGAGTTTTGTGGCAGATCTGTACTAAGGGTTCTGCACTTGGGGGGGGGGGGGGGGGGGGTAGAAAGTGCCTTTACTGAGAGCTTCTGCATTGTGGAGAAGGAGGGTGGGAAATGGGTTGGTGTCTTTATTAAAGCGGTTCTGCACTGTCTTTATCTTTTTTTTTTTTTTTCTGCAATGCAATGGCTTATGCAATGCAGTTTAGGTACTCACGTGTCCTTGGATGTAAACCGGCAGCAGCTTCTTTCAAATAGATTTATTATTTCTAGAAATGTTTTAATGCTGGGGGCCATCTTGCCTGTGGGCATTTGAACCCACACAGGCACTCCAGATGGCCCAGCATGCACCGCCGTTACTGCGCCGATCTCGCGCGTGCGCAGTAACGGCGAAGTGCAGCTCACGTTCTCCGAAATCTCACGAGATGTCGGCACATCTGCTGACATCTCGCGAGATTTCGGAAGATGTGGCCGACATCTCGCGAGATTTCGGAAGATGTGGCCGAAATCTCGCGAGATTTCAGAAGATGTGGCCGAAATCTCGCGAGATTTCGGAAGATGCCCGCACAGACTCCTGGGATCAATGACACCAGATCCCAGGAGACAGTGCGGCGTGACGAGGATCCCCGCACAGACCCCGCCCACCGCCGCAGAGACAGAGGACAGGAAGTCGGCGATTATCAAGGTAAGTGAAAAAAAAAAAAAAAAAACACATTTCATTTAGTACTCTTTGCCTGATTTGGGGGGCAAAGAGATTTACTAAATGAAATGTGTGCAGAACCGCTTCTGTATTGGGGGGTCTTTGCTTTGGGGTCTGTCCTGGGGGGAAGGGGGCTTTCTACTACTGAATGTAGGGTGTCTGTGCTGAGAGGTCTGTACTGGGGAGGAGGGGGATGTTATCTGCACTGAGGGGTCTTACTGGGAGGGGGTTCTGTACTGAAGAGTCTGTACTGGATGGGGGGGGGGGGGGGGGTGGTGTGGTGCTGGGGGAAAGGTGTCCATACTGAGAAGGTGGGAAATGAAAGGTGGGTATTTAGGATTTGAGAGGGGTCTCTGCTGGGGGTGTCTATCTGTACTGAGGGATCTGTGCTGGGGGAGGTCCATCTGTACTGTTATGACTAATTTCTGATTGGGACTCTAAAATAAAAGTTAATACTGCAGCTGCAGGAACAGATTCACAGGAATCAATCACTGTGTTTAAAATGTCCGTTCTGACGAAATTTATTATTACATGTTATTTTATACACAGATAAGAAAGGGGTGGTGTGAGATGTTATTAAAAACTAACAAATAGAAATACGTTATTAAAAGCTAAACAAATAGAAATATATTATTAAAAGCTAGCGAATAGAACAATTGCAAAAGTAAAACATGGATAGGGGAGGGGGGGGGGAGTAGAGAGTTTCTAGAGGAGACGTGTCTGTGTGTTAGGTGAAGGTTACTGAACACATTTCAACAGTGAGAACAAAATGGAGTCTCTTGTGCTTAAATGAACAGTACAACGAATGTCCATGTCATTTCCTCCCTTTTGTTTATTTGACACCATTATTCTCCGCGTTACATTCAGCCGATTGCTGGTAACTCCTGTTACATTGGCGCAGAGAGGCGGCGTCCTGTTCAGTTCTCTCCTAGCTTTCTCATAACAACGGGTTCATCAGGGCTGGTGGACAATTTGTTGATACAGCGGGTAGTCACACAGAGGCACAGCCTGATGAGGAAGTAAATGACAAATATGAGAAATAGGAACATCACAATGTAAGCGCCTAGTTTCTGTAACCATGTTGCTATGCTATATAAAAAATCACCAACACCTCCTAAACCCTTAAAGGGGTTCCATCCATCTTTAGCAATATCTCTGGCCTTATTCTGTAGTTCTCTTATCTTAGCAAGATGCCCTTTAATAATGTCCTCATTATCAGAAATGTATATACAACAGTCAGTGCGAAACAACTTACACATCCCACCTTGAGCTGCAGTGAGATAATTTAGAGTTAAACTGTGCTCTAATACTACTTTTTTAATCTGAGCCATTTCTTCACTTAATAAACCTATATCAGTGGTTGTAAGGTTAATAATTTCATCTACAATTCTAGTGTAATTATTTATTCTTTTCATTGCTTCAATTCCCCATCCTGTCCAGGAAGGGAACCATGACCATGCCATGTCACCTTCAGTGAACAGCTCTCTTTTGAACACTAAAGGGTACTCTGGACTTTGATCTGTACGCACTGTATCTTTGCGAACAGCCAAAGCAGGTGCTAACTTCCCAATATAACATGTACCTGTAACATTAGCAGGAAGCCAGGCGTAAGCTTTATTTCCACATATATAATATAACCCTCTACGTATGGATGGTATGCCTGCTTCTAAATAACTGGAAGCAATAACCTGGAATCCCAGGTAACCGATATTTTGACATATTGGGAACTGTGAGCAATTTGTACTATAAAGGGTTCTATTTAGTTCTGGATCTGGGATATGATAATATTGACCATAGTTTCCTCCATAAACTGTAATTTTTGCTCCGGTGCAATCTGAATTGCCCAACCGTGTACATTTAGTTTTAAATGGGCATGTAATGTTTAAACAAATCTGTGGAGTGCCTATCTGTTTTGAAACCATCAAAGTCACTGATCTGTGCTCATTAGCTGTGGAGACCATGTATGAGCCATTTATTCTGGTCCTGTTTAGATCAGTGAATTTGAGAGGCACTGCTATCATGGGTATTGTTCCTGTTTGGGGATTTAGGTGAGAACACTCCCAGCAGTTACTAGCGTTGCTATGGGTTGCATACAATTTTAACATTTGGATGAAAGGGTTATTTTCCCATGTCTCAGTTCTCACAAACAACAAAAAGAAAAGAAACATTATCATAATTTTTTCAAAGGATATCATCACTTCAGGATTTTCTTGCAGTGACTGGCGTGAATCCAGGTGGGCTTTCCTTCCAACTTGACAGCGGAACTGGTCGTCAAAAGCACCAAATGTGGTCCGTCAAATTTTGGTTCTAGTGGCTTTCTGACGTGTCGCTTGACCACTACCCAGTCACCTGGCTGGATTCTGTGAATACCTGAAACAGAATCTGGGTCGGGGATAGATTTATAAACACCTTCATGTATTTTATTCAATGTTATTTGCAAAATCTGAACATATTCTAACAGACTAGAGTGAGAAGCCTGCAACTGTTGGGGAAAATATAGCCCTGTTTTGGGTGGCCCTCCAAATAAAATCTCATAGGGGGACAGCCCATGTGGTTGCTTAGGGGTAGTTCGTACAGAATATAGGGCTAATGGCAAAGCTTCCACCCATCCTTTTCCCGTATCTGCTGTAATTTTTGCACATCTGTTTTTCAAAATTCCATTAAGTCTCTCAACTTTACCACTACTTTGTGGATGATAAGGTGTATGGAAAGCCTGCTGTATGTGAAGGGCTTCCATTACCTCTTTCATTACTTCCCCAGTAAAATGGGTTCCTCTGTCACTCTCAATAGCTTCAGGAACTCCATATCTACAAACTATTTCATTCAAAATTTTCTTTGCTGTTGTTTTTGTATTTGCTTTGGCTACTGGCCAGCATTCAGGCCAGCTCGAAAACATGTCAATGCAAACTAAAGCAAACTCATAGGTGCCTATTCTGGGCATCTGAATGTAGTGTATTTGAATTCTTTGGAAAGGGAAATCTGGCTTAGGAGAATGCCTTTGGGGAACATGGACAGGCCTTCCTGCATTGTGCAGAGCACAAGTGAGACATGAAGCACAAAACCTGGCTGCAAATGCACTAAATCCAGGTGCTATCCAATAGCAGTCAGTAAGTGCCACCATCGCGCCCTTAGCAAGATGACTGACGCCATGTGCCAGTTGTGCTAAAACTGGGTACAAACTCCTGGGTAGACACCACCTGTTGTCAGCGCTCCACAGGCCCTGCTGATTTTGGGTAGCATTACATTTTATCCACTTATCCTTCTCTTCATCAGGGGCCTGGTTCTGCAACTGAATTAGAGTTTCTACATCCCACTGCTCTTGATGAGGGGAATCTGACCCCGCTACCTGGGCAACCCCTACAGTGGGTGTGACTCCAAATGCCATAAGGGCAGCACCCTTTGCTGCTTGGTCCGCCAAAGCATTTCCTCTGGCTGTCATGTCATTTCCCCTTGCATGCCCTTTTACCTTCAAGATGGCAACTTCTGCTGGTTTCTGAAAGGCCTCAAATAGCCGCTCTATGAGTTTTGCATGTCTCACTGGCTTCCCTGCACTAGTCAGAAAATTCCGTGCTTTCCAGATAGGCCCAAAATCGTGAGCTATTCCAAATGCATATCTGCTGTCAGTGTAAATGTTTCCCCTTTGATTCTCTAGGAGATGACATGCTTTGACTACAGCACACAACTCCGCTTCCTGTGCTGACATCTGGGGTATCAATGCTTCCTGATGTAAAATGGTGTCTGTAGTGGTTACAGCAAACCCTGTGTGTGGCTGACCATCATCAGTGTAAAATCTGGAACCATCTACAAATAAGTGTGTGTCACAATCTGATAAAGGCTCATCTTTTGCTGGTGTGACAGAGGCCCTTTCTACCTCCATCAGAGCCATACAATCATGAGAGAAACTCTCGGGTTCTACATCAGTACCATTTGTTGCATCTTCCTCATCAATTATAGGAAGAAGAGTTGCCGGATTTAAAGTAACACATCGTTTGATTGTTAAATTCGATGGAGCAAAAAGAGCAGACTGGTACTTGTCAAATCTACTGGCAGACACATGTCTGGTATTTACTTGATTCATGATTTCCTGTACTGCATGTGGTACATACAGGATCAGAGCAGAATCTAGTACAAGCTCAGTTACTTTGTCTAGCAGCAAAATGCAGGCTGCTATGGCTCGCATACAACTGGGGGAGCCTTTGATGACGGGGTCTAATGAGGCCGATACATACATCACAGGCCTCTGTTTGTCTCCATGTAGCTGGGTGAGTACACCTGCAGCAAATCCATTGACTTCATGACAGAACAATGAGAAAGTTTTAGTATAGTCAGGAAGTCCAATGGCGGGAGCTTCAGACAAAATTTTAATAAGCTCCTTCATCTGCAATTCATTTTCCCATGTGAGGTTGAAAGGATTTCTAGTGGTAGCCTCATATAGAGGAGCCAAAATTTCTGATGCATTCGGAATCCAGTCCCTACAATATCCCACTAACCCCAGGAAGGCACGTAGTTGCCGTACATTTCTTGGCTTTTCAAATTTTTGTTGAGTTTTAACTCGATCTGGGGTTAGGTGACGGATTCCATGTGAAATGCAGTGACCCAGGAAGATCACTTTCTCTTGGCAGTATTGTAGCTTATCTTTGCTAACTTTGTTGTTACTGTTATAGAGAAACATGAGAAGGCTTACTGTTTCTTTGCTACAAATGTCACTTGTATCAGAACAAATAAGCAAATCGTCTATGTACTGAAGCAAAACTGTGTTTGGGTGTGAGGGGGACCATTGGTCCAATACTTGCTTTAACGCAGTATTAAATTCAGAGGGGCTACTCACACAGCCTTGGGGCAATCTTGTCCTTGCTAATTTTTGGGCATCATGGGTAAATGAAAAAAGGTGCCAGCAATCTGGGTGCAGGGGCACCGAAAAGAAAGCATTTGCAAGATCAATCACTGTAAAGTAGGTGCTGGAGGCAGGTATTCCACTTAGTAAAGTGTGGGGGTTGGGCACGATTGGGGTATCTGCCTCAATTATATTGTTAATGGCTCTCAAATCATGCACCATGCGGTATGTCACCTGCCCACCCTTCTTGTTTGGCTTCTTTGCAATTGGGAACAGGGGTGTGTTGACTTGGGACTTAATTGGTACAACAACCCGTGCTGCTTTCAGTTGAGTGATTTGATCCTTTATCCCCTCAGTCTGAGCAATACTCAGTGGGTACTGTTTAATCTGTGGGAGATGGGATCCTGGTTTTATTTTTATCATGACTGGGGTGCAATCCAGCAGACCTACATCATATTTGCTGGTGGCCCATAATTCAGTGGGAATCACTTTCAATTCTGGTGGAAATGGCGGAGTGGAGTCTTGGATTAAAAATACTCCACAGGCAGAATTTAAAACTTCTCCTGACAGACTACTGACCACTTGGACTCCTGTAGGAGTGTAGTCTATGTTTGCTAAAATTTGGTTCAAAATGTCAGCTCCCAGAAGATTGGTAGGAACTGTGTCTGAAACTAACACTTTAGTGACAATTTCTGTTTGCTGTCCTAGCCTGAGTTTAAGTGGCTTGGACTCGACCAAATCAGTAGAGGTCCCGGTTAGGCCAACACCAGAGATAACATTTGTAGATAATAATCCTGGAGGTAAGTCCTCTATATTAAAAACACTTCGGCTTGCACCAGTATCTATTAAACAGGTTAATTCTGTTTCTCCTCCAGGATAGGGGAGTTCTTGTAAAAATACTTTTACTCTGGTCTCGGGACCATTGTCTCCTCTATTTAACATGATTGATACTGGTATGCCATTTTCCTATGCCTGATCCACTGCTTTTGTACTGGGATCAGCATGAGGTGCTTCAAAGCTCTTTTCTAGTCTACGGTCAGGAAGATGGCAGAATTTAGCTATGTGTCCTTCCCCATCACAATTGTAGCATATGATTGGTCCCCGATCGCCATGATTTTTGAAATTGCCTTTGTCTCTTCCTCTTCCTCTTCCTCTCTGCTTCCCCATGTACATAACCTTGGGTTTGCTGTCTTTTTGGTTAATCCTGTTTTCTATGGATAACAGGATAGGCAGGACGTCTCAAATAGACATATTGCCTGCCTCAGGCCTTGCTGTGAACAACTTCTCTTTCAACTGGGGTATTAAACCATCAAGAAACCTTTGTTTCACCAGTTGCGTAGATGGACTTGCAGTTTCTCCCACCTTCTCTTCCTCTACATTAATGCCTGCTTCCTCAGCCATATCGCTTAACCGCCTCCAATAAGCCCCTGCTGCTTCCTCTTTCCCTTGCTTAGCATTCATAAATTCAGCATGTCTGGTTTGTCCATATATTTGGGGCAAATTTTCTTTCAATTTCCCACAAACCTCCCGTCCACTAACCATCTTACCTAGAGTTTTGATGTCTACACCACATTCCTTAAGTATATAGCCAGACATGTTGCTTCCCACTGCTTTAATAAGAAGCTGATGAATGTCAGTAGCAGAAGCCTCATATGCTTCCTGTGCAGCACTAAGTTTGTTTGCAAACCCAATTGGATTCTTTCTAGGGTCTCCCAATCCCTCTAATATGGCTCTCATATCTTGGGGACTGAAAGGTACATGCCATTTAATTTGAGACTTACTGTCAACAGCATTACCTTCAAAAACTAATTGGGTTCTGACAGGATAAACTGAAGCAGATTGCTCTGTGACCGGGGCAGAAGGGGCAGTTTCTCCCTTCCTTCTCTCTTCATCTTGCTGCCACAATTTGGAAATTATGGTTTGCCCTGGAAGTTCAGAATCTATCTCTCTTTCTCTGGCCAAAGCCTTAAGTTCAGAGAGATCTAGTTTTGCATATGTGCCTTTTGATTTATGCCAATCATCCGTTTCTAGGATATGAGACAAATCCCTCTTTGTAGGTTGATACGGGGCTGTTAAACCTCTGCTCTCTACTATATTGCCCAGCTCATCTTTTGTGTGTTCCATGTAATCTAATTCTTTTGCTTTTGTTCTTGGACCCCTTAAAGCCAAACTGGCAGCCACATAAGGTGGGGGGTCCTCTTCTACAGAGTCTTCTGGCCAAACGTAGTAAATTTGGGCAGTACTTTTATTAAACATCTCCGTCAAGCCAGTTTGATTTGCTACTTTAGCTTCTGTCTCCCATGTGCAAGCTATTCTCCACGTTCCTTCACTGCACAGTAGTGGGCCATAATCGTGCAGAAAAGTTTGCCATACTTGTAAATCAAAAGTCCCTTCAGATTTTAAAGGTTTAGCTGTTCCCTTTGTCCATTCTACCCATTTATCTAGGGGCTCAGTATAGGCGAAACCGTACCTTCGGTTCATATATTCTCTAGCGCTCATCTTGCGCTGGGCATTATCTGAAGGCCTCTTACCCTTCATTCCCTTACTTATTTTAATGCCCATAATGACTGGCCAGTCTTCTCTACTAGTGCCTATACCCTCTTGCCTCTAAAACAAATAGTACAGCAAATCTGCAGATTTACAAGGATAGTCTCCACTTATCTACGTGGATAGAAGGGGTTTATGACAATAGACAAAACACTCATTAAGAGACCCTCCTCGTCTCTTCTCTTCTCCGTGAGTTTTATCTGACCCTACCATGCGCCTCTGACCCAGGTCACCCACAAGGAGTCAACGCAGGGAACTGCAGAGGATTCTCCCTATCCACACACAGTCCAACCCGTGAAGGGGGACACAAAAACATTCACACACACACACGTTACCCAACCAGAAAGGTCCGAGAGTGGTCTGGTTTCCTTGAGAACCGACAGATAGAATACATAGGAAAGGCAGAAATATAGCAAGCTTAAGGACAGCTTACCTAGCCGGCATTTAGAGGTCTGCGTTCCCGATGATCCCGATCGAATCGCGGTTCCTTCTGGAAACTCTGCCAAACTCCTGGCTGGCTCGCCAAAACTGTTATGACTAATTTCTGATTGGGACTCTAAAATAAAAGTTAATACTGCAGCTGCAGGAACAGATTCACAGGAATCAATCACTGTGTTTAAAATGTCCGTTCTGACGAAATTTATTATTACATGTTATTTTATACACAGATAAGAAAGGGGTGGTGTGAGATGTTATTAAAAACTAACAAATAGAAATACGTTATTAAAAGCTAAACAAATAGAAATATATTATTAAAAGCTAGCGAATAGAACAATTGCAAAAGTAAAACATGGATAGGGGAGGGGGGGGGGGGAGTAGAGAGTTTCTAGAGGAGACGTGTCTGTGTGTTAGGTGAAGGTTACTGAACACATTTCAACAGTGAGAACAAAATGGAGTCTCTTGTGCTTAAATGAACAGTACAACGAATGTCCATGTCAGTACTAAGGAGTTTGTGCTGGGTGGGTCCATCTTTGCTAAGGTATCTGTGCTGAGGGGTCAGTCTGTCCTAAGGGCTCTGTGCTGGAGGGTTTGTCTGTGCTGAGGGATCTTTGCCGGGGAGGCTAATGTTGCTTTTGCTATGACACATATTATAGGAGGAAATTTTATAGCTGACATTTCTCAGTAAAGTCAGCATAATGTTGGCATTAATTAGACAAGTATACCAGATTCCCCCTACATATTCTCTAAATATTTCCATATGGATCAAGGACATAAAGTCAGTCTGCGGGGGGCGGAGCCAGCGCGCGGCATGTGAGGACGCTCGAGTCGGAGCTCTCCCTGCCGGTTCTAGATCCGAAAGAGATCCTGTGAGCTAATCCACAAAAAAACGCCCAGGGCTGCTGGGGCATGTCGGCGGGACCAACCCGCAACGCTGGGATGGTGAAATACGGGCCGCCATGGCCAAAAACGGCCGGAGAACGGCTTGCTCGATTCGCCTGGGGATCCCAAGATGGCGCCGGCATCCAGCAAGAGCGCGGGGAGGAGGAGGAGGACTGGCCGCCGCTGCTGCACAGGCAGGAGGAGGTTGAACAGGAGATGTCCCCACGAACCCAGCGGGTGAGTCCTGACACACACAGGGGACCCCGAAAGCGCAGGGGAAACTCCCTGGACAGATTAGATGCACGAGTGCACAGGGGAGGCAGAGAGGTGGAGGAGGAGGAGGGAGAGGAGCCGTCCCTGAAGCAGATTATGGCCGCCATACAGGGATGCCAGAAGCAACTAACAGATCATATTGGCCAACTACAGATGGAGTTCTCATTTCTGAAGAACGACATGCAGAAGCTGAGGGACAAAACACAGGCGTCTGATCGCCGTATTGCTGGTTTGGAGGACACTGTTAGGCCCATGACCACTAAAGTGCATGTCGCCCAAAAGACCCTCTCTGAGCACACTTTAAAGATGGCGGACATGGAGGACCGCATGAGGAGAAATAACATCAGGCTGGTCGGTTTCCCAGAAGGGGCAGAGGGGAAGCAACCGGAGGAATTTTTAGAGAGCTGGCTGAAAGAGCATATGGCCCCAGGCACCTTTACTACTCTGTTTGCCGTTGAAAGGGCGCACCGAGTCCCGGGCAAGGCACCACCAAAGGGTGCTATCCCCAGACCTATGATTGCCAAGATACTACACTTCAGGGATCGAGAGAACATTCTGCGGGAGGCCAGGACAGGGCCTGGGCTAGAATACAATGGAAATCGTATATCCATCTACCCTGATTTCTCAGCTGCCACTCAGAAGCAGAGAGCGTCCTTCCATCCTGTGAAGAAGAGGCTCAGGGAGCTGAGTTTGATTTACAGTATGCTATACCCTGCAAAATTGCGCATTGTTGATAATGGGAAAGTGTATTTCTTCACGACCCCGGCTGAAGCCACAGACTGGCTGGAACTGTGGGGGCGCCCTCGAGCACCTAGTTCACAGCGCTCCAACTAGGGCTGCGGGCCGGCTTGAGCTGACAAAGTGAGGGGGGTGAGGGGGAGTATTGGGGGGACACGCAGGCCTGACGGTGGAAGTTGCTGTCGCACCCCCCCCCCCTAGTTCTCTCCTTTTGTGGGAAAAGGAATTTTTTCTCCTCTCTTTCCGTTTCCGTTTTTTTTATTTATTTATTTTTTCTCTTCTCCATACGTTGCCTCAAAAGATTCTGTTACCTAAAGGACTGTTTCCCCCAAAGCTCCGGTGAACTGTTAGCAACAGGGGAGGAAAATCTACATGATCACCAGGCGAATCCTATATTCTGACTTCCTAGCAGTCCTGAAAAGGGAAAAAAAAAGAAATGGTCTAGCTTCCCATGTTGAGGGGAGGTGGGGAGGGGACTCCTTACTACCTCCTGCGAATCCTGTTTTTTTCTGGCTATCAGTGATTTAGTTTTTTATTTTTATTTTTCTGCTGCGATTTTTTTTTTTCAGCTCATGATCTCCTGACAGGAACCCAGGGATCGCTCTCAGAGACACGCAGGATAGTAGGAGACAACTGGACAGTCTTCACTAGCCTCTGGTACAATAATAAAGGGGGGGAGGTTTTTTTTTTTTCTCTCCCCTATTTACCTTTTTGTTTATTACTACATGCCTACAAATGTTCACCTTTGGGTGAGGGGTGTGGGTTAAGGGATTAAGCCGCGCTATCTCTGTGCGCCTTTTGTTACAATGGTTTTGGGAACAAAGTGCCTGGCAAGTTGGGGCTTGGTACGGGGTGGGGGGAGGGGGGGTATCGGGAAGGGTGTTCTGTTGGGGGGGGGGTGGGGGTCATGGTTTCTTGGGTCTCTCTGCGTTCATGATAGCTATTGAGGATTGCCCGCTGCAGGGCGGCTGCTCTGTATGGTGTGGTGGGGAGGAGAAAACTGGAGCCTGCTGGTATGTGCTTGCTGGGGAATGGGACGTTGAGATGCCCTGCTACACAAAGCTGCTATGGCGGTAAACCTAAAAGTAATGGCCTGGAATGTTAGAGGCCTTAATGCTAAACTCAAACGTTCATTGGTATTTGACTATATTAAAAAGCACAAGCCACACCTAATCCTTCTACAGGAAACGCATTTGCAGGGCTCCAGGGTTCTCGCCCTAAAAAGAGCTCACATAGCCGGGGTATACCACGCCAGTTATTCCTCCTATGCAAGGGGGGTGGCGACGTTGGTCACCAAATCTATGCCTATTTCCATACATGCAATTAAGATTGACGCGAAGGGGAGGTTTGTTGTACTAGTGATCCAAGTAATGAACAAATTTTTGACATTAGTAAATTTATATGTCCCTCCCCCTTTCTCGCTGTCCCATTTAGATGACATGCTTAAAGCGACATATGAGATAGCGGAAGGGAGGATCTACATTCTGGGAGATTTTAACTCAGTGGCGGACCCAGCCCTGGACAGGTTGGGGGCGTCAGTTGGATCACCAGCCCCACTGGCTGGATGGTTGTCTGCTCATGGATTTAAGGACGTCTGGCGTTTCCATCATCCTGATATTAAAGCATATTCCTGCTATTCCGAAACGCACAAGACGCTCTCCAGAATAGACACTATCCTGACGGTGGGAGATGGTATGGAGCTGGTGGGGAGGGTCTCCTATTTGCCTAGGGCATTTTCAGACCACTCTCCTATGATGCTAGAACTGAATCTGGGACACAAACCAGGTATACGTCAGTGGCGGATGGAAGCAAGCTGGCTTAAGGAAGATTATATTCTGATCAAATGTAATGAAGCTATGAAGTTTTTCTGGGCTGAAAATGGTAATGCTGAGTCCCTTCTTCAATGGGAAACTTTTAAGGCTACTCTGAGGGGAGTGTTTATCGCAGAGGTGAACGGGTTTAAAAAACAGCTGGCATCTACGGTACAAACTATTGAGACAGAGACTACATTGGCAGAAGCAGAGTACATTAGGGACCCCACTAGAGAGAAGCTCCTGCGGTTGAGAGCTAAAACACGGGAATACCAGACTGCATTGACTGACCGGACTACAAAGCTTAATCTTGCGCAGCGCAGACGTATATTTGAATTTGGAGATAAAAATGGCAGATTACTCGCGTTTCTTGCAAGACCGGAATATGTTCCGATCTACATTAATGCAGTCTACGACATGCAGGGAGTAGAGGTCTGCGATTCACTGGATATACTGCGGACGTTTACCCAGTTTTATGCTGATCTCTATAAATCTCAGACTCAACAGGACAATAGGGCGCTAGAGGAGTATCTGACTGAGGTGGACCTCCCAACAATATCGGGGGACGAAAGTAGTGTTCTGGAAGCGGGTATAACGGTGGAGGAGGTGGAAGGAGCGATAGCCTCCTTTGCCCCTCGAAAATCCCCAGGGTTAGATGGCATTCCCTCGGAATGGTATCATACCTTCCGCAATGTTTTGGCACCCAGGCTGTTGAAGGTATTCAATGCGGCGAGGTCGGATGGTAGGCTACCTACTTCTATGAGAGAGGCTCTGGTTGTCCTGATCCCCAAGGGGGGGAAGGACCCCAAGATGTGTGATTCCTACCGTCCGATCTCGCTGATGAATGCAGATACCAAAATCCTGGCGAAGATACTGGCAGAGAGGTTGCAAACGGTCATTCCGAAGCTGATAGACGCAGATCAGACGGGCTTTATACAGGGAAGATGCACCCAAATGAACATCAGGAGACTTTTTATAAACTTACAGACGGAGCATGATAATTCTGGGACCAGAGTTATCGCATCCTTAGATACAAAAAAGGCGTTTGACTCAGTGGAGTGGGCGTATCTGTTCCGCCTACTAGAGTCATTTGGCTTTGGCCCTGTTTTTATTTCATGGGTGAAATTGTTATACACAGATCCACTGATCAGGGTAAGAGTAAATGGCATTATCTCAGACCCTTTTTCAGTGTTTAGAGGAACGAGGCAGGGGTGCCCGCTCTCGCCCCTCTTGTTTGCCTTGGCCATAGAGCCCCTAGCGACAAGACTGAGATCCACTACTGCATTGACCGGACTGAGGATAGGGGCGTTTGAAGAGAGGGTATCTCTCTACGCAGATGACATGCTGCTTTATCTGCAGGACCCGGGACCCTCTCTGTCAGGGGCTTTCCAGTTGATACAGAAATTTGGGGATTACTCTGGATTTAGAATAAATTGGACTAAATCAGCCCTGTTCCCGATAGATACCGGGGTAGTGGCTCCGATGGGATGCCCCATTCCGATCTCTTCTACCTTTCGCTACCTGGGGATTGATATCCAGTTGCCCATATCGGGTTTTTTGGAAGCTAACCTGTCGCCTATTATCAGGGGGTTTCGGGAGAAAGTACAGAAATGGCAGAACCTACCGCTTACGCTGATGGGGCGAATTAACCTTTTTAAGATGGTCTTTCTCCCCAAGTTTCTGTACATCCTCTCTAATTCCCCGGTGTTTGTGACCCTACGGACTTTCAAGCTCATCGATTCCATTATCGTGAGTCTCTTATGGGGGACGAGAGCCCCCAGGCTGTCATTAAAAATTTTAAAGTCGCCTGTCATACAGGGGGGCATGGCATTGCCGGACATGCGATCCTATTTTTTTGCATCCCAACTGTCTTTCCTACACTGGAGATTTCTCCCCCAGACTCAGAACGCCACCATGCTGTTGGAGGCAGCGGTTGCCTCCTCACAGGAGACGTTGCAGAATATGGTGTATAGGAAAGGTATCCCGGGGAGGAAGGTGGGATCGGTTATGGCACTACCTGGGAGAATCTTCCATATCTGCGCGCAGCGGAGAAAGGATGAGCCGCTTTGGCTGTCTCCAAATAGCCCCCTATGGTGCAATAAGTCTATGGGAGAATTCCTTAAGATACCGGACGGACAGGTGACGTGGGCAAAGTACGGAGTGAAATATCTTCACCACATATGTCAGAAAGAAAATATATCTACTTTCACACAGTTGAGGGAACAGTTTAACGTACCTAGGACGTGGTCCTTCAGATATGCGCAATTAAGACATGCGGCGATTGCGCAGTTCGGAAGCGCCAAACCGAGGGTACAAAATACAGGCCTGGAAAGGATACTAATAGACCCAGACCCGACTAAGAGGATCTCTAGGTATTATAAAGCAGTGGGGCCGGAGGAATTGGGAACCACGTCTAAAGCACAAGCAAGATGGGTGGCGGTCATACCAGAGTTGTCAGGGGAAATGTGGCAGGAAGTCACGGACTCCTATTTACGGACGGTTATCTCATCTACGGATAAAATGATCCAGCTTAAATTCCTACACCAGATCTACTATACCCCACAGAGGTTGTATAAAATGAGGAAAAGGGACTCAGCATTATGTCATAAGTGTATGAAGGGGGAGGGCAATTTTATTCATATGGTGTGGGAATGCGCCAAAATTAGGCCGCTATGGTCTCAGGTTACTGACTTTATTTCAGAACAATTTGATCTGCCGAATATCTGTTCACCTCTGCGATGCCTTCTAGGGGTATTTGATCAGGAGGAGATGAACGCTCACACAAAACTGTTTCTCAGACTCCTGTTTTTTGCAGTACGAAAACTTGTCGCGAGGAGGTGGATTTATGAAGAGCAGCTGACAATGGGAATGTGGTTAAAGCTGGTTAATACGGATGTCCAAATGTACAAAATGACCTATGAAGCCAGGGGGGCACCTAAGAAATTTAGGAAGGTGTGGTCCAGGTGGGTGGAATCCGAATACACTTTGGAAGAAGAAATTTGAATGACATCACCCAGGTGATATCTATGGGAAATCGCCTAATGCAAACGTCGGGAAAAAATGTAAGATAATATAGTGGTGTGGAATTAATAGATCGCTAGCAGCATGACAAACAGAACTCCAGACGAAACTATATGTCGGTGAGGTCGGGTGATTTCCCCCTCATTCATTCAGGAGAGAAAAGAGGACTATTGGATAGGTGGGAAGTGAACGCAGAGAGACGGAGGGGGGGAGGGGGGTGGGGGTAGTTGCAATAAGGGTTAAATGGGTAGGAACAGTTGGGGCTATGTCTAAGGTGTTCAAAAAAAAAAGAAATGTACATGATTGTATGAGAAAACTGTACTTTATTGTCAAGTTATATATGTTACAGTGGCGGATGTGCCTTACTGGAATATCTCTCAGATTGTTTCTTCTGGAATGTTATGTTTTCGTTTGTTCAATAAAAAACTATTTACAAAAAGTCAGTCTGCTCCCATTTGAATATATAGGGTTGGATTTACTAAAGGCAGATAGACTGTCCACTTTGCAAGTGCAGTTGACCAGAGCTTAGTAAATGAGGTTAAGCTTCACTATTCAAAGAATGCACAATCACTTACAAGGAAAATAAAAATGTTTTACATGTAAAAACTCCTGTGAGGAGGGAGCAGGGGCATGGCTTGCCTGTGCTGTGTGTGTCTGTGGACGCATACAACCCAGCTTGGGAGGCTCCCCTTTAGCAACTGACTTGGTAAGTGGGCACACGGAGGAAGCAGAGGCGCAGACATCACCAGTGGGAAACTGCAAAAGAGGAGGTAAGGGATCGCTCGTGCAATATTGTTGCACAAAGTGGGTAAAGCTTCTTTTTTTATTTTTTTATTTTTTTTATGACATGTAAATGGGGTAAAGCTTCACTTTGTAAAGACTACCCAATCAGGTACAAGGAAAATAAAAAAAAGCATTTTGCTTCCACATTGGATGATAGAAATCAGCAGAGCTTTACCACATTTACTAAGTTTTGGGGGAAAAGAGTGCAACTGCACTTGCAGAGTGCATAGTCTATTTGCCTTTAGTAAATCCAACCATAGTGCTCATGTAGGTATCTATTTACATAAAACATGTTGAATTGTCTTATATAAAATTCTAATGACTGAATGAAAGAAAATTAATTATTTAAAATATCTTGGATGCCTTTCAATGTATTTATACATCTTTATCTTTCTTACAGATTACAGACTGTAAAGCAATTGACAACAAGATCTGCCAGTCAAATAGTGGTCCATGATTAAAGAACATCCAGACTAATCTTAAAGAAAGTGCACATGTGGAATCAAGTATCATGGGTCCAAACGCAGATCTGCACACGTAGAAAAAGAAAATACATCTTTGATATCTGTATATCTGCATGTGAAAGGGACATATGAAAATGAGTATTCCACTGACTCCAAACAAGGCATGCTGCACTGACAGAGAGAACAATAGCAATGATGAAAAAAATGATAATGAAAGTGTGGCCAGTTTAGGTGACACAAATGCCAATCAAATTTTCACAACAAAGATATATGATGACAAAGATGAAATCTGCAGGGAGGACAAAACAGTTGGGCTTGGTACTTGGCAGTCAGAAAACCTCACACATTCGACCAAGGAACCCAGTAGGCTGGTTGAAGGGAGCATTGACTCTCCAACAAGTGAACAAATGTTAGGTGATCAAAGATTGCAAGCACCATCAAGTCGAGATCTAGGCAAAGAATATATGACTGATGATGCTAAGGACAGTTTAAAAACCTTTAATATTCAAGGACAATCTCCTCTAAATTCAAAAGTCAGCTTCTATGACAGAAGCTTTCAAATTTCCATTAGCAAAACAAATGAATCTTCTATAGGTATTTATAGTAATAATCTTAGTAACGTAACCCAAACTGAACGTTCTAAGGTAAAATCAGGTATTCCTTCGCCTAAATCAGAGCCCTCTCAAAAAGAACATATCTCACCTACGCCATCTAAAGATTCACCTTCTAGATACTCGCAATACTTTGATACTTCGAGTTCTGGTGTTAAAACAACAGACATATCTGCTCCGGCTGACCATTCATTAGGAATATCTTCTCATAATCTCAGTAATACCTCAGAGGAGAAGAAAATCGTACTTTATTCTAAAACACCTACCTCAAGCATCACTGGCCCAGATTCGTCAATACTTGACGGAATCGTAACCCATGTTAACAAGCAAAGCACATTGCCACCACCTACTCAAGCAGATGACCACTCTCGTTTAACCTACAAACCTCAGGTAATTTGTAATATACCAGAAGCACAACTATATCAGGGTCCAACCAACAAACTATCAGAACTACCAGACTCAAAAATGTTGCAGTCAAAGCTGCCTTCCCCACACAGACTAGAACATATATTGCTAGGAGAGGCAGCTGCATCAAGGAGAATGGACAGTGTGTTTGAAACCAGAAGATCGCCTCTGTCTTCTCCATGTGGTCAGGTAGCTGTTCCTCATACAAGCAAAGTGGTTAAGCCACCAGGGACATTTCTATTAACTAGCCCTTCCAATACAAGGCAACACGATTATCAAGCTGATGTATCATTCAGCGAAACAAAAGTGCCATTCTCTCAGGTCTGTAACATTCAAACTGGTCATGCTCAAGAATTGGAGTCCTTAAGAAATAAAGAGTTGAGCAGCAAGCCTGTGATCAGAAAAACAACATCACTCACAGACTCTCTGGATAATAAGATCAGTGTGAACAAAGACAGGCATTCTGCACAAGATTATCTCTGTCAGGACAGTGACAATTTTCTTTCAAGCAGCAATGTGATGACTTTGAAGGATAAAATTGCTGTGGTTGACAGTAAAAGGGCTTTCCTTGGACGAAAACATCAGTCAGATGTTTTAAAAGGCAGTTTGAAAGAGAGTCACAGGGACCCAACAGATTCTGTTTTATGTACTCCTTCTTTTTCGTGCCCAGTGGCGGCTGTTAATATTAATGATCAGCGCATTGCCTCACCGAGCAGCTTTAAGGATCCTAGCACAGCTCATGTTGACAGATTGTCACCTTCCCCAGTGCTACCTCCTATTGAGAGTACACAGTTGTTTAACATATCCCCTAAAGCTACTAACAAGACTCTTTGTAACAGCGGAATACCGAAACCCATACTGGTACTTTCCAAACCTTCCATTACCAGCCAGGGAGAAACAGAAATAAATCAAAATATAAAGCCAGAGGAAACAATGGAACAAATGCTCATTGCTCCGAAACCTAAACGTGTACGGCCTAAAATCATCACATATATCAGAAGGAACCCCCAAGCAGTTGATAGACTGCCATTTGGGCAGATGAATATGCCATATGTTCCTCCATCTTGTAGTGTCCCAATACCAAAGGAGCATGATCTATTGAGTAGTGATGGTAAATCCACCAATGTGTTGCTGGATAAATACAAAACTGATGTACACAAACCACGAATATACAGCACTGGTCTGATGATTTCTGGCATAAGGCCTCCTGGGCATCATTCTCTAGAAGAGGTAAGAAAAGTGTTTACATATGTTTGCATTCAAAAAACAGCTCTTCTCATGGTTTTGTTATAGTTTTGAGTGTAGCGGAAGAAGATAAAAATATATAACTCATCACCACTGGCCAGTTTTGAAAGTACAGAGTAAATATGTTTCTTTTATTTTTCACTAATCCCTTTGTTGAGCTAGACATGGGGGGTTGATTTACTAAAACTAGAGAGTGCAAAATGTGTTCCCCACATCCAATTTGCAATAGCAGAAGGCTCTATGGAGACAGTTCACATATCTCCGTTGCGGCTCCGGTGCGAACTTGCACCAGGTCCTGTGCGACTTTTAGTCCGTTTCAGGTCTGAATTAAAAAATGAAAAAAATTGAGCTGAAATTGGACCTGAAACGGCAAATGGGGGTGCGCCGAAACCCTGCTGTGAGCCACATGCTTAGATGTGAACCCAGCCTAAATTAGTTTTTTTTTAATTAACCACTTAAGCCCCGGACCATTTGGCTGGAAAAAGACCAGAGCGTTTTTTTGCGATTCGGCACTTCGTCGCTTTAACTGACAATTGCGCGGTCGTGCAAGTTGTTGCTCCCAAACAAAATAGAGCTTTCTTTTGGTGGTGTTTGACCACCGCTGCGTTTTTTATTTTTTGCGCTGTAAACCAAAAAATAGTGAAAATTTTGAAAAAAATGCATTATATTTTACTTTTTGCTATAATAAATATCCCCAAAAAATATATAAATTTTTTTTTTCCCTCAGTTTAGGCCGATACGTATTCTTCTACATATTTTTGGTAAAAAAACCCCACAATAAGCGTTTATTGATTGGTTTGCACAAAAGTTATAGCGTCTACAAAATAGGGGATAGTTTTATGGCATTCTTATTAATAATTTTTTTTACTAGTCATGGCGGTGATTAGCGATTTTTATCATGACTGCGACATTATGGCGAACACATCGGACCCTTTTGGCGCTATTTTGGGACCATTCACTTTTATACAGCGATCAGTGCAACTAAAAATACATTGATTACTGTGTAAATGTGACTGTCAGTGAAGGGGTTAACCACTAGGGGGCGCTGTAGGGGTTAAGTGTGTCCTAGGGAGTGATTCTAACTGTGTGGGGGATGGGCTATGTGTGACACGACACTGATCACTGCTCCCGATTACACTGAGCGGTGATCAGTGTCCTGTCACTAGGCAGAACAGGGAAATGCTTGTTTACCTCAGCATTTCCACATTCTTCCTCTCTGTGAGACGATCGTTTGTATCCCCACGGACTCGATCACACTCACGGAGGTTGCGGCGGGTGTGAGCGCGCCCGCAAACCGCTTCTTAAACGGCAACGTACAGGTACGTTAATCTGCCTGTACCTTCCCTTCTGCCGTACATGTACATGCCCTTCTGTATATCCGCGTGAGCCGGTCAGCAAGCGGTTAAACAAGCTGAAGTTAGAAGCTGATTGGCTACCATGCACAGCTGCACCAGATTTTCCACTCTCCAGTTTTAGTGAATCAACCCCAGGGTGTCAGTGCAGAAAGATACAGTAAATCCACAGTGGCATCAGCTAAATGTTTAGGGATTTTGAACCCGCACTTCAGTTTAAAACAGTAAATCAAAGTGTTTTTCTGGGGAACACTTAAAAAAACATATTCAGTAAGCCTCTCCAATATGTGCACATCTTCTCATGTTTTTTCTCTTAAAAATATTGCAAGTACAGAAAATACCTGTTAATACTGGCAAAAATCCAGTGAGTTTACTGACTTTCTGTGCACACTGCCTCTGCTGCATGTCAGTCTCAAGCAGTGTTAATGTCCCCCTGTCAGTTTTTCAGTTGGACCTGACCAGACCATCCATTCACTCCTATGGAGCGGCAGATGTCATATCCGCTGACATCCACCGCTATCTGATCTGATCCAATCCTGTCAGCCAAATCCAGACGAATAGTGACCCTATTTTCGATCCATCTGGAGAATCAGATTGGATCAGATCAGTCGAAAATGGACAGGTGATTAGTTTTCACCCGATTTCCCCATAGGGGAGAGCAGGACTCTGTCCATCTCCGCTCTGCACAGTGAGCAGAGAAGGTCCTGTCACCCGCCTGCTCAGCGGGGATCAGCGGAGCCCATGTGAAAGGACCCTTATAAGCCCTAACTAGTTCTCTCTGTGAACTTTAGACCCCCCTCCCCCTTATTTTCCCATATTATGAAGATCAAGAAAGTAGTCCAAAGTAGAAGAGCAGCCTAGGATGATAATGTTGCTCCTCCATAAATACCGTATAGTGTGGTCATTCTAGGACAGGAAGTGTGTTACTGGTAGAATCCCTTTGTGAGCAGGGTGCAGCGTGGTGTGGTGGCCAGTAAACACACAGATAAAGGCAATAAAGTTATATTGTTGAAAGGTTCAACACAACTTATTCAGGCTCGGTGGGTGGGCACATCCGTCCGTAGCCATTTACGTACTGTGACAGCAGGCTGAAAATGTAAAGGACCTTGCTTTGTGCACTGGCCCAAATCATTTGTTGAATGGGGGATTATGGTGTGTGGTTGTTCTTCAAGAGTTGGGCTTTGTCCCTTTGTTCCAGTGAAGGGAACTCTTAAGGTGTCAGCATACCAAGACATTTTCCGACAATTTCATGCTCCCAACTTTGTGGGAACAGTTTGGGGATGGCCCCTTCCTGTTCCAACATGACTGTGCACCAGTGCACAAACAAGGTTTAAAAAGACATGGATGAGCAAGTTTGCAGTGGAGGAACTTTAAGTGGCCTGCACAGAGTCCTGACCTCAACCCGATAGAACACAGGTAAACATGCCTTGTAATAGAAATAAGGATGACAAGTCCTTTTTATGGAGAGATCTTGGGTCAAAAAGATGCCAAATCTCTCCTTTACCTTTAAAGCAAAAGATTATTATTATTTTTTTTTAATGGATCTTTTGCTTTAAAAAAAAAATGAAATAAAATAGTTTACTTCCACCCTGGACCAGCAGTGACATTGCTCTGGTCCTCCAAGGTCATAGAGGCGATCAAAGACATTCTAGTCTTTTATCGCCTCTGTGACCAGCTGGCCACACCGTCGGATCGTTTCTCAGGTTAGCCGGTGGAAACGGTAAGCCTGAGAAACACCATTGAGCAGGGGAGGGGCGCTGTACTATCAGGAGATGGATTGGGGACAGTGGATGAATAGGAGAATCAGAGAAGACAGGATCAAACTGCCTTTTTACACACTACGGAGGGTTAGTAACACTTTAACACTGGAAGGGGTGATTAAAATCACCAGCTTTTATTTATTCATACAAAACCTTTATCCCAAAAGGAAAAAAAAATAGTTTGATGTAACTGATTATAAAGTGTGAGCTGGAGTTTGGCTTCAATTTGTTAGTTTTTCTAAATCTTCGTTACATACATTTAGCCAGTGGCGGCTTGTGCTCAACATTTTTTTTGGGGGGGGGGGCACACAAACTAACACCACTCCTAAGACTTCTTCGCCAGAAGGGGCTTCCTAATTGGCCAGGAGGAGAATAAGGAAGACAATAGCAAATATTAATTCGCTATTGTAACACAAGTGACAAGCCCACCATTTTTTAAAGCATATTAGAGCCTCAGGCTGTAAACACGTGCGTCATAAAAACCCCCATTGGAATCCATGCGTCCGGCGCCCTGCATGTAGATTCGGGGGCCGGACGCATGCATGGTGGGGGGGGGGGGGCGGCGCCCCTGTGCCCTTAATGGAGCGGCCAACACTGCATCTAAAGTGGTTGTAAACCCTTTTTAACAATTCCAATAAAAAAAAACCTGCAAGATAAAGGCATTATGAGCTAGTATGCATAGCATACTAGCTCATTATGAATTAGTTACCAGAGATCGAAGCCCCCGCAGCGGTCCTCGTTCACCGCTCCGGTGGCCGACATCTCCCCGGGGGTTACTTCCGGGTATCGCGGCTCCGGCGCTGTGATTGGCCGGAGTCGGGATGACATCACATCAGAAGAAGAAGAAGAAGAAGAAGGCGCCGGCGGCGTGGAAAACGACGACCTTGGCAAGAACAGACGAGACCCCGGAAGACCCCTGAAGGCGGATCGAGACCCCCAGACGACGGCGTCGAGGACGAAGAAGAAAGCCGGGCT
This sequence comes from Lithobates sylvaticus, assembly GCA_028564925.1. Taxonomy (NCBI): domain Eukaryota; kingdom Metazoa; phylum Chordata; class Amphibia; order Anura; family Ranidae; genus Lithobates; species Lithobates sylvaticus. Next base: position 539,678,244 of record CM053027.1, on the reverse strand, counting down.
CCTCCGCTCGTGAAAGAGCTAGGTAAAAGAGCAGAAGAGAGCGGAGGAGTCCGGCGAGAAGACCCCCAAGACGGAAGAAGACCCCCGGAGCAGTGCAATAAAATATTTTTTCAAAATTGTGTGGTTTTTTACTTTACATTTTACACCTTAGGTGAATGGGTAGGGGTACATCGTACCCCATACTCATTCACATAGGGTGGGGGGCCGGGATCTAAGGGCCCCCTTATAAAAGGGGGCTCCCAGATTCAAATAAGCCCCCCGCCCGCAGACCCCGACAACCAACGGCCAGGGTTGTCGGGAAGAGGCCCTTGTCCTCATCAACATGGGGACAAGGTGCTTTGGGGTGGGGGGGCCGCACGGCCCCCCTTCCCCAGGGCACCCCCCATGTTGAGGGCACGCAACCTGGTATGGCTCAGGAGGGGGGGCGCTCGCTCGTCCCCACCCCTTTCCTGGCCTGCCGGGCTGCGTGCTCGGATAAGGGTCTGAGATGGATTTGGGGAGTCCCTTTAAATCCATGCCAGGTGACGGGGCTAGCGTGGCGGCATTCACTGCCTTCGCTAGCTCCGTCTACCTGAAGTCACGTGCTAAATGAACGGACTTTCCGATGAGCGGCAAGTCCGCTCATTTCAAAAGTCTGGCAGACTAGCCTACTAACGCCGGACAATTTTAAAACAAAACTTAAAACCTAGTCCGCCGGACTTTTGGCGCCAAAAAGTCCGCCGGCGCCCACACACGAGGGGATTGTCCGGTGGACTTGAGTCCAGCGGACAATCCCGCGGGATAGTCCGCTCGTGTGTACGCGGAATTAGACATACGTGACAATATAAGTGATGACCCCAAGAGGAGTCACAGGTGACTTTAATAAATCCTTATATAATGGGGGGCAGCAAAGTGGTGTAGTATATAGCACTTTCGCCTAGCAGCAAAAAAAATGTGTCGTTGGTTTGAATCCCAACCACGACACTATCTGCCTGGAGTTTGCATGTTCTCCTTGTGCCTGCGTGGGTGTCCTCCGGGTACCTCCCACACTCCAAAAACATGATGGTAGGTTAATTAGATCTGGTCTAAATTGACCCTTGTATGTGTATGCATGAATGTGAGTTAGGGACCTTAGATTGGAAGCTACTTGAGGGTAGGGACTGATGTGAATATACAATGTATATGTAAAGCGCTTTGTATATTGACGGCACTATATAAGTATCTGAAATAAATAAAAAACATAAATAAATAATAAATATAAGCTATCCAATGATATAGAGTAATAGTGATCTTTAAGCAGTAAGCATCCAGTCCAGTTAGTTAGTGGACAAGTGATCATACATCCATAGGCAAACTTCTGTGAAATGTGTATGCTTCTCTATTAAAAAAAACTGAAGTGCCCTCCACTGGTCAAACTATGCACTCACCTCCCAGGGAAACCCTGTCAGGGGTCTGAACTCACCTTCCCCTTAGGGGTGTCAATCTAGTGGTCCGTACCTTCCCTGCTGGCTCTTGGACACTTGTTCCCTTAGATGGTATACCTCATATACATATATCATAAGATTAGGAGAAAACTCACATAGGGGTTGAGTAAGGGCTCTTTCACACTGACGGACCGTATGTCCGTTTTTTCATCCTTCCGTTTTAGGATGAAAAACGGACATACATGTATCCCTATGGGATAGCGGGTGTCAGCGGATGAGCATCCGCTGACACCCGCTCTCGTCCGTGCCCGCTATGCTCCGTTTCTGCAGATGGAGGACAACCCAATTTTTTCATCCGTCTGCAGAGCGGATCGGATGACGACGGACTCTACGGTCCGTCGTCACCCGATCTCCCATAGGGGAGAGCGGCGCTCTAACAGGTCCATCCCTGCACGGAGTGCAGAGATGGACCTGTCATCTTCCTGCTCAGCGGAGATCGCTCCGGCGATCCCCGCTGAGCAAGCGGCTATCCACGGGGCGGATCTGCACTGATCCGCCCCGTGTGAAAGAGCCCTTACTAAAACTAGAGAGTGCAAAATCTGGTGCAGCTCTGCAAAGAAACCAATCAGCTCCCAGGTTTTTTGTCAAAGCTTAATTGAACAAGCTGAAGTTAGAAGCTGATTGGCTACCATGCAGAGCCGAACCAGATATTGCACTCTCCAGTTTTAGTAAATCAACTCCATAGTGTTTATCTGTGTTGATCTTTATTCAAATAAAAAGTTGCACTCACATTTGCAGGTGCGCTGTCTCCGGCAGGGCTGTCTTAACAGCATCATGGGACCCTGGGCAAAGTTATGCACTGGGCCCCTACCAGCCTGCCCCAATTTACGCACCTAATTATTTTTAAACAATATAAAAAGAATTCCATAAATCAAAGACTAATCAACACAAAGGGCACAGTACAGTGGTGGAGGCAGAAGGGCACAGTACAGGGGGGGACAGGAGGGCACAGTGCAGGTTCCAGGACTCTGCTCGGGACACTTCCATCCTGGGACAGCTTTCTAAAAAGCGTGACTGATCCGGCAAATCTGGGACAGTTGGCAAGTATGATGTAATGCAAGACTATCATGGGGCCCCCATGCACCTGGGGCCCCTGGGCAGTGCCCAGGGTATGCCCATGCAGTATGACAGCCCTGGTGCACACAGGTGGCTTGCTAGGTACAAATGGGGTTTAGGCTCCCCTTCAGGTCACTAAAACATTGGCAGAACCTCGGCCCTGTGTGCATGGCTACACACAGAAAACTGGGACCAAACAATGTATATATCATTTAAGTAATCTTTGTTTACAGTGAAACACACCAATTTCTTGGTCACTGGATAAACTCCCACAATCTCCAATATCATATCTATGCTGTTGACACTCAAATCTATATCTCTACTCCTTACCTCACCTTACCTCACCCCTTCAGTCTCCTCTTGCATTACTAAAGTGGTGTTTCCCCCTAAAAAAAAAAATGCTTAAAATTCCTAAAAATGAATAAAAAAAATAATTGGAAAAAAAAAGTTTTACTCACTTCTAAATGCCTGTTGCTAGGGGGTCCCTCATAGTCTGCCTCCTTCGGTGCCTGGGTTGGTGACATCACTTCCCCTTGGCGCAGGAAGGGCTCCCTCCCTCCTGTCAGTCATCTGGGACACGTGACAGGTCCCAGATGACTGTACGGCCAATCACGGCACACACCGCCGCTCGCGCATGCGCAGTGGGTGCCCGGCTGTGAAGCCACAGCCAGGTGCCCACAGTTGCAATGTCAGGGCCGCCGAGAGGATCGGGGGGGCGAGCGGAGCTTCGACCCCCCGCTTTGCTTGACCCTGGAACAGGTAACTGTCCGATTATTAACCACTTCCCTACCGCCCACTGTCATATGACGCCCACAAGGTGGATCTCCCATCCTGGGTGGGTGTCATATGACGTCCTCCCATTCCCGGCCGCCTAGGGGGCGCGCGCGCCGGCGGCAGCAGCGCACGCGCGCGCCCGCTGCGTCGCTCGGGACCCAGTGTGAGTGCCTGGCGGCCCCGATGTCCGCCGGGCACCCGCGATTGCCCGTTAAAACAACGGGACTGTGCGGGACCGTGGAGCTGTGTGTGTAAACACACAGCTCCACGTCCTGTCAGTGGAGAGGAGACCGATCATGTGATCCCAGTACGGAGGAACACCGATCGGTCTCCTCCCCTTGTCAGTCCCCTCCCCCCACAGTTTGAATCACTACCTTAGGGAACACATTAACCCCTGCAGCGCCCCCTAGTGTTAACCCCTTCCCTGCCAGTCACATTTACACAGTAATCACTGCAATTTTATAGCAACGATCGCTGTGTAAATGTGAATGGTCCCAAAAATGTGTCAAAAGTGTCCGAAGTGTCCGCCGCAATGTCGCAGTCACGAAAAAAAATCGCAGATCGCTGCCATTACTAGTAAAAAACTAAAAATGCAATAAATCTATCCCCTATTTTGTAGACGCTATAACTTTTGCGCAAACCGATCTATATACGCTTATTGCGATTTTTTTTACCAAAAATATGTAGAAGAATATGTATCGGCCTAAACTGAGGAAAAAAAATGTTTTTTTTTTAAAAAAAATGGGATATTTATTATAGCAAAAGTAAAAAATATTGTTTTTTTTTTCAAAATTGTCGCTCTTCTTTTGTTTATAGCGCAAAAAATAAAAACCGCAGAGGTGATCAAATACCACCAAAAGAAAGCTCTATTTGTGGGAAAAAAAGGACGTCAATTTTGTTTGGGTGTAACGTCGCACGTCCGCGCAATTGTTAGTTAAAGCGACGCAGTGCCGAATCGCAAAAAGTGCTCTGGTAAGGAAGGGTGTAAAATGGCCCGATGCTGAAGTGGTTAAAAGTCAGCAGCTGAGTATTTGTAGCTTCTGACTTTTAATTTTTTTTTTCTTAGGAATACACCTCCTAACTTCCTAGACTCTGACCTGTCCTTTCAGCCCTAAATCCAATCACTGTCCAAATCTTGTACACCTCAAATCCATAACATTTCCAAAACCACTAAGCAACTCATTCACTCCCTTTTTATTTCTCACTTGGACTATTGAAACTCTCTCCTCATAGGTCTACTATTAAGCTAACTATCCCCCTTTAGTCTATTATGAATGCTGCTGCCAAACTCATCCACCTTACCAATTGCTCAGTGTCCCCCCCCCCTCTCTGCCAGTCCCTCCACTGGCTTCCTATTGTCCAATAAATACAATTCCAAATACTAACAACATACAAAGCCATTTACAACTCCTCCCCAAGCTACAGTACTGTGCAAATGTTTTAGGCAGGTGTGAAGAAATGCTTTCAAAAATGTATATTTTAATTATTTTTTTATCGATTTACAAAATGCAAAGTGAGTGAATAGAAGAAACATTTAAATCAAATCAATATGTGGTGTGACAACCTTCGGCCAGTGTTGCCAACCTACAAAATTGAAATTTACGGACACGACACCCAATATTTACTGGCACAGTCAAGTTTTTACTGGCATAAGTTACAAAATTACAGTTTTAAGTGCAAATTTCAGTATTTAGGCTACAAACAAGTACAATATGAAAATAGAAAGATGATTTAAGGTAGATATTAAGGCAAAAACATATTACTTATTTTATTTTCGATATGGTAAATAAGTAGCTCAGGGACAGGAATCGAGAGGGCAATAAATTAGAATGGGCGGCACACACACACACATGCAATTGACTCTCACAGTGACACTTACAGCAGTGTGCAGCAGCACAGATGATGATGTCACCTCACCAACATGACACGTCCCCTCCTGAGTCACAGTGACCCTCTCTCTCCATGCTAGGTGGTCCCTTCAGTCCACTCCCGGCTTACCTTCCTCCCGTTCCACAGACCTGCACATGACGCTCTGGCAGCTCTGTTCCCTTGCACCATGACTTCACGTGACACACTGCCGTCACAGTCCGAACACACTGTAGCAGGCACTCGGATGGTCTCGGCCAAGCGTCACGGCTATATTTTTTACTGGCAACCTTTTTCTTTCACTGGCATTTACTGGCAGGAGAAAAGTGCCCATTTTTTACTGGCTGTCAGTAAAAATACTGGCGGTTGGCAACACTGCCTTCGGCCATCAATTCTTATGCTGCGTACACACGAGAGGACTTTTCAACAGCAAAGGTCCGACCGAACGAACAATTTGATCGTGTGTGGGCTCCATCGGACTTTTGCTGTCGAAAAATCCGACAGACTTTAGAAATAGAACATGTCTTAAATTTTCCCGTCGGAACTCCGCTGGACCCAGTTCCTATCGAAAAATCTGGTCATCTGTGTGCTAGTCCGACAGACAAACAACAACACTAGGGCAGCTATTGGCTACTGGCTACGAACTTCCTTATTCTAGTCCGGTCGTACGTCATCATGTTCGAATCCGTCAGAATTTAGTGTGATTGTGTGTGGCCAAGTCCGTTCATGTCGAAAGTCCGTCGGAAAGACCGTTGGACCTAGTCCGTTGAAAAGTCCGCTCGTGTGTACATGGCATTACGGTTGTGCACCTTGTACACTTGCACAAAGTCAGGAATTTTATAGGATTAGTGTCATGTGCATGGTTAACCAATTAAACAAAGCAGTTGTTAATGATCATTAATTTAATATGGAGGTTGAAACAGTAATTAAAGCAGAGTTCTCCCGAAAAAAAAAAATTAAATAAAATTCAGCAGCTACAAATACTGCAGCTGCTGACTTTTAATATTAGGACACTTACCTGTCCAGGGCGCCCGCAATGTCCTCGCCCAAAGCCAATCTGTCCCTCGGCTCCCAGGTGGAGGCACCGACATCTCCAGTAAGGGAATCAGGAAGTGAAGCCTTGCCGCTTCACAGCCTGGTTCCCTACTGCGCATGCGCAAGTCGCGCTGGGCGTCTTCACTGGTCCCTGCTGTCTTCTGGGACCTGTGTGTCTCTCAGAAGACAGTGGGGGGGACGGAAGAGCAGAAGTTCCATTTTTGGGTGGAACTCCACTTTAAGGGAGGCAGAAAAAGCTGAGTAGGAGACTTAAAACAAGAATAACCAAACTCTGCTATTAAAGCATATTTTAATTGAAAAAAAAAATAGTGGTGCTGTGTTCACAAATGTAAAGTGACAACAAATCAAATTTTTCAATAACATCATAATAGTCAAACTGTAAATAGTTACATGAAACTGCGTATCCAAATTATTAAATACTTTGTATATTAGTAACAAAGGAATACAAAAGTAAAAAAAGGAAATAAAGTCCATGCAAAGTGATGTGTTTCAAATAATTAAATTGGTGAATAGTCTTCTTATACACCTCTAAACTTCCTTCCACCACATCGATTGTGATTGTGATCCACTCCCCTTGAAAACGCACTCACCAAAAAAGTTTGCCTTGCCCTGGCTGTACGGCAACAATTTGTGACGAATGACGTTCTGCTGCTTTCGGTTGTGACGGGGCTCCGATACAGACAAGCGAGCGAGTGGAGGGTGAGAGTCAAAAGCTGCATCCCGGGTCCGCCGTGACCACAGTACACGGCTGTAGCTCAGTTATAGGAGTGTTCCCTAATTGCTTTTACTAAACTGGGGTGATGTGAGTGTAATAGTTGAGGATTTTGTTTTGTTCGTTAGTGTGATACTGTAAAATCATTTATTAAAATAAGCAACGAAATCCTCAACTATTACACTCACATCACTCCAATTTAGTAAAAGCAATTAGGGAACACTCCTATAACTGAGCTACAGCCGTGTACTGTGGTCACGGCGGACCCGGGATGCAGCTTTTGACTCTCTCGTCTGTATCGGAGCCCCATCACAACCGAAAGCAGCAGAACGCCACTCGTCACAAATGGTTGCCGTACAGCCACGGGGGCTGTAGCTCAGTTATAGGAGTTTTCCCTAATTGCTTTTACTAAATTGGAGTGATGTGAGTGTAATAGTTGAGGATTTTGTTGCTTATTTTAATAAATGATTTTACGGTATCACGCTATTGGATGCACTTTTTAATTTCATGTTTACATATGGGAACATCATCTTCTTCTGTTGAGCACTGCTGGAATTCGAAAGGTGTGATTAACCCTGGTGGGTTTAAACAGCATGACGCCGAGCATGAGAGTGCAAGGCAAACTTTTTTGGTGAGTGCGTTTTCAAAGGGAGTGGATCACAATCACAATCGGTATGGTGGAAAGAAGTTTAGAGGTGTATAAGAAGACTATTCACCAATTTAATTATTTGAAACACATCACTTTGCATGGACTTTATTTCCTTATTTTACTTTTTTATTCCTTTGTTACTAATATACAAAGTATTTAATAATTTGGATACACAGTTTCACGTAACTATTTACAGTTTCACTATTATGATGTTATTGAAAAATTAGATTTGTTGTCACTTTACATTTGTGAACACAGTGCCACTATTTTTTCAATTAAAATACACTTCAATTAAATTTTCAATATAAGTGGCAGCTTTAGGGGATATCATACATGTATATGAGTGCAATGGTGGGACATTAGGTTCAGGTGTGCAGAACTTGCTGATCGTCATTTTAAAAAACTCTGCTATTAAGCGGAAGTTGTGGAAGAGAGTTTCATGTCACAGGTCATACACTATGGCAAGACTGAGCACAGCAACAAGACACAAGGTACTTATACTGCATCAATATGTGAAGCAATCAGCGCAAACCAAAAATAACTAAAATAAAAAAATAACGTGCAAGCTGAACACAAAAAAGGCCAATCACGAATCCTTCAAGGTACAATGTAAAAAGTGAAAACAAGTGCAGCGCATCAGAAAATATATATAATAAAGATAAATAAGTACAAAAACTGGAAAATGTGACAAAAGTTCATATCTTGTTAATGCAAGAAAATATGATGAAGTATAAGTGAGTTGCTGATTGTAGATTAACACCCAGGTGACCGTGGATCATCATTCAAATGAATCATAAAGTGAGGTCCTCCACCAAAAGAACGGATGCTGTATAATAATGCCACACACTGTAGCAGTATAAGAGTCGCGGCCGGAGCCGCTGGAGATGATGATAGTAAGCGAGTGACTGATAGGCTCCTCCCCCGTCGGTGGAGGAGCCTATCAGTCACTCGCTTCCTATCAGTCACTATAAGTCACTCGCTTCCTATCATCTCCAGCGGCTCCGGACGCGATTCTTATACTGCTACAGTGTGTGGCATTATTATACAGCATCCGTTCTTTATCGGCAGTTAACAGCTGTGCGTGTCATTTCTATAAGAGAAGGATTTATTTTCTCTGCTGTTCATACCCACCGGACTTGTATTACTGCCCATTTTTGGCAATTGCACGCCAGATGTATTGCAGACACAATCACTTTGCCTTCCATTTTGTGGTTGTATTTTAAATTATTTTTAATAAATATTACCATACAGTATACACTTAGAGTGTCCCCCCTTTTTTCATTATCATTTTATGTTGGGGATTTTTCTGCCTGGATCAACGTTGCCTGCCATTGATTTGTCCATCACATGAAGCTGAAATCTGCCAAAGATTTTTCGTGCTGCTGGTCATTTCCCAGATTGGAGTCAGCCTGCTTTGGAACCATATACTTCATCCCTTTTTGGGTCCATGCGTATGTGCGTAGCACAGTTGGTAAGAGTATTTTATCTACTTTTGGTGGAGGACCTCAAGTTATACTGCATCAGCAATGTCTCTCTCAGACCAAGACTTTAAAGCAGATTGTGGTATCAAGATGTTCTGTTGAAGCTCTTTTGAAGAAGCACAAAGAAATGGGCAACGTTGAGGACTGTAGATGTATTGGTCGGCTAAGGAAACTTAAAGCAGAAGATGAAAGTCACATCATGCTTACTTCCCTTCAACATCAGAAGATGTCCAGCAGTGCCATCCAATGGCGTCCCTAGGGGGGTCAGAGGGGGCCCTGACCCCCCCAACAGTATGCTGTGCCCCACCATGTGCCCCCCCAATTAAAAAAAAAAAGGTAATGTCTTTTTGTTTGCATTCGTAGCGGATGTGCCACAAATTACCCAGGCCATCGCTGGAGTAACACAGTCTCTATTGAGAGGGAGAGCGTCCCCAGTCAGCTCCTGCTGGTGATTCCTCCCCCTCCCTTTGCTTGCTGACACTGCATAATGCGAGCGCTCACACAAACACAGCCGCCCGATCTGCTCCTTCCCCTGCATCCTTATTGGCAGGGAGAAGAGCGAGTTGCAGGAAGGACTCCACCAGGACAGGAGAACCTCTCCTGTTCTTTCAAGACATTGACAATTTACTTTCAGTTAGGCAGGTAATAGACGATGCAAATTTCTTTCCTGCATCCACAGATTGCAGGAAAGAAACTTGCATGATTCTCCCATCAACACAGACAGTGGTGACAGGGGAATATCCTTCCTGCCCAGCAATTGTATTCTCCCAACAAACAGTGATTATCACTAGTGGCTATAGCAACCACTAGTGATAATCATAAGAGTATCTGGCAGGCTGGTTGTTCCCAATTTGATCGATCAACTTGGTACATTCAGCCTGCTCATTAATGGTTCAAATCTCAGCCAGTTCCTACTGAACCAGCTGAGATTTAAACTGCCTATGGCTGGTCTTAGCACTTAGGCAGCCCATACATTGATCACTTTTTTCATTCAACTAGTTGAATAAAGAAAAAAAGGAATGATCCAGTTCTCCCATCTACACATTATAGGTGGATGGGGGATTCCTCCCAGTGTGGACCAGTGGTTTAACTACCAGGGTTGCTGTCCTGTCCCGGCTATTCACAGCGCTGGTTTCTGTCTCCATGGCAGCAGCGGCACAATTTGTTGTTGGAGATGGGCTGGGCATGTTCAAAATCCCACATGCCCGAGCCCACCAGGAAGCCCACACTGCACAGCGCTAATCACAGGCAGTGAGACATTTCCCGGTCCGCAGCTGCACAGATCAGGAATGTCTCACTGCCTGTGATTAGCTTTGAGCAGTGTCGGCTTCCTGGCGGAATTGGGCATGTGGGATTTCAAACACACCCGAGCCCATCTCTAATGGTTGTAGAGTACACATTTGACCTCCCTGCAGGTTGCTTAGCAGCAGTGCAGCCTTCTCTGACATGCTGATCGTGATGTAATCCAGGTGATGCTCCTAGTCAAATCCTAGTGTTAAATATCATAGTGATTTTATTGATCAAAGCCCGGTGTTAAAAGTCAGCAGCTACTTTTTTTTCAGAGATTACAGGCATAGAGCCCACATGGCTGCTGAACATATGGTTGATGTGGTTGTACTCTTGATGCTAATAAATACTTTGTTTATTAGATCTGGATATCACATCCCGATCAGCATGTCAACAGAGAAGGTTATACAGCATTACTGCTGCTAGGTGAACAGCTGGAGGCTCGGCTATCTACAACCAATAGTGCCAGCCTTCCCCTGCATGCACCCATATTGTCACCAGCACTAGGTCCTAATAGACTGCCGCCGCTGCCAAGGAGACATATGCCAGACCAGCGCTGTCAATAGCAGGGGCTGGACAGCAAGAGGAGGCTGGGCAACCCCACAGTGGCCAAACACCAAGGCCTGGCAAGACAACCTTTGCAACCTTGATAGTTCTCCCACTGCTTTGGACCCTTATATTTTCTTGGTATGCTGGTGACATATATCTCTTTTCGTTTTCTGCCACCCTGGGGGGCCCCAATACAGTAGGAAGGGAGCTCACTGCAGAACATGTGAAAGGACCCATTGTAGGATCGTAGTAAAGACCACTTTGCAATGGAGTTTATGGAGTGTCTTCAGCGCAGGGGGTAGCCAAGATGGCTGGATCTGATTTGGTCCTGGAGGAGATTGGCTGATAAAACAAAGCAAGGAGAAGGAGTTGGCAGTCTGAGAGAAAAGGAAAGGACTGTCCTGAAGCAAGCAGGTGTGTGGTAAATAGACTGAACTGCTGCTGCTGATTGAAAAGAACCCAGCCATAACTCACTACAATCGGGAGAAAGACCTCAAATACTGCTCATTGTGTAGTGCGTGGTGGGATTTTTGAATGCCTGGTGTGATCAGACTGTACTAGAGAGCACTCCCTCTACTTGTAACGAAGGGCTGTCCCAGCAGGATTGAATGTTAGAGATCACAGCAAATTCTATCACTGTCTTACTTAAACTGGACTTTTACTGAATTAGAGCATGTCTGGAGACCCAGAAGAGGGTGCCCTGGGTCTGGTAAGAGACTAACATTGCACAATTTAATCTGTTGTCTGTTGGAAACTGTAGTGCTTTCTTCAACTTTGCCAGACAACATTTTTTGTCATTCACTGGCAAGCGTGACAAAATGGGAACTGTTGTAGCAAGTTAGGACTGTCTTTATAGAGTATACTGTTTCTAGGTAAATGCATTTCAGTTCTCTTATTGTTAGTCAAAATACTGTAGATGGTTAACAATATCTTGCAGAGTAATGTTATTGTGTTATTATTTGTATACATGCAATTGATAATCCTCTTTTCTTTTAGACTATGATTGGTTTAATACATTTTTTTAAATACCTCAAGGTGTGTCATTAGTGAACAAGGTGTGTCATCTTCAGGTGTACAGAGAAATCCTCTTTATGAGTACACCATAAATCTGTAAAAGAAGTAGAGCTATTATCATTCAGTGAAAAAGGGTTAGAATTTGTGCATTGTTTTGCATTAGGGGTGTGTCCGGAAGCGGAGGTGAATGGCTGCAGTGTAAAGGAGCTCTGTGTTACCGTTAACAGGTACAAGTGACATAAAGCAGCCCTGAGAACCCAGACCTGCAGTGGAGGGACGGAAGAACAAGCGGGGCGCAATGAGGAAACTAAAGGAGCGTGGGGACCCCGCAAATTGGGAAAATTTAGGAGCCCGGCCGGCACTCCAGAAAAGCAAGATGGTGCCGGATCATCAGTGCATACAGATGCCATCAGACAGGCAGTGCGCCCCAGAGGGGGAGAGTGCAGCAACACTGACTCATTCACACACACCAGTGAGTCTACCCCAGCTGAAATCAGCAGCCCTGTGAAGCAAAGAAGAAGGCTTTCACTGTCTGAGGAACATGTAAGTGGATTATCAGTTAATGAATCTGATATGTTGCCTCCCAAAAACCCCTATGCTGACAAGCTAAATGCATTCCCCACATCAGGACAACCTATAATAGACACTGACATTAAAGAAATGCTGCTGTCCCTAAGAGGTGCAATACAATAGTATATGGAAGCATACATGAACAAAACTAACGTGGAAATAGAAGCCTTAGGGGAAAAAGTGGCTTACATGGAAATTAAAATCGGTGACTTCACGGAAGCTCACAATGAACTGGTGGATGCCCAATTTGAGCTAGAAGATTAAATAAAAAATCTCAAATTAAAAGTAGCGGACCTCGAGGACAGATCCAGACGCAATAATGTTAAATTTAGAGGAATTCCTGAAAATATAAAAAATTCAGAGTTAAATGAATTCCTGAAAAAATATCAGACCTAATACCCACAATACCTTGCCAGGAAATGTTGATCGACAGGGCCCATAGATTGCCCAAACCCTCACACATCCCAGAAAGACTGCCCAGAGATGTCATAGCAAAAATACACATCTACCGCGTAAAGGATCTCCTGATGCAATATGCACGTCAGAACTCCCCATTCCCTGACCCGTGTGCAGGCACCCTTCTGTATTCGGAACTCTCTCATGCGATAATATTAGCAAGGAAAAACCTGAACTTTATTATACGGAACCACAAAATTACCTACAAATGGGGTTTCCCTACCAAGTTACTTATTGAATGGAATAACACATCATACTCAATATACACGATTGATGGTGGTCTAAAGTTGCTGGAAAAATTTGGGGCTGTTACCCATAGAAGAGGATATACCACAGGGGAAAACACATCCAGAGAAGATCCCACAACAATGGCAACATACACCAAGTTAGCCTTCTCTACCTTTACCAAGAATAATTGCTTTATACCTCCCGCAGGAAATCAATGACTATTTTCTCAGGTTATCTTTATTCAGGGAACTCGCTGCTGTGAGCAGCAATGAATATTTTCTCCCTGAGTTTAAAGTGCAAAATGATGCACACTCAAGTTGTTCTACAACTTGTTATTTTTTATAGTTATTTCTATTGTTTATACATCCCTTTGATTAACATGCTCTCATCCTCATCATCCACCTCTAGAGTGGATTAATATATTCTGCCATTTGGAAGCCACCTCATCATAGGAAGTGTAAACGAAAAAACATGGTCTTCTTCCATCATCATGAAGCTGCTACCCATTAGTGCCTCTTTAGAACATGTCACAACTTAAACTACTATCACTCAATGCAAAAGGGCTGAACAGCCCACATAAGAGGAAAGCCCTCTGGACTGATGCACTTAAATTTAAGCGTGACATACCGTATATACTCGAGTATAAGCCAAGTTTTTCAGCACATTTTTGTGTGCTGAAAATGCCCCCCTTGGCTTATACTTGAGTCAAGCACTTTTCTGCAGCAGAGAATTAAATTTTCTGACCCGACTTTGGTATGCAAACCCAGTGGAACTAGCACTACAACATATCCAAAGATGGGGTTCCTAGAACCAAATGGCCCAGAGATAGGGGGGCCCCAAGGTCGGGTCGGAAAATGTTGGAAAATCTTGGCCTAAAACCCCCCAGCTCTGCTACAGTGGTTGGCATATAGAAAAACTTGTCTATTTTTTCATTCGGTTCTGAAATGAACAAACTTTTCTTTGGGACATTTTTGGGACATATGAAACACTTCTACTCCTAGCCTCACCCCGTTTGTATGCTTAAGATTTGAATAAAACCCTTACATCTACACACTATTTATCCCTTGCCAGCAAGACTCACATGACCAGCTTGAAAACCCAGGTACACCTCACTGCATTTACCCATCGATGTGTATTAACGATATTGGCAAAGCTTAACCCATTAAGGGATAATGTCCTATGTTTGGTGGGCTTGCCCTCCGGTCAATGCACTCTGAGACAAGATCAAATTCTTAAGATCTATACTAAGGTCATGGACATTGTTGTTCCCAATTCCCCTTTTGTGATACTTCTCTCTATGATTCCTGGTTCTGTTTAGAAAGCAAAGAGAGGCACTCTCTGATATTTTCTCACTGCAGCCCATGCAATTATCCCACAGGCTCTCACCTGTTTGGAATGGGTCACCCTCCTGGATCACATTGTGCATATGGAGTTCATAGTTCAAGAAGCCCATACCCAGGAGCAGTACACACATTCATGGACTGTTTGGAAGGTGTATTGGGAATTCTGGGAATGTATGGACTGCATTCAAAACTAACATGATTTCACTAGTCCAATTCTTCCCAGCTACTCCCTACAGAATCCTCCTCTTATCTCCTCCCCAATTTTTATTTTCTTATATGGTCAACCCCAACCTGTTATGTTTACCTCTTTGTTTCTCCCTTTCCTCTCATGTGCCCCCTTTGCTCCTTGGCCTCCCTCTCTACATTCTCTTTGTTTTGCTAGTCATTTATGTTATGCGAGTCATTTTTTCCAGTACCATGGAGTACTCCACTATAGGGTTGAGCGAACCTGAACTGTAAAGTTCGGGTCCGTACCGGACTTTTGGGTGACCCGAACCCGAACAATTGACTGTATGTTCGGGTCCGGTGTTCGGCGATGTAATGGCGCATTTTTAAAAGCTGCAGGGCAGCCAATCAACATTAGTTTCACTGGTGTGCCCTCAGAAGCCATCACAGCCATGCCTACTAATGGCATGGCTGTGATTGGCCAGTGCAGCATGTGACCCAGCCTCTATATAAGCTAGAGGCACACAGCATAGCACGTCACTCTGCTTTACACAGTGTAGGGAATGGTACCTGACTGCTGTGAAGGAGAGAATTACATGCTAGGAGTCAGTCCAGATTCATGAAATATCTTCTAATTAGTCAGCGATCTACATAGATATAGAGTGTAGGGCAAGGTTCCTGTGTCTGCTTTGAGGGAGAGAGAATTATATAGGAGTCCAGATTCAGAAATCAATTCTAATAAGTCAGCAATATACATAGATTTACCTTGTTGGGTTGCAGTGCACAGTCTTTTTACACTGCCTTGAGCCCAGTGCCAGACAAAATATAACTTTTATCTGCAAGCTCAGTGCACCAGCACTGCATAAGTTACTGTAAAATACACCCTGTACATATTCTGGGTGTATTCTGCTATTGCAAAAACATTGCAAAAAATAAAATGTTGCAGTGTTTTCTGCATATGTGCAGGATTGACATATTCAATTGATCTATTTTTCTTCTATTGTTCTATTCCAAAAAAAAAATGTGAGTGGAATTTTTTTTTCATAGCATTTTCTGCATTTTTGCATGTTTTGCGATACACCCTGTACATACTGTGGGTGTATTTTGCTATTGCAAAAACATTGCAAAAAAATAAAATTTTGCAGTGTTTTCTGAATATGTGCAGTAGTGACATATTCTGCCCTGCAGCCAGTGTATTATCTGAATGTGCGTTATCACAGACAAGCGCAGCCCCCTGTCCAGAGACAATGTGGACAAGCTCACATTCATTAAAATGAACCAGGCATGGATCCCACAGGACTTGTCCATACCTTGTGCAGAATAGACATGTATACCGGTGTTTAGACATGTGCGATTAGTTTCGTACGAATTCGTAATTCGTACGAATTTACGAATCCGTAGTACGAATTTTTTCGAATACGAATTCCGTACGGAATAAGAAATTCCATTTACGAATTTCGTCGCCGAATTTATTCGAATCTGACTACCAAATATCGAATTTCAACTTATATGAAAGAAATTATTATAGCGGATATAACAAATGATTCAAATGAATTTGAATGGATTAGAATGAATTCGAATGACAAAGTGTCATTTTTGCAGGAAAAATTCCGTTTACAAATTTCAGCTCCAAATTATTCGAATCCAACTACCAATATCGAATTTCAACTAATTCGAAAGAAATTATTATAGCAGATATAACGAATGAATTCGAATGATTCGAATGACAAAGTGTCATTTTTGCAGAAAAAAAAGCTATTTAAAATGAATTGTCGGCTCCGTAACACAGAGAACAGTCATTCATTGATATATAAAAAAAAAAAAGCGTAGGGGTCCCTCCAAATTCAATAACCAGGCCCTTCAGGTCTGGTATGGATATTAAGGGGGACCCCAGCCAAAAAAAAATAAAAATGGCGTGGGGTCCCCCCTAAATATCCATACCAGACCCTTCAGGTCTGGGATGGATTTTTAAGGGGAACCCTGGCCCAAAAAAAAATGGCATGGGGTCCCCCTCAAAATCCATACCAGACCCTTATCCGAGCACGCAACCTGGCAGGCCGCAGGAAAAGAGGGGGGGACGAGAGCGCCCCCCCTCCCGCCTGAACCGTACCAGGCCACATGCCCTCAACATTGGGAGGGTGCTTTGGGGGTCTGAGACCCCCAAAGCACCTTGTCCCCATGTTGATGAGGACAAGGACCTCCAGCATATTATTTAAATTTTTTATTTTTTTAATGTTATTTTAAGTTATTTCCCTATCCACATTTGTTTACAGAGCACTTGCCGTGCTCTTAACAACATTTTGTTGCCATTTTCAGCCCTCTAGCCCTTTCCATTACTTTTTTAGAGCCATTTTAGTCTTCAAAAGTTTGGGTCCCCATTTACTTCAATGGGGTTCGGGGTCAAGTTCGGGTCAAGTTCGGTCCTGAACTCAAACTTTTTTCTGAAGTTTAGCCGAACCCGCCGAACTCTACTCAACTACTGTATACTGTATGTGGCTATTAGGTGGGTCTGAGTCTCCCATAGTATGCCATTTCATTGTTCCTTGCCACCGGAATGATGTGATGTCAGTTCTTCCTTGCACTCTACATTTACTTTTGAATCTCAATGTAATCTTTCTTGTGTTGTTTCTTGAACTATGTTTGTAAATTGTTCTCCTGTAGCTTATGAAAATCTAACAAAATTAGGCTGAACTAAAACAAAAGCCTGTGTCCCTTTGCCCCTGGAAAATTGTGCTTGCAACAATGTACTTCCTCTGCTTTGCTACTTGCAGATATTATTTCTGAATAAAGACAATTGTTCAGAGTCTTTGCATAATGGATTCTTGTTATTACCAACCTGCAGGGTCTTCAGATAATGGATAAGATATTTTTTGCATATTCAGATGTTAATCTTGGAATTTGTCAAAATATTTCAGTGAACAGTTTATAGCTGCTCTGAATGAGAGGGATTTTATTATTCATTTATACATACAATATAAAATAAGAAAATAAATTGGTAATGTACAGCTTATCATATAGTTATTTGCATCATTTAGACCCATGATGTAGAGGCAATTTGTTATCCCACTACAATTATATTTAAAGTGATTATGCACACATTTGTTTCAATCCTATTTGGGTTTTATTTCTCAAGTTTGTAGCACTGTGGTTAGCAGAGTTTATTTTTTTTCTCTCTGGAAGGCTTCTAATATTTTTTGCTCCTGTGTAAACGTAAGACTTCTGTACTAAGGTGGCAGAATGGGACTTTTCTATACAAATTTCTCTGGCAGTGCCTCCATCCAGTTGGGCCTTGTTTTAGTGGGCCCCACAAATGAGAAAAACTTGTCTCCACACACTTTTACTTTCATTAATTCTCATTCAGACCAGTTATTCAATATATTTTAACTACTTCTGCCCCAGAAGGATTTACCCCCTTAATGACCAGGCCATTTTTTGCGATACGGCACTGCGCCGCTTTAATTGAGCGGTCGTGTGACATGGTACCCAAACAAAATTGATGTCCTTTTTTTCCTCACAAATAGAGATTTCTTTTGATGGTATTTGATCACCTCTGCGTTTTTTATTTTTTGCGCTACAAACAAAGAAAGACAGACAATTGTGAAAAAAAAATATATTTTTTACTTTCTGCTATAATACATATCTAAAAGTATATATATATAAAAAAAACAAATGTATTCATCAGTTTAGGCCAATATGTATTCCTCTACATATTTTTGGTAAAACAAATTGTAAAAAGCGAATATAGATTGGTTTGCGCAAAAGTTATAGCGTCTACAAAATAGGGAATAGATTTATGGACTTTTCTTAATTTTTTTATGTTTTTACTGGTAATGGCAGCGATCTGTGTTCTTTTAGCGGGAGTGCGACATTGCGGCTGCCAAAATTTGACCCCGAGTGACACTTTTTGGGCACTAGTGACATTATTACAGTGATCAGTCTTAAAAAATGCACGGATCAATGTATAAATTACTCTGGCAGGGAAGGGGTTAACACTAGGGGGCGATCGAGGAGTTAACTGTGTTCCCTGGGTGTGTTCTAACTGTGTGGGGGATAGGCTCACTGGGACAACACAGAGATCGCTGTTCCTGATCACTAAGAACAGCAGATCTCAATGTTTTCCCGTGTCAGAACGGGGATCCACCTTGTTTACATAGGCAGATCTCTGTTCTGCCTCTCTGTGGAGCGATCGCTGGTGGTTGGCAGACATCGAGCCTGCCGGACCCGCTTGTGCCTCTGGTGGCGGGCGCGGCCCACATCTATTACGCGAAACGACATACTGGTACGTTGTTTTGCGCAATAGAGCCGACCTGCCGCAGTATTTATACTGTGGCTGGTTGGCAAGTGGTTAAAGCTTTGTTGTAGCACTTGGAGGGATGGATTTCTGCATATCCTAGGACAGAGGTAGGCAACCTTAGAGAGGTGAAAATCTACCTGAATGAAGAGGGAGAAATCAAATACCACCTCTTTCACCCGCCATTCATGACCCATTCAAGTAAATAGGGCCACTCTGCACGTGCCCCACAACTGCGTGCTTCTGTGGGGTCAAAGGGGTTAATCACTTCAGTTTTGGAATGTTTTGCCGCCTTAATGACCAGGCAATTTTTTGCGATACGGCACTGCGTTATTTTAACAGACAATTGTGCGGTTGTGCGACGCTGTACCCAAATAATGTTGGTGTCCTTTTCTTCCCCACAAATAGAGCTTTCTTGTGGTGGAATTTGATCATCACTGCGTTTTTGAATTTTTTGTGCTATAAACAAAAAAAGCACAATTTTGAAAAAAAAAAATAATAATATTTTTTTATTTTCTGCTATAAAACATATCCAATACAATTTTTAAAAAAATCTATTTTTTTTTTCATCAATTTAGGCCAATATGTTTTCTGCTCCATGCTTTTGGTAAAAGCCTATATTGATTGGTTTTGCACAAATAGCATCTACAAACTATGGGCTATATTGTAGCTCTGGCTGTATTTTTAGGGTCGTTGTCCTCCTGAAAGGTGAAACCTCTGCCCCAGTCTTTTGCAGACTCTAACAGGGTTTCTTCTAAGATTGTCCTACATTTTGCTTCATCCATCTTCCCATCAACTCTGACCAACTCTTCCCTGTCCCTGCTAAAGAAAACATCCCCATAACATGATGCTGCCAACACGATGTTTCACGGTGGGGATGGTGTGTTCAGGGTGATGTGCAATGTTCGTTTTCTTCCACACTTTTTGATTTTAGGCAAAAAACTTCAATTCAATCTGACCAGAGCACCTCCTGCCACATGTTTGCTGTGTCTACCACATGGCTTCTCACAAACTGAAAACAAGACTTATGACTTTCTTTTAACAATGGCTTTCTTCTTGCCACTCTTCCATAAAGGCCAGATTTGGGGAGTGCAGGACTAATAGTTGTCCTGTGGACAGATTCTCCCACCTGAGCTGTGGATCTCTGCAGCTCCTCCAGAGTTCCCATGGGCCTCTTGGCTGCTTCTCTGATTAATGCTCTCCTTGCCCGGCCTGTCAGTTTAGGTGGTCGGCCATGTCTTGCTAGGTTTGCAGTTGTGCCATACTCTTTCCATTTTCGGATGATGAATTGAACAGTGCTCTGTGAGATGCTCAAAGCTTGGGATATTTTTTTATAACCTAACTCTGCTTTAAACTTCTCCAAAACTTCATCCCTGACCTGTCTGGTGTGTTCCTTTGCCTCCATGATACTGTTTGTTCACTAAGGTTCTCTAAAAAAAACTCTGAGGGTTTCACAGGACAGCTGTATTTTTACTGAGATTAAATTATACACAGGTGGACTCTATTTATTAATTATGTGACTTCTGAAGGCAGTTGGTTCCATTCAAGGGGTATCAGAGTAAAGGGGGCTGAATACAAATGCATGCCACACTTTTCACATATTTATTTGTAAAAAGAATTTCAAACCATTTATCATTTTCCTTCCACTTTACAATGATATGCCACTTTGTGTTGGTCTATCACATAAAATCCCAATAAAATACATTTACATTTTGGTTGTAACATGACAAAACGTAGAAAATTTTAAGGGGTATGAATACTTTTTCAAGGCACTGTATCTACCCTATTTTGTCAAAAGTATTGGGGCGCCTACACGCACATGAACTTTAATGGCATTCCAGTCTTAGTTTGTAGGGTTCAATATTGAGTTGGCCTGCACTTTGCAGCTATAACAGCTTTGACTTTTTTGGGAAGGCTGTCCACAAGGTTTAGGAGTGTTTGGGAATGTTTGACCATTCTTCTAGAAGTGCATTTGTGAAGTCAGGCACTGATGTTGGACAAGAAGGCCTGGCTCATAGTCTTCACTCTAATTCATTCCAAAGGTGTTCTATCTGGTTGATGTTAGGACCAGTCAAGTTCCTCCAACCCAAACTCGCTCATCCATGTCTTTATGGACCTTGCTTTGTACACTGGTGCGCAGTCATATTGGAACAGGATGGGGCCATCTCCAAACTGTTCCCACAAAGTTGGGAACATAAAATAGTCCAAAATGTCTTGGTATGCTGATGCCTTAAGAGTTCCCTTCACTGGAACTAAGGGGCCAAGCCCAAACCCTGAAAAACAACCCCACACCACAATCCCCCCTTCACCAAATGATTTGGACCAGTGCACAAAGCAAGGTCCATAAAGACCTGACCTCAACCCGGTAGAACACCTTTGGGATGAAGTAGCGTGGAGACTGAGAACTAGGCCTTCTTGTCCAGCATCAGTGCCTGACCTCACAAATGCACTTCTGGAAGAATGGTCAAACATTCCCATAGACACACTGCTAAACCATGTGGACAGCCTTCCCAGAAGAGTTGAAGCTGTTATAGCTGCAACGGGTGGGCCAGCTCAATATTGAACCCTACCGACTAAGACTGGAATGCCATTAAATGTACTGGGTGTCCCAATACTTTTGACAATATAGTGGATTTGTGTTTTATTGATTTTAGATATAATAATGGCAAAATAAATACAAACAAAAGTTATGTTTACAGTCCAATACAAGCTTACCTGAAAAACTCCTTTTCTGTGGTGATTTTTCCACAACTTCGTAGATTCCTTGCGTTTTGTATGGCTTTCCCTCTGCTCATTTTTTTGGCTTAATTTTGCTTTCTAAGGACTATGTATCCCATGGTACCTAGTGAGGCACAAGAGGCTTTCTTGTCCTATTTTACCCACAAATCTTCCTTTTATTTTATTTTTTTTAATGATTCTATTCTGGGGATTGGGTCATTAAAAAAAAATGTTTGATGTTATTTACCTATACGCACAGACTGTATGCATACACTTTTTTAAAACCTGAATTAAACTTTATTTTGAGAGACTTTAAGTTAGACTGTAATAACCAAGTACCAGAAAGTGCAATTCATCACAGACCAAGGGATATGATATACCTCTATGTAATAGTTTACAAAGAAGAATATTGTCGATTTGTCATGATGTTGCCCTGTAGAATCGTTACGAATCGTTATGAATAGTTACGAATCGTTACGAATCGTTAGGAATAGTTACGAATCGTTAGTAAATCCAACTACCAATATCGAATTTCAACTAATTTGAACGAAATTATTATAGCAGATATAACGAATGCCAAAGTGTCATTTTTGCAGAAAAAAAAAAAGCGTAGGGGTTCAATAACCAGGCCCTTCAGGTCTGGTATGGATATTAAGGGGGACCCCAGCCAAAAAAAAAAAAAAAAATTGGGGGTGTGGGATGGATTTTAAGGGGAACCCCGGCCAAAAAAAAAAAAAAAAATGGCGTGGGGTCCCCTCAAAATCCATACCAGACCCTTTATCCGAGCACGCAACCTGGCAGGCCGCAGGAAAGGAGGGGGGACGAGAGCGGCCCCCCCTCCCGCCTGAACCGTACCAGGCCACATGCCCTCAACATTGGGAGGATGCTTTGGGGTCCCCCCCAAAGCACCTTGTCCCCATGTTGATGAGGACAAGGGCCTCATCCCCACAACCCTGGCCGGTGGTTGTGGGGGTCTGCGGGCGGGGGGCTTATCGGAATCTGCAAGCCCCCTTTAACAAGGGGACCCCCAGATCCCGCCCCACTCGCGGCTAATTGCCGATTCCGTAATACAGAGAACAATTCGAAAACAATAACTAACAAATATGTAATTTCAACTAACATGAAAGAAATTATAATAGCGGATATAACGAATGCTTCGAATGCTTCGAATGATTCGAGATTCAGTATATCTAATATAGAGAACTGTTCCTGCAGTATCATTTTTGCAGGAAAAAAAACTATTTAAAATCACGAGTCGCAGCTATTGCCGGCAAATGAATTGTCGGATCCGTAATACAGAGAACTGTCATTCATTGAAGTCATTGATAAAAAAAATGCGTAGGGGTCCCCCCAAATTCAATAACCAGGCCCTTCAGGTCTGGGATGGATATTAAGGGGGACCCCAGCCAAAAAAAAAAAAAAAATGGCGTAGGGTCCCCCTCAAAATCCATATCAGACCCTTGAGGTCTGGGATGGATTTTAAGGGGAACCCTAGCCAAAAAAATGGCGTGGGGTCCCCCATAAAATCCATACCAGACCCTTATCCGAGCACGCAACCTGGCAGGCCGCAGGAAAGGAGGGGGGGACGAGAGCAGCCCCCCCTCCCGCCTGAACCGTACCAGGCCACATGCCCTCAACATTGGGAGGGTGCTTTGGGGTCCCCCCCCAAAGCACCTTGTCCCCATGTTGATGAGGACAAGGGCCTCATCCCCACAACCCTGGCCGGTGGTTGTGGGGGTCTGCGGGCGGGGGCTTATCGGAATCTGGAAGCCCCCTTTAACAAGGGGACCCCCAGATCCCGCCCCCCCCCTGTGTGAATTGGTAAGGGGGTACAAAAGTACCCCTACCATTTCACCAAAAAAGTGGCAAAAATGGTAAAAATGACAGGAGACAGTCTTTGACAATTCCTTTATTAAAATCTTCTTTCTTCTTTCTTCTGGTCTTCCTTCTTCATCTTCTCCTTCTGTCATCTTCTTCCTTCGATTCCCCGCTCCGGTGACAGGTCTTGTATAACGAAGGCACCTGGTGACCCCGCCCCCCCTCTGACGTCATGGGGAAAGCCATAGGGAATTCCACATGACGTCCCCGTGCGTCAGAGGGGGCGGGGTCACCAGGTGCCTTCGTTATAAAAGACCTGTCACCCGGAGCGGAGCCTCACAGAGCGGGAGCCTCCCATTGCGAGGAGCGGCCTGCGAGAAGAGACGACGATGCCGGACGAGAAGGACGACGCCCGGACGAGAAGGACGAGAAGACCGAGGAAGAAGAAGCGAATCGAAGGAAGAAGATGACGGAAGGAGAAGATGAAGAAGGAAGACCAGAAGAAAGAAGAAAGAAGATTTTAATAAAGGAAGAAGATTTTAATAAAGGAATTGTCAAAGACTGTCTACTTTCAAGTGCTAGCACGCAGAAGATAAATGTATAAAATTGTCTCCTCTGTTTTCATTGTATAGACGGGTGACAGACAGAGAAAGGATGACTTCTGCTCTTCAACATTTGCTCATTATGAGGTGCCACCCACCTTCTACAGATCCACCATGATTCTGAAGCCACAGCTTGGATTAGGTGCCATGTCTAGACTCCCATCAGCAAAGAGCAGAATACTGATTGCAAGTCAAAGGTCCTCAAGTGGTTCTATACCTCATCAAGAACTGGTAACAGCAGCTGCAACAAGCAGCAACCAAGAGACAACAGGTACAGTCCATATTACTAACAAACTCATAAAAGTTCTTATTGGTCACAGGTGTTAGTTATACAGTCACATATACAGTAAGAATATCTGCAGCAACCACTATTTAGCCACTTATGTTTTAAAACATCATTGGATGCATTTGAAATTTACAGATTTTGTGTGAATGTCTTATGATAAAAGTGTATGCATGGGCACATTTTTGCATTTATTTTTAAACTGGCAATTTATAAGAAGATACATTTTTTTTAAAGAGGATACAGGACAGCTGTGATGCATAAGTACATAGGTTGCAAGACATAAGGCAAATGTGGTGTAACAGCAGAATTAGTCAGGCATAGGTCATTCAAAAACAAACCACAGATTTGTAACTGATAGCTAAAAGGAGCTCCAAGTCTAAAATAATTTTGTATTTGATTTTAAATAGAGTAGGGAAAGATTTGGACCCCATCAAGATTTTATTGCAGTATTTTTTCCTGATAGGTAGATTTACCCTCTCAAGTCTGATCTCAGATGTGGCAATACAGGGCAACTTGGGATCTAGCTATCATAGGATGATCACATTTAGCATAAATCATAGAAAAAGGAGACACGAGGTTAACACAAAAACCCAAAATTTCAAACGAGCCAATTTTTCTGAACTGCGGTCATTATTACATAACATCAATTGGAAACAAATCCTAGAAACATTGAACGCAGAAGAAAAATGGGAATGCTTTAGGAGCATATTAAACAAAGGTATCACACAGTGCATTCCATTGGGAAATAAATATAGAATAATGTTAAACCTGTGTGGCTAAACCGGAATGTGAAAAGCCTCATTAAAGAGAAAAATATGGACTTTAAAAAATATAAAGGGGATGGGTCATCGTCAGCATTCCAACACTACAAGGAATGCAATAAGAAGTGTGAAACCGCAATCAAGACGGCTAAAAAAAATTAAGAGAGACACATAGCAAAGGAGAGTAAAAAAAAATCTAAAGATTTTTTTTAGATATATTAACAATAAAAAGGCAAGATCATAGCACATTGCCCACATAGGAGATGAGGATGGGAGGATGGTTACAGATGACAGAGAAGGCAACTGTACTAAATTACTTTTTTCAGTTTTTACGCAGGTGGGGTATATCGAATGCATCAGTAATATTAGTGACACATCACAAGATGTATCCTTGTGGCTTGCAGAGGCCGAAGTCAAGGAAAGACTAGATAAACTTAATACAAATAAATCACCAGGACCGGGTGGCTTACACCCGAGAGTCCTCAGAGAACTCAGTCAGGTTATAGCCAGACCATTGTTCCTTATCTTTGCGGACAGCACACTGACAGGAATTGTACCAGCTGATTGGAGAAAAGCAAATGTGGTACCAATATTCAAAAAAAAGGGAAGAGACAAATGCCTGGAAACTACAGGTCAGTCAGCCTAACATCAATAACAATCAATACTGGGTAAATTATTGGAGGGTATGATAAGGCACTATATCCAAAAATGTACTAAAGAAAAAAGTATCATTAGTAGTAATCAGCATGGGTTTACGAAAAGGTCATTCTTGCCAGACCAATCTACTAACAATCTACGAGGAAGTGATCTACCATCTAGACAGGGAAGACCTGTGATTTAGTGTATCTGGATTTTGCAAAAGCATTTGATACAGTTCCCCATAAGTGCTTAATTTACAAGCTGAGTTCTGCAGGCATGGACCATAAGGCTTGTTCTTGGGTAAAAAAATGGTTACAGGGGCGTATCCAAAGGGTGGTGATAAATAGCATTTACTCAGACGAGGATGGGATAGATAGCTCAATCTCAGTTTTTGTGGCCGACACAAAAATATGCAGGGCAATAACTTCACATCAGGATATATAAGTTTTACAGAAAGACCTGAGAAAAATAATGGAGTGGACAACTACATGGCAAATTAGGTTTAATGTGGAGAAATGTAAAGTAATGCACTTGGGGGCAAAAAAATGAAATGCAAACTACTCACTAGGTGGAGAACCGCTGGGGGAATCAAGGATGGAAAAAGATCTGGTGGTCCTAGTAGATGACAGACTGAGCAATAGCATGCAATGTCAAGCTGCATCTACCAAACTTGTCAGAATTTTAGCATGCATAAAAAACGGGATATACTACAGGGATAAAACCATAATCCTGCCACTTTATAAAACGTTGGTTAGGCCACATCTGGAGTACAAAGAAGGGCAATGAAATAATAAGGGGCCTGAACAACCTCAATTACGAGGAAAGGCTACAAGCACTACATTTATTCTCGCTGAAGAAGCGATGCTTGAGAGGGGACAAAACAATTTAGAAATATCTCAATGGTGATCCCAGCATAGGAAAAAACTATTCAGTCACAGGGAGTGTAAGAGGACACAGGCCACACAATGAGATTGGAGGAGAAGCGGTTGCGCAGAGGGGTTTTCACTGTCAGGGCAATAAGGCTGTGGAACTCTCTTCACAATTGGTGATGGCAGCGGGGAGTATGGATATTTTTAAAAGACTCTTAGATGTGCATCTTAAAGAACACAACATACAGGAATATGGGAAATATTTATAGACACTGACACATGTACACCTACACAGGTTGAACTGGATGGACTATTGTCCTTATTCAACATTACCTTCTATGTAACTATGTAATTTTTCAATTGTTGTCACCAGGACAGAAAGTAATAAGAAACCCCAAATTTTACAGTTTGACCAGAACAATGGGGACATTTGTTCCAGTGACAACTGAGAGAGGAATCCTTGTCTATTTGTAGATATTTCCTCCCATTTCTCTTGCATGTCTGCAACAGGAAGGGAAATCTCCCCAGTGGGACAGCAATCTCAATCGTTTATTTAATCGATGTATAACAGTACCTCCATTATAAAAATAGATTGTCAGAAATAATTCAGGTAGCCAATCAATTATTCCGGAGATTTGTTGTCCTATGCACATATGAATTTATGAATTTATGTTCACAGTGAATTAGCTAAGGTACCCCACTAAAACATGGGTATATACTAATTCAGATAATTATTTCCACTCTTGGACAGCATAACCACTTATAACTAAACCTGGCAGACAATCTGCCTTTGACAGATTCCAACCTTTATTCTCCTGCAGAAAGAATAAAGGCCTAAACCTGTCTGTGGTTTGCACCAATACAGCAAAAGAAAAAAAAGGTTATGTTATGTTAAGAGTGGAATATCAAATTACCCAGCAAAACTATTGCAATTTGAATATCAATTAAGAAAAAAAAAATCATCTAGAGAATAATACACTATTAATTACCCCCAGAAGTGGATGGAGTGGTTGCTCAGGATGGATTTCCCTAAAAAAGCTGCTGACCAGGTAGTGGTAGTGGTAGTGTCCAATGGGAGCTTAGGATGGAGTCTGTCTTTCAAAATGGTGTATTTTTAAGATAAAGGATGTGTGTCCTGTGATGATGGATGATGAGTGTATAATGATAAGTGATGATCTTTTGTCTCCCCAAGCTTGCTTATTTATCTACCAAAAACAGTACAGTTTAGGAACCCTCACAGAGAGTATAGTTGGTGCTATTTACTCATTTCTCATGTTCTGTATGTTATTCAGAGGGTATATAGACATCTTCCTCCGAGGGTTTGGTGGCATTATTAGTGATGTTTATTTTTAGTATATTACCATCTAAACATGAACCTTTTCTACAGTGATGGAATTAACTATCCACGTTAAAATAATAATTACAATGTTTTGTATATTCTTTAGACTCTTCCCATTTCACTACTTGAGTATGTCTAAAATATGAAGCACACATATTTCTTATGAAATTATTATAAACAAACAAAAATATGGTAATATTCTTACTAAATCCTTTTTTAGGTAATATGATATCTTGTCATGGCCAGGCCCTTTCGTATATTATTATGCCTTATGCATTTATATACATTGTAATACTGATACGTCCTTTTATAATCTTTTTCCAAAAGTGAACTCAACAATATCAACAATTTTGTCTGATAAAATATTAAAAAGTTAAATTGACTTCCATTTTACTCTTCTCTGGATTAACCACTTTAGCCCCCCGGAAGGATTTACCCCTTTAATGACCAGGCCATTTTTTGCGATATGGCACTGTGTCGCTTTATCTGACAATTGTGCTGGCGTGCAACGTTGTACCCAAACAAAATCTATGTCCTTTTTTCCCCACAAATAGAGATTTCTTTTGATGGTATTTGATCGATCATTTTGAAAAAAAAAATCTTCATAAATTTAGACCAATATGTATTCTTCTACATATATTTGGTAAAAAAAATCCTAATAAGCGTATATAGTTTGGTTTGCACAAAAGTTATAATGTCTAAAAAATAGGGGACAGATTTAGGAACTTTTATTTATTTTTATAGTTTTTACTAGTAATGGCGGCGATCTGCACTTTTCAGCGGGACTGCGACATTGAGGTGGACAAATCTGGCCCTGAGTGACACTTTTTGGGAACAGCGACATCAATACAGTGACCATTGCTAAAAAAATGCACTGATCAATGTATAAATGAATGGATTTACCCCTTTAATGACCAGGCCATTTGTTGCGATACAGCACTGCTTTGCTTTAACTGACAATTGCGTGGACGTGCAAAGCTGTACCCAAATAAAATTTATGTTTTCTTTTTTCCCACAAATAGAGCTTTCTTTTGGTGGTATTTGATCACCTCTGCAGGTTTTTTGCAATATAAACAAAAAAAATGACAATTTTGAAAAAAAAAAAAATATATTTTTTACTTTCTGCTATGAAACATACCCAATAAAAAAATTACAATTTCTTCATCAATTTAGGCCAATATGTATTCTGTTTTCCGTATTTAAAAAAAAATCCCAATAAGCGTATGTTGATTGGTTTGCGCAAAAGTTATAGCGTCTACAAACTATGGGTTATTTTTATGGACTTTTTTTTTTATTATTGTTTTCACTTGATTTTTTGCGAGACTGCGACATTGCAACGAACAAATCTGACACTTGTACTAAAAAAAAATGCACTGGCACTGAATTAATTACATTGGCAGGGAAGGGGTTCAGTGTGTTCCCTATGAGTGCTTTCTAACTGTGGGGGGGTTTGGATGCACTGGATGAAAAGAGAGATCCGTGTTTCTGCTTGGCAGAAACACAAGATCTCTCTTTTACTCCCTAACAGGACAGCGGTCTGCCTTGTTTACATAGGCAGACCGCTGTTCTGCCATTCCTCTGAAAGATCGGCGGGTTCTAGCGGCCATCGCGGCCACTGGACCCGCTGATTGGCTCCCGCGGTGATTGGACACTCGCGTGCCCCAGATTGCATGCACAAAATCATGTACAGGTACGTGATTTTGCGAAGCCCTGCCGCAGTATACATATACATATCTTGTATATCTTCTTGACTTGTTAATATTTCTGTCCACAATGGAGGAAACTACAATTCTTGTCTTCTTCAGCCGAGTAAATTAACATTTGTTGGTTTCTGAAGGTCTTGTAAACATAGGCTAGTTTCATTTTAATAAGATGTCCTTCTCTTTGGATCCAGCTGTTGTGTGAATAAGACCACCCCATTGTTCAGAGATTGGTTGTGGCCTTGCCACAATTTACGCTTGTTTGGCTAACACACTATGCAGTTTCTGTCTCTTTGTGATAGTTAAACATTAGTGTGACACTGTATCTTGGCCTATTTGAAACATGTGAAACAATCAATAAAGTGGGCTACAAATGTACTGCTATGTTTATATACTTGTGAATTGAAAAGGTTACCTTCATTCAAATTGCATTCCTTCTCCACCTTCTTTCTTTTTCTTAAAGCGGGATTCCGCGGACCTATCTTTTTTTTTTTTTTTTTTGTCATTGTTTTCTTCTAACACTGCAACTGTAGCACTCACCTGTTGCTGCTTCTTCATCCTCGGATCGCTCATTTAGTCCTTTAGTACATCTTATAAAAACTTGTCCCAGGCTTTTCCATTTTGCTTGTGGGCATTTGAAAACCCACAAGCAATTAGTTCCGGGATGCGGTGAATGCTGTGATCCCACGCATGCTCAGTTATCTGAGCGAGCAGTGCCGTCTCACACGATTTCTGGATGACGGCGTCCCGCACTGCTTCTTGGGTATACTATTACAGAGCTCCCAGGGGTCATTGCGGAGCCGGGGAAAGCCGAAAACCACGCCTACTCCCACGGGAGGAGAGCCCGGAAGTAATTTTAAGAATGACTACTAAACGGTAAGTACTGCATCATTTTTTTTTTTAATGATCGTTTGAGCATCTGATAGATAAACTGCTTTACATAATATGAAGTTGTAATTTTGAGTACCAAACCGCTTTAATATTGATCGTGTTTTTCCTTAAATGATAGCAAACTGCATTGTTTCTGTGTTGCACATAAATAACCAACATAGTGAGGGCCTGTACTAATCTTCTACGGATCTGTTGCATGAGACACATTTCTCTCTTCTAAGATGCACTTATTGTTCTTTTTCAAATGATTAAATCTGAGAATTGTATAATCTTTAAATCAGTGTTTCTCAACTACAGTCCTCAAGTGTCCCAACAGGGTAATCTTATTTTCTCATCAGTTGTTCAGTAAGGATCTTGGCTGAACTTGCAGGAGGCCTGTGGAGAGAGAATACACAACTCTTTATCTGAAATGCCGTAATGAAAATAGGGGACACCAAGCTTGTCAAGTTGTGTAAATCAAATCAGAATTACTTTGAAGGTAAAGTGGTATTAAACATAAAAACTAAAATGTTGTATTTTGCAGTTTACCAATCCTTACATTTGGTGGCTGTATTTATTTTATTTTTTGTCTTGTGTTCTTTATTTTACTTTTTTAACCTGGTGATTTTTTTAATTTCTTTTAAAAAATAAATTGTATGCAGCCACCACATCTAAGAATTAGTACATAGCAAAATATTACAATTTGTTTTTTTGGTTTACTTCTGCTTTAACTTACAATATTAACTCAAAATGCATGCTTCCTGGCATAATGCACAGGTCTTGCCACAGATTGTCAATTGGATTTAGGTATAGATTTTGACTGCGCCATTCTAACACATAAATATGCTTTGATGTAAACCATTCCATTGTAGCTCTGGCTTGTATGCAGCCACCACATCTAATGCCGCGTACACACGATCGGACTTTGTCCGCCAAACCTAGTCTGGCGGACAAACCGCCGGACATTCCAGCTGGGCTTCGCCGGACTTGAAAGCGAACGGACTTGACCACACACGATCACGCTAAAAGTCCGGCGGTTCACGCGATGACGTACAGCACGTACGACGGGACTAGAAAAAGAAAAGTACTAGAAAAATACTTGCTACTGATCATGCTTCCTTTTTGGTCCGCCGGACCATACTACAGACGGCTGTATTGTCCGCCGGACTGCCAAGTTCAGCGGACAATTTTAAAACAAAACTTAAAACCTAGTCCGCCGGACTTTTGGGAACAAAAGTCAGTCGAAGGCCCACACACGATCGGACTGTCCGGCGGACTCTAGTCCAGCGGACAATCCCACGGGAAAGTCCGATCGTGTGTACGCGGCATTAGAATTAGTACATAGCAAAATATTACAATTTGTATTTTTGGTTTACTTCTGCTTTAACTTACAATATTAACTCAAAATGCATGCTTCCTGGCATAATGCACAGGTCCCCTTCATATTCAGTATGATGGTATGAGTTTGAGTAAATCAAATTCTTAGTCACTTTTTTTATTGGGCCATTGGTACCTTTATAGTTAAACAACAATTTACTAATGAGCTGTCAGCAAACTGCAGTAGTGTGTGACAGATTTGGCAAGGATGCATGTATACAAATCCCAAATGAGAACTATATGTTCTAAAATGGTTTACATTTAAAGGATGGATCATTGAACCAGCATATCTGGGGGTCCTCAATTAAATTGACTTGTATTGCCTGTAATTACTAGTTATCTTTATGCTTTATGGGTTAGGCTTGTGTTCTTAGGATAAGCTTGTAATGTTATTCTGACCTCAATGGATCTCTGAAGCGTATAGTATACTAGTTTTCTTTTCACCTGAAAAATATGAAACACTGAGAATTACAGACTACTGGAATGTATGCTTCTTAGGAGATGCACAGACCCTTAAATGTAAGTTTTGCACACTCTTCACATCAAAGCCTGTCATACATGACTGAATTTTAGACAAATTTCTGTTGAAATGGCTGAAATTTGAACCTCGGGGGGTTCTATCCACCCTTTCAGGAAGAGTTTAGGGGGAAATTGTTGGATGACCAGTGACTGTCTTTAATAAGATGTGGTCACTGTTCAGGTATTCGGACAGCTGCAGGTGCCTCCTGCCTGAATAAAATAGCCAGCAGGGTAGATTGGGCATTCCAAGTTAACACTGGTTTCTTTGGTTGATTTTTAAGATCAATATTAAATATCCCAAGGGATGAAGTGCATGTAGCATTTGGTCCAGTTCCGATTTGTCCCATGGTTGCTAAACAGCATGGTTGGGCAGCTTACTGTTTTTTAAAAAGTGCTGCGGGGATGTGTGAATTCTTAGTTAGTGCAGTGGATCTTCTAGTGCCATATATGTTTACTAGCAGCTGACAGCTCTATCACACAGCTCCACAGCATTGACTGTTGTCATAATAATAAAAGATCAATCAGCTTAAAGAAGGGATGGGGGCTCAGTGCTGTGATGTAGCCCCACATAGGAACACCCATAAATTAGACTTTAGCCTGGGGTGGGGCTATATGCACTGGGTCCCCTAAGAGATTCTATAAAAATGTTCACCTGGTGCTGGTGCTGGTGCTACGTGAAAAATGAACACACTTGCACACAATCTTGGTTTTAGGTAAACATTTAGTAGAGGGTGCCCCTGTGACTAAAGGCTTTAAGGTACCATAGCAAAAATTGTTTGGTTTCAGACTCTTTCTCTCTGAATTAAACTTTTTATTCGATGTGTCAGGGGATAGGAAGAAAGGGGAAGAATCACTACTTTTGATGTGTATAAATTTCAACTTGAGCTACTGAGCTCTCGTGGAACCAATTGCCTTCAGAAGTCACCTAATTAGTAAATAGAGTCTGCCTGTGTGTAATTTAATTTCAGTATAAATACAGCTGTCCTGTGAAGCCCTCAGAGGTTTGTTAGAAAACCTTAGTGAACAAACAGAATCATGAAGGCCAAGGAACACACCAGACAGGCCAGGGATAAAGTTGGGGAGAGGTTTAAAGCAGGGTTAGGTTATAAAAAAAATATCCCAAGCTTTGAACATCTCACGGAGCACTGTTCAATCTATCAACCAAAAATAGAGTATGGCACAATTGTAAACCTACCAAGACATGGCCGTCGCCCTAAACTGACAAGCCGGGCAAGGAGAGATTAATCAGAGAAGCAGCCAAGAGGCCCATGGTAACTCTGGAGGCACTGCAGAGATCCACAGCTCAGGTGAGCGAATCTGTCCACAAGACAACTATTAGTCGTGCACTCCACAAATCTGGCCATTATTGAAGAGTGGCAAGAAGAAAGCTATTGTTGAAAGAAAGCCATAAGAAATCCTGTTTGCAGTTAGCGAGAAGCCATGTGGGGGACACAGCAAACATGTGTAAGAAGGTGCTCTGGTCAGATAAGACCAAAATTGAACTTTTTGGCCTAAAAAGAAAAAGTTATGTGTGGTGGAAAACCAAAACTGCACATCACTCTGAACACACCAGCCTCACTGTGAAGCATGGTGGTGGCAGCATCATGTCATTGGGATGCTTTTCTTCAGCAGGGACAATTGGTCAGACTTGATGGGAAGATGGATGGAGCCAAATGCAGGGAAATCTTATAAGAAAACCTGTTAAGCCCCATACACACGGTCGGAAAATCCGACCACCAAATCCATTGGATTTGGTCCGACGGATTTAGTCCGACACTGGTGTTGCATACACACGGTCGGACAAAGTTGTCGGAAAATCCGATCATTCTGAACGTGGTGACGTTTGTTGCCTACAACGGGACTACGTAGAGGCTAGTAGCCAATAGCTTTGGTCTTGTAATGTGATCTGAGCATGCGTAGCACTTTGTCCGTCGGAATTCGCTACACACGATCGGAATTGGTGTGATCGGACTTTGTTGTCAAAAAATCTATCCAGCAGGAGATAGGACTTGGTCCGTCGGACAATCCGATGGAAACTGTCCGATGGTGCCTACACACGGTCGGAATTTCCGACAACATTGTCCGATAGGACAGAATCCATCGGAAAATCCGACCGTGTGTATGGGGCTTAAGAGTCTGCAAAAGACTCGAGACTGGGGCAGAAGTTCACCTTCCAGCAGGACAATGACCCTAAACCTACAGCCAGAGCTACAATGGAATGGTTTACTTCAACACATATTTATGTGTTAGAATGGCGCAGTCAAAATCTAGACCTATATCCAATTGACAATCTGTAGCAAGACTTGAAAATTTTTGTTCAGACGCTCTGCATCCAATCTGACTGAGCTATTTTTCAAAGAAGAATGGGCAAAAATGTCACTCTCTAGATGTGCACAGCTGGTAGAGACATCCCAAAAAGATACTTAGGGGTATCAGAGTAAAGGGGGCTGAATGCAAATGCACGCCACAGTTTTCACATATTTATTTGTAAAAAAGTTTGAAAACCATTTATCATTTTCTTTCAACTTCACAATTATGTGCCACTTTGTGTTGGTCTATCACATAAAATCCCAATAAAATATCTTTACGTTTTTGGTTGTAACATTACAAATTGTGGAAAATTTGAAGGGGTATGAATACTTTTTTTTAAGGCACTGTATATGTCTCTAATTCAAATGTGAAACCTGTTCAGGCGTGGCAAAGGGCTGCCTTATGATTGTAGGCTCCTCCATGTAGCAGGGGGTGGAGCCATGCTCTGAACCAGAACCCTCAGGATTATTGCTGTGGTAGTGCTTATTTGCATATCTGGAGTGGCATCCACTAAAGGTGCCTGCTATGTCATAGTGGTGGAACCTTGCCACATACAAACTGACTTCATGTTCACATTAAATAACACAAACTCTCAGTCAGCGGACTTTGTAAATGATTTTAGCTAACACAATTTGTTTCAGTTAGTATAGAATTCTTTCATGATTACTTGGTGATTGAAGTCTCTAGTTTGTAATTATACGCAAATAATGCAAACAATATTTTATTGCCTGCTACTGTAACAGTATTTTTTGTGTCCTTTAAAAAGAATGGTATCTCACCGCAATGCAACAATGTTATGTGGGTCTCAACGTACCAGTTAGGTACCTGAGCATGGCCATGTCTATTTTTCCACACACACGTCTTGTTAGCCTATCTTGGGGTAAATAGTGGCCCCCTGTATTGGATCATTTTCACTTACTGCTTAGTCTCCCCAGGATGAGACTCTTGTTAGATACAGTATATCTTTTTCTTTGTCAGATATATCTTTCTATTTTGCAGCCATAAACATGCATGTTCATGCTGCAAAACAATGTATGCCACTCCATTGGGGTTCCACTCAACCCCCCTCAATCAAAGAATGGCTAACAAAGATAAATAAATAGCAGAGATGGAACGCTTGATTAGCATAGCTCAAGACACCCCGCCAAATTCTCTACCAAATGGGTTTGCTGGATCCACATTCCAAACCACCACGGAATTCAGCAAACTTAGTACCCCCCATCCCAGCCCCTTAATGGGACCTCACAGTGAACTGATGTCAATAAATATCTACTAGGCTTACAAAGATATATACCATTTATTTCTCATAAGCATCTAAAACAATTAATTCCCCTGCCAAAATGAAAGATAATCAGCCCCCTCTACTATGCAGACCGATGAAGGGAGTAAGAGATGGTCCCCCTTCCCATCCCTCCCTTCCCACCTTCCCCTCTGCATCCATCTTCCGACCTTAATACTCTCTCTCTATCCTTCTTTTTATCTAATGCCCCCCTCTGACATACGATGAACTCACTTTCAACATTGACCACATTACGTTACGTGAAGGCTTATCAGCCCTTCTTAACATATTCCAGGTTCCCCCACTCCCGTCAGCCTATGCCAAACCCTGTTTTAAATCTTAATACCTTTTTGCTCATTATGAATACTCAGAGATATCCATTTACCCCTTAATATATAGACTTATTTCGTCCATCAACGAAATTGGCCCTCTAGGACGACACTAAAACCCCATCCCAAAGCCATGGAATACGGGATCCATTCACTATACAGTAGATCCTCTTTGACTTCCTAGAGACGCCTACAATATTTGGTACCTACCACACATAACTCTCTCAAAAGAATAAAATTCATGTAACTTTTCAATTAGTGGTGGACATGTTGACCATCCTTGATAAGCCTCACCGTTAAATGTTCTATACCTTCATGACCTCTTGTCATCTTCAACAGTGTATGTAAAGGTTACAACATATGTTTACATGTATGTACTATTGTTACCTGTTCTAAATGATATTTGCTCCCTTTTTATTCCTAATAAAAATTTTATGAAAGAAAAAACATGCATGTTCAGTTCATCCAAGCATGCATGGTTATAGAAAGACGTTTTAGCAGAAACACCCTCTGAGGATAAGATTGTGCCTGCTTGTACAACCACACTGAAGTCTATAGCAGCTTCACACTGCAGAAAATTGTTAATAACCATTTTTATTACTTGGATTGTTGGATGCTAGGGATGGGCCGGTGTTCGATTCGAACCCATGTTCGAATCGAGCACCGGGTGTTCTCTCGCTCGGCGAGCCCAGAACTATTGGGGCCGCTCGCATCAAATTCGTGTGATGCGAGCGGCCCGCAATGCATTGCGCTAGTCGCAGTGCAATGCTGGCTGATGATTGGCCAAGCATGCACTGTGACCCCGCATGCTTGGCCAATCACAGCGCCGGCAGCGAGGAGAGCCAGGGGCTTTAGTACACGCCCCACGGTATAAGAGGCCGCCGCGTGGGGTCCACCCAAATTCAATAACCAGGCCCTTCAGGTCTGGGATGGATATTAAGGGGAACCCCAGCCAAAAAAAAAAAATGGCGTAGGGTCCCCCTCAAAATCCATACCAGACCCTTGAGGTCTGGGATGGATTTTAAGGGGAACCCTAGCCAAAAAAAATGGCGTGGGGTCCCC
Organism: Lithobates sylvaticus; assembly: GCA_028564925.1. Taxonomy (NCBI): domain Eukaryota; kingdom Metazoa; phylum Chordata; class Amphibia; order Anura; family Ranidae; genus Lithobates; species Lithobates sylvaticus. The sequence goes on along the minus strand of CM053027.1, from coordinate 539,640,806 downwards.
CAAAAATCCATACCAGACCCTTATCCGATCACGCAACCTGGCAGGCCGCAGGAAAAGAGGGGGGGACGACCCCCACAATGGCCCCACAACCCTGGCCATTGGTTGTGGGGGTCTGCGGGGGGGGGGCTTATCGGAATCTGGAAGCCCCCTTTAACAAGGGGACCCCCAGATCCCACCCCCCATGTGTGAAATGGTAAGGGTTTTGTACCCCTACCATTTCACCAAAAAAAGTGTCAAAAATTGTAAAAATGACAGGAGACGGTCTTTGACAATTCCTTTATTAAAATCTTCTTTCTTCATCCTTCGGTTTCTTCATCTTCTCCTTCCGTCATCTTCTTCCATCTTCTTCCATCTTCTTCTTCCTCCGATCCGCTTCTTCTTGCGCTGGTCTTCTCGTCCTTCTCGTCCGGCATCTTCTTCCGTCGGCGTCGGTGTCGGTGTCTCTTCTTGGGCCGCTCCGCGCAATGGGAGGCTCCCGCTGTGTGAGGCTCCGCTCCGTCTGACAGGTCTTTTATAATGGAGGGCACCTGGTGACCCCACCCCCTCTGACGCACGGGGACGTCATGGGGAATTCCCTATGGCTTTCCCCATGACGTCAGAGGGGGGCGGGGTCACCAGGTGCCCTCCGTTATAAAAGACCTGTCAGACGGAGCGAAGCCTCACACAGCGGGAGCCTCCCATTGCGCGGAGCGGCCCAAGAAGAGACACCGACACCGACGCCGACGCCGACAGAAGAAGATGCCGGACGAGAAGGACGAGAAGACCAGCGCAAGAAGAAGCGGATCGGAGGAAGAAGAAGATGGAAGAAGATGGAAGAAGATGACGGAAGGAGAAGATGAAGAAACCGAAGGATGAAGAAAGAAGAAAGAAGATTTGAATAAAGGAATTGTCAAAGACCGTCTCCTGTCATTTTTACCATTTTTGACACTTTTTTGGTGAAATGGTAGGGGTACTTTTGTACCCCCTTACCATTTCACACAGGGGGGGGGCGGGATCTGGGGGTCCCCTTGTTAAAGGGGGCTTCCAGATTCCGATAAGCCCCCCGCCCGCAGACCCCCACAACCAATGGCCAGGGTTGTGGGGAAGAGGCCCTTGTCCTCATCAACATGGGGACAAGGTGCTTTGGGGGGGACCCCAAAGCATCCTCCCAATGTTGAGGGCATGTGGCCTGGTACGGTTCAGGCGGGAGGGGGGGGCGCTCTCGTCCCCCCCTCTTTTCCTGCGGCCTGCCAGGTTGCGTGCTCGGATAAGGGTCTGGTATGGATTTTGAGGGGGACCCTACGCCATTTTTTTTTTTGGCTGGGGTTCCCCTTAATATCCATCCCAGACCTGAAGGGCCTGGTTATTGAATTTGGGGGTACCCCCACGCTTTTTATTTTTTCATTTTTTTTATTTTTTATCAATTACTTTTTTTTTATGAATGACTTTCAGTTTCAATGAATGACTGCTCTCTGTATTACGGGAGCCGTCAATACACATTAGCCGCGAGTGATTTTAAATAGCTTTTTTACTTGCAAAAATGACACTTTTTGCAGAGACAGTTCTAAACACGGGAAACATGCGCCCCTTTACAGGCATACTATAGACACCCCCCAGGTACGAAATTTAAAGGAATATTACACTTTTATTGTTTCAATTTAAGAATTATTAAAATCACTGCTCCTGAAAAAACGGCCGTTTTAAAAAAAAAAAATTTGCATTGATACATGTCCCCTGGGGCAGGACCCAGGTCCCCAAACACTTTTTATGACATTAATGCATATTAGCCTTTAAAATTAGCACTTTTAATTTCGAACGTTCGCATCCATTATAACTACTAGGGTTCTAAAGCTCGCACTTTAGGTCCGTTCGCGGGTTCTGGTGCGATCCGAACGGGGGGGTGTTCGGCTCATCCCTATTGGATGCTGTAAATTAGAATTGCCCAGTATGTGAAAGTGTAAAATGTATATTCTGTCAACGACACTGAAAGCAATGTAGCCTTCTATACAGATTTTATGCAGTTTTGTTTTCAGTCTTTAAGCAATGTTTATGCTTGAACTAAAAAGTCTAATTGAATTTGTGTTACTACTGTTCAATGACATTTATCTTTTACTGCACTGTGCTGTGTGTCCGGTGCTTTCTTGTTGTATAATGTTAATTTGCAGATCTATTAGGTGCCAGGCTATATTATACCTCCTGTGAATTTTACCACTTAATTGCCTTGCAAACCTCACACAAACATGTAATTTTATTTCATATGCAATCTAATTGGCCCTTCAAGTTTACCATGTTATCAGTGGAAGAGATGTCAGTGTTGATGGCAGATGAGAGCTCGGTGACCCATACTGCTGGTAAAATGCCTGGGGCCTTTGTAATGCTCACAGCCTCAAACTGTACCTCGTGTAGACTGGGAACTTCATCAAGCTGCTAATTAACTCAGCTGTGTTCAAAACATATAAAAATCAGTAAAATTATTAATCAAGGCCTGACCTTTTATTATCAAGCATTTTGTATGAGAACTGAGGAAAGAGAAAGTGTACTCATTGCTTAAAAACAATCTATACATGCAGTAGAAAGAACAAAATTAAGCTTGGTGGCTTTGTGACAGTGTTTCTGTCTTTCAATTCAGTATAAAAAGTACAAAAAAAGTAGTGCGGACCTGCAAAGTACAATAATACATTGCAACCAATCAGAAAATATAACTGACCCCAGTATTATGAAACCTGGATTGCTTGGGTTCTTAAGAGGTCAGTGCTTAGTTGAACTACACCTCTCATTATTAATTGAACACCATGCTACAAAGTAGGTGTGCTTGTTATTTTTTTATTAATTTCAGTTTGGATGGTTGATTAAAGTTATATTAAAATCAAATAATAATAAAAAAATAACAAACATGTTATACTGAGCTGCTCGGTGCAGTGTTTTTGCACAGAACAGCCCCAATCCTCCTTCTTTTGGCTCCCCGGCCAGTCTTTTTTGGCCCCTCCCTCCTGCTTTGTGCCCCCAGAGCAAGCAGCCCAAACTGAGGCTCTGTGTGTCCATTCACACGCAGAGCCTTGGCTCGGGCCCTTTCCCCTCATTGGCTCACTGGCTGTAAATAAACAACAGTGGGAGCAATAAGCCAATGAGGAGGGAGAGTCCCCAGGGAGTCGAGGCTCTTGTGCACATTGCTGGAGGAAGATTGGGCTTAGGTAAGTATTGGGGGGCTGGGGGGGCTACTACATAGAGAAGTTTTTTTACCTTCATGCATAGAATGCATGAGGGTAAAAAAAACTTCAGCATTTACCAACACTTTAAAGAGAACTGATCACAACTGTGTTTATGCAAGAATCTAAATAATAATCTCATTTGATAGAGTGAAAGATATGTTTCCCCCATATTTAGCTTTACATAAGGAGCTATGCGTTCCAAAGCAGGCACTTTTAGTTGTAGGCTCCTGGAAATAAAAACAAATCATGTAGCTCTTGTATAATTATGGTCAGACTTAAGCCAAATTTTGGGGATCTCAGTCACTTTCAGCCAGCTTTGGTTGCAAAAGTGTCTGAAAAGAACAAGGCAACCTATTATTAACAGTTTTAATTATTTCCTAGTCTCAACAAAAACTGTTGGCGCCAGCATGTTAGTGAAATTACTGTATGGAGTGTAACCAGGGAGTCTACCCTCACACTTCCTGGCCAGACTCAAGAGTTAAAAATAACCAACACACAGGGTCATCTCACCAGCCCTAATACCCTCTGAAACCTTTTGAGATATGAAAACGAACACAGACTGGGCACATAAATGCAATCTTGGACTAACCTCTAGAAAACCGGGGGCTGTTTATCATATCAGTAAGATTTTGCACACAAGGAATTCCGTTCTGCCTCCTGGCACTCATGCATCATCTGTGGATACTAATGTTGCAATTCCCGTGCAAAAAAATTACTCAGCTGAGAAGTAGGGCTGAACATTAGAAGTCATAGCATGAGTTCTTGTCATACCCATGTACTCAGTGTACAAAGGCTAAAATATCTGTACATGTAATTTAAATTTAGTTCACTAACTTGTGACATGGAAAAGAGTACGCAAAAATACTTGCCAGGGATAGAAAAAAGCACCAAATATATTTGGTAACAACACACATTTTTATATATTTATGTTTTTTATATCTAGCATTTTCTAGAACATTTTGTCTATGTCATACTCTATGGAGTTCTACTTCAAAGTGAAATGTAACATTATGAATTCTCAAGCCACAAAGCTGCATAAAGAAAAATCCCATTACTTCAAGATACACTTCATGCTTATAGTGCAATTACTTTGTTCTGCAAACGTCCCGCATGGGCTTTGAGGGGATTTAGGCGCTTTATACAGCTGTGAACTATTTTTACTTATTCAGTACCCATTTATAAACTAGGATGAGAAGTTTCAGATGTAAACGTTAAAACTGATCATTTTGATGGTTACTACCATGTAGACTGTAGTATATGAACATTTAAAAGTGACAGCAGAAAAACACCAAGTGGTCCGTCAAGTCTGTCTCTTCTTTTATTTATTTTTTTTGTAAACTTTTTGTCTTAGAGCCCGTTCACACTACCGTGACTTGGGGGGCGACTTGTCAGACCGCAAGTCGCCCCAAGTCGCTTGACATCAGAAATTACATGCAAGTGAATGAGAGCCTTCTTAATGAACGCTACTGAAGTCGCTCCGACTTCAGAAAAGGTTCCTGTACTACTTCAATCCGACTTCTAGGCGACTTGTACCCATTGATTTCAATGGAAGTCGCCTCCAAGTCGGATCTCCATCTATATGGACGCGACAGTGTCTCCTTAAGGAGGAACGCCACCCCAAATTTTAAATAAAAAACCGGCATGGGTTCCCCCTCCAGGAGCATACCAGGCCCTTACGTCTGGTATGGATTTTAAGGGCAACCCCCTACGCCGAGAAAACGGTGGGGACGAGCTCCTGAACCGTACCAGGCCGCATGCCCTCAACATGGGGGGCGGGTGCTTTGGGGAAGGGGGGCGCCCTGCGGCCCCCCCACCCCAAAGCACCTGTCCCCATGTTGATGAGGACAAGGGCCTCTTCCCGACAACCCTGGCCATTGGTTGTCGGGGTCTGCGGGCAGGGGGCTTATCGGAATCCGGGAGCCCCCTTTAATAAGAGGGCCCCCAGATCCCGGCCCCCCACCCTATGTGAATGAGTATGGGGTACGATGTACCCCTACCCATTCACCTAAGGTGTAAAAGTGTAAATAAAAAAACACACAATTTTTAAAAATATTTTATTGCAGTGCTCCGGGGGTCTTCTTCCGTCTTGGGGGGGTCTTCTCGCCGGACTCCTCCGCTCTCTTCTGCTCTTTTACCTAGCTCTTTCACGAGCAGAGGAGCCCGGCCTTCTTCTTCGTCATCGTCGCCGTCATCTGGGGGTCTCGTTCCGCCTTCAGGGGTCTTCGGGGGTCTTCCGGGGTCTCTTCTGTTCTTGCCGCTGTCGCCGCCTTCTGCACCGTCTTCTTCTTCTTCCTCTTCTTCTTCTTCTTCTTCTTCCGATGTTGACTCGTCGCTGTCTCTGGCCAGAATGGCAGAGACGAGCTGTGTTGTGACTTATATAGGAACAAGGAGGCGGGGTCACATGCTCATGTCACATGGTGACCCTCCCCCTATGATGTCACAGTCCCGGAGGATTCACATAGGGGGGGGGGCCGGGATCTGGGGGCCCCCTTATTAAAGGGGGTCCCGGATTCCGATAAGCCCCCCGCCCGCAGACCCCAACAACCAATGGCCAGGGTTGTCGGGAAGAGGCCCTTGTCCTCATCAACATGGGGACAAGGTGCTTTGGGGTGGGGGGGCCCCAGGGCGCCCCCTTCCCCAAAGCACCCACCCCCCCTGTTGAGGGCATGCGGCCTGGTATGGTTCAGGAGGGGGGGTGCTCGCTCGTCCCCACCCCCTTTCCTGACCGGCCAGGCTGCGTGCTCGGATAAGGGTCTGGTATGGATTTATGGGGGACCCCTACGCCGAAAAAACGGGGTTGCCCTTAACCACTTCAATACAGGGCTTTTAAACACCCTTCCTTACCAGAGCACTTTTTGCGATTCGGCACTGCGTCGCTTTAACTAACAATTGCGCGGTCGTGCGACGTTACACCCAAACAAAATTGACGTCCTTTTTTTCCCACAAATAGAGCTTTCTTTTGGTGGTATTTGATCACCTCTGCGGCTTTATTTTTTGCGCTATAAACAAAAGAAGAGCAACAATTTTGAAAAAAAACACAATATTTTTTACTTTTTTCTATAATAAATATCCCATTTTTTTTAAAAAAAACTATGTTTTTCCTCAGTTTAGGCCGATACGTATTCTTCTACATATTTTTGGTAAAAAAAATCGCAATAAGCGTATATTGATCGGTTTGCGCAAAAGTTATAGCGTCTACAAAATAGGGGATAGATTTATTGAATTTTTTTTTTTTTTACTAGTAATGGCGGCGATCTGCGATTTTTTTTTCGTGACTGCGACATTGCGGCGGACACTTCGGACACTTTTGACACATTTTTGGAACCATTCACATTTACACAGCGATCGTTGCTATAAAATTGCAATGATTACTGTGTAAATGTGACTGGCAGGGAAGGGGTTAACACTAGGGGGCGCTGCAGGGGTTAATGTGTTCCCTAATAGGAGTGATTCTAACTGTGGGGGGAGGGGACTCAAGGGGAGGAGACCGATCATGTGTTCCTCCGTACTGGGATCACATGATCGGTCTCCTCTGCACTGACAGGACGTGGAGCTGTGTGTTTACACACACAGCTCCACGGTCCCGCGCGGTCCCGTTGTTTTAACGGGCAACCGCGGGTGCCCGGCGGACATCGCGGCCGCCGGGCACTCGCACCGTGTCCCGAGCGATGCCGCGGGCGCACGCGCCCCCCAGGTGGACGGGAATGCGAGGACGTCATATGACGCCCACCCAGGATGGTAGATCCACCTTGTGGGCGTCATATGACTATAGGCCGGTATTGAAGTGGTTAAAATCCATACTAGACCTAAGGGCCTGGTATGCTCCTGTAGGGGGAACCCATGCCGTTTTTTTGTTTAAAAATGTTTCTCCTTCCAGAGCTGATTATTCTCTGATTGGCCACGGCCAAAGTCGCCTGGCCTGGGGCAACTTAAAGTCGCGTTGTAAGTCGCCCCAAGTCGTGTTGAAGTAGCTCCTCAAGTCGTGTCCAAGTTGCCTCCAAAAGTCGCGCTGGAAGTCGTGTCGCCCCTGTGTGAACCAGCACTTAGTATACATCTATGCTTGCCCCAATCATGTTTAAACTCACTTACTGATGACTGACTCATTACCTCTCCTGGAAGTCTGGTCCATATATAGACCACTCCTTCAGTAAAAAATATAGTAGAGTTGTGTTCTAAAGGATTTTAAAAACATACCCAATGGTACAGCAAAATATATAGCCTCAATTCTGAATACATTTTACTGGCAAAAGAAAGGTGTAGTCATCAAAGTTTGTTAGAAAGGCCCCAGTGCCACAATATGCACTAAAGGTGTTATTTATTGCTGAATAATTTTTACCTTGTTGCATTTTTTTTTTTCAAATTTATAATTGCGCCAAAAGCATGCTTTAAATAGTAAACATTTCTTAGCATCTTCAATTTCATTTTATTGGCCTCTGCAGCTGTTCAGTTTAACAACATTTGTGTTCCATTAAAGCTATATTTTTGGGCCAGTTTTCTAACAAGTCTCTAAGTTTTTAAACAGATGCTTTTCTATATTATGTTGTATATGTGATACTATATATTATGTACATTCTTTGTTTAAAAAATAAATATGTAATACATTACAAAAGATTCCCAGAGCAATATGGGTTAGCTAAAGCAATAGAGACAGCAAGATAATGGTATAAAATATATTTAGTAATGTTTGTCTCAAATGGTAATTTATCAGTAATTTATAAAGTTTGGTTTCAGCCCCGAAAAATGTTACCCCTCTTACTGACCAGAGCACTTTTTACAATTTGGCACTGTGTCGCTTTAACTGACAATTGCGCGGTCGTGCGACACTGTACCCAAACTAAATTTGTGTCCTTTTTTCCCCACAAATAGAGATTTCTTTTGGTGGTATATGATCACCTCTGAGTTTTTTATTTTTTGCACTATAAACAAAAAAAAGAGCAACAGTTAAAAAATTTATATATTTTTTTACTTTTTACACATGCAAATCCGTGTGCTAGCTCTTGTGCTCTTAATCGTGTGTGGCCGGTGGGGATCGTGCCTGCTGGCCACGTGCATCGGGTCCCGCACCGCTCGCACCTTCAATGCCTCTTAAAGAGAACAACGTACCCATACGTTGTTTTGCGCACCCGTGCCATTCTACCGACGTATATCGGCGTGAGCCGGTCGGCAAGTGGTTAAAATTAAATACTATGAAATGATAGCACAAGATACCTGCTATTACCTTTACTAATGCAAAAAAGACGCCACTGTCCCCCACCTATAGCTGGCCATCGCAGTAAGCAGCATTGGAACGCTACATAAGGTATAAACAGGGCCAAGGATAAATCCAAGGGAAAAAAATCTAAAGCCCCATACACACTATCAGATTTTCTGCTGATTTTTGTCTTCAGATTTACCAAAACCATATTATATGAGGTCAAACCTTAAGAGTTTCAATTTTTATGCAATCAGGCAGACCCTTGCACTACATGGTTTTGGTAAATCTGAAGACAAAAATCATCAGAAAATCTGATAGTGTGTATGGGGCTTAACAGTATGCATTAAAAGCAAGAGTTTAGTCTGCACGCATTTGCAAATGAATGCGTAAGCCACAGAGCCTTACCATGGCACCCTGGTATCTGTGGTACCTAACACTAACTTATAAGTGTCCTCACAGTGGAGGCACATGCATTCTGATGGATAGGTGAGGGCAGGTGGACTGAAGGGGAGCTCACCCATTCTTAAAGGTACAGGAGCACGCTGAGCACCCAGCATGTTGCTCAATGGCATCGAAGGTGTCAGTGTGTTGGTGAGCTCCCCTTTAGTCCACCTGCCCTCACCTATCCATCAGAATGCACGTGCCTCCACTGTGGGGACACTTATAAGTTAGTGTTAGGTACCACAGATACCAGGGTGCCGTGGCGAGGCTCTGTGGCTTATGCATGCATTTGCAAATGCGTGCAGACTAAACCCCTGCTTTTAACGCATACTGTTAGAAAGGTTTAATTGGTTGTCTGTGAGCTGGTCGGTAAGTAAGCTTGGTTTTCATCCTTGGCCCTGTTTATTACCTTTACTAGCTGTATAAAATGTTGTGGGTTCACTTATGTGAAACTAGTTTCAGGTTGTTCCTCAGGTCCAAACTTCTCTTACCTCAGGGCTAAGCCGTGCCACCTGCCTACTCTGAATAATAGGAGTACCTCTATTGGCTGCCAAGGTTCTCTTACCAGATGAGTCAGAGAAATGTGGTGGGGCTTGGCCTTAGTCAGGGAAGTGAGCTAGAGTTGCCACCTTTTCATCAAGCCAAACCCAAACCTTTTAGCGGCGCACAGCATGGCACCCCAACCGCGGCACGATTTTGCCACAATTGTCACCGAACAAATTGCGGCAAAATCACGTAAACAGAATCCTGTCACCCAAAAGAGGTTTTGCTTCATGATTGGGGTGCCATTATGCCCATCCCCTCCCATTACAAATCTTCTTCCCCAACCAGCACAAATCCTCCTCCCTCCAATACGCCCATGGCAGCCGGCGGGGTACCACAGGGCCCCAGCACACAGGGGGCTCAGACAGCAGTGGAATCGGAGCGGCGGGCAGGGGGAAATTACAGAGGAGGGGGGCAATTACAGAGGAGTCAAAACATAAGGGAGAGAGAGAGGCGACAGGCAGCTGCTGGTGCGGAAGTTTTTAATAAAATAAATGTTTAAAAACTCAAAGCTGTAGGCATGTCAGTCTGTGAAGTCCACTGCCCCATTCTCCCCTCCGATCGACGCTGCTGTTTCACGGAATTGCTGGAGAAAACAGAGAGCCGTGGGAAGTCAGCCTCTGATGATGGAGGTGTGGTTAAGCCTCCGAAACTTTCTGACTGGTCACAGCGTCCCAGGCTATCTGACAGCTCACTGCAGTTTCCCTGTGGCTCTGTATCCTTGGATTCCTCCAGCGATTCAGTGAAACAGCAGCGTGGATCAGAAGAATGGGCCAGCCAACTTCACAGACTGACATGGAGAGTGAGTGAATTGTTTTTAAACATTTATTTTATTAAAAACTTCAGCACCAGCAGCTGCCTGTTGCCTCTCTCTCTCCCTCTGTAATTGCCCCCCTCCTCTGTAATTGCCCCCCCCCCCGCCCACCACTCCGATCCCCCTGCTGTCTGGGTCCCCCTGTGTGCTGGTGCCCCTACAGGAGGTCCCATGGTACCCCCTGTCAGCGGCACTGGTCTCAGGCAGAGGGAAACCCGGGCACAGCATGCTAAACTCGTACTGTCTGGGTCAAAACCGGACAGGTGGCAACCCTAAAGTGAGCCCCTAGACTAAAGATAGTCAGGCACACTGAGTCGGAATTTGTGCCTACGGGCCTGTGAGGACAAGCTTTGGTTTTGAGCTGAGAGGCAAATACAGCTTGTTTTCAGGTACATTCTGCTCACTTGTAACATTTGGGATAATTCACAATATGCATTTGCTCTGCAGTTCACTTTCTTCTGACTTACATTTGACCTACTTCTAAGTGGCATCAATTCATTTTTGCATTTCCATTGACTTGTATAGGGAGAGAAGTAGTTCTGGCAAGAAATGCAAGAAAACTGTCAGCACAGCCTTACATAGGTAATATGAGGCCTCTTGTGGTATCTGCTTTTAGATAAAATTTTAAAATGCTAAAAATAGCTGATTCACTTTTAGGTGAGTTGCATGTATGTATTTTTTCCAAGAAATTCAATTCATTTGTGCCCATTAATGTATCAAAACTTTTTGTGTTTTGCCAAAAATGTCTTTGTCAGTAAGCCTAGCTTAAACAGGTTGGCAAAGGCCGAGAGTCATGCATCTAAGAAACAAAAGGTTGGCAGCGCTCTCACAGTCAAAGCTCCCACTGACAAATAAAAATATAGAAAGCATGAAAGTGACATTTACACACTAGATGGATTAAGGTCTGTACTCAGTATGCAGAGCCACAGAAGGAATATTTAAATCATACTCAATTGGTTCGAACAGCTGCTTTCTATTAAATCGAAGCTTGGTTGTTAAGTATTCTATCAAGTCAAGGAGGAAAGCTCTTGTTTTCTTCACAGTAGACTGAAACTGAAGGTTTCAATCTCAGAAAGGAGATTAGCATGCCAGTCAACTTTCAACCAGTGATTGTATTTTAAATACATTTTTTTTGTATAGATATTTTATTGATTTTCAAGAAACTGTGTAAATACTGCATGCAGACAGGAAAAATAACATACCAGTTTTGGGGACACATTGTGAACAAAGTACAAAATAAAGAAGAAGAAGGTGAAGTGGAACCTTTATTGCTCAGTCAGGTTGTTTATTTATCAATGGAACAGTGATGGGGTATGTGACAACGGCAGTCTCATGCCGCGTACACACGGTCGGAATTTCCGATGGAAACAGTCCGATGGGAGCTTTTCATCGGATTTTCCAACCGTGTGTATGCCCATCGGTCTTTTTCTGTCGGAATTTCCGATGGACTTTGGATTGAGAACCTGTTCTTAATTTTTCTGACGGAAAACCTTTCTATCGGATTTTCCGATCGTGTGTATGCAATTCCGACACGCAAAATTCCAACGCATGCTCGGAAACTATTCAACGCATGCTCAGAAGCATTAAACTTCCCTTTTATAGTGCAGTCGAATGTGTTGTATGCCGTGGTGTTATTGGCCGTCGGAATTTGGTGTGACCATGTGTAGGCAAGACAGTTTGAGCGAAATTCCATTGGAATTCCAACGGGAAAACCATCAGAGCTTTTTCCGACGAGAATTCCGACCGTCTGTACGCGGCATAAGAATGTGATGCCTTGAGTTCTCAGCTCGGAGCATTTCTCGGTTCACAGCTGTCAAAGGGCTCAATTCATTAAGCGTTAAATACCACATGAGTATTTGCGTTAAATAACTCATGCAGTATTTACCGGTAACTTACAAATGTGCAATTTACAAAGAACACACATTAAATACTGCATGGTTTAAATATTTTATATTTTGGGATATTTAACATGTGTTTTTGCACCTTATTTTAATGCAGTAGACCTCTGGGTGCAGCTGTAAGTGAAATATTTAGCAGGGATAATCCTACCACTAAAAAAACAAATAAATATTGCTGTGCCTATTCCCTTGTTTGTAAATAGTAATTAACCACTTCAGCTCCGGAAGGTTTCCCCCCTTCATGACCAGGCCATTTTTTGCGATACGGCACTGCTTTACTTTAACTGACCATTGTGCGGTCATGCGACACTGTATCCAAATAAAATGTATGTCCTTTTTTCCGCACGAATAAAGATTTATTTTGGTGATATTTGATCAACTCTGCATTTTTTTTTATCATTTTGTGCTATAAACAAAAAAAGACAGACAATTTAGAAAATTCTTTTTTTTTACTTTCTGCTATAAAACACATCCAATAAAAAAATGTAAAAAATCGAATTTCTTTATAAATTTAGCCCAATATGTATTAACATCAGGGAAGTGGTTAACATCAGGGACGATCAAAGGGTTAAATGTGTTCCTAGGAAGTGCTTGCTATCTGTGGGGGAGGTTTTTGTACTGTGGGAAGGCAGAGATTCGTATTCCTGCTTAGCAGAAACACAGGATCACTATCTTCCCTACTGACAGAACATCTGTCTTGTTTACATAGGCAGACTGTCGTTTTGCTTCTCTCGGGAACAATCGGTGGGTCCTGGTGGACATCAAGTCTGCTGGACCCGCTGATTGGTTCCCACTGTGACCCATCACAGCAGTAGCGGGTCGCCAGTGGCACATGTGCATGCCCCAGCCCCGGAAGTGCAAAATCATGTGCAGGTATGTGATTTTGCACAGGAGAGCCGCCTTGTCATCATATATGTACTGTATATGGCTGTAAAGCGGTTAATGCATAAATTATACCAAACCATTCCATATATAAACTTTCATAATAAGTGTTCTAGTGATAAGAATATACAATAAAAACTTCTCTTAGGTTCCCAATAGATATATGTATAATTTATATACGATGATCCGTTTAACACATCCAAAATAAAAATGTGCAGAAATTATAGTTAAGTAAACATCAATATAAATATCAATCCAAATATGTGATACAGTTCATAGTGGACCAAGATCTATTGGGCCAATGCTTCAGTGACTCCCACCACCATTCAAATAATGCGCTCACCTCCACATTTGACCTGTCATACCAGGTCAAGTTGTGCTTTCCCCTACTCTGGGGCACAAGAAATAGGCTCCTCTGCACTCCTCCTCCAATGAGCTCTCTGATGTCCTGGGTCGTTTTCCACAATAAGGTGTATGGCCCTTTAAATTCATGGTCCTACCACTCTGTGAAAAACTCATATGACAAAAGTCATCTTCATGGTGTAGTAAGTCAAATAAAGTGTTTATCAAAGTTTACAGCACTTACATTTAAGTTTAAAAGTCTATATTTCTAAATGACAGCGGGGCACGGAGGCTCTCGCATCACCTCCGTTATCGGCAGCGTCACCCGGCTTCACCCAACGCATGTCGTTGCAGTCACACAGGGGACAGAAGTGTGTAATGTACAGAATGCAGGGGACAGAAGTATGTAATGTACAGAATGCAGGGGACATGAGTATGTAATGAAACAGAATGCAGGGGACAGGAGTATGTAATGTACAGAATGCAGGGGGCGGCTCCATCCATTCCCCCGATTCCATTCTGGCTCCATCCACCAACCTGATCCGATCCCGGCTCCATCCACCACTCTGATCCAAACCCCGCTCCATACATCCCCCGATTCCATCCCAACTCTATCCATTCCCCTGCTCTCATCCTGGCTCCATCCATCCCCCGATCCCATCCCATCTCCATCCATCCCAGGTCCATCCACAACACTGATCCCATCCCAACTCTATGCATTCACCGATCCCATACCGGCTCCATCCATCCCCCAATCCCATCCCGACTCCATCCAACCCCCGATCCCATCCCTGCTCCATCAATCCCCTGATCCCATCCTTGCCCCTGATCCCATCCCAGCTCCATACATCCCCCTGATCCCATCCTAGCTCCATCCTTCCCCTATCCTATCCCGACCCCATACACCACCCTGATCCCATTCCAACGCTATCTAGCGGGGGGGTTCTGGCTGGACTCGGGAGAGTGGAGAAAGCACATTAATAGCAGGAGGGGGGTCTGCTGCTGGTGCTAGCAGGTCTGTCGGGAGCCTATGCTGCTGTGGCCATCCTGGCAGAGTGGTGTGCTGCTCCCTGACTCCATCACGCGACGTCGCACGACCGCGCAATTGTCAGTTAAAGCGACGCAGTGCCGAATCGCAAAAAGTGGTCCGGTCTAAAAGTGGTTAAAATCACTTGCGGCTATAATGAATTGTCGGCTCCTGTAATACAGAGAACAGTCATTGAAAGTCATTGATAAAAAAAAAAAGCATGGGGTTCCCCCCAAATTCAATTACCAGGCCCTTCAGGTATTGATATTAAGGGGAACCCCGGGTCAAAATTTAAAAAAAAAATTACGTCGGGTTCCCCCTAAATATCCATACCAGACCCTTCAGGTCTGGTATGGATTTTAAGGGGAACTCCATGCCAAATTAAAAAGAAAATGGCGTGGGGTTCCCCCTCAAAATCCATACCAGACCCTTATCCGAGCACGCAACCTGGCAGGCCGCAGGAAAAGAGGGGGGGACGAGAGAGCGCCCCCGCCTCCTGAACCGTACCAGGCCACATGCCCTCTACATTGGGAGGATGCTTTGGGTGTCTGTGAAGCACCACCCCGGAGAAGAGATCACCCATCACTGGATAGCAAGAGTGGATTACCACCGCGGGAATCTTTTTTTTATTTTTAATAAAGGACTTTTCCCAACGGTGTCTGTGTGTTTTTTAACTATTTTTTACACTTTCTTTGTGAAATGGTAGGGGTACTTTTGTACCCCCTTACCATTTCAAACAGGGGGGGGGCAGGATCTGGGGGTCCCCTTGTTAAAGGGGGCTTCCAGATTCTAATAAGCCCCCCGCCCGCTGACCCCCACAACCACCGGGCAAGGGTTGTGGGGATGAGACCCTTCTCCTCATCAACATGGGGACATGGTGCTTTGAGGGGTCACAGACCCCCAAAGCATCCTCCCAATGTTGAGGGCATGTGGCCTGGTATGGTTCAGGAGGCGGGGGCTCTCTCTCGTCCCCCCCCTCTTTTCCTGCGGCCTGCCAGGTTGCGTGCTCGGATAAGGGTGTGGTATGGATTTTGAGGGGGACCCCCACGCCATTTTTTTTTAATTTGGCGTGGAGTTCCCCTTAAAATCCATACCAGATTCAGGTCTGGTATGGATAATTAGGGGGAACCCCACGTCATTTTTTTTTAAATTTGACCCCGGGGTCCCCTTAATATCCATACCAGACCTGAAGGGCCTGGTAATTGAATTTGGGGGGAACCCCACGCTTTTTTTTTTTTTTTTATCAATCACTTTCAATGACTGTTCTCTGTATTACAGGAGCCGACAATTCATTATAGCCGTGAGTGATTTTAAAATAGCTTTTTTTCCTTCAAAAATGACACTTTGTGCAGGGACAGTTCTAAGCACGGAAAAACATGCGCCCTCTTACAGGCATACTATACACACCCCCAGGTACGAAATTAAAAGGAATATTACACTTTTATTGTTTCACTTTAAGCATTATTAAAATCACTGCGAGATTAGCATGCCAGTCAACTTTCAACCAGTGATTGTATTTTAAATACATTTTTTTTGTATAGATATTTTATTGATTTTCAAGAAACTGTGTAAATACTGCATGCAGACAGGAAAAATAACATACCAGTTTTGGGGACACATTGTGAACAAAGTACAAAATAAAGAAGAAGAAGGTGAAGTGGAACCTTTATTGCTCAGTCAGGTTGTTTATTTATCAATGGAACAGTGATGGGGTGTGTGACAACGGCAGTCTCATGCCGCGTACACACGGTCGGAATTTCCGATGGAAACAGTCCGATGGGAGCTTTTCATCGGATTTTCCAACCGTGTGTATGCCCATCGGTCTTTTTCTGTCGGAATTTCCGATGGACTTTGGATTGAGAACCTGTTCTTAATTTTTCTGACGGAAAACCTTTCTATCAAATTTTCCGATCGTGTGTATGCAATTCCGACACGCAAAATTCCAACGCATGCTCGGAAACTATTCAACGCATGCTCAGAAGCATTAAACTTCCCTTTTATAGTGCAGTCGAACGTGTTGTATGCCGAGGTGTTATTGGCCGTCGGAATTTGGTGTGACCATGTGTAGGCAAGACAGTTTGAGTGAAATTCCATTGGAATTCCAACGGGAAAACCATCAGAGCATTTTCCGACGAGAATTCCGACCGTCTGTACGCGGCATAAGAATGTGATGCCTTGAGTTCTCAGCTCGGAGCATTTCTCGGTTCACAGCTTTCAAAGGGCTCAATTCATTAAGCGTTAAATACCACATGAGTATTTGCGTTAAATAACTCATGCAGTATTTACCGGTAACTTACAAATGTGCAATTTACAAAGAACACACATTAAATACTGCATGGTTTAAATATTTTATATTTTGGGATATTTAACATGTGTTTTTGCACCTTATTTTAATGCAGTAGACCTCTGGGTGCAGCTGTAAGTGAAATATTTAGCAGGGATAATCCTACCACTAAAAAAACAAATAAATATTGCTGTGCCTATTCCCTTGTTTGTAAATAGTAATTAACCACTTCAGCTCCGGAAGGTTTCCCCCCTTCATGACCAGGCCATTTTTTGCGATACGGCACTGCTTTACTTTAACTGACCATTGTGCGGTCATGCGTCACTGTATCCAAATAAAATGTATGTCCTTTTTTCCGCACGAATAAAGATTTATTTTGGTGATTATTTGATCAACTCTGCATTTTTTTTTATCATTTTGTGCTATAAACAAAAAAAGACAGACAATTTAGAAAATTATTTTTTTTACTTTCTGCTATAAAACACATCCAATAAAAAAATGTAAAAAAATCGAATTTCTTTATAAATTTAGCCCAATATGTATTAACATCAGGGAAGTGGTTAACATCAGGGACGATCAAAGGGTTAAATGTGTTCCTAGGAAGTGCTTGCTAACTGTGGGGGAGGTTTTTGTACTGTGGGAAGGCAGAGATTCGTATTCCTGCTTAGCAGAAACACAGGATCACTATCTTCCCTACTGACAGAACATCTGTCTTGTTTACATAGGCAGACTGTCGTTTTGCTTCTCTCGGGAACAATCGGTGGGTCCTGGTGGACATCAAGTCTGCTGGACCCGCTGATTGGCTCCCGCTGTGACCCATCACAGCAGTAGCGGGTCGCCAGTGGCACATGTGCATGCCCCAGCCCCGGAAGTGCAAAATCATGTGCAGGTATGTGATTTTGCACAGGAGAGCCGCCTTGTCATCATATATGTACTGTATATGGTTGTAAAGCGGTTAATGCATACATTATACCAAACCATTCCATATATAAACTTTCATAATAAGTGTTCTAGTGATAAGAATATACAATAAAAACTTCTCTTAGGTTCCCAATAGATATATGTATAATTTATATACGATGATCCGTTTAACACATCCAAAATAAAAATGTGCAGAAATTATAGTTAAGTAAACATCAATATAAATATCAATCCAAATATGTGATACAGTTCATAGTGGACCAAGATCTATTGGGCCAATGCTTCAGTGACTCCCACCACCATTCAAATAATGCGCTCACCTCCACATTTGACCTGTCATACCAGGTCAAGTTGTGCTTTCCCCTACTCTGGGGCACAAGAAATAGGCTCCTCTGCACTCCTCCTCCAATGCGCTCTCTGATGTCCTGGGTCGTTTTCCACAATAAGGTGTATGGCCCTTTAAATTCACGGTCTTACCACTCTGTGAAAAACTCATACGACAAAAGTCATCTTCATGGTGTAGTAAGTTAAATAAAGTGTTTATCAAAGTTTACAGTACTTACATTTAAGTTTAAAAGTCTATATTTCTAAATGACAGCGGGGCACGGAGGCTCTCGCATCACCTCCGTTATCGGCAGCGTCACCCGGCTTCACCCAACGCATGTCGTTGCAGTCACACAGGGGACAGAAGTGTGTAATGTACAGAATGCAGGGGACAGAAGTATGTAATGTACAGAATGCAGGGGACATGAGTATGTAATGAAACAGAATGCAGGGGACAGGAGTATGTAATGTACAGAATGCAGGGGGCGGCTCCATCCATTCCCCCGATTCCATTCTGGCTCCATCCACCAACCTGATCCGATCCCGGCTCCATCCACCACTCTGATCCAAACCCCGCTCCATACATCCCCCGATTCCATCCCAACTCTATCCATTCCCCTGCTCTCATCCTGGCTCCATCCATCCCCCGATCCCATCCCGTCTCCATCCATCCCAGGTCCATCCACAACACTGATCCCATCCCAACTCTATGCATTCACCGATCCCATACCGGCTCCATCCATCCCCCAATCCCATCCCGACTCCATCCAACCCCCGATCCCATCCCTGCTCCATCAATCCCCTGATCCCATCCTTGCCCCTGATCCCATCCCAGCTCCATACATCCCCCTGATCCCATCCTAGCTCCATCCTTCCCCTATCCTATCCCGACCCCATACACCACCCTGATCCCATTCCAACGCTATCTAGCGGGGGGTTCTGGCTGGACTCGGGAGAGTGGAGAAAGCACATTAATAGCAGGAGGGGGGGTCTGCTGCTGGTGCTAGCAGGTCTGTCGGGAGCCTATGCTGCTGTGGCCATCCTGGCAGAGTGGTGTGCTGCTCCCTGCCTCCATCACGCGACGTCGCACGACCGCGCAATTGTCAGTTAAAGCGACGCAGTGCCGAATCGCAAAAAAGTGGTCTGGTATTAAGCCAGCAAAGTGGTCCGGTCTAAAAGTGGTTAAAATCACTTGCGGCTATAATGAATTGTCGGCTCCTGTAATACAGAGAACAGTCATTGAAAGTCATTGATAAAAAAAAAAGCATGGGGTTCCCCCCAAATTCAATTACCAGGCCCTGGCAGGCCGCAGGAAAAGAGGGGGGGACGAGAGAGCGCCCCCGCCTCCTGAACCGTACCAGGCCACATGTCTAAAAAAAAAAAAAAATCACTGGATAGCAAGAGTGGATTACCACCGCGGGAATCTTTTTTTTATTTTTAATATCCATACCATTTTTTACACTTTCTTTGTGAAATGGTAGGGGTACTTGTGTACCCCCTTACCATTTCAAACAGGGGGGGGGCAGGATCTGGGGGTCCCCTTGTTAAAGGGGGCTTCCAGATTCTAATAAGCCCCCCGCCCGCTGACCCCCACAACCACCGGGCAAGGGTTGTGGGGATGAGACCCTTCTCCTCATCAACATGGGGACATGGTGCTTTGAGGGGTCACAGACCCCAAAGCATCCTCCCAATGTTGAGGGCATGTGGCCTGGTATAGTTCAGGAGGCGGGGGCTCTCTCTCGTCCCCCCCTCTTTTCCTGCGGCCTGCCAGGTTGCGTGCTCGGATAAGGGTGTGGTATGGATTTTGAGGGGGACCCCCACGCCATTTTTTTTTAATTTGGCGTGGAGTTCCCCTTAAAATCCATACCAGATTCAGGTCTGGTATGGATATTTTGGGGGAACCCCACGTCATTTTTTTTTTTAAATTTGACCCCGGGGTCCCCTTAATATCCATACCAGACCTGAAGGGCCTGGTAATTGAATTTGGGGGCTTTTTTTTTTTTTTTTTATCAATCACTTTCAATGACTGTTCTCTGTATTGACAATTCATTATAGCCGTGAGTGATTTTAAAACACATTATTTATTTCTACACACCCCCAGGTACGAAATTAAAAGGAATATTACACTTTTATTGTTTCACTGTAAAATCACTGCTCCTGAAAAAACTTCAGTTTTTAAAACTTTTTTTTGCATTGAATTCACGTTTGGGGGTTCAACTTAATTTTCTTGCAAAAAAAAAATTTTCTTGCAAAAAAAAATACGTTTTCATGTAAACAAAAAGTGTCAGAAAGGGCTTTGTCTTCAAGTGGTTAGAAGAGTGGGTGATGTGTGACATAAGCTTCTAAATGTTGTGCATAAAATGCCAGGACAGTTCAAACCCCCCCCCCCCCCCCAAATGACCCCATTTTGGAAAGTAGACACCCCAAGCTATTTGCTGAGAGCAATGTTGAGCCCATTAAATATTTTTTTTTTTTTTTTCCCAAGAGATTGAATAATGAAAAAAATATATATATATATTTTTTTTTACAAAAAGTTGTCACTAAATGATATATTGCTCAAACATGTCATGGGCATATGTGGAAATACACCCCAAAATACATTCTGTTGCTTCTCCTGAGTATGGGGATATCACATGTGCGTACTTTTTGGGAGCCTAGCTGCGTACGGCACCCCAAAAACCAAGCACCGCCTTCAGGCTTTCTAAGGGTGTAATTTTTTTATTTCACTCCTCACTGCCAATCACAGTTTCGGAGGCCATGGAATGCCCAGGTGGCATAACCCCCCCCCCCCCAAAATGACCCCATTTTGGAAAGTAGACACCCCAAGCTATTTGCTGAGAGGTATGGTGAGTATTGTGCAGATCTCGCTTTTTGTTACAAAGTTTTGAAAATTGAAAAAAAGGAAAAAAAAATTTTTCAAAAAAAAGGGAAACTGCAAAATACTCACCATGCCTCTCAACAAATAGCTTGGGGTGTCTACTTTCCAAAATGGGGTCATTTGGGGGGGGGGGGGGGGGGGGTTTGTGCTATTTTGGCATTTTATGGCCTTCGAAACTGTGATAGGTAGTGAGGAGTGAAATCAAAAATTTGCACCCTTAGAAATCCTGAAGGCGGTGCTTGGTTTTCGGGGCCCCGTACGCGGCTAGGCTCCCAAAAAGTGTGGTATCCCCATACTCAGGAGAAGCAGCAAAATTTATTTTGGGGTGCAATTCCACATATAACCATGGCATGTGTGAGCAATATATCATTTAGTGACAACTTTTTTGAATTTTTTATTTTTTTTTGTCTTTATTCAATCACTTTGAAAAAAAAAATATTCAATGGGCTCAACATGCCTCTCAGCAAATAGCTTGGGGTGTCTACTTTCCTAAATGGGGTCATTTGGGGGGGTCTTCCCTGCCATTTTAGCACCTCAAGAAATGAGATAGGCAGTCATAAATTAAAAGCGGTGTAAATTCCAGAAAATGTACTCTAGTTTGTAGACGCTATAACTTTTGCGCAAACCAATAAATATACGCTTATTGGCATTTTTTTTATAAAAGACATGTGGCTGAATACATTTTGGCCCAAATGTTTGACTAAAATTGAGTTTATTAGATTTTTCTTATAACAAAAAGTAGAAAATATCTTTTTTTTTCAAAATATTCGGTCTTTTTCCATTTATATCGCAAAAAATAAAAATCGCAGAGGTAATCAAATACCATCAAAAGAAAGCTCTATTTGTGGGAAGAAATGGACGCAAATTTAGTTTGGTTACAACATTGCATGACTGCGCAATTACCAGTTAAAGCAGTGCAGTGCGAAATTGAAAAAAAGACCTCTGGTCCTTAAGCCGACAATTGGTCCGGGGCTGAAGTGGTTAAGAAACAACAATATGCTTTACCACAGAGCAACTTGCTATAGCTGATAACACATTATTCTTAGGATTTTTATATTTTTGACATATAAATATTACCTTTTAAAGGGAAATATTAAAGTTTATGGCAAATATTAAAGAAATGTTAAAGTTTATGGCAGTATGGCTCTTGTATTTTCATATAGCTGAAATGTATATAATAAGTTGTACATGATATTGTTATTATGGTCACCTCAGAGATAATCATGCACCCCTTTCTTAGGAACTTTATTTGACACTTTTTAAAAAAAAAAAATGTAAAACTTGTGAGTTCCAATGATTTGGCTTTAGGTTTGCATAGCAATGTATAAATCCAGCGATATTCAATGCTCTTTATGTTCCCTTTTCACCAATTCCCATGGGGAGAATGATCATGCTTGAAATGTTCTTTGCCTGTAGGCAAAGACTGCTCATGTCCTGGATTTTTCAAGTGTCGTATCCTCATTACATTTTGTGATTTTACTATTCCCTTCGCATGCTCTGAACTTTCATTTCTGTTTTTCCCTGTGTGTGTAATTATATTCAGACTGTCCAACATGTGGAACTTTCAGCTGCAAATCATTTGGATGTCTCCTTATGATTCCATTAGAAGCTTTCTATAAATAAGTCCTTTTATTATATTGCACGTTCAGCATAATTTGGGAACTACAAACTACAAAAATGAAGAGGACAAGGTGAAGTTTAAATTTAACCAATGCTTTTTTGTCATTTCAGGTTTGCATAGTGTAGGAAACGGTTAGAGCCCCATGTTCATTTTTTTTTTTCACTTTCTGTTGGGGAAGCTAATAGAAATCTCCTCTTGTGCATTGAGTTGTGCTGTGCTGCCCAAAATGCTGCATGCATGAATTTCAGTCTCTCGAATGAATGGGCTGCCCTAACACACAATGCACAGTAAAGCAGTAAGACACCTCACATGTTAACACATGCATTTTCTCACGCAGGGAACTTAAAGTGGAGTTCCACTAATTTTTTTAGTATATTAAAAGTCAGCAGCTACAAAAAGTGTAGCTGCTGACTTAAATAAACACATACTCACCTGTCCCATGGTCCAGTGATGCGGCCACCAGAAGCCTCGTCCCTCTCCCCCTCCTCTCCTCTGCGCCGGCATCACTACTGTGGGCACCTGGCTGTGACAGCTTGTGGCTTCACAGCCACGTACGCAGTGCGCATGCACGAGTTTCGCTGCTCTGAATGGCCGAGCAATCTTCTGGGACGTGTCTGTGTTCTGGGAGGGGAGAGGAGAAGTCGCCTAGGCAGTGCCGGCAGAAGTGGGAGCTGGGTACCTGTCAAAACTAGGTACCCACTCCCCCCCTCCAAAAAAAATGACATGCCAAATGTGGCATGTCGGGGGGGTGGTAGGACTCCTTAAAGCTGGAGTTACACTTTTGTGTGACACTCCGCTTTAATTGGTGTGAATGGACCTTTAGATCCATGCTTAGTTTTCACTAGAACAACTGTCCCCATTGAATAAGGTTATCAGATTTTGGAAATGAAATCCAGAGACAACCTCCTGACCATGCCTACTTTTAACCACTTCAATACCAGACACTTTACCCCCTTCCTGCCCAGGCCAATTGTTAACTTTCAGAGCTGTCACACTTTGAATGACAATTGTGCGGTCATGCAACACTGTATCAAACAACATTTTTATTATTGTTTTCACACAACTAGAGATTTTTGGTGGTATTTAATCACTGCTGGGTACTTGAATAAATGAAAAAAGGCCTACAATTTTGAAAGAAAAAACACGTTTTTCTTTGTTGTTAAATTTAGGTCAAAGTGTATTCTGGTACATTTCTTTGGTGAAAAGAACCCACATCAGTGTATATTATTTAGTCTGTGTGAAAGTTAGAGTCCATATAGAGGCACGAATACGTCAGGACAGTACAAATGCCCCCAAATTACCTCTTTTCGAAAATAGACAGTCCAGGCTATTTAGTAAGAGGCATGGAGAGTTTTTTGAAGTTGTAATTTTTTGTCCTAATTTTTTTGAAAATTAAGAACTGTAAAAAAAAAAATGTTACATACTGTCACCAGTGCATTATAGCGTCATCATATAACTGTTGTGGTGGTGATCAGGAAAAATGACTGGTGACAGTAAAAAAAAAAAAAAAAAATGTAATCCTTTTTTAATTTTTTTTTATTACACTTTTTCTTCTTTTTTTCAGATTTTTTTTTTTAAAACACACTGTGACAGGAGCAATATACACTATATTACCAAAAGTATTGGGACACCTGCCTTTAAACGCACAGGAACTTTAATGACATCCCAGTATGACTGTCATGTGACCCGCTGTGATTGGTCACATGGCACCAGCAGCAAGCCAGTACGCTGAACAGTCATTGGCTGTGTACAGTGGATGCAACCAGTGACAGATCGTGCCACTGCGTGGCCCACAACATATGACGTTGATGACGGATCGACGAGGGGCCCAGATTTCATCTTGTTAAAGGCTGGGCGGGCAGTGGTTAGACCATGTCCACAAACCACACCCTCACTTTGAACCCACCCACAACAACTAGAGAATGATCTTCCCTTAAAATTGGTAGTATACTGACAGATCATGATAGCCTGTTGATTGACAAGATAACGCAAATAGCAGTGAAGGGAGAGGTTTTAATTATGGGTGATTACAACATATCTGACATTCACTGAAAATCTCAAACTGCACAAGCAGGAACAGAAATAAAATGGAGGTACTGAATGGAGTTTCTCGGAAACAGTAAAAAGCCAACCCATGGAGATAATATTTTAGACTTAGTACTGACAAATCTGGATTGATCGAAATGATTGAGGTGTTGAGGTGGGATGAAATTTGGGTTCTGATGATCACCAATAATAAAACAACTACTGAAAAATCATATACAAAAACGAAAGTTTTGGATTTCAAAAAGTCAAAGTATATGAAATTAGTGAATTTCTAAAAAATGTATTAAAAGGTTGGAGCACAACAAAAGGAAGCATCTATATTATGTCAGACATTAGTAAGAGTAAATGGACTAAGGAACCAATATGGTTCACTTAAGTAGGATAAGGGTAAAGATGAAAGATCAGCAAACAGGTGTGTCAAAGATGCTGATAGCTGATAAGGTGTATAAAAACAGAAAAAGGGAGGCCAAAAACATTATAAGTGCTGTCAAAGCAGAGAAAGAGGAGGAAATGGCCAAATCGATTACTTAAGGAGTCAAAATCTTTTTATAGGTACATCAGTGACGGAAGGAAAAATATGCAATTGGATCACTAAAATGCAAAATGGGTATGACACTTATGTTGAGGGAGACCATTTAAACAATTACTTCTGTTCAGTCTTATCAGAAATAAATTGCATGAAACTTGGCGTTCCTATGGGCTGACAGTTTGGACCCGAACGTCAACCAACTTTGCGTGCGTGATGACAGTACTCCTGTAGGCTCCAGTCTACACGTTTCGTCCCAGATGCCATTGTCAATGTGACAAGCTGTGTTACAATATATGCTCTGAAACCTGCAAGCTTGTTTTATGCTGTGACTGTGCATTTAGTTTATTTAAATAAAGCAATCAATACGGTTTTACACTATGTGATCACTTCTTATCCTTTATCTTTGAGAGTTGCTGTGTTTGCCAACTCTGCATTGAGGTTGCGGAGGAGACACATTAGTCAGGAGAAGCTTGTAACCCCTTAAAAGTGGTAGTCAAGTATTTTCTGTTACTTTTACCTTCAGGAAATCTTATAATAAGGCTTACCTGTAGGTAAAATTAATATCTCCTAAATGCCTTCCGTTTAGAAGATATTTCATGGAGCAGAAGCCAGTGACATCACCCGCACATGCTCTCTGAAGGGATGGCACATTGACAATGTGTATATAGATCTGCAGCCTTGTAATAATATATTGCGTAGACATTTATACAAACAAAAGAAAGGCATTCATATCATTATGTTAAAAAAAATTATCCGCACTCTGGTTGTTGCTCTTAAAATTTCTTCATTTTATTAAATAGCCACAGTGAACAAATGCTGATTAAGTCAGTTAATTCATATCAGTATACCACCAGTCATATTTTCTCATTTTTTCCAAGCCCTTTAGAGGTATTATTGGAGGTATTTTATTGGCTACCACCAATACCTCTGCTTTCTTATATCAGCCATACTATACTGTAAAACAGGGCTCAAGTCCTGCAGGAACGCATGGGAACGGAGTTCCTGTACTTTTTCCACAACAGGAACTTAGTTCCCGTCAGCAGCCGTGTCCCGCAAGACTTTGAAGTATGTGAGCTGTGTGGCAGGGCTACACCAGCAGCTGCCGACACAGCTCGCAATAGTAAGTGCCGCACACCTGACCATTCAGGAATTGCCAGTAGGGGGCCCCATGACAGCTTCCGCTTCGATCTACCTGTCAATCACAGCTAGCTGACAGGTAGATCAGGTCTCTGCTGCTAAGATATTGTATTTAGTCAGACCTCTCGTGATGTGCTCCTCCCAGCCGGCCCCTCCTGATTTTGTGTCTCCCCCCCCCCAGTCTCCTGCATACTTTCTCTGTGTGTCCCGCTGAATCCCCCCCCCCTCTATCTTCAGTGCCATATGATGAGGGAACCCAGAGGAGGAGCACAGCTATTTTGCTCACAGGACATGCAGGGAGAGAGGTGAGCTGAGGGAGGGACATCAGTTTGGGGTGGTAAGCTGAGCACAATACCTGGCAAAGTTTAATGCCAGGAGGGAAATATGTGAAGGGTTGGAATAGCAACGAGTGTGTGTTGGAGCCCTGCAGAGTTTGCAGCCCCCCGAGCTAACATATATATCCTAAGCAGGAACACATCACTATCTCCCCAAGCATTCTGTCCAGATAATGTGCAGTTCATTTATGACCTTTCCGTTTAACCCTGTGTTATCCAAAGTCTGTTCAATGACAAGTGTAAACTCGCCACATAAACACTCTATATACAAAATAACATTCCCCAATAAAGATCAGAACATGATGTTCACATTTGCATGGAAGCACAATTGAATGAATGCTGATTATTCAGAGAATTACCATATTTATTGAGGATTGTTTTTTTTTTTTTTTTTTTTTTATGTACTAACAGTTAAGCTTCATAAACACAATACGAAATTTGGATGGAAAAATACCACTTTTGAAGCGTTCGTACATATGAGCGTATCATTTTTTTTTTTTTTTTTTTTTTTAGTGGGCGAGTGGATCTTGGGAGGGAGTTCCCTCACTTTTTTCCCCAGGACTTGACCCCTGCTGTAAAACATATAAACCAGGGAATGTTTTGTCTTCTTAACAGCTATTTGATTTGGAAGGTTTATAATGAACATAGCTATGTCCTTGAAGCTGTCAAAAGCAAAGGGAATTAATCTTGTGAATCTGTATGATTTATATGTTAAGGATTTGAAATTCAACAAGTGACAAATACGGAGTGTACAAACTGAATGTCAGTGCATTCCTGGATAGTTGGGAGTTGCTCCTCAAATCCTTTTAGTCTAAAGCAAGTCTTGATTTTCTCTGATATACTCAGCAATTTATGATCAGTCATTTTCTTGAGAGCGAAGACTAAGAGGTTTGAATCTTTACAACTGTGTAGGACTGAGCCCTTTAGAAGAAAGTGCTGTTACTTTACTTGCATTTGTTGTGCTTGCATCCTCTGGCTTTTTCTCTGAACATTACAGCAATTTAGAAAAGAGCCCGTGATGTGTGACTATTTAGTGAATTCAGAATGAGTTAGTATTTCCTGGGCCCAGCTTTAAGAGACTCCAGAGATTTGTATCAGATCAAATTCTATAACTGTCTTCAAGAAACATTTCAAAAGGCTATGTTCCTCAGCTTGGAGTTTGTTTTTGTTCTGCCCTATACCAGTTGGTATGAACTTTGTCACAGGGGTGTCAGTCACATATCCTGTGACAGAAAAGCAAACAGCAGTCGTAATTTTGGCCAGGATTCAGTGGAACAGGTGGATTACTTTGGGTTCACTTCCACTAGAGAGATCCACACAGTTATTATACTACCCAGGTTTTTGAACCCTCATTATTGATTGCTAGTCTGAAAAGGTAACTGACTGATTTAGTTATCAGCACAATCTGTAAAAAAGTTCAGTGTACACAGAGTGTTGTTTGATCTCATCTATCCTTAAGAATCAGATAACCACTCCTAAAGCCACATCCGTATTTAAGGGTACATTTTAGAAAAAAAGAGGAACAAAAATGGCCCTACAAGGTAGTTGTATATGTGTTAGGTGTACAACCCCTGAATGTGTCCTGACAAAGCAAAATAGCGAAATAAGTTGACGCACAGGGGCTCACTGTTGTCTATATGGTGTCAACATTTTTGTTACGCTATACATTCATGTTATCTGTGTGTTAATTGTTTGTGTTTTTTTAATTCTTTTGATTCTTGCTCTATGTACAATTCATTTTTATCAATAAAATACATTTTTTTATATACTTTCGTCCATTTTGCCTCTAAAGTCCGATCTAGGGCCATTTTTGATCCTCCTTTTTTCTAAAATGTCCCCTCATTTATCCTTAATACCCAGATAGCAAGGATAATTTGCCACAAATTCATGGCAGTGTTTAATTATAAGTCTTGTTAACTTGCACATTTTCACTGGCAAGTTGCAGAGCACTTGAATAACAAATTTTAGTTGACACTTTTCCAATTTGTAGCAAATTTGTGCGGCAAGACTCCAGCAAGAGTTTACAGCAAGAGCTCTGCAAGTCACAGTTACCCCTGTGGTGGGATCACTATTGTACAACCTAACTGAACCAGAACTTGCAGCAGACTTGTAGAATGTTTGCAAAGAAAGTTGATCTGGAGTCCCATGCAATGCGGCAATTGTACAATAAAGTTGAAGTGAAGCCTGGCAAGTCTAGCAATAGCTTGGCAAGTATTTTTAAAACTTGCAGCACAATTGCTTGCTATCTGGGTAGAAGCATGTGTTTCTATATAGTATGCTGCTAAACACACTAACCATCTGCCTATTATGATTTGAACTGGGGGATGGTGCAATAAGGTGGGCTGTTTTCAGGTACTAGGGGAAAATTTGTGAATTGACTTTAACAATTGTTTTGTCATAAGGGCAGATTAAAAAAAAAAAAAAAAAATGTAATAATGTATAAAATAAAATATACTATATATATATATATATATACAGTATCTCACCAAAGTGAGTACACCCCTCACATTTTTGTAACTATTTTATTGTATCTTTTCATGTGACAACACTGAGAAAAGTTACACTTTGCTACAGAGTAAAGTAGTGAGTGTACAGCTTGTATAAGAGTAAATTTGCTGCCCCTCAAAATAACTCAGCACACATTAATGTCTACGTAAATAGCTGACAACAAAAGTGAGTACACCCCTAAGTGAAAATATCCAAATTGGGCCCAATTATCCATTTGTCCTTCCCAGTGTCATGTGACTCATTAGTGTTAGAAGGTCTCAGGTGTAAATGGGCAGCCGGTGTGTTAAATTTGGTGTTATCGCTCTCACACTCTCATACTGGTCCCTGGAAGTTCAACATGGCACCTCATGACAAAGAACTCCCTGAGGATCTGAAAACAAATTGTTGCTCTACATAAAGATGACCTAGGCTATAAGAATATTGCGAGGACCCTGAAACTGAGCTGCAGTACAGTGGCCAAGACCATACAGCGGTTTAACAGGACAGATTCCACTCAGAACAGGCTTCACCATGGTCCACCAAAGAAGTTGAGTGCACATGCTCGGTGTCATATCCAGAGGTTGTCTTTGGGAAATAGATGTATGAGTGCTTCCAGCATTGCTGCAGAGGTTGAAGGGGTGGGGGGTCAGCCTTTCAGTGCTCAGACCATACGCCGCACACTGCATCAAATGGTCTGCATGGCTGTCGTACCAGAGGAAAACCTCTTCACAAGAAAGCCCGCAAACAGTTTGCTGGAGACAAGCAGACTAAGAACATGCATTACTGGAACCATGTCCTGTGGTCTGATGATACCAAGATAAACTTATTTGGTTCAGATGGTGTCAAGCGTGTCTGGTGGCAACCAGGTGAGGAGTACAAAGACAAGTGTGTCTTGCCCACAGTCAAGCATGGTGGGAGTGTCATGGTCTGGGGCTGCATGAGTGCTGCCAGCAATGGGGAGCTACAGTTCATTGAGGGAACCATGAATGCCAACATGTACTGTAACACACTGAAGCAGAGCATTATCCCCTTCCTTCGGAGACTGGGCCGCAGGGCAGTATTCCAACGTGATAATGGCCTCAATCACAACTACAAGATAACTACAACACAACTACAAGATCACTGCCTTGCTAAAGAAGCTGAGGGTGATGGACTGACCAAGCATGTCTCCAGACCTTAACCCTATTGAGCATCTGTGGGGCATCCTCAAACGGAAGGTGGAGGAGCGCAAGGTCTCTCACATCCACCAGTTCTGTGATATCATCATGAAGGAGTAGAAGAGGACTCCAGTGGCAACCTGTGAAGCGCTGGTGAACTCCATGCCCAAGAGGGTTAGGGCAGTGCTGGGAAATGATGGTGGCCACACGAAATATTGACACTTTGGGCCCAATTTTGACATTTTCACTATTTTCACATTTCATGTGCAGAAAAAAAAATCCTGTTTTTTTTTAAATTCTCCCTGCGCTTGAAAATGTTCTACTTCTTTAGTCTCACTGTGAAATTATTTTCACTCTGTTATGTGCCCAACTGTCTTCTAAGCACAATTTATGTGACTCCATAACTAACAGAATGAAGGCCTGCACTAGAGAATCGCCTCTAAAACGTTTGAAACATGGTTGTTATATTGGAATATCTCCTAGATTGTAAGCTCTAATGGGCAGGGCCCTCTACATCCTCCTGTATTTAATTGTATTGTAACTGTACTGTCTGCCCTCATGTTGTAAAGCTCTTTGCAAACTGTTGGCGCTATATAAATCCTGTATAATCACAATAATAATACATAATACATAAACAATAAAGGGAACTGTGATGGCTTTTTCAGTCAAGCTTTGTTTTACAAATAAACATTTACATTACAAAGGTTCCCAGAGCACTCTGGGTCATCTAAAAAGAGGAGATATGAGATGGTTCCTATATGCAGGTTTGTCAGATCGAAACCGCAGATGGAGCTGTAAAAAGATAAAAAGAAGGGAGGAAGATAAGTCATTATTTTTATTTTGTTTTATTTTATTTTGATGAGTGTAAATTGCGGTTTAAGCAATTGAGATCTGCAAAAAGGCTTACAACAAGGGGTAGGAAGATACATGAAACATGTCAAAAGGATCCAAGAGCACCACCTGTTGGCTGTATATGAAAGCACAAAATATTAATATAAAAAGAATCAAATGTAATGTTTATTAGTCCTGACTAGGGATGAGCTTTATGTTCGGGTCGCCCGTTTGCCGAATAGCGAGCAATTTGGGGTGTTCACGGCAAATTCGAAAGCAAAAAAAAGTTTTAAAAACAGACGTTTTTTCGGGAGCAGTGATTTTAATAATGCTTAAAGTGAAACAATAAAAGTGAAATATTCCTTTAAATTTCGTACCTGGGGGGGTGTCTATAGTATGCCTGTAAAGTGGCGCATGTTTCCCGTATTTAGAACAGTCCAAGAGCGGTTCCCGATCACTGCTCTCGAAAAAACTTCAGTTTTTAAAACGTTTTTTTTGCATTGATACATGTCTCCTGGGGCAGGACCCAGGTCCCCAAACACCTTTTTTTTTTTTATGACAATAACTTGCATATAAGGCTTTAAAATTATACATTTTTAATATTCATGTTCGTGTCCCATAGACGTAACGGAACTAATTTTTTGCTTGTTTGCATGTTCTGCTGCCAACCGAACCGGGGGGTGTTCGGCTCATCCCTAGTCCTGACTATAATGAATATAGAAAATATGTACAACATTACTATCCTTTCCATTAATAACTGAAGCCCTCACAACAAAGGAGTAGCTTTTACAGTAGATCCATGGAAATTTCTCTTGCATGAAATAGTGGCCAAAGATAATAACTAAGGGTGTGGGTGGCAGATAGGCAGAGTGACTCAGACCTTTCACCATGATGGAGATAAAGTTTCACATCTGCACCCAGTAGGGACTTCTGGAGCTTTTACAAACAGAACAGAAAGAGTATGGTTAGTCATGGTTATTGCTAGACTTGTAGTCATTGAATGTGTTTTGAAAAATGTCCTCAACAAACAACTGCCAAAGCACAAAAACATTTGAACCAATGTGCTCAACAAACAAAGCACAAAAACATTTTAACCAATGTGCTCAAACAAAAGCCAGGAGAAATTATGAATACCAGGTGAGGGAAAAAACTTTTAAAATAATATGACAAAAAGGATGACCAAATCTGTCTGTGATCGAGTAACAAGGGAATGGGGGAACATTTGTAGAATATTGCTTGAAATCCATTTTGAAGTCCGTGAGGGGCAAATATTTTCACTGCCATAGAGGAAATTTAGCAATGCAAGCAATTAGAAAAACAAAAACAGTGAACAGTGGGGAGAGGGTCCTCTTATTGCAACTTTCAGGCAACATGGGAAAAACTCTTTAAGGCCTCATGTACACTGCTGCTGCTAAACGGACGTTTAGGAGCAGTTGGGCATTTTTTTCAACTGAACTCTCCTCTATGTTATCTTATCAGTACATGTATACAGGGTCGTTTATAGTCGTTTATAGGCAGTTGAGTTTAGAGGCCTTTTTTGGAAAACAAAAAAATGAGTTCAGATGCTGAGTTTAGAGGCATTTCAAGCGCCAACCACTTCTAAACGCGGTAACTCAAGGTTAGACGCGCTTCGTTTACAGGCGTTTTTTTTTTTTTTTTTTAAATGCTTCTAAACGCATATGTGGCAAAACGGACATTTTAAACATGGGTTACTATCTGTCAAGTTAAATTGTTCAGGAAAGGTTGTAAAAACGTCCCGTGTACATTAAGCCTAAATGTCATGCTTGTTACTGTTATCAGTGATCTTCACAAACCCCAAAATGCCCCAATCTGAGTGGTTTAATTATTAAAGATTTCTCACTTTTTAAAAATCCTATGGCCCCATGCGTCAGATCCTCCCTGCCTAACAACCATTGAGAAGTAGTGTGCTAAAGATCAGGGTGTGTTAGGGGGTATCTCTATGATATTAGAGCTACTACTTGCCTCTTCTCGGTCCGATTCATGTCCTAACTGTCAGTTCGCAGTGCGATATGCGAGCTGAAATGGGGGTGTCGTTAACATTGTGTGACACTCCCGAGAAGTCCCTATCCTTTGAAACCCTAAAGTCCATCACTAGGATTATGGTTCAGGAGAAAATTGGAGTACCATTAACGACAAAATATGACAATGCGAGCAAATCTGGGAACTATGGGCTAAATATGTGAATACCCTGATAACCTCCTCTCAGGTGACACATTAGGTGTTCTATTAAGGGTTTTTTGACACTTTATGGCTGTCTGGTTTGCACCAGAATTTTCATGCGATTGGACTGCCAGATCTTCACCATATGCACACATGTGTAATATATAATTAATCTTTATTGACATTTTGGAGCATCTTAGATTAATATGCAAAACTGTTATTGTTCAGCCTCATATCTTGATGGAAACTGTTTCTGTACCTGATATTATGCACTTTGAACTATTATAATCAGTCCTCTTAGTGGATGTATGTATGTGTCCCTTCTTCTCTTGAAAAAATGATTCGATGTAAAATTTCATGTTTGTGCCATTAAGGGGTTAGTTTACTTTTTCAGAAGAAAATAGTGAACGGACACTCTCACCTTCCCCACCCTGCCTCCCCGGTCCCGGCTGCACCTAAAACTGGAAGATACAGTTTCACTGTCCACACAGCCCAGAGCAGCGGTCCTGGTGTATTAAACCACACAATATATTAGAGAGGTTCTGACTGATCAACTCCAGCATGTGACCACGCTAACCATACATAACCACTCTGATTAATCCCTGCATCACTAGGTAAAATAGAGAAAGAACAGTGCAGTGTGTGGCCAGTGAAACTGAAAAGGCAATCTAACCCTTTAATGCGGTGTTATGGAACAGTACCATATTCAAGCATCATACATTTTGGATGTGTATTTTTAACTTTCATTTGAGCCCAGTCTTGCCTCACAGAGTTACTCCAGTCCTGAGAAATCCTCTTTTATTGTTCAGTTAGAAAAACCTTGACAAAGTGCTGAAAACTTTGTCAAAAACGCCCCTTGCTGTGAGTGACAGGTGATTTACATATCTCATGTACTAGCCTGAGACAGGCACATCCTGTGTAAAAAGTGCACAATTCACATCCCCCTCCCCTCCCCTCCAGCTCTCCCAGGATTGGCTTCCTTTGCTGTGATTTGGCTGGCTGTTTCTCATCATGGGATGTGATCCACAGACCAGAGTGAAAGGAAATGTATTCTACGTTGAACAGCAAGAAGAATATAGGGGAGATGTATGTAGTCAGAGCTGGGCAGAGTAGAACATCCAGTAATCTGATGATTGTTATAGTGCAGTGTGTCTGAGGTCACCTGATCACAGATAACATTCCTTTCCATCACCAGGATTTGTTATGTGGGGGAGGGGTGGATTTCTCACTTTTTATAATTACACCCAGTAAGGCTGAATGAGCTTAGGGCCAGTTTACATGTGATTCCCACCGCACTGCAGTGTAAATCACATGCGATGTCCGTGCAGTTCGATTTCAGCCATACAGATAGTATGTGTGATATCGCATCACATTCGGACAAAACTCGTACGGACCCTTTTTTTGGTCCGCACCAGAATTGCATGGGTGTTCACACCTATATGATCCGATTAATGTCCTAACTGTCAGTTCGCAGTGCGATATGCGAGCTGAAATGGGGGTGTCGTTAACATTGTATGACACTCCCGAGAAGTCCCTATCCTTTGAAACCCTAAAGTCCATCACCAAGACGTCCTCTTTATCCTTCTGGACTTACAGACAAATTCAACACTTTTTCACATCCCATACCAGCCAGACGTCCTGGAAAACTCACGCCCTTTGAATCCTTGTGCCACCGTAAAACACTGCAACGACACTTAATCTCCCTTCTTTACACCCTCCTCTTGGAGGCCCCAATGCAGACTCCTCTCCCTGCCCAAAATTCCTGGAATAGAGATCTCCAAACGCCCCTGTCAACGGAAGACTAGAACACTATCTATGAATACGCACATAAAGGCTCGTTAAACGTGGCCATTCAAGAAAATGGATATAAGGTGATCACTAAGTGGTATAGAACCCCATTGCGTCTTCACAAATTTTCACCCAGCATTCCCGATACATGCTGGAGATGCGGGCTGGGGGTGGGAACTATGCTCCATGTGTGGTGGGACTGTGTGAAGATCCAACCCTTTTGGAGGGAGGTTCACAACCTCATCTCACATATCACTAATTATACTCTGGACTATACCCCATCCCAATATCTTTTACACCATACATCGTTATACAAAAAAGACTATTACAAATCCTTAGCCATGCATATGGTTAATGCGGCAAGACTTTGCATACCCAGACACTGGCGCTCCACTGGCATTCCAACAGTCAGGGAATGGTTTACATGGATATCCTCCATAAAAGAAATGGAAACCTCGCAAGAAAGAATGCACAAATTCTCAACTACTTGGGCTTGCTGGTCTCACTTTGTTACCACCGACCGCTACCGCCAATACGCCCCTGATGATGTCACGCTGTGACGAAACGATCGTCGGGTAGTCACGCCCACACGCTCTGCACATATGCAATCGCTTCTACACTCCCAGGCCAGGAGTTTTTATCTTTCTTAGCTACAAGGTAGCGAAACTGTTTTTATTTTGTATTATTTTGTATTGCTACTTATCTGTGCTGTACATTGGACCCATTGAGCCAGAATAAAGGCATCCCTTGTTTTAACATACTACACGATCCGGACCTTTTTTGTTTTATTTTTGGTATCCCTGCGGGACTCTGATCGGACCCCCCAGAGGGGGTATATAGGCACTTGGTGGAGCCTGATGCACGCTCTGATGAGCGAGGAATTGCCCAGCTGATTCGCTGTACCTGGAACCTCGTTTGATGGGATATATGCGGTAAAGACCAGACATCTGGTAAGCCTCCTTTTCTTACTTTATATCTCTTGAAGGGAACTGCGAGGTCAATTTTAAGAAAATCTTATTACACTCAGAAGCGCTCTGTGTAGGAGACTGTCAAAGGCTACTGAACACTGAGGACTCTGTTTGATTGTTTTTTTTGCGTTTTTCACTGTATGCGATTTGGATGCACTTATCTGTTTGAACCTATAGATTTGGGTATTCACATATATTTTTTTTGCAAATGTTAGTTTATGTACTCAATATTCAGTACTGAGGACTCTGTTTGACTATTTTGATTGATTTTTTTGCGTTTTTCACTGCATGCGATTTGGATGCACTTATGTGTTTGAACTTATAGATTTGGGTATTCACATATTTTTTTGCAAATGTTAGTTTATGTATTTAACATATATCAACACATATTTGGTTTAGGTTTGCACTGTAATTAAGTTGTTTATAAGTTTATATGCACTCAAACTGTCGCAAGTACCAGTATCCATTCACATGGAATAGGACTTGATTCACTCACCTTTACCGTTATTGGTCAAGTTTTTTTATCTCATTTTTTATCTCATTTTTCTGAGCGCTGCACCTTTTCACATTTAATACGCCCCTTAGGCCTGACTAGTGACTGCGGCATTGATTTCCCTACGGAGCGGAGGGGGGGAGCAGGTGCGGGTCCATCAGTGTCCCACCCTGATCTTCCCTTCCCTCATTCTGCTGTCCCCCGTGACCCCCCTCTGTCCCCCCCCCCCTCTTTTTCCCCTTCTGTTATCCTTATTCTCTTCTCTCTCCCTCTCTCTTTTTTTTTTTTTCTTTTTTTTACTTCTGAAGATGGGTACCTCGACTTTGCCCAGTCAGGATACACTGCAATTTAATGGATGAACATGATCGATTTGCTGCGCCTCCTCCCTCCCTCATTAGGTGGTACGGGGGGGGGGATAATAGAAATTTATGATCCTCCACCCATTTATGCTTAATTATTACTGTATGTCTCGATCGTGGTCATTTTATCTTAGTTAGGACTCTCATGTTATATCGTGACATAGGTACCTTCCATGTGATTCTGTTAAGTGATGTTTTGTGACAATTATCTTGTGCTGTATGTTTTGCTTTATTCTTACTAAATAAAATAAAACTTTTTTTTTTCCATAAAAGTATGTGCACTGTGGCATGGGGGATTGTTCAGCTCAGTGGTAGATGCGTTTTCATGTAGTGAGTCTACATCAGACAGGCGTTTATAGTTAAGGTCCTGGTAGCCCACGTTTATTAAATGATAAAAACAAAACAAAAGTCCACTCAGGAATCTCACGCAGGGGTTTAAACGTCATTCAGACACAACTGAAAATACAAGCCCACCTGGCTATTCTTCAACAGCACTGCTTCTACAGGTATTGGTCCCTCAAACCACCAGCTCTTCCAGTCCCACAGTCTTGGATGCACACAGCTTCGGGCTTCTTAAACGCACACAGGCTTTAAGCCCCTCAATGCACACAGCTTCTGTCTTCACACAGAGACACTCACTAGGAGCCACTGCTCCAACTCCACCTTCCTTACACTTTCTGCTCTCACCAGCCCCTCATTATATGGGCTGTGTGCAGCTGGGCACACACCCTGCTTGCTATCCTCAAGACCCGGACACAGGGATGGAGATCCCGTCCCACCCATGACTCTCAGGGGATCTCCAAACGACAGAATCCCATCCAGAACTAGCAAAACCTGGAGAAAAATGACAGAACAGTTTTCTCCATTTAAGCTCTACACTCTGTAGTCTTGCAGTCCGCAGATATGCAAACTCTGTGTCTTTTTTACCTCCAATTTTATAGGGACAGAGCCTCGCTCTGCCACATATCCCCACCCACTTTTATTCGATCCGGAAGGAGGAACACCAGCACCCATCATCATGGTTGGGACCCCTTTGTGCTGGCTGTCAGCCACGTAGGCCTAACCCTTTTCCGGGTGCGCTTCCAGGAACATCCCACCCTGGATCTTAACAGGGTCCTATATTTTCCTATACTCAGCCTTCTTCTTCGTTTGGGGTCCCTGGGCTTATTCACTTTTCTTGGGGGAACTCTGCCTTCCTTGAGCCCTCCTTTCAACTTACAAATACCTGTTTTACCCTTCCCCATAGGTATTTTAGGTTCAAAGCAGTTTCTCTTGTTACCTACGGCAACCAAATCATTGTTTGCAAAACAAACCCTTAACAGATCACAGCTGGTGTACACATTACATTGTTATGGCAACCAATATTAGCACTTTCTCCCACAGTGTCTCTGGACACCTTAACTTGTACCTCTGGGCCAGTGACAAAAAGCATCTCTGCTACTGCTGAGTCTATTCTGGGCCGTTCCTTCTCATGAGGCCTAACGGGTGAGGCAGTATCTGCGCCCTCTACTGACCACTGCTCAGCCGCACCTCGGACCACACCAGCAGAGAGGTTTCTAGTCACTGAATCAAGTGGAGAGACCTCTGATATCTCAAACAGTTCTGTGCGCCTTCCAAACCGATCAATAACTGGAAGTACGCTCACAGGGAATCTGGAGATCCTGTGCCAAATGGTTAACCATTGGTCCCACCAATTCCACTCTTGGTCAAGGTTTCCCAGCACCGCCTGTACCACCTGGCTCCGCCCATTGGTGCTACGCAGCACCACCTGATCCAACTGCGGTGGAGACACCCAAGTGTACAGTAAGTGCGTTTTTACCAACTCTAGCATTTCCAGTAAGGTTTCTGTAATCTCTAAACATCCCATGTCTAAACACCAGACCTTTCTAGGGTCTTTTTCCCTGTCCAAGACATGGAGGGGCTCATCCACTGCAGGTTGAGAGGGTGAGACATTTGAAGAGACCTTCACCTCCTTGGAGGTACCTATCATCACAGCCTGTTGCTCCCCTGGTGTGCTGTCAGACACATGTCTCACACTTATCCCTTCTGCACCAATGTCAGTGAGCCGCTGCAGGTCATTACAAGTCACACTATTCTGGGATTTATTAGCCACAACTGCACATTTGTCACTTCTATACATATAATTTTGTGACACCACACTTTTACCAATGTTGAATTGGGGCGATGCTTCGTCACCTAAAGCCAGGTGCAGTACACCATTTTGATCACCTTTCTATGGTGGCACTACGGACACATACAGCTTTGCACACTCAGCTTTTGCAGGCTAAATTAACCCCTTGCCCACTGGGTTACACTTAGGGTTGTGGGGCTTCGCACACACACTCTCACTGTGTGACTCAGTCATGACATTACAGGAAACACGTTTTTCAACGTCATCATCACCAATAAATCACCATCAATATTCTCATTACATGGAGACATAGATACTGCTTTTGTGGGTTGTCTATGAGCCACCACAACCTCTGAGTGACTCCTCACAGCGCCCGCTCTCTGTAAAGGGGCACTCTCACCTACTTGGGCAGCTCCATAGCTGACCTGGGAAACTCTTGACTCCGGCACTGAGGGCTTCTTGGAAATTTCCATGGGCAACTCTGCAGCACATGCCACTAGAGAAAAATGGCACAAGGACAGTTTTGGTCACCCCTAGTTTAACTTCTCCAGCACTCCGCTGGATTATAGCAGGCACATGCATAGCCCCCATGTCCTTTGCAGTCTTTAGCGCTGCGGCTAGTTGGGCTTTACGCTGTGCCTCCCCACTGCTCTGGGTAGCACACTGCAGCAAGTCTATGTCCATTGGTACTGCGGATCTCCCTACTGGACATACTCCCACTTCACTGGGTTCAGTACCATAAACTGAAACAGTCTTACCAGTTCCTTCAGCTGGTGTAATAGCCTTCACTTGAGTGCGTTGTCTCACAGGTGTGGTGTCTCCACAGGCTGACTCCCCCATATTACCATGGAGCACCACTGCAGCCTTTCTGGACCCACTGACGCCCCCTGTAGGTAACACAAGATCCCTGTTGCTAGGGGTAACAGCAGACTTGCACTCCAAATCTGGTTGGCTATACCTCATGCAGGATTCAGGCTGATGTGCTCTCCTTTCTGGGCTGACCACTTTCCCTAAGCGGCCATGACAGAAAACCTTACGTTTCTCTGGATTTCCAAAACCTAGGTCTTCTGGTGACACTTCTCCCATCCTGTAGCATTGCTGGCGGCCCATGACACGATGGAACTCTCCTCTAAGAAGGATTTCCTCTTTAAACTTGCGGTAGTCATCCTGGTCCCCATCCATCAAATGGTAAACCCACCGGAACTCTCTCCGTAATAAGGTTTGCAGCAATTTTGGCCACCGGTCCCTAGGCCATTTTCTCTTTACAGCGACTTTTTAAAATCTTACCAGGAAGTCCCCAACCTCCTCTGTAGACAACATGGGTTGTATATAGTCAGAGGCCAAGATCTCAGCCCCTTGCACTGCGCCCCACTCTTTGCAGTTCTGCTTGAACCATTCGTTCACTGTCTCACACATCACTAGGCCTTCTGGAGGGGCCCTCCTAGGTGGAGACATCACCTGAGGCCATGCTGAGCTCACTTCTTGGCATCTCCTCTATGACTGGATCTCACTCGTTGCCATGGGATACCACTTCTGAGGACACCACTGGTCACAATCATTAGTAGGTTCCAGAATTCATCAACCTCTCGTCCAGCTTGGTTATTCCACAAACATTCCTGTGACAAGGGGCACTGGGCAACAGCATTATCCCACTCACTACAAATTAAAGCTGCACTACAAGAAAACTAACTAAAACTTAACTTACCCTTTGCTCTTGCAGTCTTCTCTGCACTGGTAGACCAGTCCCTGCAGCCTATTTCCCCACATGCTCTAGTGGTCTAAGGTCCCCTGACATCAACAAGAGTGATGCAAGGACTGCATAGCCCTGCACTGGGCATGCGGACGCAGAGGAACAGTCCCCCACCGTAGAGTAGGGGAGCACTGTCTGCTGGGGTAGTGGAGAATTAGGTGATTCTCTGTCCCCTAGTCAGTCCAACTGCAGGGGAGGAAATTTAGATTTTTATGCAGTTGGGCTTTAAATTATGAAAATAAACATATCATGTCAAATTTATGTGTCATTTGTTTAACTATAACACCTTTATCTGTAGGTTTAGTTTGACTGAAGTTATGATAAATAAATCCACATACATGTAGTTATAGATAGCATGAAAGGTAATATATTACTTTTTACTTTAGCAGGCAGACCTTTAAATTGATGATAGAATCTGCTCTATTGCATGGCTCTGAGGGAAACTTTAATAAAATGTGCCAAATAAAGTGTTTGCCATTATCTAGCAATACGAATGAATATTCACAGCTAAAATTGATAAATATAAGAACTCATTTTGTGCTGGTTTCATTGCCTGAAGGGATAACTGACAGGCAATCCATAGCAGAGAGAACTATAATGTCTACAATCCATGCAGGTGCCAAAAAAAAAAGACCTTTTTTTAAAAAACTGTTTCTCAGCCACTCTACTATAAATCACATCTTTACATCCAACAGTAATTTAGGATTATGTTGTCCATTTCTCAGTGGAGGCTTCCTGATATACTAATATTTGTGCTGTGACTCCCACCAACCTTTTGTAATTCAGTTAAATTGTGAAAAAGAGCTTTCCCCTTTGGCAACCACAATTAAATGCTATGTGTAATATGTCTTTTCACCTACCATAAGATTAGTACTATGTATCTTGATCACCGTCAGCTTAAACACAGACCTTTATATATATTGAGAAATTCCATCAATTCTTTAATGAAATTGTGATATTACATGTCAGTATTTGTCCTTTATAAAGTGAAATTCCAGGAAAAACAGTAAATACAAAGATAAAACTATTCAGCCTACGCATTCAGCAAACTGCCTTCCTATTTCATCTTTTCATCTCAAGCTTCCTCATTGGACAGTGAATCAGCATCATTACCACCAGTGAGAGAGTAGGGAGCAGAATTGATATCTTTAAGTTCTCCAAAATTTCTGAGAAAATCAGAAGATTTTGGTTTAGTGTCAACATTTTGGCAAATTACATGGACATCAATAAGGCAAATTAAGAAGGTTTTTTGATATTTTTAGGGTGCAATGTACTGGAACCAGAAGGTTGAGGAATCTCCTTCCAACTATCCTGCTCTTTGGCCCAACAAAACAGCCCCTCATTAGCCTAAATATTTTAAAGGTGTTCCACGGTCACAGTATACACTTTTATTTAATAAAAATCATTATTGTAGTTGCAATACAAACGATAGTTATTTTTGACAATCCAATAGTGAAAATAATTTTAGGTTAGGGAGTCGCTTGAAGAAGGTTTCCATGAATAACGTCTTTTAATGAATTATGGACAAGTTGGGAGGTGGGCACTTCATCAAACTCACTAATATAAACAGCTCACCTGTAGGGTTAAAGAAAGCAAGTATGCACGCAATAGGGGTTAGCAGCGGAGCCATAAAGTGGAACTAAACCCACAGAAATACTCACCTCCACCTT
The DNA here is from genome assembly GCA_028564925.1 of Lithobates sylvaticus. Taxonomy (NCBI): domain Eukaryota; kingdom Metazoa; phylum Chordata; class Amphibia; order Anura; family Ranidae; genus Lithobates; species Lithobates sylvaticus. Next base: position 539,598,587 of record CM053027.1, on the reverse strand, counting down.
CCAACAATGTGGTGGTTACATCCCTCGACGGCTGCTGTCAACTTCTCCCAGGCTACTTCTGGGTGCTGGGTTTTTGGCCTTTCTATTGGCTGTTGGGGGGGGGGGGGGTGACATAATCATTCATATACACATGGGACTCACTCATTCAGGTACAGCCGGGAATTCATGCTGAACTGTGCATGTGCAGGTCAGTGTATATTCAATAGAAGACAGTGAGCAGGCAGATAAGTGTGTGTTATCGCAGTAAAGACAAAAAAGTATTAGCAGCATGCAATATGAGTATGAGAACTCACTAATTACATACATGGTGATTTCTGTTAAATTGGTCAAAATCCCACAATAATTCCAGTGAGTCATCTGGACTCCCATTACTGCAGTGACAGCTTAAGTGAATAAAGTACTGGCAAATACTCCATTATTAAATAAAGAGGCAAGAGGCGAAGCTTTATTATGCCATTACCAGTTGTCTGTAGAATCCATTTAAATTGTGTAAATAGCATCACATAACCTCTTACTTATCACTGAAAAGGCATTAATTGAAAGCCCATTATACAAAGGTCAAAGCAAATTCCTTATGGTGTAAATGAAAAGAGAAATTACTGTATTTGCTTTAAAGATACTTGATCTACAATGATACGTGGGCAACATTGTTTTCCTGGCAATCAAAGAATCTCAAACATGGTAAAGAAACTGATAAAACTACAAGGGCTCCTCTTGTCCACCTCCAGCACCCTGATTTTGTATTGCTCCTCTCATCTGCCTAAAGGGCTCCCTTGTACTGCATCTTTTAGTCCCCCTACAGTAACAATTTCTCTGTACCACTCCTTTAGGCCACTTTACCCCTTCCAATACTGCTTCTCTCATCCACTTACAGCACACCCCTATACTAAACCTCTTATTCACTTCCATTGCCATTTCTTTACTGCTCCTCTATTTTGCCTACAGTGCTTCTCTCCTCCAGAGCATACATTCCTGCAACCCCTCCTCCTCATAGAGTGACCCACTTCCCTTCTCCTCTCCTCCAAAACTATATATTTTCAGAAAACTTATCATAAAGCAGAGGACCTGTAGCATAAGGTGAAGGTAGTCACATTTTTTTTATACCAGGATATAATCATACAAATTGAATGAAATCTCTATTTTCAGTTAAAAAATAAAAATACAATTACATTCAGGCTGGATTCAGACCTATGCATTTTTAGTGCTTTTTTCATTTTGCAGATTTGCACTACAGAACGTGTTCCATAGGAAACAATGTTGAATGGACTGTAGTGCAAAGCTGCAAAATGCAAAAAGCACTAAAAATGCATAGGTGTAAATCCAGCCTAAGACTTTGTTGAGTTCATAATACTAAACATATAAGGCATCAAAACTAGGTTCACCTACAAAACAGTAAATGCTAACAATTTGGTGCAGTGCAGGTATGCATAGTAACCAATCAGCTTGTAGGTTTGAGCCCACGTTCACACTGAAGGCCGATTAGAAATCGTGCGAGTTCAGCTGAGCTTGTGCGATTTCAAACCGGCATTTCAGTCCGACTTCGGGGGTGATTTGACAGATATCTGTGCGGGTTCATGCACAGATGTCTATTCACATTGCCCCCAAAGTTGCCAAAAGTAATGCAGGAACTTCTTTTGGGAATCGGTGCAGCGCCGCAAAGTCGGCGTTGCACCGATTCCGACGGTGCCGTTGCCGGCAATAGGCGGTGAATTGACATGCGATTTGACATGTCAAATTACATGTCAAAATGGCCCGATGTGAACGTGAGCTTATTGTCAAAGCCTAATTAAACAAGCTGAAGTTAGAAGCTGGTTGGTTACCAAGCACAGCTGCACCAGATGCTGTGGGCACCAGTTTTGCAAAATCTCCCCCTATGATATCCAAAACTATGAATAGGTGATCTTTACTATCACGTAGAAGTGATTGGACAGCTTCACAGTCTTCCACATCATTTCTGCAGAAAAGCCAGAAGACATGTGTTAAAAGTAAAAACAAGCTCCCAGCACAACTATGAACATAGTGATGCATACTGGTTGTTTAGCTTCAAATATAATTTGAATTTGGCAACACACACTTGCATAATATTTTACTCTCTTTTAATGGGGTAGTAAAATCAGAAGTTTTTTTTATCTTAATGCAGTCTATGCAGACCCCTTCGGCCCCTATAATACTTACCAGAGCCACATTTCTGTCCAGCGATGTCCAAGAGTGTCTCGGCCGGGACTCTCTCTCCTGATTGGCTAAGACACAGCAGCAGTTAGCCAATCAGGAGAGAGAGGAGGTGGGACCAAATTGCAGCTTTGTGTCTGAATGGACACACAGAGTTGCAGCTCGGCTTGGGTGCCCCCATAGTAAGCTGCTTGCTGTGGGAGCACTCGGGCAAGAGGGAGGGGCCAGGAGCAGCAAAGAGGCACCCTTAGAAGACGATGATCTGGGCTGCTCTGTGCAAATACACTGCACAGAGCAGGTAAGTATAACATGTTTGTTATTTTTATAGGGAAAAAAATGTGACTTTACAATCACTTTAAGTAATGAGTTATTTGCTATATTCTAAATATGGTTGTGTGGTTTTATAATGCAGGAAATATTTTGCCAGTGTGTTGTTCATGTATTGCCCTGACTGTCAGTGTGTTGCCCATTTATTGCAATAATTATCAGTGTGTTGCTCACATATTGCCAATTTGTTGTCAACATTAGTTATTCATGAATTGGCCTAATTGCCCATGCCCATATATCAAAATGATCACGTTTGTTGTTTACATTTGTTGCCCATGTATTGTTATGATTACCAGCGCCCATATATTGCAATGAATATTATCGTGTTTCACACATTTCTTACACATGTATTGTCATGTGTACGACAATGGTTTTGACATTAGACTCTGGCAAGCCATGGCAATGAACTTGACAACTCTTGTTGAGTTTTTTTCTCCCTTTGGCATCAACTTTGCTCTGCTATTTGCAGCCTCAGATTTCCTGCATGTAAGCCTAGCTAGGGAATAGCAAGGAAATACAAGTAACAGTGCATTAAAAAGGTGGCTTCTAAAGGTGAGTTCTGCCAAAGCATTGGCAATCTTGTCTTAATAGCTGCCTGGCTTATTTTATATACAGATTTGTAGTTGCTTTCTATGGTGGCTATTTGTATGTTATACAGTGTTGTCAACTAATACTAAATTAATGCACCGAGTAATGAAAATTAAACAAATGAATTAGCTGAATAAGTGTGTCGGACCTCTGCAGGGAGATCACTGATTATATACAGAGAACAAATATCCTTCTTTATAGCATGCTGGGAAAGGAAAGGCTTTTCTACTTCCTTAAGAAAACTAAGTAGAACATTTTGTATACCTTACCTTTCTGTAAAACACAAGGAATTACTGGTCATTTAGGAGGGCCAGGAGCTAGATTACACCACTACAGGTCTATTTGGCAGCCCAGAGAAGTAGAATGATCCTGATGGTGCTATGAATATAGCTCCTGCTCTCAAACCACCTCTCTCCCAGGTTTTTAGAAATGCACAGACAGAAAACATTTATTCAGAAGGACAATAAGAACTTTTACAGATTCTGTTAAAAGACAAACGTGAAATGTGTTAAGTGATTGCAACATAATTACATAGCGCGCACCTGGGCTTTTTAAGGCATTCTAAAAGATGCATGAACTTTTCAAAGAAAAATATTAAAATACTTTAAATTGGCCTCTGAAATACAATTTTAGAAGCTGACTCATGGAATTCCACAGCACCAAAAATGCATTAACCTTATTGAAGAGCACCTGTTAATTTGGTTCACTTTATTCAGATTTTGAGATTAAAGTGCAAACCCTCACATATACCCAGTGCAGTGAATAGCCTCAGATGATACACAGAGATGAAACAAATCTCTCTACATAAGTTTTACATGTATATCCGCTGTCTTCAGCTTTATATACTGTTTAGAAAGTACACATCGTGTTAGGAGATTTTCTCTTCCTGGTTAGCACTGCAGTGAAGCTTGGGCATACAGCCAAGACAGCTGATAGGAGGAAAAGCACACACCCCCTCTCCTCATAGGTAGAGACTAGGGATGGGCACGGTGTTCGATTCAAACCCATGTTCGAATCGAAGATCGGGCGTTCGCCCGTTCAGCGAGCCCAGAAATATTTGGGCCGCTCGCATCATATTCGTGTGATGCGAGCGCCCGCAATGCATTGTGCCAGTCGCAGTGCAATGCTGGCTGATTGGCCAAGCATGCACTGTAACCCCGCATGCCTGGCCAATCACAGCGCCGGCAGCGAGGAGAGCCATAATTGGCTACAGGCAGGATGAGGACAAGGGCCTCTTCCCCACAACCCTGGCGTGGTTGTGGGGGTCTGCGGGCGGGGGGCTTATCGGAATCTGGAACTCCCCTTTAACAAGGGGACCCCCAGATTCCGCCCCCCCCCCTGTGTGAAATGGTAAGGGGGTACAAAAGTACCCCTACCATTTCACCAAAAAAGTGTCAAAAATTGTAAAAATGACAGGAGGCGGTCTTTGACAATTCCTTTATTAAAATCTTCTTTCTTCTGGTCTTCCTTTCTTCATCCTTCGGTTTCTTTATCTTCTCCTTCCGGCATCTTCTTCCATCTTCTTCTTCCATCATCTTCTTCCTCCAATCCGCTTCTTCTTGCGCTGGTCTTCTCGTCCTTCTCGTCCGGCATCTTCTTCCATGGCGTCCTCGCAATGGGAGGCTCCCGCTGTGTGAGGCTTCGCTGCCTCTGACAGGTCTTTTATAATGGTGGGCACCTGGTGACCCCGCCCCCTCTGACGGGGACGTCATGGGGAATTCCCTATGGCTTTCCCCATGATGTCAGAGGGGGGCGGGGTCACCAGGTGCCCTCCGTTATAAAAGACCTGTCAGACGGAGCGAAGCCTCACACAGCAGGAGCCTCCCATTGCGAGGAGCAGCCCGACAGAAGAACAGATGCCGACGCCATAGAAGAAGATGCCGGACGAGAAGGACGAGAAGACCAGCGCAAGAAGAAGCGGATAGGAGGTAGAAGAAAATGGAAGAGGATGGAAGAAGATGACGGAAGGAGAAGATGAAGAAACCGAAGGATGAAGAAAGAAGAAAGAAGATTTTAATAAAGGAATTGTCAAAGACCGTCTCCTGTCATTTTTACAATTTTTGACACTTTTTTGGTGAAATGGTAGGGGTACCCCCTTACCATTTCACACAGGGGGGGCGGGATCTGGGGGTCCCCTTGTTAAAGGGGGCTTCCAGATTCCGATAAGCCCCCAAAGCCCCCAAAGCATCCTCCCAATGTTGAGGGCATGTGGCCTGGTACGGTTCAGGCGGGAGGGGGGGGGCGCTCTCGTCCCCCCTCTTTTCCTGCGGCCTGCCAGGTTGCGTGCTCGTATAAGGGTCTGGTATGGATTTTAAGGGGGACCCCACGCCATTTTTTTTTGCTGGCGTTCCCCTTAAAATCCATCCCAGACCTCAAGGGTCTGGTATGGATTTTGAGGGGGACCCTACGCCATTTTTTTGTTTTTTTTGGCTGGGGTCCCCCTTAATATCCATCCCAGACCTGAAGGGCCTGGTTATTGAATTTGGGGGGGACCCCCACGCTTTTTTTTTTTTTTTTTTATTTTTTTTTATCAATGACTTTTTTTTTATGAATGACTTTCAATGAATGACTGTTCTCTGTGTTACGGGACCCGTCAATTCACATTAGCCGCGAGTGATTTTAAATAGCTTTCTTTCCTGCAAAAATGACACTTTTTGCAGGGACAGTTCTAAGCACAGGAAACATGCGCCCCTTTACATGCATACTATAGACACCCCCCAGGTACGAAATTTAAAGGAATATTACACTTTTATTGTTTCAATTTAAGCATTATTAAAATCACTGCTCCTGAAAAAACGTCCGTTTAAAAAAAAAAAAAATTTGCATTGATACATGTCCCCTGGGGCAGGACCCAGGTCCCCAAACACTTTTTATGACAATAACATGCATATTAGCCTTTAAAATTAGCACTTTTGATTTCGAACGTTCGCATCCATTATAACTAATAGGGTTCTAAAGCTCGCACGGACTTTAGGTCCGTTCGCGGGTTCTGGTGCGAGCCGAACGGGGGGGTGTTCGGCTCATCCCTAGTAGAGACTTTGAGCTCTGATCATTTGATAGTTCAGGGCTCTACTAATCTATTTATAGCATCATCCCCAACACAAAACTCTGGCTGCTTTTATCATATGTGACAGAGAACTTGTCAGGAATTATCAGGCTGATAACTGAAGAATGGAGCCGGAGGCAGCTACGGGACATAGTGCTTTGAAGAGAAATAAGAAAACACTGCACATATATGTGCCCAGCTCAAATTTCATGAATCAGGTGTACATCCACTTTAATACTTTTCTAGGTGAATGCAGTTCATAGTGTCATCATTACAAATGGGCAACACTTTCTTATTCTCAGGTGGCTATCCTATTAAAAAATACTTTATGGAACTCAGCCCATCCTAGAATTCGTTTTAGGACATTGTCTTTCCCAAAGCACTGAGGTGGGGTAGGGGTACCTGATACCTCTACCACAAAACAGCAATATTCACACAAATTATTGACTGGATACATCACTATTCGTACAAATTGTGGGTACAATTGGAGAGCCACATTAACTCTATGGATCTGGCAGCCCTTCTGTAGATTTTACCAACTTTTCACAAAGGCCCCTTAATTCCCGTTGATGTTACTCGAAAAACACTTTACATTTGGGACCAGGCGAGATACACCTGTGGTATATCCAAATACCTAGGCCCTATAGCCCCTTTCTATGAAACACTGGTTTTCTTACTAGCTTTTTAATCAATTGTGTTTGGCTCATAGTGCAAACAGGAACATAGACGACTCTCACTAATGGTAACGCCTTCATCTGCGATGTCTATGTACCTCTATGCATTGGTTACAGCGACAACAGGCTTTGTCTTATATTCGATTTTTTTTTTTACTGCCCTCAGACATACTTACTAAATCAACTGTCTTTGAATCTTTGCTTTTACAGAAGGAACCACCAGCACTTACGGTCTTCTTACTGTATTCTATTCCTATTACGTTGGCACACCCAGACCTTCCCCCGTATATGCGGAATTGGGAAAAAAACCTTCAACAGACCTTTTCCCCTTCAGACTGGCAAAAATGCTTTATTCTTAACCACAAATTATCACTAGCTACGAAAACCCAAGAAAAAGGGTATACATTGGTATCTACAGTAGAAGGTATAGGCATCACTCCATTCTTCATCACTTTAACTATGATATATCTGATATATGTTGGCGATGCCATGCCACAAAAGGAAACATGGTCCACATTTGGTGGGATTGCCCCCCTGTGCGGAAGTTTTGGAAACAAATTTTGGATTTTTACTGTAAACTCATGGACACCTCTATCCAATCATCACCCAATGAGGCTCTCCTTTCTGTGATTCCTGGACCTCTTCAGTCAGTAAAAAAAGATGTACTTAGACACTTTTTCACTGCAGCCAGAGCGGTCATTCCCTGACACTGGAAATCAACTTCTGTACCCTCTCTTGGGGAATGGGCAACTGAACTAGAATATAGGAAAGGGGATTTGGGATAAAGAGATAGCCCAAGAAAGCAATAAGGAGAATCCACCACGGTATATCATTGGAAATATCTAACAAGCTTTATTGATTCCAAATACCCAACAATAAAAAGAAACACACACATACGATTGGACAACGTTGTCACAAAATGACTCCAGAACTTGAAACCCCATGCACACTGCACATGCACACCCAATACAACTGAACTAGATTACATTAAAGGATTAGAATGGCTGCTGACACAGGATATTGGAAAAGAAGAACATATTTTTCATACTTGGAACGTCTGGTCAAGATTTAGAGACTCATTTTTTTTCTCTCTCTTTCTGTTTCCCTGCCTTTTCCCTCCGATTATTTTTTTTTCTTTTTTGGATTTAGGGAGTGTAATACGAACAATATGCGCGTAGATGTGATCCCCAAAGCAAAAGCAGAATATACGACTATTTAAATCTTAACTGTACCTCAAACATGTTTTTTTACACTTCCACTTTTATGTTTACTATAAATGTGAATATTTTCTTATATAATTGAAAACTTTAACAAAATAAGAATGTAAAGAAAAAAAATACTATACAATCTACCCTATAATAGGGAAGGATTCGAAATTGGGTTTTACTGCTGTCTGGGGCGATTTACTCTCACTTGTTGTTCTGCTGATGGTTTCCCCAGACAGAAAATTATTAAAAACTGCAACAAAGGACTCAATTACACTTACAAAGAAGAAAAGGAATTCTGACTTACCTGTAATGCTATATCTTGGAGTACAGTACTGAACTCCAAGACAGGATATTCATGGGCCATGGATTATAGTCTGCTACCCTATGGTGAATGGACTCTGGCAAAGCTTTTGGACATGCCCCCTTAAACATAACCCTACAACCTTCCCCCACTCTGTCACACCTCTGTTTTTTAGCAAGTAATGCAGAGTAATACAGGAATGGTGTCCTGTGTCCTTTTTATACTTTAAGATATGGAATTTCCAGGTAAGTTAAAATGTATTTTATCTTAATCGTACAGTACAGAACCCACAGTGGTTATTCAATGACCCTGGGACATTCTCAAGCAATGAATTAGAGAGGTGGGCCACAACAAGGCAAACAGAACTGTGCCAACCAGCCCAACAAAAATAGACAAGGGTCAAGAATCCATCACAGAGTGCCACTGAAAAAACCTTGTGGTTGAAAGCTGCAACCACAGAGGTCTGAACGGCTATCTGGTAGAACTTGGAGAAGTTATGGACTGAAGAGCAGGTAGCGGCCTTAGTCCTAAGCTGAGCAACAGGTGCTTGTTGTTAGAATTCCCAGGACACCCCCACCGATTTTGTGGGGTGAGCATGTAAGGGTACTGGAGGTACATTATCATATATAGGGTAAGCTCATCAAGTTCCACATTTCTAGGTATGGATATATCCTTTTTATAATTTAGATTTACTATTTCTGGAATTGTTTATATACCTCTATTTCCCTATAATGCTACAGTGATTAATCACATATTTTGGGTTCACAGATATGTCCCGATGAGGTACTAATTGTATCCCTTCTTGCATACCATCTCGCAAGATTTATAGTGCATTCACAGACACCTGATCTACTTTGGGACATTCTTGGACGTGTTTGTGTTATATGTAACTTTTTCCTCATATTTGGGGTGATACATTTTCTTTTGAAGTCATGTCCGTCATGTCAGTGATTTCATCCTATTGATTGGTTACTTCTGTTTTGCGGCAGTTTGTCCCTTTGAATTCTACCCCCTGTTGCTTTTGATTTGCTTTATAGTTGGGTTGGCCTTTCTCACTGACATTGTAAGTTTGCTGATTATTCATTCTCCTGTTATCTTATATTATTTCAAACAAAAGCCACAAAAGCCGACAACCACAAGATGTTAAGTGGGTGGGGGGTTGCTGCCGCCGACCACCACAAAAGCCGACCATCACAAGTTGTTGAGCGCGGGGGGGTGTGCTGTCGCTGACCACCACAAAAGCCGATCATCACAAGTTGTTAAGGGGGGGACGGGGTGCTGCCGCCGACCACTGAAACTTTTAAACATCACATTTAAAGGTATATCTTACCTGATCCTCTCAGACGGGACGTTGCACTGAACAGCAGAGTGCCAACGTCACTTCCTTGCATGAGGTCGGAAACGTCTCCCATGTACTAACTCAAAGTGCAAGTCTATACACTCGCCCAGCCACTCGCCGGAAGCTGTGGAGCGATCGACTGCGCCACAGAGTTAGTTTTTTGGGGCAAATGAAGCACCTCCTCTGAAATCTCGTGATTGCATAGACGTGGCGCTTCCCATATTGCACTGCGCCCGGTGCCAGGACACAGTGCACAGTGCACATAAGGACCTCCCCTATGGACGGGCCGCCGCTGGTCAGGCTTCAGGTTACCATTTATCTTTCATCTTCAACCCCAGGGCACAGGATAATTCTCATACAGATGGAATTATACTTAATAAGGAACAAATATAAATCTTTCATTGGGTAACCGTATACACTTGTAATCATTTAAAACCTATACCCCATATTTTTAGTTTGAATAAAATGAGAAACAGGGAGGAATCACTTCTCTTGCATGTGTAAATTTTAGCCTCAACTACAGAATTGTGTAACTAATAGGCTGCTGTCAGATAAGTACAGTTTTACTCATAAGTTTACATACCCTGGCAGAATTTATGATTTTTTGGCCATTTTTCTGAGAATATGAATGATAACATGAAAATGTTTCTTTCACTCATGGTTAGTGTTTTGCTGAAGCCATTTATTATCAATCAGCCGTGTTTACTCTTTTTAAATCATAATCACAACAGAAACTACCCAAATGACCCTGATCAAAAGTTTACACACGCTGGTCATTTTGGCCTGATAACATGCACACAAGTTGACACAAAGGGGTTTGAATGGCTATTAAAGGTAACCATCCTCACCTGTGATCTGTTTGCTTGTAATTAGTGTGTGTGCATAAAAGGTCAATGAGTTTATGGACTCCTGACAGACCCTTGCATCTTTCATCCAGTGCTGCACTGACATTTCTGGATTCTGAGTCATGGGGAAAGCAAAAGAATTGTCAAAGGATCTGTGGGAAAAGATAGTTGAACTGTATAAAAAAGGAAAGAGATATAAAAAGATATCCAAGGAATTGAGAATGCCAATCAGCAGTGTTCAAACACTAATCAAGAAGTGGAAAATGAGGGGTTCTGTTGAAACCAAACCACGGTCAGGTAGACCAACTAAAATTTCAGCCACGACTCCCAGGAAAATTGTTCGGGATGCAAAGAAAAACCCACAAATAACTTCAGGTGAAATACAGGACTCTCTGAAAACTTGCGGTGTGGCTGTTTCAAGAAGCACAATAAGGAGGCACTTGAAGAAAGATGGGCTACATGGTCAAGTCGCCAGAAGAAAGACATTACTACACAAATGCAATACGCCAAACAGCACAGAGACAAGCCTCAAACCTTCTGGCACATAGTCATTTGGAGTGATGAGACCAAAATTTAGCTTTTTGGCCAGAGGATAGGAGAGGAGTCAACAAGGCTTATGATGAAAGGTACACCATTCCTACTGTGAAACATGAAGGTGGATCGCTGATGATTTGGGGATGGGTGAGCTACAAAGGCACAGGAACATTTGCATTCATCAGCCAGGAATCTGCACATGGGACGTATTTGGACAGTCCAACATGACAATGATTCAAAACACAAGGCCAAGTCTTTGGTACAGCAGAATAAAGTGAAGGTTCTGGAGAGGCCATCTCAGTCTCCTGACCTCAATATCATTAAGCCACTCTGGGGAGATCTCAAACGTGCAGTCCATGCAAGACAGTCCAAGAATTTACAGGAACTGGAGGCTTTTTACCAAGAGGAATAGGCAGCTTTACCATCTGAGAAGATAAAGAGCCTCATCTACAAATACCACAAGAGACTTCAAGCTGTCATTGATGTTAAAAGGGGCAATACACATTAAAGAGGAAATAAAGCCCGGGTATCGCGGCTCCGGCGCTGTGACTGGCTGGAGCTGCGATGACGTCACTCCCACGCATGCGTGCTGGTGCTGCCACTAAAGGCATGACCGCTTTAGAAACGGCACGCTCAGTGCGCCTGCGCCCGATGTCTACGGCGCATGCTCCGTAAACATCGGTGCCACTATTTCTGCAAATATCTCCTAAACCTTTTAGGTTTGGGAGAAATTTCTTGCACCTACAGGTAAATGAAAATGGGGTGGAGGTTTGCCTCTTTAAATGAAGCACTATTAGGTGCCTCCATCCCGATAATTGCTGGATACAAAAAAGGAAGATTGGGACTTTAGATGAAGCACTTGGATAGTGGAGGTAAAGTAAACCATGTTTAAATTTCACCATGGAATGTTTATTAATTGATGAAGTATACAGACAATCGAGATAATATTTTTCATATATATATGTAAAGGCATGCAAATGACAAAAGCGTAGTAAAAAGGTACACATACAGTAATGCATGATTTTTAGAGTAAATAAACTGAATGATATAGCATGGTAATATCAATCACTGCATGCCTGTTAGAGACAGATGTACCCACATGGTAAATATGCATATGTTAAGTAGAAAAAAGTTTTTTATATAGTTAAAAGATCAAATAATACTAAAATAATCATGGTTCCAAATGCAAAGTAGCTGGGGCATCAAATCAAAGCTCGACGCGTTTCGTGGATGTTTCTCCACTCATCAGGAGCTGATGCGACCATAAATTCCTAGGGAATATATATAAAAAGAAGTAATGAACCATGTTGTAAAAGAAATGATGCTAAAAATAAGCATTTAATGCATACAGATGGTCAAAGACCAAACACACTCACCAACTCAGACAGCAAGCGCAATGCATGGTGGTGGGCGCAGAGTGGGCCAGGAACATGAACTCCCCCCGGGAGCTGAGGCGGCATATATGAGGGATGCAAAATCGGGCAAGGTGAGGGAGTGCAAGAAAGAAGTAGAGTCTCCATAGTTGGAGATGTGGTGTAGTTGTTGAGACAGCCATATCTGGGAACAAAATATTGATTTGTGTATAATTTACGGTAGTAATATTTAGAAGTGAATTAATAATGAACCCAGTGGTTATATAGAAAGTAATGGTGTAAGAAAAATAATCTGAGAATATCAGTATATAGAGATGAATGGTGTTGGTAAAAACTGTCAAGGTATGCAAAAAATAAAAAGGGTGACACCAGACTTGTGAGTGCAAGATTGCAGATACAGAAAAGGTGAAAGTAGGAAAGAGAGCAGAAATCAACACAGCAGAGGCACCAGTGAAGGAGAAAAACCACAACATGGAAGTAGGTGAAACAGGAGACAGAGAGAAAAGGACGCTCACCCAAAATAGTTGCATCCAATAAACACAAGCACCACCAAATGATTGGTGTGCAGTAGACCCAAGTAGCAGCCAGCCGTGACCACCGCTGACTCAAATGGGAGGTGTTTAAATATGCCGCCAACGCCACGCAGCGTGAGATCAAGGAGGAGGAGCCGCACCTGGGCCGAGTATACACTCAGCAACAGGCGCGGAAGGATCCCTCCCCGAGGACACGGGGATCGGAAACACTAAACATCGGCGCAATGACGTAATGCTTACGTCATGTGCACGACGTAGGATGCGTGGCGCCGATGCACAGAGGGGCGTCCGCCCGACCTCCCGATCATAGGTGAAAGGGGAGGAAGGGAGGACCCCCTGGTGCATCGCAGCTCCCGTGGAGAGAAAAAGCAACCGGCATCGCACAAACACCCAAAACACCCTATAAAGCGCAATGCAGGCCAGATGGACAGTGTGCAGTGGGCATTATAAATAGAAACCCATGTGGGACATCAAATCAATGCCAGGGGTATTGCCTAAGGCAAAAGACCATATAACATATATACCTGTAAACAATGTAAAAATACAGAAACAATGTCCATAAATACCAACAGTGTAGTAACCTTAATATAAGGTACCCTATGAATGAGGGCAAACCTCACACAGGGAAGGTAGGGGAACACTACCAATCCCAAGTATCCAAATGCTTCCATCCCGATATGTATATGAAAATGGGGGGGAGGTTTGGGACTTTAAATGAAGCACTATTAGGTGCCTCCATCCCGATAATTGCTGGATACAAAAAAGGAAGATTGGGACTTTAGATGAAGCACTTGGATAGTGGAGGTAAAGTAAACCATGTTTAAATTTCACCATGGAATGTTTATTAATTGATGAAGTATACAGACAATCGAGATAATATTTTTCATATATATATATGTAAAGGCATGCAAATGACAAAAGCGTAGTAAAAAGGTACACATACAGTAATGCATGATTTTGAGAGTAAATAAACTGAATGATATAGCATGGTAATATCAATCACTGCATGCCTGTTAGAGACAGATGTACCCACATGGTAAATATGCATATGCTAAGTAGAAAAAAGTTTTTTATATAGTTAAAAGATCAAATAATACTAAAATAATCATGGTTCCAAATGCAAAGTAGCTGGGGCATCAAATCAAAGCTTGACGCGTTTCGTGGATGTTTCTCCACTCATCAGGAGCTGATGCGACCATAAATTCCTAGGGAATATATATAAAAAGAAGTAATGAACCATGTTGTAAAAGAAATGATGCTAAAAATAAGCATTTAATGCATACAGATGGTCAAAGACCAAACACACTCACCAACTCAGACAGCAAGCGCAATGCATGGTGGTGGGCGCAGAGAGGGCCAGGAACATGAACTCCCCCCGGGAGCTGAGGCGGCATATATGAGGGATGCAAAATCGGGCAAGGTGAGGGAGTGCAAGAAAGAAGTAATCTAGGCTTACCTGTAGGTTAAAGTGGTTGTAAAGGGTTTACAATCACTTTAAGAACTGGGCTATATAAACTTTTGATCAGGGTCATTTGGATAGTTTTTGTTGTGATTATGATCTTAAAACAGTAAACACAGTTGATTGATAATAAATGGCTTCAGCCAAACACTAACCATGAGTGAAAGAAATGTTTTTGTGTTATTCATATTCTCTGACAAATGACCAACAAAACATAAATTCTGCCATGGTATGTAAAATTATGAGCACAACTGGTGGCACAGAGGTGTAGTGGGTAGCATTCGCGCCTAGCAGTAAAAAGGGTTGCTGGTTCGAATACCAACCAAAACACTACCTGCCTGGAGTTTGCATGTTCTCCCTGTGCCTGCGTGGGTTTCCTCCAGGTACTCCAGTTTCCTCCCACACTCCAAAGACATGCTGGTAGGTTACTTGGGTTCTGTCCAAAATTGGCCCTAGTATAAGAAAATGAGTTGGGGACCTTGGATTGTGGGCTCCTTGAGGGTATGGATCAATGTGAGTGTGTAGTGCTGCGTAAATTGACAGCGCTATATGGGTACCTTAAATAAATAGGGAAAAATTGTAGACACGCACCCACACTCACTCAGGTTGAACTGGATGAACTAGTGTCTTTATTCAACCTTACTAACTATGTAACTATGTAACTGTACATAAGGATAACCTAGGAAAACACATGAAAGACTAAAAATATTTATATACAAAATGTAATATTTACCTGAAATAGAGGAAAGACTTTTTAAAATATATTTTTTTAGTGCTGACCATAACATATAACTTAACTTTATAAATAACATACTCTAAAAATGTTTTATGTCGTGTACACACGACTGGACTTTTCGATGGACTGAATTCCGTCTGACTTTTCGACTGAGTTTTGACTGACTTCCGTTGAATCGGACTTGTCTACACACAATCACACCAAAGTCCGGCGTGATGACGTACGACCGGACTAGAATAAGGAAGTTCATAGCCAGTAGCCAATAGCTGCCCTAGCGTCGGTTTTCGTCCGTCGAACTAGCATACAGACGAACACATTTTTCGACCTGACTCGAGTCCGTTGGAAAGATTTGAAACATGTTCTAAGTATAAAGTCCATCTCATTTTCGATAGAAAAGGTCCGCTGAAGGTCCGATGAAGCCCACACACGGTCACCGTCGGACCAGTTTGGTCGAAAAGTTTGGTCGTGTGTGTGAGTGAGTGAGGTGTGTTATAACCCCTGGAGGGTCATATTGCTGTCTTTGTCCCTGCACTTCCTGTCTTAGTGACCACCAGGATATAAATCCAACCTTTCACACTCAGAATCTAGGATCTAATTATGTCCTTTACTAGAATGAAAATAAAGATGGTCTGTAGAATTTTGTTTATATTCCAGGAAAGTTTAAGAGAACTCTGATGCATTAGCATTAGATTCAGTTAGCAAACTAACACAATTTGGACATATATGCAAATAGAGCTAGAGCTCATAACATTTTAGTTCCATGTTAACTATTGCAGTATATCATTTTCCGAATTTTGCACTAGAAAACCGAAAGCAGGGCCAGATTAACCACTTGCCGACCGGCGCACGACGATATACGTCGACAGAATGGCACGTACAGGCAGGAGGGCGTATATATACGTCCCTCCTTTAGCCTGTCCGTGCCATCGGGAGCGCGCCGGGAGCGGCGCGCTCCCGCGCCGGTCGGGACCCCCGTGAGTCCGGCCGCGGTCCCCGCGGACTCGATCGCCGCGGGGACTCCCGCGATCGTCTCACGGAGCGGCTAAACGGGGAGATGCCGAGATAAACAGCATCTCCCCGTTCTGCCTAGCAACTAGTGACGCCGATCTCTGCTCCCTGTGATTGGAGCAGAGATCAGCATTCACTAGCTGACAGCCACGCCCCCCCACAGTAAAAAAAAAAACACCCCTAGGCCTACTTAACCCCTACACTGCCACCTTGTGGTTAACTCCTAAACTGCCAGTGTCATTTATACAGAAATCAATGCATTTAAATGCATTAATTGCTGTAAAAATGACAATGGTCCCAAAAATGTGTCAAAAATGTCCGATGTGTCCGCCATAATGTCGCAGTCACAAAAAAAATCGCAGATCTCCGCCATTAATAATAAAAAAAAAATTATTAAAAAAATGCTATAAAACTATCCCCTATCTTGTAAACGCTATAACTTCTGCGCAAACCGATCAATAATCGCTTATTGCAATTTTTTTTACCAAAAATATGTAGAAGAATACGTATCGGCCTAAACTGAGGAAAAAAAAAGTTTTTTTATATATTTTTGGGGGATATTTATTATAGCAAAAAATAAAAAATAATGCATTTTTTTCAAAATTGTCGCTCTATTTTTGTTTATAGCGCAAAAAATAAAAACCGCAGGGGCGATCAAATACCACCAAAAGAAAGCTCTATTTGTGGGAAAAAAAAGACGTCAATTTTGTTTGGGAGCCACGTCGCACGACCGCGCAATTGTCAGTTAAAGCGACGCAGTGCCGAATCGCAAAAAGGGGCCTGGTCCTTTGGCTGCAAATTGGTCCGGTCTGAAAGTGGTTAAGAACATCATGGGCCTGGTGCTGAGGATTTTGGTGGGGCCTTTTATAAACAATAAATTAATAATAAAAATGCAAACAATTTTTTGTTTTAACAAATTAAATTAAAAAGAGAGGGAGGATGAGAGAGAGAGAGAGAGAGAGAGAGAGAGAAAGGGGATGAAAGAGGTGTGAGGGGTAAGGGAAAGAGGATGAGAAAGGGGGGATGAGAGAAAGAGGATGCACATGAGCATGTGTGGGAATGACATCAACACAGCCCGGCCAAGGCAAGTGACCGAAGGCACAGAACCCGGAAGGAAGACGATGGAAGCGCCCGGGCCGGATTGATCACAGCACAGCACTGGAGGACTCAGTCTGACAATTTAAGTGTACCCTAATGTGCTAATATGCTGTGCATACTTGTACATTATGGCATAACCTACCTAAGGGCCTCTAAAAAATAGTAATGTTAGAAAAGTTTACTACCGCATTAATATCATTGGAATCCAGGAGCCTCTCATGGGGCCCTCTACTGACCCGCATAGTTGCCAACATTTCAAAAATATTTTCAGGGATACTTTTTTACAAGTGCTATATTTAGAGTAGCTGACATCCCCCATGTTCCTCTATACATCACAATAGTAATTACAAAATTAAATAGGTACTAATAATGGGGCAATTTTAAAGAACTGTTTTTGTGGGTAAGAGGCATAGGGGAGGAGAATGGATGGTATAAAAGTGGGAAGTATGTGCAGGTGAGGGAGAGGAATGTGGAGGGTCTAACAGTGGGCACTATGTACATGAAAGGAGTGCGGAGGGTATGGCAGAAGGCACTATGTACAGGAGAGGAGTGTGAAGAGTATGACAGTGGGCAGTATGCACAGCAGAGGAGTGTGGAGGGTATGACTGTGAGCAGTATGTACAGGAGAGGAGTGTGGAGGGTACGACAGTGGGCACTATGTACAGGAGAGAAGTGTATGACAGCGGGCACTATGTACAGGAGAGGAGTGTGTAGGATATGACAGCGGGCGCTATGTATAGGAGAGAAGTGTGGAGAGTATGACAGTGGGCACTATGTATAGGAGAGGAGGATGAAGGAATCTGGGAAGGAAAAATGTAAAGGTTTGTGGAAGGCTGTTTAGGGACTGTGTAGTGGTTAAGCGGGCCATACATGGATTGAAATTGCACCAATTAAGCAGAGACCAGCCATAGTCGATCTATGTATGGGCTACCTGGTTTTACACAAGTCAACCTATTAACCGACTTGAGTACAACCAGCCTGTCAGGTTTTCCCCAAAACAATCAGTGCTGCCAGCTATAGTTAGCAACACTGATCATCGTATTCACTGGCAGAACACAATAACACTGCAGGAGTGATTCCCCCATTCACAGGTCAGCAGGTGAGAGGGTGTGTGGGGACAGGCTGGGGAGAGATACTAGTCAGTGGCTGGGTAGGCACTGGTTAGTATCAGATCCAGATACACACAGGTTACATATGCCACGATCGTTAGAGTGAGAACAATAATTCTAGCCTTAGACCTCCTCTGTAACTCTAAACATGTAACCTGTAAAAAAAATTAAAGCATCGCTTGGTACACAAAAAATATCGTGCTAACTTTAGTGTTTTTTTTTATGAATGAAACAGTTTCTTTCCAAAAAAAACGTTTGAAAAATTGCTGCACAAATATCATGTAACATAAAAAGTTGCAAAGACCACCATTTTATTCCATAGGGTGTCTGCTAAAACAACATATATAATGCTTGAGGCTTCTGAGTAATTTTCTATCAAAAAAATTATGATTTTTACATGTAGGAGAGAAGTGTCAGAATTGGCCTGGGTGGCAAGGGGTTAATTATCATAAGTAATATACATATAATTATTATAAGCACTGTGATCTCATCCTCTCAGTCTTCGGCAGAGTGTTCCAGCTTGTATTTATACTGGCCGCTCTGTATGTAGCTTCTGATCGACTGCGCAAGCAACCCCATATCTCCGGAACCATAGATGATAGCAGCCCCATATTTTAACCAGTGCTGGAGTAGGTCTTTAGCTACCTACTCCAGCACTGTGGGGTCTCTGTGACTCCTGATCGATGAGCTACAACCCTCAAAGTCGATTTTTTTTTTGAATTTTTTTTTTTTTTTTTGGGACAAATGGGCCTATCTTGAGAAAGGGGCCTGGAGCTGCAGCTCCAATAGCCCCTATGTTAATCCGGCCCTGACCGAAAGTGTATTGTGTAGTGACACCATAGGTATAATGCCCTCACAATGTAATTAAGGCTATTCCAAATATAATATTCTCGCTGGAGTTGCAGACATCATGCTATTAGCTGGCAGACAGTAAATTAGCCTGCAGATAAGATTTGCAGAGTGAACTGTTAAGCTGGTGGATCTGAATCTTGCCCGTAGGCTTAATGGCACATTGTAATTCTGGGGAACTTTAGTGAACTTTCCAAGCAGCATGTAAAAATTACTTCTGCATATGAAAAAGTACTGTGCTTTAAATTAACATTGTTTATGGGAAATTCATAAATGTATTATAGTTATTTTTATTCTTCATTTTAAATGAATTAAATGAATTCAGAACTAAAAAAAACAAGTTATTTTTACGTTAGCAAAAGCTGCATATGAATATTAAAATATCCAGGTTGCAGGTGGGGATCCAGATTATTTTATCCTTAAAGCGGAGTTCCACTCATTTTTGTGTTTATTAAAAGTCAGAAGCTACAAAAAGTGTTGCTGCTGACTTTTAATAAACAGCCACTCACCTGTCCCACGGTCCAGCAATGTGGCCGCCCGAAGCCTCTCTTCTCTCCCTCTCCTCTGTGCGGCGTTGGCATTGAAAATTTGGGGACCTGTGATGTGTCTCAGAAGATTGCAGGGAGGAAGGGGGAGAGGAGAACTTCCTCTCGAGCCGCCTAGTTGGCTCAAGCGGAAGTGGGAGCAGGTATCTGTCAAAACTAGGTACCTGTTCCCCCCTCCAAAAATGACATGCCAAATGTGGCATATTTGGGGGGGGGGTGCTTAAAGCGGAACTTCCTCTTTTGGTTGGAGCTCTGCTTTAAGGTCCATTTAACACTGGTGTGCTTTTGCCACACTTTTCCAGGATGACAAAAATGCATGAAAACTATTCCCCATTGAATCCTATGTAACTGTTAAAGTAAAAAATTATTGGAGATTTGGGACTATCTATGGTACATACAAAAAAGAAAATAATTTCATAGAGGTATGATAAAATATCTTGTTTTATTAACATAAAAATAAAGAAAAAAGAAAAAAGTATACACTATTAGACTCTATGTACATCAGAATGTGAATTATAGGGTTCAAAGGTGCTACATACAATTCCTAGTGGAACACCTATATTGTCATACATTCAAAATACACAGGTCATAATACTTGTCCAAACGCTCGACATGTTTCGCCTATAGAGGCTTCATCAGGAGACAAGGATAAGATATATTTGTAGATGGACGAGGATTTTTGAAAGTTATTCCGTATTCTATGGTATGTATACAAAACAACATATTAGTTAATGTACATAAAAAAAAAAAACAGTTTAACAATCATTGAGACGTTATATATGCTGCATAGGATATGCGATGACCAGGATGTCTAGTGAAGTCTGATTACATATGCATGACTCCCTACCTCCAATGTCATAGGGGTCCTGAACATGGTCAGGCTTCTGAATAGAGGTGCCGATGGTTGCACTGGAGCACCCCCCAGGGGACCCACACAGGGACGTACCCAGCGAACACCACCAGAAAACGTGGCTGGGAAATTGTCGGGGGAGATTGAGATCCTGTTCTTTTTCCAAAAAATGTTTATAGGGCCTGTGGGGTACAAATGTACTTATTGACCACAATTGTATTCACATAAACCATAATCATGCATGCGGTAGGCAAATAGTGCGACCATGCCCAATATTAATTGTCGGACTATACCTACCTCAACGGAAGCTTGTAAAAATGTGTATTTATGAGAGGCTCGGGTCGGTCAGCCCCCTAGACAGCAAGAACCGAATGGGGGAAGACGGGCGGGAACTTCTGGATCAACTTCTGAAAGATAGCAAAGCAAACAAAAAAGAGACCCCAATAAAGATGCATGGGAACCATATCCAATACATTTTACGGATCCCCACAAAATGGAGGGGGGGTGTAGTCCCCTACCTTATCATGAGGTATATATGGCATCAGAGCATATCAAATTTGATGGCTGGTCAACCCATATACTGCCCCTCAACAGGGGCTAGGTAAGATATCCAATGCCTATAAAAAGGACATTAAGAACAATTGTAATGATTTCCTATAATCGAGATTAAGGTGGGCAAAATGTCCACCGATTAAAGAATTTAGTTAAGTCAAACTACCTGTTTTGGATCGTTCCCAGAGCGTCCCGAGCCTCACGTCCACCTCAGTCTGACACAGCGTCAGACTGGGTTTAAATGGTCTCCCCCCGTGGCGCCAAATGCGCACGGCGTGTGACGCCACGCCGTGCTGACGTCACGCGGACGTAGTTCGGAGGTCAGACGGCGCCTGGCCCAGCACAGGTGACCGGAGTGTTCTTGTGAGGAACTCCTTCCGGTACACAGTTCAAGTGGGGCTGACCTGACATGCCCTGCTGACAGCAGCCCAAACTGCGCTGCCAGCTATTAGGGCATGACAGTGTCCCTCTGGATGGAAAACTCAAACCCAGTGGCCGGGTCAAGGCTGGCGACCGATCCCCGACCCGGAAGCGTGGCGGGCAGAAAACCACCCTAGGGTGGACATAATCAACCGCGCCACGCCACCGGAACGGTCCGTACAATTCCCCAAAACCCTGGGGTGAACGCTGTATGGGGCACCCCCCATGCATTGTCCCCTGAGGCCCGCGCCAGCGCAAGGTCCATCGGGACCGATGAAAACTTATAGGTAAAAAGAGAGAAAATAATAAAAATAAAAAGTAAAAAGAGAAGAGAAAAAAGGAAAAATGAAAACGGAATAAAAGGAACACCCTGCATACACATATCCACTGCAGCACACAATTCTTATATTTCTATTGTGAAATTATTATTATACATATAGTTTTTTAGCTCAAAAATATGTTTGCAAAGCAATAGACATATCAGTTCACACTCTCAACCCCACGTAAGGGGGGGACAGCATAATATTACATGAACAAGCACGTCTCAGCACACACAGACTGGGGCCATGTTTAGGCCCTAGGTGGCTCACGTATAAGGCCTATCGGTGCTCTATTACTCATACTGGTGGGGAGAGGGGGGGGGGGGGGGGGGGGGGGGGGGGGGGGGGGGGGGGGGGAAAGAACGGGAGAAGTGAGAAGTGAAGGGAAGGGGAAGGGAGGGAAAAGGGATAAAGGGAGAGGGAAGGAAGGAAAGGAAAGGAACAGACTAAGGGACCACAGCTGGCAGAGAAGTGAAAAGCCGAAGGTGAAGCTTGAGAAGCCACACACTTAAAGGAAAGGTTTAAAACTGATTCCTTCGTTGAGGCCCGGATACCGGGTGGCCCTCAACAAATAGATCCATCTAGTTTCGATCTGTAAGAGTTTCTTGTCTAGATCACCCCCTCGTTCCTGTTGGGGGAGGTGCTCAAGGCTGTAGAAACCAATAAATTTAAGATCAAAATTATGATATAAGCCTACATGACGGTTATTGGTTTCTACAGCCTTGAGCACCTCCCCCAACAGGAACGAGGGGGTGATCTAGACAAGAAACTCTTACAGATCGAAACTAGATGGATCTATTTGTTGAGGGCCACCCGGTATCCGGGCCTCAACGAAGGAATCAGTTTTAAACCTTTCCTTTAAGTGTGTGGCTTCTCAAGCTTCACCTTCGGCTTTTCACTTCTCTGCCAGCTGTGGTCCCTTAGTCTGTTCCTTTCCTTTCCTTCCTTCCCTCTCCCTTTATCCCTTTTCCCTCCCTTCCCCTTCCCTTCACTTCTCACTTCTCCCGTTCTTTTCCCCCCCCCCCCCTCCTCTCCCCACCAGTATGAGTAATAGAGCACCGATAGGCCTTATACGTGAGCCACCTAGGGCCTAAACATGGCCCCAGTCTGTGTGTGCTGAGACGTGCTTGTTCATGTAATATTATGCTGTCCCCCCCTTACGTGGGGTTGAGAGTGTGAACTGATATGTCTATTGCTTTGCAAACATATTTTTGAGCTAAAAAACTATATGTATAATAATAATTTCACAATAGAAATATAAGAATTGTGTGCTGCAGTGGATATGTGTATGCAGGGTGTTCCTTTTATTCCGTTTTCATTTTTCCTTTTTTCTCTTCTCTTTTTACTTTTTATTTTTATTATTTTCTCTCTTTTTACCTATAAGTTTTCATCGGTCCCGATGGACCTTGCGCTGGCGCGGGCCTCAGGGGACAATGCATGGGGGGTGCCCCATACAGCGTTCACCCCAGGGTTTTGGGGAATTGTACGGACCGTTCCGGTGGCGTGGCGCGGTTGATTATGTCCACCCTAGGGTGGTTTTCTGCCCGCCACGCTTCCGGGTCGGGGATCGGTCGCCAGCCTTGACCCGGCCACTGGGTTTGAGTTTTCCATCCAGAGGGACACTGTCATGCCCTAATAGCTGGCAGCGCAGTTTGGGCTGCTGTCAGCAGGGCATGTCAGGTCAGCCCCACTTGAACTGTGTACCGGAAGGAGTTCCTCACAAGAACACTCCGGTCACCTGTGCTGGGCCAGGCGCCGTCTGACCTCCGAACTACGTCCGCGTGACGTCAGCACGGCGTGACGTCACACGCCGTGCGCATTTGGCGCCACGGGGGGAGACCATTTAAACCCAGTCTGACGCTGTGTCAGACTGAGGTGGACGTGAGGCTCGGGACGCTCTGGGAACGATCCAAAACAGGTAGTTTGACTTAACTAAATTCTTTAATCGGTGGACATTTTGCCCACCTTAATCTCGATTATAGGAAATCATTACAATTGTTCTTAATGTCCTTTTTATAGGCATTGGATATCTTACCTAGCCCCTGTTGAGGGGCAGTATATGGGTTGACCAGCCATCAAATTTGATATGCTCTGATGCCATATATACCTCATGATAAGGTAGGGGACTACACCCCCCCTCCATTTTGTGGGGATCCGTAAAATGTATTGGATATGGTTCCCATGCATCTTTATTGGGGTCTCTTTTTTGTTTGCTTTGCTATCTTTCAGAAGTTGATCCAGAAGTTCCCGCCCGTCTTCCCCCATTCGGTTCTTGCTGTCTAGGGGGCTGACCGACCCGAGCCTCTCATAAATACACATTTTTACAAGCTTCCGTTGAGGTAGGTATAGTCCGACAATTAATATTGGGCATGGTCGCACTATTTGCCTACCGCATGCATGATTATGGTTTATGTGAATACAATTGTGGTCAATAAGTACATTTGTACCCCACAGGCCCTATAAACATTTTTTGGAAAAAGAACAGGATCTCAATCTCCCCCGACAATTTCCCAGCCACGTTTTCTGGTGGTGTTCGCTGGGTACGTCCCTGTGTGGGTCCCCTGGGGGGTGCTCCAGTGCAACCATCGGCACCTCTATTCAGAAGCCTGACCATGTTCAGGACCCCTATGACATTGGAGGTAGGGAGTCATGCATATGTAATCAGACTTCACTAGACATCCTGGTCATCGCATATCCTATGCAGCATATATAACGTCTCAATGATTGTTAAACTGTTTTTTTTTTTTTTATGTACATTAACTAATATGTTGTTTTGTATACATACCATAGAATACGGAATAACTTTCAAAAATCCTCGTCCATCTACAAATATATCTTATCCTTGTCTCCTGATGAAGCCTCTATAGGCGAAACATGTCGAGCGTTTGGACAAGTATTATGACCTGTGTATTTTGAATGTATGACAATATAGGTGTTCCACTAGGAATTGTATGTAGCACCTTTGAACCCTATAATTCACATTCTGATGTACATAGAGTCTAATAGTGTATACTTTTTTCTTTTTTCTTTATTTTTATGTTAATAAAACAAGATATTTTATCATACCTCTATGAAATTATTTTCTTTTTTGTATGTACCATAGATAGTCCCAAATCTCCAATAATTTTTTACTGTATATTAATCTGGGATGATTGTACATTATCTATGCAAAACCTTAGAAGAACACTCCAGTCTGGTGAGCTCTGAAAATTCCTATGTAACTG
Organism: Lithobates sylvaticus; assembly: GCA_028564925.1. NCBI lineage: Eukaryota > Metazoa > Chordata > Amphibia > Anura > Ranidae > Lithobates > Lithobates sylvaticus. Next base: position 539,573,480 of record CM053027.1, on the reverse strand, counting down.
TTAAAGTTGCAGGTGCACTTAGCTTTGAAAAGCCCTGCATGCTCCAAAGACTTTCAGTGGAAGGTGCCTTTTTGGTGTTTTTCAAAAGCGCACCAAAAAGGCACCTTCCATTGTAAGTCAATGGGAGCGCATCAAAAGTGCATCAGTGTGAAAAGGTCCTAAAGTGAACCTAAGCCCAGACATAGTAAAGTATCTAAATATCCTGAACAAGCAGTAAAAGCACTTAAACAAGTATCCATTCACCTCCATAGCTATAAGAATTCTGGAGAAATGAATCCTCAAAGCTCTCTTCCTGTTACTTAAGTCAGGGAAAGCTTGTTATAAAACTATTTAAGACTCCATGCACACTGGGCTCAAAAAAAGCACCAGTTCCCTCGCCAGTTTTAGGCGTGTTTAGGTGTGATTAGCATTTTTTCTGACAGAAAGCTCCAATCAAAAACGTAAACTACAAGTTTTTTTTTTTTCCTGCCTCTAAACGCGGAGTTTAAAATATGCGTCTAATAGTTTGAATGTGCATCGACACATAGGATAACATTGAGCTGCTTCTACAGGCAAAACACCAAACTCCTGTAGAAGCAGGTTTTTTAAGTCAGTGTGTATGGACCCTCATTGCATGTTAATAGTATGTAAATACTTTAATGTTTATTGTCTGGGCACAGGTGCACTTTATCTGAAAGAGCCTGTTTACAGAACTTAATAGCTGAAGATAAAATGTATACACAGCTGGAGTCAACACAGTGGCTCATTCCCTCTCTCTGACTACCTGATCAGATGGGGTATATGGCTAGGTTCACGCTATTGTGATTTCCCTGCAGCCACTTTTGCATGGGCACAGCAGCCCAATTATTTGAATGGGCTGCTGTACCTACAGAAAATGCAACCTTTTCCAGATTGGCAACCACTGGGAAACAGCATAGTGTGATGTGGTTCCCAGCATTCAAAAACGCACCGCAGTTTCCAGATTTAAGATTTACTGGTGTGTGCTTTAAGTTGGCCATAGATGGATCGAAATTCAACAGGTTCAGCAGAGACCAGCTGAATTTCGATCCAACTGTGGGCAACCAGCCAGTTGGAAAATTTTCACTCAGTCAGTGCTGCTAGCTATAGCCAGCGGTGTTGAAGCTTCCCCACTGTCAGAATACAATAGCTTTGCAGGAGAGATTCCACATGGAGTGTGTGGATGGGAGAATCAATTAATTTTCTTTTGTTCAACCTGCTGGTTGAATGAAAGAAAATGTATTGTGTATGGCCTGCATTGCACACAGTCCTGCACTTGCAGAAGTGTGAACCTAGAAAAACTTCAATTTAAAAAAAAAAGAAAAACTTCAATTTAAAAAAACAATTCGGTGGTGGACTTGCTGGTGTGTTTAGAATCATTGTCCTGCTGCAGAACCCAAGTTCGTTTCAGCTTGAGTACACGAACAGATGGTCGGACATTCTCCTTCAGGATCTCTTGGTAGACAGCAGAATTCATAGTTCCTTTTATCACGGCAAGTCTTCCAGGTCCTGAAGCAGCAAAACAGCCCCAGACCATCACACTACCACCACCATATTTTACTGTTGGTATAATGTTCTTTTTCTGAAATGCAGTGTTCCTTCTACGCCAGATATACTTGGACACACACCTTCCAAAGAGTTCCACTTTTGTCTCATCGGTCCACAGAATGTTGTCCCAAAAGTCTTGGGGATCATCAAGATGTGTTGTGGAGAAATTGAGACGAGCTTTGATGTTCTTTTTGCTCAGCAGTGGTTTTCTCCTTGGAACTCTGCCATGCAGGCCATTTTTGCCCAGTCTTTTCCTGATGGTGGAGGCATGAACGCTGACCTTAACTGAGGCAAGTGAGGCCTGCAGTTCCTTGGACGTTGTTGTGGGGTCTTTTGTGACCTCTTGGATGAGTCGTCGCTGCGCTCTTGGGGTAATTTTGGGCGGCCGGCCACTCCTGGGAAGGTTCACCACTGTTCCATGTCTTCGCCATTTGTGGATAATGGCTCTCACTGTGGTTCGCTGGATTCCCAAAGCTTTGGAAATGGCTTTATAACCCTTTCCAGACTGATAGATCTCAATTACTTTCTTTCTCAATTGTTCCTGAATTTCTTTGGGTCTCGGCATGATGTGTAGCTTTTAAGGATCTTCTGGTGGACCTTACTGTGTCAAGCAGCTCCTATTTAAGTGATGCCTTGATTGTGAACAGGTGTGGCAATAATCAGGCCTGGGTGTGGCTAGAGAAATTGAACTCAGGTGTGGACAACCACAGTTATAGTATGTTTTAACAAGGGGGGCAATCACTTTTTCACACATGGCCATGATGGTTTGGATTTTTTTTCACCTTTAATAATAAACACCTTCATTTACAAATTGCATTTTGTGTTTACTTGTGTTGTCCTTGACTATTGTTTAAATTGGTTTGATGTTCTGAAACACTTAAGTGTGACAAACATGCAAAGGAACAGGAAATGAGGAAGGGGGCAAACACTTTTTCACACCACTGTACATATGGTTATATCAGTGTAATACATACTGCAGGGACCTGCTTATGTGTTGTAAACCAAATGTTTGATGCATGTTACCACTTTTAAACTACCAGAAGTAAAGACAGTTATATCAGCTACAAGATTGTCTTTGAATTTGAGTCACTCACACACTTAGAGCATAAGTGATTTTATGTGTATCGCTATATATTAACTGTGCCAGAGCGGGTAGAGCAGATTGCCGGGGGTTGGCGGATCAATATACAAATCACTGATTCAAAATAGAAAAAAGTTTATTCATTTACAAAATCATTAACCATACACCTAAAATGGTACCACATTTCCCAAATTATATTCATACCAATCTAAAAACAAACATCCTTCTCTCTCTCGACAACATCTGATTGTAAACAAATGACCTAAATTTGTGGATAAATATAAATCACTATGCAAGCTTGGAGTAACTTTTGATCCTGAGAGATCCACTGCTTGGATAGTCATTTATCTTTATCCACAAATTTAGTTCATTGGTTTACAATCAGATGTCAATAGTTACTCCGAGCTTGGATAGTCATTTATCTTTATCCACAAATTTAGGTCATTGGTTTACAATGAGATGTTGTTGAGAGAGAAGAATGTTTGTTTTTAGATTGGTGTGAATGTAATTTGGGAGATGTGGTACCATTTTAGGTGTATGTCTAATGATTTTGTAAATTAATTAACTTTTTTATATTTTTTTTAATATTTTATTATATCTTTTCATGTGACAATACTGAAGAAATTACACTTTGCTACAATGTAAAGTAGTGAGTGTACAGCTTGTATAACAGTGTAAATTTGCTGTCCCCCTCAAAATAACTCAACACACAGCCATTAATGTATAAACCGCTGGCAACAAAAGTGAGTACAACCCCTAAGTGAAAATGCCAAATTGGGCCCAATTAGCCATTTTCCTTCCCCGGTGTCATGTGACTCGTTAGTTTAACAAGGTCTCAGGTGTGAATGGGGAGCAGGTGTGTTACATTTTATCACTCTCACTCTCTCATACTGGTCACTGGAAGTTCAACATGGCACCTCATGGCAAAGAACTCTCCGAGGATCTGAAAAAATAATTGTTGCTCTACATAAAGATAGCCTAGGCTATAAGAAGATTGGCAAGACCCTGAAACTGAGCTGCAGCACAGTGGCCAAGACCATACATCGGTTTAACAACACTCTGAACCAGGGGTCTCAAACTGGTGGCCCTCCAGCTGTTGCGAAACTACAAGTCCCATGAGGCATTGCAAGGCTGATAGTTACAAGCATGACTCCCAAAGGCAAAGACATGATGGGATTTGTAGTTTTGCAACAGCTGGAGGGCCGCCAGTTTGAGACCCCTGCTCTGAACAGTCCTTGCCAGGGTCGACCAAAGAAGTTGAGTGCACTTGCTCAGCGTCATATCCTGAGGTTGTCTTTGGGAAATAGACTTATGAGTGCTGCCAGAATTGCTGCAGAGGTTGAAGGGGTGGGGGGTCTGCCTGTCAGTGCTCAGACCATACGCCACACACTGCATCAAACTGGCCTGCATGGCTGTCGCCCAAGAAGGGATGAAGATGCTGCACAAGAAAGCATGCAAACAGTTTGCTGAGGACAAGCAAACTAGGACATGGATTACTGGAACCATGTCCTGTGGTCTAATGAGACCAAGATAAATTAATTTGGTTCAGATGGTGTCAAGCGTGTGTTGCAGCAACCAGGTGAGGAATACAAACACAAGTGTGTCTTGCCTACAGTCAAGCATGGTGAAGGGAGTGTCATGGTCTGGGGCTGCATGAGTGCTGCCGGCACTGGAGAGCTACAGTTCATCGAGGGAACCATGAATGCCAACATGTACTTTGACATACTGAAGCCGAGCATGATCCCCTCCCTTCGGAGACTGGGCCGCAGGGCAGTATTCCAACATGATAATGACCCCAAACACACTGTGTTGCAACTGTCTTGCTAAAGAAGCTGAGGGTAAAAGTGATGGACGGGGCAAGCATGTCTCCAGACCTAAACCCAATTGAGCATCTGTGGTGCATCCTCAAACAGAAGGTGGAGGAGCACAAAGTCTCTAAAATCCACCAGCTCTGTGATGTCGTCATGGAGGAGTGGAAGAGGACTCCACTGGCAACCTGTGAAGCTCTGATGAACTCCATGCCCAAGAGGGTTAAGGCAGTGCTTGAAAATAATGGTGGCCACACAAAATATTGAAACTTTGGGCCCAATTTGGACATTTTCACTTAGGGATGTACTCACTTTTGTTACCAGCGGTTTAGACATTAATGGCTGTGTGTTAAGTTGTTTTGAGGGGACAACAAATTTACACTGTTATACAAGCTGTACACTCACTACTTTACATTGTAGCAAAGTGTCATTTCTTCAGTATTGTCACATGAAAAGACATAATAAAATATTTACACAAATGTGAGGGGTGTACTCACTTTCAAGAGATACTGTATGTATATATGCACATATGAACACAGATGCAGATGTGTATATGTATATGGGGATGACTTTACAGGTTTCCTCTTGAATATTGTGTTTTAAATTGTCTAATAAGAACATTTATAAGTACCCATGAGATTGGGGTGGAGGAACTTGACTGGCCTGCACAGAGTCCTAAACCATAACCCAGATGCCAAAACCACGACCCAGAGTTGAAGCTGTTACAGCTGCAAAGGGTGGGCCAACTCAACATTGAACCATATGTACTAAAACTGGGATGCCAATAAAGTTCATGTGCGTGTAAAGTCAGGCATCTTAATACTTTTGACAATATAGTGTATATATGTTGCTCTATCTATCTATCTATCTATCTATCTATCTATCTATCTATCTATCTATCTATCTATCTATATATCTATCTATTTCTATATAGATATCAACTATATTACCAGAAGTATTGGAATGCCTGCCTTTACATCAAAATGGCATCCCAGTCTAATGCCCCATACACACGGTCGGATTTTAGGATGGATTTTGTCCTATCGGACAATGTTGTCGGAAATTCCGACCGTGTGTAGGCACCATCGGACAGTTTCTATCGGATTGTCCGACGGACAAAGTTCTATCTCTTGCTGGATAGATTTTCCGACAACAAAGTCCGATCACACCAAATCCGATCGTGTGTAGCGAATTCCGACGGACAAAGTGCCACGCATGCTCAGATCACATTACAAGACCAAAGCTATTGGCTACTAGCCTCTACCTAGTCCCGTCGTAGGCAACAAACATCACCACGTTCAGAATGATCGGATTTTCCGACAACTTTGTCCGACCGTGTGTATGCAACACCAGTGTCGGACTAAATCCGTCGGACCAAATCCGATGGATTTGGTGGTCGGATTTTCCGACCGTGTGTATGGGGCTTTAGTCCGTATGGTTCAATATTGAGTTGGCCCACCTTTGCAGCTACTGTATACCATCTTCAACTCTTCTGGGAAGGTTGTCCACAAGGTTTAGGAGTGTGTCTATGGGAATGTTTGACCATTCTTCCAGAAGTGCATTTGTGAGGTCAGGCACTGATGTGGATGAGAAGGCCTGTCTTGCAGTCTCCGCTTTAATTCATTTATCCGGTTGAGGTCAGGACTCTATGCAAGCCAACTCTAAAAGTCAGTTGTAAATTATACATGTTTTCAGTAGAAGTTACCTGCATTATTACAGACCATTCTGATTTTTGCTTAAAATACCTTCTCAAACAAGTGAGACAGAAAGCAGCCTGTATTTCAACCTCCAAACACAGAGCAAGCAACTGACACATTTCTTAGAGACTGCTAATTAACTCTTTAATTTTTCAAGACAATGTCTCAGAAAAACATTATATTTTCTGTGGTGACTGAAAGACAAGAACCAGAATTATTTTCAGATCAGGAACTAAGCAGACAAGGTAAAAGCTTGGTTAAACCAATTTGGAAAGCTCAACAGAATTATGAGTCTGATGAAGACGAACTGCTGGTTAATGCTAATCATTTTCTCAACCATTTCATGGTGGGCACTCAAGGGGCACTGAAGCAGGCTCCTGAGTTGCTTTACAATGAATGGACATTGTCTATCTCCCAAGCCAATGGCTTCTCTTGCTGTATAAGCCAATGAGAAGAGAGAGACCCAGGAGAGCAGCTGCTCTCATACACATCGCTGGATTGAGATGGGGTTCAGGTAAGTATAATTGGGGCTGCACCCAAAAGGTTTTTTGCCTTGATGTATAGAATTAAGGTAGAACCACTTGAAGCTTATAAAATTAAGGCAGCCTTTCCCCAAAAATAAGCAGAGATGGAAGCAGAAGCCAGAGAAACTGCATGCAAAGAAGCACAGATGAAAGCAGAGATGGAAGCCAAAACTACACGCAAGAAAGCACAGATGAAAGCAGAGATGTAATCAGAGGTCACAGAAACTGCAAGAAAGAAAGCACAAGCTGCACGCAAGAGAGCAGAGATGGAAGCTTTGGAGAAACAATCTAAGTATGCTACAGCCACGGCAAAGTTAAAGGTTTTAGAACAAACTGCTAGTGAAAGTGTAATGCCACGTACACACGATCGGAATTCTCGTCGGAAAAAGCTCTGATGGTTTTCCTGACGGAATTCCGACAGAATTCTGCTCAAACTGCCTTGCCTACACGCGGTCACACCAAATTACGACCGTTAAGAACGCGGTGACATACAACACTACAACGAGCCAAGTTCAATGCTTCCGAGCATGCATCGAATTGTTTCCGAGCATGCGTAGGAATTTTGCGCGTCAGAACTGCTACAGACGATTGGAATTTCCGATAGAAACCTTTTCCGTCGGAAAAATTGAGAACATGCTCTCAATTTTTTGCTGTCGGAAATTCGGGCAGCAAAATTCCGATGGAGCCTACACACGGTCGCTTTTTCCGATGAAAAGCTTTTATCTGTATTTTTCTGTCCGGAATTCCGATCGTGTGTACGCGACATAAGTTGTAACAGTAGCAGACACTTGCATTGTATGCATCATATTCCTCACACTGTCCCCCAAAACGTCAGCTGCCAGCCACAGCAGCTGTACCCCTTAACTAAAGTCAGTACACTGCACCTACCACCTCTCAAAACAATCTGCCTACCCATCCCCCAGTACGGCAGGCTTTTGCACCACAGAAAACTGTGAACACCACTATGCAGTGTCCATAAAGCTAGTTAATTACCTCCTACCAACTACACTTTTCCACAGCTGCAACCCAACATTGAAATCTAAGCCAGTGTCAGACATGTCACAGTTTGCTAAGTACATGCTTTGAAAAGAGCTCACCAAGACACGTCTTACTAAGATCGACAACAAACCTGAAAACTACAGAAATTGAATTTTAAAGCCACAAACAGTAAAATAGATATCACAACTACAGAATAACTAGATTTGCTTATTAGGTGGCTAGATGCTCAATCTGCTGAACATATCAAAAGAAGCTGTTCACATTGATAATTGTGCCGCAGGTCTTAACGCTGCTTGGGACAGACTTGAGCGTAGCTCCAGCAGCCCAAAAGCCATTGAGCATGCTTTATATTAAAAGTTGCGAAGCTTCCCAAAAATATTTAGCAGAGACAATATAAAGAGCTCAATTACCTTCTCTTGGAGTTTCAACTCGCCAAAGCTGATACCCACCATATCCTTCAGTTACCTAGATACCACTCGTTGCGTCAACCCAATAGTCTCCAAGTTACTTTATGGTTTACAGGTAAAATGGGCATCACTGGGATCAAGGTACAAGGAAAAAATGTTTCCTTTCCTTCTTTTTCCTACTTCTGTGAGTTCATTAGGAGAATTGCAGATAATAAGAATGATCCAAGTTTCACCTTTGGGGAGTCTAACCCTCTCGGTCCACCTTCTCCAAGAACAGCAAACTCATGCATTTCACATAGAGGTCCTGTGTCTGTTAAAAAAGGACTGATATTATACCTACACCTACTACACTCCCTGAAAAGTCTGATCAGAACAAAAAAATAAAGAAACCAAATCCCATACATAACAAACCGCCTCCTCTTAGAAAATGTATCGGTTTCAGAAGGAAACAATTGCAAGTACACAGCGCTTTTAAAGAAATTTGGGGTTTGCTTCAAGTACTGTGCCTCCACAGGACACCAAGCTAAAGACTGAAAGGCTACTAATAAGTACATAGAATGTGACAGTGATGATCTCCTTTGCACCCCTGGACTCCTTGGGAGGGTGGATCCCAGAACCCTGGTCCTGGCTCTGCTATGAGCCCAGGACTCACCTGCACAATCAACAAGCCAGACTCCTGGCTGTTCCCAAAACCCGGTCCCAGGATTGGAGATTCCATCCCACCCAGATCGCAATGAAATTTCCAGGCTCCAGGTCCCCAACTGGATTTTACCAACCACAGAGGAAACTGATAAAACAGTTTCCTCCAAATTAAATAATCCTTCTGGAGTCTCTCAACCTGCCTATTTGAGAATCCTGGGCGACAATCACTAGGACAGGGAACCATACTGTCACATCACATACCGTCCCTTGACAGAAATTATGATATTCTCCTGCTTCTTGGAAGAGACATCCCTGAAAAAATCAACGGACCACATGATGCATCATATGTCCAACGCCTGGACCTAGGTTTGGTCATCATAGGCAAACATCTGTCCTGGTAACGTCAGGAGGTCTCCCACTGTTTCTTCTCCATTCTTTCAAAACACACATCCTACCAAATAGTTGCATTACCTGTTTCGAACAGCAATACCATGTCAAGAAAATACTTTGCAGTAAAGGCATGCAACAGTTCTTCCCCACAAGGTGATAACAAGGACCTTAAAGTGATTGTAAGGGTTATTTTTTTTATTTTATTTTTTAAATAACAAACATATCATACTTACCTCCACTGTAAAGCTTGTTTTGCACAGAGTGGTCCCGAACCTGCTCTTCTGGGGTCCCCCGGCAGCTCTTGCAGCTCCTCCTCACATCAGATAACCCCCTAGGAGAAGCGCTCTCCTGAGGGGGTTACCTTGCAGGCACCAGCATTTGGCATCCATAGCTGCTGTGAGCAGCATTTACTTTCCTTTGAGTTTCAAATCAGCCTTTACCGTTTAGGGTAAGATACTTCTAAGACAGCTTACTTCTGAAAACACAGATTGGGCCACCTTATTACCCAGAGACAAACAACAAAATTGGGAATTATTGAACGAGTCCCTGAAAGCACTAGAACAACTTTATAGACTGTAATCTTACCTTTCTGCATCCCTAACGAATGCCACCAGAAAAGAGATCCATGTTTTCTCTGATGCTTCCATTGAAACAATAGCTGCAGTAGCCTACCTCAGTTATAGATCCAAGAGACAAAGTAAGTGTGGGTTTGTCTTTGAGAAGGACAAGCTGACCCCAAAACCAGCACATACCATTCCAAGGCTTGAACTCTGTGCAGTTGTGTTAGCTGTTGAAATTGCTGAGCTGATAAACATTAAATAGACTTTGAAATAGACTCTTTTCACTTTTATAGACAGCAAGATCATGTTGGCAATAAATACACAACTAATCAAAACCATTCTATGTGTATGTCAGGTAGGTTCTCCAATCCAGATGACTGGCACTATGTGCCCATGGACTTCAACCCTTTTGATCAAGGCACAGTTCTAGCCACTGTATATCTGGACATGTCATGGTTGTCCTTGGCTAACTTCTTGAATAATTACCTCAAGTCACACTGGTTTTACTTTTGCCAAATGAAGATGATGTGACTTCTAAACCAATGACTTGACTCAAAGGAAGGTCAGAAGGACTAGATGACTTGCTGCCTTCCCCTCTAAAGAATTTGATCCAAAGGTAGGTAAGAAGGACTACCTTCACCTTTGAAAAACTTGATTCAAAGGGAGGTAAGAAGGAATAGTGGTTGTTGCTACCTTCTCAAAGTTCTGCTAAGTTTTCAAAAAGCCATGTGATAGCCAGATCTTTGTTCCTAATTTTTAAGGACATCTTACTGACTAGAATTGTACCAGCTGATTGGCAAAAAGCTAATTTGGTACCAATATTCAAAACTAGACAAGATATATTCCTAAAAACTACAGATCAGTCAGCCTAACATCAATAGTATGTCAACTATTGGAAGAAAAAATAAAGGACCATATCCAAACATTTACTGAAGAGAATAGTATCATAAGTAGTAACCTAACCAGCATGGCTTTATGAAACATCATGGTTGCCAGATCAACCACCTGATGTTCTATGAGGAGATGAGCTGTAACCTGTATAGAAGAAGGCCTGTGGATGTAGCATATCTAGATTTTACTAAGGCAGTTGATAAATAACCCCATAACCACATAATTTCCAAATTAAGATCTTTTGGTGTTGAGGAGATTGTATGTATCTGGACAGAAAACTGGTTGCAAGAGCGCATTCATACGGTGGTGTTTGGCATAGTTTCTGAATAGACTGGAGTTGTGAGCAGGGGAGCCCCACTGCTCTGTCCTGGGAGCAATTCTGTTTACCTTCTAAATAAATGATATAGAGTTTTAAATAAATATGTATTTCAAGCTCAGTGTTTGGTGATGATTCAAAACTATGCAGGACAATAATTTTACAATGACATATAGCAACTTTACAAGAAGACTGATAAAATAGGGGGTGGACACAGGGCACAGGGCACCGCCCCCCCCTCCAAAAAAAATTAAAATAAACTTAAATATTTTTAAAAACAGTAGAAAATATTAAAACATCAAAACATGAAACTAGGACCGTGGCAAAAAAACAAAAAAATAGGACTGGGCATTTTTGACTCAGCAGACCTTTTTATTTTTGTTAAACCAAATTACAATTAATGACAACTACCAGTTTCCTGATGTATTTTAGTTATATTTAGCCTGCTATACTCCACTGGAGTCAGTAGTTGTTTATTTTTGTTATTATCGTTTTTAATTATTTTTTAACATTGTATTTATTGTTGTTTTTTTTTACAATTGTATTGTTTTATTAATATTTTTTGGACCCCATTGCGGGGCTTTGGTGAAATATCAGGGGTCTAAATTGACCTCTGATGTTTCACCTTTGAGACAGAGAAAGGAGATTGAGGACACAGCCCTCAATCCTCATCTCTGGAGCCTCAGCAGCACAGCATGAATGAACAGGAATAACTCTGTACGGAGGCTTCCCTTTCATTCATAAACTGAGGCATACATAGCAAACACAGTTTACTATACCTCAGTTATGAATGAAAAAAAACACAGAGTCAGTGATCCGTACCAATCACTGACTGTCATTTCAGACAAGGAAGGGAGCGGTAAGTGGCACGTTTACTGGCCCCTGCCCCGCTCTCTATTCTGACAGATCCCCCACTGGCTGTAGAGGAGGCAGAGCTGCAAGGAGGATGAGGGGGGTCGGGAGAGAGGAAACATCGGGGCTGGTAGAGATCAAAGCGGGGCCGGGGGAGATCAAAGTGGGGCCAGGAGAGAGGAAACAGCAGGGCCAGAAGATCACAGCAGGGCAGAAGGACCTGGGTAGGAGGGGCGGTATATAGAGAAATGGATGCCCTTCATTTCCCTCCTGCAGAATTCCTGTGGGAGAGAGAGGAGAAGCTGTCATTCAGAAACTGCAGGGGATGGGTTTCTGTACATCCCTCTGTCTTGTTAGGACATACCATGGCTGCACCCTAGGTGGCAGTGCACCCTAGGCAGCTGCCTAGTTTGCCTAGTGGTAATGTTGGCTCTGGGCGGGAAGCTAGAAGAAAATTAAGGTTTAATATTGAAAAATGTAAAGTAATGTACCTGGCAGCTAAAAATAGGAATACAAGAAACTCTGTGAGAATCGAGGATGGGTAAAGATCTGGGGGTCCTGGTAGATCACAGACTCAGCAATAGCATGCAATGCCAAGCTGCAGCAAGCAAGCAAGGCCAGCAGACCACAAGCATTAAAAAGGGTATTTACTCACGAGATAAAACTATAATTCTACCACTTTACAAAACTCTGATTTTGCCACATCCTGAGTATGCTATCCAGTTTTGGTCCCCGACCCTCAGGAGGGATGTACATGAACTGGAGAGAGTTCAGATTAGGGCAACAAAGCTAATAAGGGGGCTGGGGGACCTCAGTTATGAGGAACAAATACAAACATGAAACTTATTCTCTCTGGGAAAGAGGCACTTAAGAGGGAATTTGGTTGCAATATACAAATCTTTATAAAGTGACTCTAGCACTGGGAGATAATTGTTTAATCTTAGGTCTCTAAAGCCCCATACACACGGTCGGACTTTTTCATGGATTCTGTCCGATCGGACAGTGTTCGTCGGTTTGTCCGACGGACAAAGTCTTATCTCCTGCTGGAAAGATTTGCCGTCAACCCGGTCCGATCACACCAAACCCGATCGTGTGTACGGTTGTCCGACCGGACAAAGTGCTACGCATGCTCAGATCACATTACAAGACCAAAGCTATTGGCTACTAGCCTCTACGTTGTCCCGTCGTAGGCAACAAACGTCACCACGTTCAGAATGATCGGATTTTCCGACAACTTCGTCCGACCGTGTGTACGCAAAACCAACATCGGACAAAGTACGACGGACATGATCCGACGGACCTTGTCCGCGGATTGTCCGACCGTGTGTATGGGGCTTAAGACACATGGCCACACAATGAGTTTGAAAGATAAGGGGGGCAATACTAAACTGCATAAAGGGGTTCTTTAGTGTTAGGTCGGTAAGGATGTGGAACTCCCTTCTACAGTTGGGGGTGTCCACTGGGAGTGTAGGTAAATTCAAAAAGCTTTTAGATGTGTTTCTTGACAAACACAATGCACAGTGATATACAGAGATATTATAAATAGTAGTGGCATACACACTCACACCTATTCAACCTTACTAACTATGTAACTATGTAATAGTTCAGAGTTTAGGTGTATGTAAAGTACAGAGGTCACGTGTATGTAATGCACAGAGTGCAGAGGTCAGGAGTATGTAACATGCTAATTTTATGTTATGTACATGGTGCAGGGATTCGGTGTATGTAACATATATGATGCTGGGGTCAGGTGCATGTAATGTACAGCATGCATGGGTCAGGTGCATGTAATGTATAGCATGCAAAGGTCAGGTGTATATAACGTACATAGTGCATGGGTCAGGTGTATGTAATGTACATAATGCAGGGGTCAGCTGTATACAACATACAGTATGCAGATCAGGTGTATGTAATGCACATAATGCAGGGGCCAGTGGTATCATAAAGAGCACAGGGGGTCAGTATTTAAAGTACAGGAATAATGAGTGTGTTATGTACAGAGAAGCAATAGTATGTTATGGACAAAGAGCAGGGGTCAAGTGTATGCAACGGACAAGGGGTCAGTTGTATATGTGCATAGGCCAGTGAAGCCGTGGTAATTCTTGAGTGCCAAACTTAACTCTTGGGCAGGATGTACATACACCACCATGCATGTGCGGTCGCAAGTCTGACATTTTACCTTCTGGATGATCTTAAGCGTTTAGCACACTAACCAATGCTCATTTTTAAGGCTGGAAATGTGAGTGCACCTACAATTGTTTTAATAAATCTTTCTAGTGTTTACGGTATCACGCTATTATTAGCAATTTAATTAAACTATTACACAATTTTTATCTTTAATGTCACATTTTTACTGGAGCTGATCACGCTTCATGGAAGCACTTCTTGGTTTTATCTGAAGTGGATCTTCTCCTATGACTGTGGCTGGTGAGCCGAGATATACACAGGGGGTCACACAAGATCTGGTAAGCAGGATTTTTGTATCAGAGGTGCCACTGGGTTCACTTTAGGATCTTCCATCTATCACAACTGTTGTGGGACTATATTTTTCATTGGAGTTTGGGACTTTTCTATTTTTTAATATCTAATATTTTTACAGCGCTGCACTATTTTGGTTTATATTTGTATTTTGTTTAATGTTCAGCTGCTTCTTTAAGTTTTTTTCAATTTTTTTTTTGGTGCAGATTTGTTTTTGATTTACATAAGCCTAATGCCCCCTACACATGATCGGACTTTCCGCCAACAAAACCATGGATTTTTGTTCGGAGGATGTTGACTCAAACTTGTCTTGCATACACACGGTCACACAAATGTTGGCCAACAATTACGAACGTGGGAACGTGGTGACGTACAAGACATACGACGAGCCGAGAAAAAGGAAGTTTATTAGACAGTACAGCTCCTTCTGCTTGATTCTGAGCATGCGTGAACTTTTGTGCGTCAGACTTGTGTACACACAATCGGAAATTCTAAAAACAAAGTTTTGTTGGCGGAAAATTTGAGAACCTGCTATCAAACATTTGTCGGACTTTCAGCCAACAAGCTCACATCCAACATTTGTTGTTGGAAAAAGTGTCAACTACAACTGCTAATGTTCTGGCTCTGTTGATCACTGTTGACATCGTTTTCATTGAAAATAACCTACGTTTATACCTTTTTGCATCATATGCTCAGATTAACAACCATAAAGATATTACTTCCGGCAGCAGTACAGAGCAGTGAGGGAGGGAAAGGAAGGCAAATAAATTCATCTGTGGAGGTCTGCATTAAAGTTAATCTGTTGATTTCGTATGCATGCAAAACACAAATTCACTTTAAGGGCTAGTAATATGTGCCTTACAAAAGACGTGCAAACCTAGACCAGCTTGTTACTGGAAGCGGTTAGGTATGAAGCTCTGCCGCAGTAAGGCTGCATTGCACTGAACTAAATTAAATAAAAAGCTGGCTGACAAGGTCACACTGAGAGAGGTCAGAATACATTGGTTCAGAGCAAGAGAGATAGAGAGAGGCATTTGCGTAGTTGGCTTGAGAGCATGGCGGAACAGCTAACAGTGACAAAACAATTATAAGTGAAAGTGTACTGAGAAGGATACATGACAGACTGGCAAGTACTAGAGAAAGATTTGGGAGAGTGAGAGAAAGCAATAAAATACATTGTACATATCTGTGAAAGCCTGGAACTGTCAGAATACTAATTTGGAGCAATGTCTGTGAAAGAGTCGTAAGATCAATTATCCATTGTATGCAAGATGGTAGAGACATACGTAAGAGGTTATTATATGGTTGTGTAATAGTAAAATAATGTTCTGTTTCACAAAAAAATGACTTTGCTTGCTAAGAATTGTTTGTTATGCCGCGTACACACGGTCGGAATTTCCGATGGAAACAGTCCGATGGGAGCTTTTCAACGGATTTTCCGACCGTGTGTATGCCCATTGGAATTTTTCTGTCGGAATTTCCGACGGACTTTGGATTGAGAACCTCAATTTTTCCGACGGAAAACCTTTCTATCGGATTTTCCAATCGTGTGTATGCAATTCCGACACGCAAAATTCCGACGCATGCTCAGAAACAATTCGACGCATGCTCAGAAGCATTAAACTTCCCTTTTATAGTGCTGTCGAATGTGTTTTATGCCGCTGTGTTACTGACCGTCGGAATTTGGTGTGACCGTGTGTAGGCAAGACAGTTTGAGCGAAATTCCGTCGGAATTCCGACGGGAAAACCATCAGAGCTTTTTCCGACGAGATTTCCGACCGTGTGTACGCGGCATTATTGTTAAAGCTGAATTCCATCTTTACCTTCAGTTTTATTCAAATGTACAGGTTCCTCTCTAGCACTGACATTGCTTATTCTGATTTCACTGCACACTCTAAAGATATTCACAGTGTGCAGTAGAAGCTGCAGCATGCTAGATACTGCTCATCTTGTTTCTTTGCTGAACGATGTCCACCATCATCTAGATCTTTTCTCCCCAGCCTTACTGTTCCTGGCCTGCTTCTTTTATTAAATGGATTTCAGTTCTTTTAATCATGGAGACACAGCATCACATATAGGTTTTACCTTGGGCAGTCTACATGCAAATGCAGCCTGCCTGGGAGCATCCACTCCTCCAACCTTCAAGGCGTTTTAATATGTTTCCATCAAAGAGCCAGCCCACTACTTACATCAGGGCTGAGGACTGTTGAGAGGAGTACTGAGACGGGGTGCTATCATGTTTTAGGGAAGCTGTGTGCAGTAGCCAGCACATTGCAGCCTCCTTGAACCCCCCCAACCCCCCCAATTGCCAACACTAATAAAATGTTTTTATGGGAGCAGACTGACTTGCTTATATTTATATGCTTCATTGTAATCTTTTTTTTGCACTACCGCTGGTCAGTCTTGCCCCTGTTCCGCATCCCATGCCAATGTTAAAATGTAACCAGGGGCGGACTGACAGCTCATGGGGCCCCCGGGCAAAAGGAGATCATGGGGCCCCATGTGTCCCCGCCCATGTAATGAACATTCTTCTCACTGACCACCAATTTAAGGAACATTCTTCCCTCTGACCACCAATGTAAGGGACATTCTTCCCTCTGACCACCAATGTAAGGATCATTCTTCCCTCTGACCACCAATGTAAGGAGCATTCTTCTCACTGACCACCAATGTAAGGAGCATTCTTCCCTCTGACCACCAATGTAAGGAACATTCTTCCCTCTGACCACCAATGTAAGGAACATTCTTCCCACTGACCACCAATGTAAGGAACATTCTTCCCACTGATCACCAATGTAAGGAACATTCTTCTCACTGACCACCAATGTAAGGAACATTCTTCTCACTGACCACCAATGTAAGGGACATTCTTCCCACTGACCACCAATGTAAGGAACATTCTTCTCACTGACCACCAATGTAAGGAACATTCTTCTCACTGACCACCAATGTAAGGAACATTCTTCTCACTGACCACCAATGTAAGGAACATTCTTCTCACTGACCACCAATGTAAGGAACATTCTTCTCACTGATCACCAATGTAAAGGGAATTCTTCCCACTGATCACCAATGTAAGGAACATTCTTCCCACTGACCACCAATGTAAGGAACATTCTTCTCACTGATCACCAATGTAAGGAACATTCTTCTCACTGATCACCAATGTAAGGAACATTCTTCTCACTGACCACCAATGTAAGGAACATTCTTCTCACTGACCACCAATGTAAGGAACATTCTTCTCACTGACAGCATATATATATATATATATATATATATATATATATATATATATATATATATATAATATATATATAGGGAATAAACTCACTTAGCCCAGGTTCACACTGACAGAGGAAATTAAATTGTGCAAGTTCAGCTAATCTCGCACGATTTCATACCAGCATGTCAGTGCGAGTTTGGCAGCGATTTCAGAGACATCTGTGCACAGATATCTATAGAAATCGCACCCAGAAGTTGCCAAAAGTTGTACAGAAACTACTTTTGGGAATCGGTGCGGCGCCACAAATGTGGCATTGCGTCGATTCGGGGAGTGCAGTTGCTGATCATTTGTCATGCGATTTGACATGTCAAATCACATGCCAAATTGCTCCAATGTGAACCAGGGCTAAGTGCTAATCCCTATATAACACTGATATCTATACATTGAGTGGCATTCGATGTACCAGATATCAGTGTGCACTAATGAATAGCACCTGCCACCTGGTAAATAGGCACAGCACAGGGCAAGGAGGAAGGAACATTCACATGCCTCGTTCTTATAACAACACACACTAACTGCTGTGCTGTCTGTCTGTCTGTCTGTCATTATCACACTGACCTGCTGCTACACACAAGGCAGGTCAGTGTGGGTACCGTTGGAATTTTAAGATGACTCCGCTCCCCTCTGTGTGAACTCTGCAGCCTCCAGCTCCTTCACCGTCTGTCCCCCGCGGAAGTGATGTATGGCCCCGCCCCTCAGCTAAATTCCCCAGCTGACGGCTCTGATGATCCATCCCGGCCAGCTTGCTCCTCTGAGCCTCTCTAGCCTCATCAACCAGGTCACTGGCACTGCTTCCTCGGGGGTATAACTTTTTAAAATCCTGACTGCATGATGAGCTGCGGGCAGGGCCAGACTGGGAATGAAAACCAGCCCTGGAAATAATTTCATAACAGCCCCATAGCATTATTATACCAGCCCAACAGTTCACAGTGGCTGCGTTTGATGGGCACAGTGGTGGCAATTTATGGGCACAGTGGCTGCGTTTTGATGGGCACAGTGGTGGCAATTTATGGATACGGTGGCTTTGTTTGATGGTACAGTGGCTGCGTTTGATAGGCACAATGGCTGCCTTTGATGGGCACAGTGGTGGCAATTTATGGGCACAGTGGCTGCGTTTGATGGGCACAGTGGTGGCAATTTATGGATACGGTGGCTGCGTTTGATAGCAATTTATGGGTACAGTGGCTTTGTTTGATGGTACAGTGGCTGCGTTTGATGGGCACAATGGCTACATTTGATGGGCACAGTGGTGGCAATTTATGGGCACAGTGGCTGCGTTTGATGGGCACAGTGGTGGCAATTTATGGATACGATGGCTGCATTTGATGGCACAATGGTGGCAATTTATGGGTACAGTGGCTTTGTTTGATGGTACAGTGGCTGCGTTTAATGGGCACAATGGCTGCGTTTGATGGGCACAGTGGTGCCAATTTATGGGCACAGTGGCTGCGTTTGATGGGCACAGTGGTGGCAATTTATGGATACGGTGACTGCATTTGATGGCACAGTGGTGGCAATTTATGGTACAGTGGCTGGGCACCGTGGCTGTGTTTTATGGCACAGTGGCTGCGTTTGAGGGCACCGTGGTGGCAATTTATGGGCACAGAGGCTGTGTTTGAGGGCACAGTGGCTGCGTTTGATGGGCACAGTGGTGGCAATGTATGGGTACAGTGGCTGGGCACAGTGGCTGCGTTTGATGGGCACAGTGGTGGCAATTTATGGGTACAGTGGCTGTGTTTTATGGCACAGTGGCTGCGTTTGAGGGCACCGTGGTGGAAATTTATGGGCACAGTGGCTGCGTTTGAGGGCACAGTGGCTGCGTTTGATTGGCACAGTGGCTGCGTTTGATGGGCACAGCGGTGGCAATTTATGGGTACAGTGGCTGCGTTTGATGGGCACAGTGGCTGCAATTTATGGGCACAGTGGCTGCAATTTATGGGCACATTGGCTGCATTTAATGGGCACTGTGGTGGCAATTTATGGGTACAGTGGCTGGCCACTGTGGTGGCAATTTATGGGGGCAATCTATGGCACAGTGGCTGCGTTTGAGGGCACATTGGCTGCATTTGAGGGCACAGTGGCTGCGTTTGAGGGGCACAATGGTGGCAATTTATGGGTACAGTGGCTGGGCACAGTGGCTGCGTTTGATGGGCACAGTGGTGGCAATTTATGGGTACAGTGGCTGTGTTTTATGGCACAGTGGCTGCGTTTGAGGGCACCGTGGTGGAAATTTATGGGCACAGTGGCTGCGTTTGAGGGCACAGTGGCTGCGTTTGATTGGCACAGTGGCTGCGTTTGATGGGCACAGCGGTGGCAATTTATGGGTACAGTGGCTGCGTTTGATGGGCACAGTGCTGCAATTTATGGGCACAGTGGCTGCAATTTATGGGCACATTGGCTGCATTTAATGGGCACTGTGGTGGCAATTTATGGGTACAGTGGCTGGCCACTGTGGTGGCAATTTATGGGGGCAATCTATGGGCACAGTGGCTGCGTTTGAGGGCACATTGGCTGCATTTGAGGGCACAGTGGCTGCGTTTGAGGGGCACAATGGTGGCAATTGTGTAATTTCTTCTTTTTTCCAGTTTACGCCCCCCCCCCCCCCAAAAAAAAAAACCTGCAAAGCTCTACTGGCAAAAAAAAAAAATTCAAAAAATGCTTTTTTTTTTGAGAGAGAGAGAGAGAGAGAGAGAGAGGGAGAGGAGGGGGGGGGGGGGAAAGAGAGAAAGGGGGGAGGGAGAGAGAGAGGGGGGTAGGGAGAGAGACAGAGAAGAGGGAGAGAGAGAGCGGGGGAGAGGGAGAGGGATAGAGAGAGAGAGAGAGAGAGGGAGGGAGGGAGAGGGACAGGGAGAGGGACAGGGACACTGACCGACACCGACCTTAATTCTTCTCATACACCACCGGCGGCCGTCCACTGTGACTTCTCCTATTCTCCTCGTGCAGACTAGTGGGCGGGCCCCAAACGGAAGGAGGAATCAGCGGTGCTGGCGCCGCACGGGCCGAATGCTCCTCCCCTCACTCAGGCGGCTGCGACAGGCAGCATATAAGTGGGCGCGCACGCCGGCGCTGATACATTGCAAAGTGCGGCCGCGGCGGCCACTGCTGCGCTGCCCATACTGACAGACAGTCACAGTCTGAGACGAGTGAGAGTAAAGCGGGACAGGCACCTCCAGGGGCGGACTGAGCCGGCCGGGGCCCCCCCCTGCACGGGGCCCTCGGGAGGCCACCGAGTCACCGAATGCTCAGTCCGCCCCTGAATGTAACCTTGGTCCGTGGCACTACTGTGCTGTAGTTGCGAGGCCACAGGCTACTGACAAGCCACTAACACTGCTGGTGCTATCTCAATTCTCCCTTGCTGCAATGGGACAGAGAGGCCATGCGGTGAGAAAGGAGAGGGAGCGAGACACTGTCATAGGCTGCAGCTGCAGCCTTTGAAGGAAAGCCTGCCCACTGGACCTGTCCAATAGATTAGAACAGCTGGCAAAAACGTATGGAATCACCACTCTTGGAAAATGTTCATTCAATTGTTTATTGTGTAAAAAAAAAAAAAAAGAATTACAGGCCTGCCTCAAAACTGTTTTCTTTTAACACTCCAACCTCCTGACTTTAACAGTTAAAAAAATAAAAAAATAAAGAAAACTGTAGTCAGTTGCAACTGTTTTTGCAGATCAAGCAGAGGAAATAAATATGGAATAGCTCAATTTTGAGGAAAATATTATGGAATCACCATGTACTTTGCAGTTCTAAAACAAACATCTGCATCAGATTACATCCTAAAAAATTATGTCATTGTCACCAAACATCCGTTCAATTGATGGAATAAGAAAAGTGTCCAAAATCTCAATATAAACTTGTGCATTTATTGAAAATTTAATGACTGTCATCTCCCCCATACCTTTACCTGACATGCAACCCCAGATCATCAATGATTGTGGAAATTTGCATGTTTTTTTCAGGCAGTCGTCTTCATACATTTCATTGGAACAGCACCAAACAAAAGTTTCAGTATTTGTTTTGTTTCTTTTTAGATTTTTTTAACTGTTTCTTAAAGCAGAGTTCCACTCGCTTGTAAGTTCATTAAAAGTCAGCAGCTACAAAAAGTGTAGCTTTTGACTTTGACTAATAAACAGACACTCACCTGTCCCATGGTCCAGCGATGCGGCTGCCCGAAGCCTAGCTCCTCTCCCCCCTCCTCTCCATGGCACCGTCATTGCAATTGTGAGCACCCAGCTGTGACAGCTTGCGGCTTCACAGCCGGGTGCGCAATGTGCATGCCCGAGTCGCGCTGCACTCTCCTAGTGGCAAGGCAATCTTCTGGGACCTGTGACGTGTCCCAGAAGATTGCAGAGAGGGAAGGGCAGTCCAGAGGCGTTTTTATGGGGATGCGGGGGGTGCGACCCGCACTGGGTGACACCCACCAGAGGGGTGACACCAAGGCCGCCACTATAGCTTGCAGCGGAGCGAGCACTACATTCAGCCGTGCAGGGGACGGGGGGAGGCTCCCTATAACACTCCCCAGCTGTCACTCAGGATCTCCCATATCTCCCGTGGCAGCCGGATTAGGTGGGTGGAGCTGGGGGTGTGGCTGCCTCCTCCACTCCTCCCACAGACCCATTCACACCGATCCCACAGCTGAAGGAGATAGACCAGAGGACACAGCAGCCCCGCCCACCCGCCTGGGTCTTCACCTGCAAGCATGAGGTATGCTAGAAGTTACTGCACAGCACACTGTCACACATCCCTACCTGCCTTGTACCACCCCAAACCTGCCCTGTGCCACCCCCAATCTGCCCTGTGCCACCCCAAACTGCCCTGTGCCACCCCAAACTGCCCTATACCACCCCAAACTGCCCTATGCCCCCCAAACTGCCCTGTGCCACCCCCCAACCTGCCCTGTGCCACCCCAAACTGCCCTATACCACCCCCAACCTGCCCTGTGCCACCCCAAACTGCCCTATGCCCCCCAAACTGCCCTGTGCCACCCCCAACCTGCCCGGTGCCACCCCAATCTGCCCTGTGCCCCCCAAAACTACCCTGTACCACCCACAACCTGCCCTGTGCCTCCCCCAACCTGCCCTGTGCCACCCCAAACTGCCCTGTGCCCCCAAACTGCCCTGTGCCACCCCAAACTGCCCTGTACCACCCCCAACCTGCCTTGTACTACCCCAAACTGCCCATTCCACCCCAACCTGCTCTGTACCTCCCCAAACTGCCCTGTACCACCCCAACCTGCCAATATACCAATCCAACCTAACCCATACCACCCCAACCTGCCACTATACCACTCATACCCTAACCTGCATTACCCCAACCTGCCCCATGCCACCCCCACCTGCCCTGTACCACCCCAACCTGCCCTGTACCACCCCCAACCTAACCCATACCACCCAAACCTGCCAATACACAACTCATACCCTAACCTGCATTACCCCAACCTGCCCTGTGCCACCCCCACCTGCCCTGTGCCACCCCCAACCTGCCCTGTACCACCCCCAACATACCAATCCAACCTACCCCATACCACCCCCAACCTGCCCCTATACCACTCATACCCTAACCTGCTTCACCCCAACCTGCCCTGTGCCACCCCCACCTGCCCTGTACCACCCCCAACCTGCCCTGTACCACCCCCAACCTACCCCATACCACCCCCAACCTGGCACTATACAACTCTATACTATCCTAACCTGTCACTATACCACCCTATACTATAATTTACAGGGGCTGGTTTTGGGTGCGCCCCGTGACCGTGCGCTGCCTGCAGGGTGAGGGCAGCCTAGGCAAGAGGGGGGGTGACACCATGTTCTACCGCACCAGGTGACACCAACCCTAGTGACGCCACTGGGGCAGTCGTCTTCATACATTTCATTGGATTTTCATTGGATTTCACTTCATTGCATTGGCTGCCGCTGCTGTCAAAGTCAGCTAGCCAATCAGGAAAGAGAGGGGGCTGGGCCGGGTCGGGGCTTCGTGTCCGAATGGACACAGGGAGCTGTGACTCGGCTCAGGTGCCTCCATAGCAAGCTGCTTGCTGTGGGTGCACTGAACAGGAGGGAGGGGCCAGGATCACAGAAGAGGGACCCGAGAAGAGGAGGAGGCTGCTCTGTGCAAATCCACTACACAGAGCGGGTAACTATAACATGTTTGTAATTTTTTAGAAAAAAAAAGACTTTACAATCCCTTTAAGCAATCAGTAGCCTATATATAATGTCTAAAGTCAGTGTAGCTAATTGATAAAAGTAAATACACCAGGATCAGTTCTGAAGCATCAGGTTAAAGGTAAAGCAGGCAATAATTGATAGCTTCCCATTGTGCACATAAGTAGAAGGTCATTATGGAGACAGAGGCAGAGTAGAAGAAGGTGCATAAGATGGGGGATTGCTGACATCATAGGGTGGGTTGAGGACAAAAAACAGGAAGGTCATATTTGTCGGCGCTATATGGAGTACTTATTCTAATAGAACACAGAAGACATGTAAAAAATAGTCTATACAGAGATATTGGCAGCTGAAAATCTATGATCTATGTAAAATCTAGGATTCCTTCTCCTTACCCCAGCCACTTTTCAAGCCCTAGCTATTGGTCCTTCAAAGAGTGCCTGAACTAAGGATTATGAGTCCAGAAAAGTCAAGCAGACGACAAAATGACTAGTCACCAGTACTGCCTGATGACTGGTGGGGTAATAAGCAAAAAGCAGCATAAGAAGTAGAAGAACACAGGTCCAGAAAATGAATGAAGCCGGAGGATCTTTGCACTGTAGACACTTCAGAGCTTTCTTTCCAGCAAGAAGAACAAATCTCACTCCATATCTTCTGAAACTGGCAGTAAGAAACAGCAGTGCCTTAGATTAAAGAACACTCCAGCTCCTTAAATTAGCTGTCAGAGGCAGCACATCTCACACTAATGCACACAAAGAGGCTCAAAGCACAGGAAGCACACTTTTTTTTAATGAGGGATTTAGGACTAAAAGGTAAATCATTTAGGGTACTGCTTAAGCACAATTATCATGTTTAGGTCCTCCTAATAAGATAGCAATTTTTCACTTTTTGAATTCATGTCCACTTTACCTGCAATGGATGGCCTCACTAATAGGAAGCTTTGTAAATGAAAAGGATTGGTCCAAGCCAAATTTGATGTAATTTCACCTTTCAATATCTCTGAACCACTGAATATTGTATTATGTAGTTTTCCTTAAGGGTAAGCTCTGCCTATGCATCCCTTTATCTTATGCTTAGTTTGAATTTCCCAGAATTGTACAGCCTTACTTATAAATCAATATGCTAGACTGGTAGCATAATTATTTATCCATATGTTGCATTTACTGAGATGGTTGTCAGAAAGCCAATTAAATGGCAACTATAAAAATGTTGAATCAATTTTATATTTAGGTTTACAACATTAAACTGATATTTGATATTATTTTAAGCGTTATATAAAATATTTGTTTTACAAATAAACATTTTATCCCTGATAAATCACCCAATGCGATACAGATAGTAAGAAAAGCCCTACAGAGGTTATTACCTCTTTTCTACATTTTTTTATGAGGAAAAGGTTTGGAAGTGGCAGCTTTCATATTTCGCTTTGTAGGGTCCTATTCACATTGTTGTGGTGCCTTAAAGTAAGGCAGAAACCTCTTATCCTTTACAACAATAACAGTGACAGTTATCATTAATGGCATGCCTTGGATGTTACTGTTACTTTGGAACTTCTTCCATTTTTTCTACTGTATTTTCCTTCTGCAGTGTGGACAGGGTTAAACTGAATATTCATTAATGCAGAAGTGCATTAGCCATCTATAAGAGCTCACCTCAAGAAGTGTCTACAGTACAGAGGAAGCCATCTTGGCTGGATCTGGATCGATCCTAGAGGACGGTGGTTGACTGGGTCAACAAAGCAAGGGGTAGTGTGTCTGCGAGCTGCTGAGAGGAAAATAGCAGATGGTCATAAAGCTGGCAGGGGTATAGAGACCTCAGAGAGGCAAATAGACTATTCCCTGTGCAGGACCTTGCCACACAGATCAAGAAACTTCTTCCTGGGAGAGTGTGAGGTGAGATTTGGTTGCCTGGTGATCATATTATTGTAAAGAGCACTCTAGGGACTGTCTCAGCAGAATTGAAAGAAGAAAATCACAGCAACTGGTGGTCTCGGCAATTGATGGCACACTTCTTCCAGGGGGCCCTATCCACTAAGATGTCGGTAGGGATATTGCACCAGAAGTGGATATCCTTCCTTATCCTACCTAAGGCCTCAACCCCCATTGTATTGGGTCTTCCTTGGCTACATCTCCACTCTACACACATGGACTGGACTTCTGGGCAGATCCTTGCTTGGAGTCCCTCCTATTTCTTATCCTACCTACTCAAGGGTGCCCCAAAGAAGAGACTTCTGGTTGCAACGACAGCTGTATCTTCTGCTCTTCCCATTGCATATAGCAATTTCCCGGATGTGTCCTACAAAAAATCAGCTGAGGTGTTTCCTCCTCACAGGCCCTTTGACTGTGCTATTGACCTTATTCCCGAACCCGTACCTACCCGCTGTCCATCCCAGAGACCCAGGCCATATCAGAGTATGTCGCTGAGAATCTAGAGAGAGGATTCATCCTGAAATCCTCATCACCTGCAGGAGCACGGTTCTTTTTCCTTGCCAAAAAAGATGGTACCTTAAGACTCTGTATTGACTATCGAGGCTTAAATGTGGTGACAATCAAAAATCGTTACCTCTTACCCTTAATTTAGGAACTATTAGACAGGTTGAAAGGTGCCTCAATTTTTAGCTAGTTGGATCTCAGAGGTGCATACAATCTGATCCAGATACTGGAAGGTGACAAATGGAAAACCGCGTTTAACACTAGAGATGGGAATTATGAATAATTGTTTATGCCTTTTGGTTTGTGTAATGCCCCAGCTGTGTTCAAAAACTTTGTCAACAAAATCTTCAGGGATCTGCTGTATCAATTTGGTGTCATCCATCTGGATGACATTCTCATCTTTTTTGGAAAATCTACTTGTCCACAGAGACCATGTCTGGATTGTACTTCAGCGCCTGAGAGAGAATAATCTGTATGCCAAGCTGGAGAAATGTTCTTTTGAATGTTCTGAGATCCTGTTTCTGGGATGCTTTGTCTTAGTTTGAGTCTTCGTATGGATCCTGGAAAGGTCTCGGCCATTACCAACTAGCCTCTTGCTGCCAGCCTCAAAGCCACACAGCCCTTTCTTGGGTTCGCAAATTATTATATTCAGAATTACTCTTCCATTGCTGAGCCTAATATCGCCTTGACCAAGAAGGGTGAAAATGCCAAGGAGTGTCCCCTGAAGCTGTCTCTGCATTTCATGATTTGAAACAGGCCTTTGTTTCTGGACCTCTCTTGAGGAGATCCATTTTTTATGGGGGTGGAAGCTGTGCTTCAATCTTTTGAGAAGAAACGTCAACCATGTGCGTTCTTCTCCAAAAAATTTTGTCAGGCAGAAAAAATATATGCTATTGGTGATCGGGAACTTCTTGCAATTTCTTGGAGGGTTACCCTCACTAACATAACGATTTTCACTGATCATAAAAATCTACAGTACTTAGACTGCCAAATGCCTGAATCCCAGACAGGCCAGGTGGAGCCTTTTCTTTTCCCGCTTTAATTTCATGATTACGTACAAGCTGGTTCCAGCAACAGTCGGGCTGATGCACTCTCTAGGTCATTTGACACTTTGGATGAGGAGCCCACCCCTGAACCTGAGCCGATCATTCTGACATCTTGCATTCTTGCATTATTGCCCATTCTACCAACCGGGAGTCAAAAATTCCTCCTGGCAAGTCCTTCGTCCCCACAAGATCCTTCACTGGGGACATGATTCCAAGGTGGCAGGTCATGCTGGGTTCCTCTGATCCTTCCTGCTCATCATTCGCCACTACTGGTGGCCTACTCTTGGGTGTTAATCGATCGGTTCTCCAAGATGGCTCATTTTGTTCCTCTTCCTGGTCTCCCTTCTGCTCCTGCCTTGGTTCCCACTTTTGTTTGAGAAATCTTCAGCCTCCACTGGGTTCCTTCTCATATTCTATCTGACACGGGTGTTCAATTTACTTATCGCTTTTAGAGAGCCTTTTGCAAATCCCTCAATATCGTCTTGGCCTTTTCCTCTTCGTACCACCCTCAATCCAATAGACAGACTGAGAGGGTTAATTAGGAGCTAGAGGCCTTTCTCCATACCTTAGTCTCTGCTCATCGTGACGATTGGTCCTCTCTACTACCGTGGACAGAATTCTCTCACAATAATCATGTAAACACCAGTTCCCAGAAGACACCTTCTTTTACAGTTTATGGAAGACACCCTCAGCTCCCTCTTCCGATGACCTGTTTTCCAGACATTTCAGCTTTGGCTACGGCTCAGGAATCCTTCAATTCTATTCGAGGTGACGTTCATGATTCCCTCTGGACAGCTGCTGACGACAAATTCAAAGCTTTTGTCGACCGTCACAGGCATAAACCGCCTTTTCTACAATCAGGGGACAAAGTTTGGCTTTCCACCAGAAACATCAAGCTCCGGGTTCCTTCTCTGAAGTTTGCCCTGAGATTCATTGGCCCATACTCCATAACTTCTAAGCTGTATCCGGTTTGTTTCAAACTTCAGATTCCTAAAAGCCTCAAAATCTCAAACTCCTTCCATGTTTCCCTTCTGAAGCCTTTAGTCCTCAATAAGTTCTCTTGTCCTCTCCCTACCGTGGCCCCAGGTTTCAGAGGATAAACAGGGGTATAAGGTTAGTCAGATTTTGGATTCCCAGCTCTGTAAAGGCATTCTTCAGTACCTTGTGCATTGGAAAGGGCATGGTCCTGAGGAGAGATCTTGGATCACTGCATCTGATGTCTTTGCGCCTAGTTTGTTGAGGAGGGTTCATCTGAGGTTTCCCTCAAAGCCTGGGCCCAAGCAGGAGGAGGGGGAGGCCTCATAAGAGGGGGGGGAGGGTACTGTCATGGATCTGCAGTTATGTTCATGTCTGTCTGCTTACCTCTGTGTTCAGCTTAAGAGACCGGCCACCTGTTCACCTGTCTGCCTAAGTAATCTTCACTCATGCATGGCTCCACCCCGGCCCCTAACTGGGAACACTATATTAACCTGTGCACTGCAAGCCAGCCTCGCTGATCAATATTGTGTGTTTAGCTTCCTGTGTGCTTCTTGCCGTGTGCTCTACGTCTGATCCTGTTAACTGACCTTGGCTTGTCCTTTTCTTGACTGTCTCTGTCTGCTTCATATCCCGACCTTTGGCGTGTTCTTTGACTATTCCTGCCTGCTTGTTGCCCCAAACTTTTGGCTTATCTCCTGACTATACCTTGTTGTCCCGGTCTGCTGCTTCCTCTCTATCGTTCAGTAGCCTACTGTGAGCGTGGGCTGGGAGACCCTGGGGGCCGTGACCTGGAGCCAGTTGCAGCAAAGTCCACCCCCACCATCAGGGGCCCTGGTGAACACCTGCTGGCTCTTAGATTCCGCGCCCTGGGGAATCTCATGCTCTAGCTCCCAGTGAGATTCTTGTTGGTGCTCCAGAGGACCTGCTTTCCTGAACTACCCAGAGCTCCATCCGCAGCAGTCAGCCGTAGGGTCCACTACCTTAGCGGTGCACTTCTGACCCCAACAGGGTGCATCTGTCACCTGGCTTTAGGTGACCTGACAGTATGTTTATCTCACTACAAAAAAAATCTAAGAGCGCTGCTGTGAAAGAGTTCCAGCAGTTTCCTTTTCAATTTGATCTATAAAAATCAACGGCCACAAATCTTTCCAGTTTTTTAAAACTAGGTTGGGCAACTGAGATTTTGCTAAATCAATCTATGGTAATGGATGTAAGTAGGAACTTACAATTTTTTTCTAGACATTTTTATTTTCAGCTTATACACAAACTACCTATGTTGTTGGTATCACACTTTTAGAATCATTCAGTTCATGGGAAAGGCCACTAGCTGCATGTTGAGTAGAAAACAATTAGAAAGATGACAAAATGATTATAGAACAAGAAATGTAGTGAATTGGTCTCTATTAACTTAAAAGGCTGCAGTCAAATGACGGCGGAGCGGTGCAGCTATTGTGGCGGGCCGTCCTGTCAGAGGAGAGGCGACCGCTGGTGTGTCCCTTGTACATAGGGGCACCGATCGGTCCCCGCCCCAGTCAGTCCCCTCCCCCCACCGTTAGAATCACTCATATAGGGTACATTTTAACCCCTGCAGCGCCCCCTCGCGTTAACCCCTTCCCAGACAGTCACATTTATACAGTAATCAATGCATTTTTATAGCACGGATCGCTGTATAAATGTGAATGGTCCCACGTGTGTCAAAAGTGTCCGATATGACCGCCGCAATGTCGCAGTCATGATAAAAATCGCAGATCGCCGCCATTACTAGTAAAAAAAAAAATAATAATAAACATGCTATAAATCCATCCCCTATTTTGAAGACGCTATAATTTTGCGCAAACCAATCCTACGCTTATTGCGATTTTTTTTAACCAAAAATATGTAGAACAATACGTATCGGCCTATACTGAGGAAAAAATTTGTTTAAAAAAATAATAATTGATATTAAAATAATAAAAAGTAAAAAAATTATGTTTTTTTCAAACTTGTCGATCTTCTTTTGTTTATCGCGCAAGAAATAAAAACCGCAGAGGTGATCCATTACCACCAAAATAAAGCTCTATCTGTGGGGAAAAGAATGATAAAAATGTTATTTGGGTACAGCGTTGCATAACCGCGCAATTGTCAATCAAAATGCGACAGCGCTGAAAGCTGAAAAATGGCTTTGTCAGGAAGGGGGTGTTCGTGCCTGGTAGGCAAGTGGTTAATAAAGACATACTGTATATTCCAGAAGAGTGAATGTTTTACACCAGTTTATCACCTGTACCGGATCTTAAAGCCATTGTCATCAGCTTGATTGTGTAAATTCTGGATTTGGACAAAGCTACACTAGAAAGTG
Source organism: Lithobates sylvaticus (assembly GCA_028564925.1). Lineage (NCBI taxonomy): Eukaryota > Metazoa > Chordata > Amphibia > Anura > Ranidae > Lithobates > Lithobates sylvaticus. Next base: position 539,543,055 of record CM053027.1, on the reverse strand, counting down.
ACTACTCTCGTATATGCGGTTAATTGAAAATTTAGTGAATAGAGGCAATTTTTGCTAATGCAATAATGAAACTAAAATCAGCTGCAGTTGCCTATATTTAATCACTAACAGTTGATATATATATGCAGTTGATTACACAGGTTTAGAGCATTTTGCTATCGTTATCACTATTGAATGCTGCACTCCATTGTTTCCTGTGTGTAGCAGTCATTTGTAGGGTGAGCATAGGTTATGATCAATGTAGCAAAAATTGCCTGTTATGCACTCTTATATAGCTGCTCAAAGTATTCTTAAACGAATGTCCTTGCTATAAGAAACAAAAATGTTCTTAACTTTTTTGATGTGTATATTACCTTTACATTTATTTTTTATTTTCCACAGATGATGTTAAAAAAGGCTCTTTCCTGAATGGAGCAAAGTCAAATCTCCCAAAGCCTTGCCAGACTGCCCTCCGTCCTCCCAGCTATTCCAGACTTCCAGCGGCTAAACTTGCAGCCTTTGGATTTGTGCGGAGCTCTAGTGTGTCATCACTTTCCAGCAATCAGTCCAGTGAGAGCATCCAAAGTGACCAGAGCAGAGCACCTAACAGTAAGTCACTGGGCCTTTTAACCTTGTATGCAGTATACACATGTCAAATCAGTGGTACATCTGGAAAAAATTGTATCTTAATGATACAGTACAGAGCATAGGCTGAGTATTCATAGAACCTGGGTTATAGGCTGATACCTTCAGGTGACTGGACATGGGCAAAGCTTTTGTGGACCCCCCTGGGCATCCCCCTATAACCCTACTCTGCTCTGTGAGGTGTTGCTCCCCAGTGACTCAGTGGAACCTCATCTTTGATTTGTTGATTCTTCAGAAACTGCTGTTTGAGCCTAATAGGCATATTCCTGTTTTCACTTACCTACAAGGTTGCTTACCTTGTTGCTATCACCTCTGCAAGACATGTTTTAGAGTTAAGGGCCTTATCCTGTAAGGATACCTTCCTAGTGTCAAACAGGGATACAGTTGTGTTGTGGCCTACAGCCTCCTTTCTTCCCAAGGTTGTTTTTTCCTTCCACCTTAACCAAGACCATGTGCTACCCCCCTTATGTCCTTCTCTGAAACATTCCACAGAGATTTCTCTTCATTCTCTGGAAGTTGTCCATGCTGTGCACGTCTACCTCTTTTTTGTCATTCTAAAGGGTCCCTGTAGGGAATTTAACAAGATGGATTAGGGAAATCTTCATTTGAGTCTACAGACTGAATGATAAAGTTCTTTGTTTTCCTTTTAAGGCACACTCTACCAGACCTGCCAGTGCTTTATAGATTTTTCTATATCAGTCTTTCCTATATTTGCAAGACTGCCACCGGGTCTTCTGTTCACACATTTTACCAGGTGGTCATTCAGGCTGCTCTCTGAGTTTCTAGCCCTCCATTTGCCTGTTTTATTCCATGTGCTGGTGTAGCCCCTGATTTGCGCTGTCTGGCTTGTAACACTGTTCAGTTTGGCAACACAAACCAGGCTACTATTGCTGCTGCCACCCCTGCATCTCCTCTCCTCCTCTTGAACTATCAGAGTGGCTGTGTGGGAGAAGAGAGGGGACATTGCTTGCTGCAGGGCTGTGTGTGTAGCCCAAGGAAGCCCCACCCAGGAGAAGGAAGGAAGAAAGCAAGCAAGCAGAAATGGACTGCCATGCACCCTGGGGAGGACAGAGCCTGCTGGGAGGAGCTATGACTTGAGGGGGATGTAGTCCCCAGGGAGACGGAGCCTGTGATGACAGATCTTCTCTGGAACTACATATTCCAGCATTACCATAGCTTTGCAGTTGAGGAAAAGGAAGGACTATTCCTGGGCTCGGGGCAGTCGTAGAGAGGACTTGGTGTAAAATACACACACAGTGTAGCAGGCTGCCGGGTCAGTACACTGCGGTGCCAGAGACACAGAGTGGCTGAGTAGCAGACATCTATGTGCTAAAACCACTATTAGGCTAGGTGTCGCGAAAAGGACTTCAATGCAGCTGACACAACTGAACCCTGGACAGAGATAAGGAGGAGACAAATTGTTACCCCAGGAGTCAATGAGAGACTGCTGACCAAACCTTACTACACCCTATTGAAAGAACAGTATTGCCCACTCAGGACACCTAATACCTGGGTTTGGAGGGACTTTGAGTTTTAATGCCAGATTTGGGCTTCAACATACTGACCAGTTTACCAAAGACTGCTGGATCATTGTCCTAGCTTCACCCTTTAGAGAGGAAGGACTTTTCTGAGTATAGGGATCAGGGATTCACTGGTCCACCCATTTCTTACTAGTGCGTACGTTTATTTATTTTATTTTTTTGCAACTCTTGCACCTACTGTATTTGTTGTAGTGTTTATTGCCGTTTTCCATTCTTTGGCTGTTGCATTACTGTGTACTGCTATAATAAACATTCCCTCACAGCCTTGGTGTGTCAGAGGGTGTGGCATCAGGAAAGTCATTGATATCTGGAACCAAGGGGCCCCAAACAGTGGCTCTTTGGGGGGGTAAGCGCTACACGTGTTTGCATTTTCTACCTGTGTTGTCCACCCCTCATTTGCTCAGCCCTCAAGATCCTGTGTCTTGCTGTGTATAATTAAGCAAATAGGATTTTTGATTTACCTTTAAAATTATTTTCTTAGAGTACATTGTAGAACATGAGTCCCCCCCCCCCCCTTTGTTACTTATGATTCACTAAACTGAGACATGCAGGGAGTGGGAAATGTTATTCTAAAGGCTGTCCTCATAGCTTGTGTAAAATCACCTCAAGGTAGCAGCATAACCAATGATGTAACACCAAGATCCTGTGTTCTGTAATGTACACCAAGAAAGGAATTTTACAGGTAAATCAGAAATTCTGTTATGTGTATTGTTACATGTTCCTTTTTATATAAACCTGTATAAGTAAGTAACGTAAGTGAAGTCTGTATCTTGTGACTTTTTTTGCTTGGAAAAAGAAATACAGAGCATAAAAAGATCAAACAGAGAAACTGATTGCTTATTTGGAGATTAAACACTCAAATATCCAGAAAAGCTTTGTCAGTAGAGCAGATAAACGTTTATCTTTCCCTCTCTAGGTCCATAATTCACATTTGTGGAACTGCCTAAAGGTTTGGCACATCAGAGGATGTAGATGAAATACTAAATATACATCTCTTTATGATTTGACTGTACTTCCTCAGATTGCCTATACTTTCTTCCCTTGGACATGTTTTTATAGTGTTGCTAGTTTTAGTAAGACATGCAAAATCTTGTATCAGAAAAAAGATTCACCTCCAGCGAGTCAGACTATGTAATATAATGTTTTTTAGCCCCCTCAAATCCTTCCAGCAGGAATGTGATTAAGCACTCCCTCCCTACTCTATAGAAACGATAAGGAAGCCTTCCCTAGAGTCTAGTTCCTCACGTGACCTTTCCCCTGTAAGTTTCAAAGAATCACCAATTCTTTTTCTTGATATGGTTTTCATTTTATGATCTTGTGATCTGGAAATTCAACAGGATTTTTCGTAAATCGTATGTTTAGTAATTATTGTACATCCTGTGACTGAATATTCCAACATTGCCATTTATTGACACCACCAGTGTAGGGGGAAAGTGGCTACTTAACATTGCTACTGACCACCAGTGGTGGGTGTTTTAAATAACACTTCCACAGATTTTTAGTGTAGGATTGTTTTTTTTAGGGGATTTAACAGCATTGCCACTGACTACCACTAATGGGGGGGGGGGGAGGGGGTATTATTGCAGTTTCTGATATAGTGCTGGGTGTTAAAATAGATGTATGTTTATTTTTTTTAAGAATCATACTTACTTAGGTGGATGCAGCATCGGTCCAATGCTGCATCTGTGCGCCAGTGCCTCTAAAGCCCCATACACACGCGCGGACAATCCGTGGACCAGGTCCGTCGGACCATGTCCGTCATACTTTGTCTGATGTTGGTTTTGCGTACACACGATCGGACAAAGTTGTCGGAAAATCCGATCATTCTGAACGTGGTGACGTTTGTTGCCTACGACGGGACTACGTAGAGGCTAGTAGCCAATAGCTTTGGTCTTGTAATGTGATCTGAGCATGCGTAGCACTTTGTCCGGTCGGACAACCGTACACACGATCGGATTTGGTGTGATCGGACCGGGTTGACGGAAATCTTTCCAGCAGGAGATAAGACTTTGTCCGACGGACAAACCGACGAACACTGTCCGATGGTGCATACACACGGTCTGATTTTTCAACAACCTTGTCCGATCGGACCAAATTGATGAAAAAGTCCGACCGTGTGTATGGGGCTTTACACTAAGAACCACGCTCACTGGAGTGCTGGGCTGTAGAGGGGATGGGAGCATCCGGCTCAGGCTCTAAGTGGCTCGCTGAGAGTAGGGATGAGCCCGATATTTGTGGAATTTAGAACATTATGGGGCGTCGTGGGAAATCCGAGCGCCCGTGGAACACCCCATAATGAACTGTGAGACCATCAATGCACTGTGAGATCGCAGTGTATTAATGGCTGCTGATTGGCCAAAGCATGCACCTGACTTGCATGCTTTGACCAATCACAGCACGCTCTGCTGTGAGAGCCACAGTTGGCCGAAGGCAGGGTGCCTTTGGCCAATCATGGCTCGGGGAGCTGAGTCCACGCCCCACATTATGTAAGGCTGCTTACATAGTGGCCGTACATAGTGTTATGGATGAGAGCAGCAAAATTACATTTCTAAAGGAAATAAACGTAATATAAAACAGCTTGCGGCTGTAATGTATTGCCGGATAATGGCAATATACATATGAAATAACCTCAAAAAGTGGGATTTTATGGGCAATAAAATATATATATATATATGGGCAATATATATATATATATATATATAGAAAACTTCACATATAGAAAATGTAATTTATTGTAGAAAAAATGTATTAAAAAATCTCATGGTGATAATACAAAGCATCATTAGAATAGCATTGTCAACATTGCACACTATATGAATTAAATTTGAAAACATTGCACATATGGCTGTTTGAACCATGAATCCCAATCTACTTGCTGTTCCCTTAAATCGTGGTTTCTCACAAGGAATGCTGCAGAGAGGGATATCCAATGCGTTTCAAAATTATTGTTATGAATCTTCTTTAGGGAATAATACCACTTCTGAAAAAACTGCTTTGTATTAGTATAACATTAATACAAATTCATACCTAACAGTATGCATCAAATTAATATTTAAACATACACTTACAAAAAATGTGCATATTTAACAGAGGCATTCCTCCAGAAAAACATGGATGTCCTATCAGGGCCATTGAAGGCCTACCCAAACTGGATGGCAGGAGTTCACATTCAGAAAATTCCAAAAGTGGATTGCCTGAGGGCATTGGAATAAGGGTGCTGTGGGCTGAAGGGAAGCAGAAAAAAGGATGATAAATTCCAAGGAAGAAAATAAGACTGGATGTCATGAATTTAACCTCCTACACCAAGGATACTAGTCACCTGTTACAGATTTTAGATCTAGAGATTCCCAGCTCAGCTCTGTTGGTCATGATCGACATTAAATCTCTCTACAACAGCATTCCGCATGATTTTGGTGTGTCTGCTGTTGGGAGAGTTCTTCAGCAAAGATCAACACATGAATGGAAATACAACTAATTCATGCTTACCATATTGGAATTTATTCTGAAACATAATGTTTTTCTCTACAAAGGCTCCCACTACCTCCAGGTGCAGGGTGTGGATATGGGGACATGTTGCGCCCCCTCTTACACCAATCTGTATCTGGGGGAGTGAGAGAGCGAATTTCTGGCCAGTGAAGAGAATTCTGCGTATACACAGCATATCGTTATGTGGCAAAGATATATTGACGATCTGCTGTTGATATGGGATGGCCCTGAAAGTTAACTGGTGAGTTGCATCAACCATATGAATAAAAATAATTTAAACCTTTTTTTTACAATGAAATATGAAGGTTGATTTTCTAGACATCAATATTCTTAAGAACAAAGAGGGCAAAATTATCAGCAAATTATTTAGAAAGAACACTGCCGAAAACACACTGTTGCATGCCAACAGTTTCCATCCTATGGCTTTGAAAAAATCCATACCCTTTAGTCAGTACAATTACGTATCAAACGTAATTGTACTACAGATACTGATTTTCAAATGGAGGCCGATGCTCTCACCACCAGACTCCTAGCTAAAGGCTATACAAAAAAATTCTACGATATTCAAATGAACATGAAAAAATCTGGAAAATTCTTACTAAATACTGGCCAATTTTAACTGCGGACCCCTATACTGGGAAGTTTAGTTACTAAAAATCCACAAATCACCTTCAAAAAGGCAGGTTCGATTGGTGGAAAACTTGTTCAGAGTGAATATAAAGGAGATTTGAGGGGGGACACCTGTAAGACCTGGGGAACTTTGCATATAAGCCTTTAAAATTAGCACTTTTGATTTTTCATGTTCGTGTCCTATCGACTTTAACAGTGTTCACATGTTCGCACAAATTTTTTGCCTGTTCGCAAATTCTGGTGGGTGCGAACCGAACCGGGGGGTGTTCGGCTCATCCCTAGCTGAGAGGCTGAGTCGGGTATCAGTCCAGGCATGTGGGCGGACCCCAAATCCATTGCAGCGATCTTGCCTATGAGGTAGTTTGTAGCACAAGTACTGATGATGTCTGCAACACAGTTAATGATGATGACTACAGCACAAGTACAGGTAAAAGTTTATATGTGGTATTGGCCCCTCTTTTATCAGCTGGCCTGATCACTATATTTTTTTTCTTAGGGTTAGAAAAAAGAAAAAAATATAGTGACCAGACCAGCAGATAAAGGAGAGGGCATTGTAATTTTGAATAAAACGGATTATGAGAAGGAATTGAATAGATCAGTAGATGATGCTACCACATATAAACTTTTACCAGGTGATCCTACAAATAAGTATGAAACTGAAAAGATTAATTAAGAAAGGCCGGAGAAGAGCAATACTAAACAAAAAAGAAGCCAGTTTACTTGATACCGGAGGTGCCAAGGTTACTTTGGAGACCTATACTTAGTGGTATTGATTCACTATTCTCGCGACTGGGAGAATATGTGGATTATTACCTTCAACCCTTTTAGCCCAAGAACATCCAGCGTATCTAAGAGATAGTAAACATCTTATGACCTTATTAAAAGATCTCTCTGTGGAATATGATACTCTCTTGGTAACAATTGATGTATTGAGTATTGAGTATAAGACATCAGGATGTCCTACAAACAAGGAGAGCATTGGAGGCTGAATTGAAATGGAGAGAAGAACAGGTAAAATTCTTGGTGGAAGCTTTGGAGCTAGCAATGGCTAATAATTTTCTGGCATAATGGTTCTTATTTTAATACAATTAAAGGAGTAGGGATGAGAGCCAAATAATGTCCTTAGTCAATGGAAAGCTATTTGGGAGAACTTTGGAAGAATCGCCCAGAGTTAGTTGTATACAGAAGATTCATTGACAATTCGCATGGAAATAAACAGTGGAAAGGTGACAGGAATTTTTGAAAGAAATTAATAAAAATAGGTTTGGTTCATTATTCTCCAGTAATTGGGATGAAAATGAAATTAATTTCCTGGATTTAACTTTGAAAAAAGAAGGGGGAAGGTTAAATACCATTACGTAATTTGAGGATACAAATTGGACTAGCTATATTCTCACAGCTAGTTGTCACTACCCCAAATGGTTGGAGGGGATGCCAATAGGACAACTAATGTGTATTAGACGCAACTGTGGAAATACACTATATATGTATTGGGATGTCTGCCTTTACGCGCACATGAACTTATTGGAATCCCAGTCTTAGTCCATAGGGTTCAATATTGAGTTGGCCCACCCTTTGCAGCTATAACAGCTTCAACTCTTCTGGGAAGGCTGTCCACAAGGTTTAGGAGCGTGTCAATGGGAATGTTTAATCATTCTTCTAGAAGCACATTTGCGAGGTCAGGCACTGATGTGGACGAGAAGGCCTGGCTCACAGTCTCTGCTCTAATTCATACCAAAGGTGTTCTATCGGGTTGAGGTCAGGACTTTGTGCAGGCCAGTCAAGTTCCTCCACCCCAATCTCACTCATGCATGTCTTCATGGACCTTGCTTTGTGCACGGGTCCAAATCATTTGGTGAAGGGAAGATTATGGTGTGGGGTTGATTTTCAGGGGTTGGGCTTGGCCCCCTAGTTCCAGTGAAGGGAACTCTTGAGGCATCAACATACCACGACATTTTGGACAATTTCATGCTCCTCTTTGTGAGCACAGTTTGGGGATGGCCCCTTCCTGTTCCAACATGACTACGCATCAGTGCACAAAACTAGGTCCGTAAAGACAGGGATAAGCGAGTTTGGGGTGAAGGAACCTGACTAGGCTACACAGAGTCCTGGAATGCGCTTCTGGAAGAATGGTCAGACACACTTCTAAATCTTGTGGACAGCCTTCCCAGAAGAGTTGAAGTTAGTATATATACTAAGACGGGGTAGACATGTTAATGCTAAGAGTGAGGTTCTTAAAGGTACGGAGGCACTTTAAACGTTTAGAGGCAATATTTACACAAAGACCATGGAGATAACTTGAAAAGAGCTTGAGGATCATATAACATTTAAAGGAGGAGAGACTATTTTTTTTGGATAAGCGTCTTTTGACTTCTTGTAATAAAGAAGTCAAATTCTGGTGAGTGCTGTGTGTACAGTGTGGGTGCGGAGAAGGAGCACTTATTGTTTCTTGTGTCACCACACATGTTCACTTGTTGGACTGTTTACAACATTAAGCACTTTATGTTTCACGTGGATTTGATTGCACATTAAGGGCAATTAAGAGACATTAAGAGCTTCGTGATGACGGCCCATTGATTGGCTGAAACGCGCTGAGGCTTGTTCGCATCATCGGGACACACGTCCGGCCACACAACTTCTGGGAATTGAGCCGAACTGCGAGTGGCGGTTTTTAGCAGTTTACGGGCTGAGTTCCCCAAAAACACATTCTGTACACACCGGGTGCAAGGCTATTAGGCACCATTACATGTGTGTGTAATTCTTTTGTTTTTACCCAATAAATTTTAAACAGTTTTACGCGATGAGGATCTTTTTTTGTTATTTCCATCTATCCATGTGAGGACTTATCCAGTGCATGAGCTGCCAGCAAAGGATTTATCCAGGGGTCTCCCCACCTGCCTAAGCAACCATACCAGAGATAGATGATAAACACCCAGAGGTGAGTGCACATCCATGTGGCACACCTGGTCTGAGCACAAGTCTATGGAACACTGATTGTTTATTTTGAGCATGAGCACCTACGAACACAGAACCTGTTTGGATTGTAAAGGACTAATATGTTTTTCAGGATCACATTTGTTATCACCTAGCGCAGTGATTTATATATATTCAACATTAAGGGCAGTGTTTAAATTTAAAGGAGTGCTGTCGTATATACTCTAGGGGGTATCTGGTATAAATAAAAGGAATAAGGTAGCTGTGCTCCACAGAACAACATGCCCCATAATATCTAAGGAATGAAGCCTTGCAGTGGGTGGACACAGACTGTGGGGGGGGGGGGGGGGTGTAATTAAGCATATAAGCAGATTTACACTTTTCAAACAGCACTTACATATTGATGCCAGAATTGCCTTGGAAGAACTACAAGGGGCAGATCAAAAATAGTTGCTCTGCTCAAGGAGAGTCAGAGAGAGCACACTGACCGGTTGACATTCCCAGAATCTTCTGCAATAATGCAGGAAAGCATAGGATTTTTAAGCTTCAGTATACAAGAAGGTAAGATTAACAAAAATGAGCACATATTGAGGTAAACTAGCTTTAAATACATTTGGCATGTATGTATTAGATACATTGCTCCTATAAAAATACATTAAAAATATAAGTGCAATATTCTTAATTACAAAACTATTTTACCCATATCAATTTTACATGTGTCTTCTGTTTTGTAGTGATATGTATTCAAGATTTTATTATAGTGTTATTGTTAGAACAGCTCAAATGTCACCATGATTAATTTTTTATCATCAGAGCAAAATGTCTGCCCATAGCTTCTTAAGGTCAATCTTGACACATACTATACCAGTAATGATACCTGGGAAGAGGATCAACATTTTTATGCAAGTTTTAATTAATATTTGCATGCTTTTGGAAGGGCTTGTAAACATCCATAAATCACCATCATTCATCATGGGGATGAAAAGCCCAAACAGTGGTAGGACTACTATAGTAGTGGGGAGGAGGAGGTCAGAGAGTTAACAGTCACTAAGTAGCACATGCCCCATAAACCTTTATTAATACCAGCCACTATGCCTGATGGGAAGCCAAAATTGCATCAAGTTTCCCACTTTCTAAAAGCTATCCAAGTTTTGATAGGGGGTCGAGCCCTATAGATGTGATAGACCTGGGAGAGCTGTGGCAGATTGAGGAGCGGAGGGTTTCGGAGAAACCTACTTTACCTAGCTGGAAGGCTGATCATTTTGTATTCTATAACACCTATAGTTATATTACAAAGTATAATCATATACTAAATGAATGTGGCCATGTAAGAATGTTGAATGTCTTACAATTACTTATTGAGTCCCTCAAGGATCACCATTGTCACCAGTACTCTTCAACATTTACATTTGGCCACTCTTCAAAATTATTAGCAAATCGGATCTATGCTTCCACTCATACGCGGATGACACTCAACTGTACTTCCGGATCACCGGACAAAAAGACCAATACCAGGAACTAGGAAAATGTCTCACATTGATAGATGACTGGATGACTACTAGCTCCCTCAAACTAAATGGATCGAAAACAGAACTACTGCTCCTCGACGCAAACCAAAGGAAAAAGACGAAGACCCCATGGACACCACCAACCATCCTTGGACAGACCATCCTCCCAAGCACCAAAGCGAAAAGCCTCGGAGTAATCTTTGATTCAGAGATGACCATGGAGCCACAAATAGGATCGGTAATCAGCGGATCCCATCATCTCCTCCGCATGCTGCGCAGACTTATCCCATTCATCCCGGAAAAGGAAAAAGCGGTAGTAGTAGGAACTATCATCAACTCGCGCCTCGACTATGCAAACTCCCTCTACATAGGATTACCGGATTACCAGATTGCGTGCATTTAAATTGTCCAAAACACAGCAGCAAGACTAGTCACCAGAAAGAAACCTTGGGAATCCATCTCCCCATCCCTAAGGACCCTCCACTGGCTCAAGGTAAAAGACAGGATCACATTCAAGACCCTCTGCCTCACCCACAAATGTACACATGGAAATGCTTCTCAATACCTTTGTGAGAAAATAGAAAAATACATACCAAATCGCAGCCTTCGATCGACAAACCAAAACCGCCTTCTCATCCACAAAGCCCGCTACAAATCGAAGGGAGAACAAAGATTCGCAGTACAGGGACCTCACTATGGAATGCTCTACCAAACAACATCCGCTTGGAAGAAAACCATCAGGCCTTCAGGAAAAAACTCAAGACCCACCTCTTCTAAATATTGCATGACAACAAGAGCAGTCAAGCGCCTTGAGGCGATTCAGTTCGCATTTGTAGCGCTATACAAATCATTCATTCATTCATTCACAATCATTTTCTTTAATTGCCAGAAATTAATCTTGGGGATCATTCAATTTTCAAATTTTTCCAATTTTGGGGGGCATTCATTATGTAAAAAGGGAAAGATTAAAAGGAGATTTATTTTGTGTAGATATCCTAAAAAATGACATGCTATAGAACTCTAAACTATTGTTTGCAGTCCATTGACCCAATAATTGGATCACTGATCTTTCCTACAAAAAATCCTTTTATGTGACGATAGAACTATATCTTCAATGGCTTGTGCTTATCTCAGAAAGCAGCTACACAGATGGAGGGGGGGTGGCGCAGTGCTGGTAGTGTGCCGCTAAAACTTTCTGGGCAACAAGTGACTGACTACCGCTGGCCGCCCCAACAACACTGCAGATCTGCTCCTGCTTGTAAAGATGTGCCAAGTGCGCTCCTGCACTCGGCACAAGCAAAGGACCCGGTCTTCCCTTCCCTGTCAGACAGAGCCGTGGAGTAATCTCCGCCCGACAAGCGCTTCTGAGTCCTGGCGAGGCGTGATGTCACTGAGATGCCAGCTGGAAGGCGGGAGGGGAGAGGACCGTAGAGAGCTGCGGGGCACCGCAGTGAGTGCAAGAGGAGGAACCAACCATGCAGCGAGTAAAAAAGTAAGCAGATGGGCCTCTATCAATGAATCGGCTAACTCTGGTGGTGGTGGTGGGGGGTTGGGGGTTGCTTGAAGGTGATATTAATAATTTTCCAATGGTATTTGCAATATGCAGCATGAGGAGTTCATGGGTAGAGCACCAAAGGGATGAAATTAAGGGGAAAATAATACTGGGAGTATGCTATATGCCCCCTAACCTGAGGGAGGATGGGGAGATGGACATCCTATCACACTATGGATTAGCAGCAAGGATATGAAGTGTTATCATAATGGGGGATTTTAATTATCCAGACATAGACTGGGCAGAGGGAACCACGCATTTGTCTAAGACTCGCCAGTTTCTAAATGTCTTGCAGGAAAATTTCATGGGTCAGATGGTGATACTGATTTCCAACAATACAGACCTGATCACGGATGTGGAAATATGGGGCAATTTAAGAAACAGCGATCACAAGTCAATTGGCTTCAGTATAAATCACACAAATAGGTAACATAAGGGGAATACAAAGACACTGAATTTCAAGAGTCAGCTTCCCTAAACTACGAACCTTGCTAGAAGGCATAAATTGGGATAAAATCTTAGGAGCAAAGAACACGGAGGAGAGATGGGTTTGCTATAAGAGCATATTAAATAAGGGCATTAGGCAGTGCATCCCATTGGGTAATACACTTAAAAGAGCAAACAAAAGTCCTGGATGGCTTAACTCCAATGTAAAAATGCATATAAAAGCAAAAGAGAAGGCCTTCAAAAAATACAAGCATTCAGACTTTATAAAGAATGCAACAAGAAATGTAAGGGAGCAATTAGGGCAGCTAAGATAGAACACGAAAGACACATAGCGAAGGAGAGCAAAAAAAATCCCAAGAAATTCTTTAAAGGGTTTGTTAGCCCATCTATATAAAACTATGCCAGCCCCTCTATTAGATGCTGGCATAGCACACTGTGTCACTAGTTATAAAAAACGAGCAGTGTAAATACCTAATTGGAGCTGTCTTCAGGCCGGTCACATCACTCACGGCCGCTTTACAGCTCTGATGGATTGCTTCTGTGGGAGGGGCTGTGATCTCCCTCTGACGCCAGATGGGGAGATCACATGGCCGCTCGTCTCCTCCGCAGAAGCCGTGTATCGTAGCTGTAAAGCAGTCACGAGTCACGTGACCGGCCTGAAGATAGCTCAAATTAGTTATTTACATGCACGGATGACAGGCAGGAAGGAGGGGGGAGAGAGAGGAGAGCAGGGCAGCCTATCACGGAGGGAGGCACTTTGACCACGGTGATCAGGGCTGAGCAGCCCTGGTTATCGTGGTCTATTTAGAGAGGCCATATAGGAAGTGCCAGGTTCAGGGTTTTTTTTTTTTTTTTTTTTACAGTTTGGAGGAGGGCAGATTACATAGCACAAGCGCTGTGCTGTGTAATCTGCTTTAAGGGACCAGAATCTGCATATTTTTTTTTGGGTTAACAAACACTTTAAGTATGTAAACAGTAAAAAAATGGAGGACAGACCATATTGGGCCCATAAAGAATGAGGAAGGACATCTGGTTACATAGGATGGGGCGATGGCGAAGGTATTGAATTTATTCTTCTCCTCAGTCTGCACGAGGGAATCGAAGGGCTTTAGTAACCAAAACTGCAGTGTTCATCCTCATGACACATCACAGGAAGCACCCTTATGGCTAACAGAGGACAGAATTAGAATTAGGGAGAATTAGAATTAGAGATTTGGGAAACTTTTTTTTTTTTTTAATTATAAAATTTTTATTAAATTGACATATCCATTAAAACAGCCTTCATAACATATTTATATTTATCACAAAGTGTCAACACATCTTCATTTACTTCCCAATCCCCCCGAAGAAAGAGACCATGCGGCTTTATATATTATTGCTCTACACGAACTCCATAGAGCATTGTTCCCAACCTGCCCATATTACCCTGAATTTTTCCTTTCTATCTTTAATTGCATGTACCCATCTTTCAGCCTCCATTATTAAATTAACCTCTCTCTTCCAGTCCAACAGAGTTGGACATCTAGTCTGTTTCCATAGCCTGGGTATTAACAATTTGGCTGCATTCAATAGATGTGGAGTAATACTTTTCTTAGATGATCTAATAGACATTGGTGTCTAATGAAATAGAAAATTTAAGGGCGTTAATTCCATGGGTCCAGAGGACAGCCTCTTTACCCATGGAGCAATCTCTTCCCAAAATACCTTAATCCTAGGGCAGGACCACCATAGATGCAGATAAGTATCCTTTTGCCCACACCACCTCCAGCACCTAGCATCTGTGGTCGGGTATATCTGTGCCAACCTTACTGGAGTCTGATACCACCTGGCTAGAAATTTATATGACATCTCCTGAATCCGTGAACTTATAGATGTAGAGTGTGTTAAATCTTACTCTTTAATTTGTGCCCTAGAGAGCCCCTGCTTTAACTCCCCTTCCCATTCTCTAATGAAAAAGGGAACTGTTTTATTTTGTGTCCCAAGGACCAGTCTATACATCTGCGACAGCAAATGTCTAGCACCCTAGATATATGTACACACATATATTAAAACACAGTAAGAGAGTTTTGTGGCCTCAATAATGGTTTCAGCTTATTGAAAAAACACACCAATTGATGGTATCTCCACTCCAGCATGGGTACCTTTCCCAGCCTTAATGCCAAATCCGGGAGGGGGGCTAGCATTCCATGTGGAGCAAATTTGCCACATGTCGTGTCTCCATCCCTCCCCCATGGCTTGAACCCGAGGGTACTTAGGGAACTCAGTTAAATAATTTCCAGACCATTATTCCTAATTTTTACTGACAGTCTACTGACTGGAATGGTACCAGCGGATTGGAGAAAAGCCAATGTAGCACCAATATTTAAAAAGGGCCCAAAATACATCCCTGGGAATTACAGACCAGTTAGCCTAACATCAATAGTATGCAAGCTCTTGGAGGGGATGATAAGAGACTATATACAAGATTTTAGTAATTAAAACTGTATCATTAGCAGTAATCAGCATGGATTCATGAAGAATTGTTCTTGCCAAATCAATCTATTAACCTTCTCGAGGAGGTGAGCTGCCATCTAGATAAAGGAAGGCCCATAGACGTGGTGTATCTGGATTTTTCAAAAGCTTTTGACACAATTCACCATAAACGTTTACTGTACAAAATAATGACCATAGGATGAGTACATGGATTGAAACCTGGCTAAAAGGGCGAGTTCAGAGGGTGGTGATAAATGGGGAATACTTGGAATGGTCAGGGGTGGGTAGTGGAGTCCCACAGCGTTCTGTGCTGGGACCAATATACTTTGTTCATAAATGACCTGAAGGATGGGGTAAACAGTTCAATCTCTGTATTTGCGGATGATACTAAGCTAAGCAGGGCAATAACTTCTCCTCAGAATGCGGAAACCTTGCAAGAAGATCTGAACAAATTAGCGGGGTGGGCAACTACATAGCAAATGAGGTTTAATGTAGAAAAATGTAAAATAATGCATTTGGGTGGCAAAAATATAAATGCAATCTATGGGGGGAGAACCTCTGGGGGAATCTAGGATGGAAAAGGACCTGGGGGTCCTAGTAGATGATAGGCTCAGCAATGGCATGCAATGCCAAGCTGCTGCTAACAAAGCAAACAGAATATTGGCATGCATTAAAAAAGGAATTAACTCCAGGGATAAAGCGATAATTCTCCCACTATACAAGACTCTGGTCTGGCCGCACCTAAATTATGCTGGTGGGCACCAGTTCTCTGGAAGGATGTACTGGAAATGGAGCGAGTACAAAGAAGGGCAACAAAGCTAATAAAGGGTCTGGAGGATATTAGTTATGAGGAAAGGTTGCGAGTACTGAACTTATTCTCTCTGGAGAAGAGAGGCTTGAGAGGGGATATGATTTCAATTTACAAATATCATATTGGTGACACCACAATAGGGATAAAACGTTTTCGTTGAAGAAAGTTGTTAAGGCAATTTGTAAGTTCTTTATATAATTGTATTCTATTTTGTATGTATTGCACACTGCCCTCACTGTGCACACGGCACTAATAATGTTTTCAGTACATGTTTGCATTCTTTCGAGTCCTGATTAGAATTAGCCTGCCTATGTAACATTCCTTGTTACCAAAAACGTACAATTGTAATATTAATGTGATACCTACGTAAACACAATAACAAGACACGTGGCCACTCATTAAAATTAGAAGAAAAGAGGTTTAACCATAACCTACGTAGAGGGTTCTTTACTGTAAAAGCGGCAAGGATGTGGAATTCCCTTCCACAGGTGGTGGTCTCAGCAGGGGGGATCGATAGTTTCAAAAAACGATTAGATAAGCACCTGAACAACCACAACATACAGGGATATACAAGGTAATACTGAAATATAATCACACACAGGTTGGACTTGATGGACTTTTTTCAACCTCACCTACTATGTAACTATGTATTGCCACTGGTCACTAATACATTAATGACCAGTGTCAGTTAATCAACCCCTTTGTGCTGCACCAGTATTAGTGTTCAATAAACCCTTAATGCTGCTGCATAACACTGACACCACTGCCACTAATGCAGCACAAAGGGGTTAATTAACTGACACTGGTCATTAAATCATTAGTGACCAGTGGCAATACATAAACCCCCTCATGCTGCATATTACAAATACATTGGTAATTAAAGGGTAAGATCACCTTTACAGAAAAATCTGTAAGGTGAACTTACACAGGATGCCCTCCTCACCCCCCCCCCCCCAGCCCCATTGACCTGGAGTGCAGCGATAACCTGCACTCGCCACCTCACCTCGTCAGCGGGTAAGTTTAGGAGCATTCTAAATGGGCAGGGCTGACCAATCAAAACCCGCGTAGCCTGTCTTGCCACCACGGGCGAAAAGAAGAGAAAGCCACAGTGATTTCACAGGTTATCGGGACCGGGGGGGGGGGTGGGAAGGTGGTTCAGTGTAAGTTCACCTTACAGATTTTCTGTAAAGGTGAACTCACACTTTAACCATTTGCCAACCCACCGCAGTACATATACTACATATACAAGTTTTTGTCCATACCTCCCCTTTATTGTGAATAACTGTAAAAAATGTAACAATTATAGTTTGGTAGATCATGCTGACCCACAATGTAATCTGATGATCTACCCATGAAAAGACATTTTTTTAAAAATGTGTTATTTCTTTTTCTAAATGTCTACTTGTCCTCATTGTCATCACAAGCCAGGTTGTTCATTTCTTTTTGTCATACAAAATTGATAATCACAGTTTGGTATATTTGATATGCTAATCTCTGTCACTTGTTAATTGAATTTGAAGAACATTGTCCTTTAGGCAATCCTTGTAGAGACAAAGGCTAGAATGCAGTTAAACACAGTTCATAGCTTAATTCAAGGCAAACTAAAACTTTTGTAGCACACTTTTGGGGTTGTACCTACTTCATTGATACACTTGTCTTTTAATTGTCTTTTACTGCTGGCTCACACTAGTGCAACTTCTGATACGACTCAAGTCGCATGAAAAGGGAAAACACATTATATTTAATGATGCCTCTCATCAATGTGACTCAGCATGGTGCAACTTTGGAAAAGGTTCCTGTGCTACTTTGGTTTAATTTACAATTTGGTTGTGATTTGGCCTCATAACACTACATATAAACACTGTCACCACTGTCAAAATCGCATTTCAGCAGTGTGACCCGAGCCTTAACCACTTTCTCTTTGCTGCTAGTTCTCAGATGTACCAGTTTCAGGGTCTTGGCAATCTTCTTATAGCCTAGGCCATCTTTATGTAGAGCAACAGTTCTTTTTTTTTAGATCCTCACAGAGTTCTTTGCCATGAGGTGCCATGTTGAACTTCAAGTGACCAGTATCAGAGAGTGAGAGCGATAACACCAAATTTAACACACCTGCTCCCCATTCACACCTGAGACCTTGTAACACTAGCGAGTCACATGACACTGGGGAGGGAAAATGGCTAATTGGGCCAAATTTGGACATTTTCACTTAGGGGTGTACAAACTTTTATTGCCAGCAGTTTAGACATTATTGGCTGTGTGTTCAGTTATTTTGAGGGGACAGCAAATGTATACTGTTATACAAGCTTTACACTCACTACTTTACATTGTAGCAAAGTGTAATTTCTTCAGTGTTTTTAAATGAAAAGATATAATAAAATATTTACCAAAATGTGAGGGGTGTACTCACTTTTGTGAGATACTGTACATATTTATGTAGCGATACCCCCAGTTAAGAGGGCCGCTGATTTGTTTTGGGTCCCTGAGCGCAGCTCCACCAACCCCCGGCAATTTGCTCTACCCGCTCTGGCACAGTTAGTCAAGGGGTATGTATCTATGCACATATAAACATCACTTATACTCTAAGTGTAATGGGTATGAACTCACAAGCAGACTGCTGAGATAAGAATAACTGGCTTTACTTTGGCAGTAAGGAAAAGAAATAGTAACATGCATTTAAACATTTGACTTACAACACATTAGCAGGTCCCTGCAATATGCACTTGAACATGTACACACATATGTATCCAACTAGCAATGGGGAACGGAGCGCCAAGTGTAGCGACCGTCTGCTATGCACCCCTGAGGTGCAATAAATCTATCTGCGCCTACCTAACGGACCAGGCCTGATCCCTAGCAATAGAGCTCAGTCCTTGAATAAGTACAGTGTTCTTCACCGGCAATGAATCTGTAGAGGTGGTGCACATGTAGCTTTAAATGGTGTATTTGTAATCCACAGAAAGTAACATTTGCTGCTCTGAGGTAAATTGTGCCTAGGCAGTTCAATAGGCATAAACGTGTGTATAGCAATGCAGGATGAGCCTTCCAGCTCTCTCACCAATCCTGGGGTACCGTCCTCAGCTCCGGTCCCCTCTAATGGCGGCGTCCGGTCTCCTCCGTCACAGCCCCGGCGTTCCGGTCCTCAACTCCGACCGACCGTCTGTAGGGAAAAGCCTCCGCTCTGCTGCTGCTGACTCTGAGGGATGAGAGTCTCTCTCCACCTGCTGCAAGGCCCAGGCTTCAGGCCTTCAGCAGGCCCGGTCCGCACAGGTGTCTCCTCACTTAGAAGTGTCTGCGTCACCAGCCCAGTCAGAACAGGAAGAGGCGGTCTCCCCTCTTCCCTTTTATCTCCTCCCCCAGCAGCCTCTCGGGCGGAAACAAACAGCCCGGGAGCCTGGGGAATTATGGGGAATGTAGTCTTTTCCCCTAAAAGGGGTACGACCCCGCTACACACTCCCCCCACTTTGAATCTTTGGTCCCCAAAGACATTGTTCAAACTACAAGCTTTCTTTGAGACAACACGTTCACATAATTCAGACAGAGGAGCTTCCCACCAATTAGCATAAGATGGGGAGCTGTCCTGTCTACAGGTCACTTCAGTGTGGGCGACCTGTTTAACTGTGCCAGAGAGTGAGCTGGGGTTGCCCTCCACCAAATGAACAGTGGATGGGTCAGGGCGTTCAGCACTTCTCCTTGCTGTGGTAACAGAGTCCTCTGAACTTTCTCCCATCTTGGGGTAAGTTAACTTCTTGGGAGGCCTCACAACTCTGCGAGCTCTCTGTTCTCTTGGGACTTCTTCAGGAACACATTCTGGCAACATCTCTGGTTCTGGAACATCTACTTCTTCTTCTTCTGAGTAGAGTCCAGGGATATCTTCCCAGCACTCAGGCACAACACTGAATGGCACAAACTCTGTGGCTTCTGGGTTCAATGTTCCATCTTCCACATCTTCAGTAGGTGGAAGGTCTATGGCGGAATTTCCTGGGGTTGAGGAAGGCCATAGCCATTCAAGTTCTCCTCTTTCTTCCTCTGGTTGGGGGTCCTGTCCATCCCTAACTTGGGATGTTTGAGACCTAGTATTAGGCCTGGGGGTATCCAGAATGGAAACAGATTCAGGTAAGTCTCTCGCTGGAGGTATTCTGACTGCTTCAGTGAGTGGGAGCAAATGATTCCTATGCCAGGTCTTCAAAGGCCCCACTCTTCCTTCTGGCTTCAACTTGTAGACAGGCAATCCAGGTAGCTTTCTACAAATGATATATGGCTCTGATCTCCATCTATCAGCAATCTTGTGTTTCCCAGGGATCCCTAGATTGCGTAACAGTACACGGTCCCCAGGCTGTAGGTCCTGTACTCTAACTTTCAAATCAAAGTTCCTCTTATTTCGGGCCCCCCTCTGGTCGGAGGCCGCTTGAGCTTTCTCATAAGCTATCTTCAGACTGTGCCTCAGTCTGTCCACATATCCTTTGTGGGAGGCAGCAGAGGCATGATCTAAGGAAAGGCCAAAGGCCAGATCCACGGGCAATCTTGCTTCTCTCCCAAACATAAGTCGGTAAGGGGAAAAACCTGTCACATCACTGGTTGTACAGTTGTAAGCATGCACTAGAGCTGAAATGTGTTGGCTCCAATGTTGCTTCTTCTCTGTTTCCAAAGTTCCCAACATGTTCAATAGGGTCCTGTTGAACCTTTCAGGCTGGGCATCACCTTGAGGGTGATATGGGGTGGTTCTAGTCTTCTCTACTCCCAGAGAATCTAGTAGCTTCCTGATCAGGCGACTCTCAAAGTCCCTTCCTTGGTCTGAATGGATTCTCTGTGGTAGTCCATAGTGAACAAAGTACTTCTCCAGAAGTACCTTGGCTACTGTAGAGGCCTTCTGGTCCTTGGTTGGGAAAGCCTGAGCATAACGAGTGAAATGGTCGGTTACCACCAGAACATTTCCCAATCCACTCAAATCGGGTTCGAGGCAGAGAAAATCAATGCATACCAGATCCATTGGGCCTTGACTCTGTAGGTGGCCCATTGGGGCAGCTTGATGGGGTAAAGTCTTCCTCTGAATGCATCTTGCACAGGAATGGCAATACTCCTCCACTTCGGTCCTCATGCAGGGCCAATAAAACCGGTCTCTGACAAGTTGGAAGGTTCTCTCTGCTCCCAAGTGACCATGCTGGTCATGTAAGGCAATCAGCACAGTCTCTCGATGCTTCTCGGGGAGAAACAACTGCCACTTATCTTCTGGGCCATCAGAGGGGCCCCTTCGGTAGACTACCCCCTGATGCACCTGTAACTTGTCCAACTCTCTCCTCAGTAGGCGAGCTTCTTTGGAAGGGTGAAGGCGAAGTCCTTCTGGACTCTGGTCTTCCAGGGCTTCCAGGACCAATTTCCCCATAGGATCTTCCAATTGGTCACACCTTAACTCCTTCTTGGACAGCTTCGGTAGACACTCTTCTGCTAGTTGAGTTACCCCACAGTAACACTTTGGGACTCCCACTGTGGTAACTCCTATCTCTTCAGCTCTGGATCCTCCTCTAGCTTGGAGTTCAGCCCCCTGACAAAGGGCTCGCACTCCATCTGGTGCCACTTGAGTCCAGTCTTCCCAGTCATCGACCATGACATGGGATCTTTGGGACAGGGCATCTGCATCCCTATTTCCAGCCCCTGGCCTGTACTTGAGGCTGAAATTGAATCCAGACAACGCCGCCAACCATCTGTGTCCAGTTGCATCCAGCTTGGCGGTGGTGAATAGGTAGGTCAAGGGGTTGTTATCTGTCTTTACAGTAAACTCGGCCCCATAAAGATAGTCTCTCAACTTGTCAACAACTGCCCATTTGAGGGCTAAGAACTCCAACTTGTGGGTGGGATAGTTCTTCTCGGAGGGGGTCAGGCTCCGGCTCACATAGGCCACTGGTCGTAGCTGGTCTTCATACTCCTGGTAGAGTACTCCACCTAGGCCCTCATGGCTGGCATCAACATGTAGCTCATATGGTCTAGTGGGGTCAGCATAGGCCAAAACTGGGGCTGTGGTGAGACTTCTCTTCAAGGTTCTGAAAGCCTCTTCACACCTTGAGTTCCACTGGTCTTGGACCGATTCACCAGGCCTCCTAGGCCCCAATCCATCTTCCTCTCCTTCTGTCTTGAGCAGTTCGTTTAGGGGTTTTGCAATGCGGGCAAACCCATCCACAAACCTGCGGTAGTAGGAGCAGAACCCCAAGAAAGACCGAAGTTCTGTAACTGTTGTGGGCCTTGGCCACAAAGTAACTGCCTCCAACTTCTCAGGGTCTGTAGCCACTCCTTTTTCAGACACTATGTGTCCCAGATAGTTCACAGAAGACTGATAGAACCGACACTTCTCGGGAGAAAGTTTGAGTCCCTCTTCACTGAGCCTCTTCAGTACTTTCTCCAATCTGGCTTCATGTTCTTCCAAAGTCTTTCCAAAGACAATGACATCGTCCAGGTACACAAGGACTTCTATGAGGTTCATGTCTCCAACTGTCCTTTCCATAAGGCGTTGAAATGTAGCAGGAGCTCCAGATAGGCCCTGAGGCATCCTGTTGAACTCAAAGAATCCCACTGGGGTTATGAAGGCAGTCTTTTCTCTATCTTCTGGATGCATGGGGATTTGATAGTACCCACTCTTGAGGTCCATCACACTGAACCACTTAGCTCCAGATAAACTCTGTAAGGCATCCTCTATCCTTGGCGTGGTGTACTGGTCAGGAATGGTCCTCCTGTTGAGAGTTCTGTAGTCAATGCAGAGCCTCAATGACCCATTCTTCTTCCTGACTACCACAATTGGGGAGGCATAGGGGCTTCTGGACTCCCGAATCACTCCCGTCTTCTTCAGTTCCGCAAGCTGCTCCCTCAGATCCTCCAGATCTGCTAGCGGGACTCGCCTCACTCTCTCTCTGAATGGCTTGTCCTCTTGCATGCGGATTCGGTGGGTGGCACTCCTCGCACACCCTACATCAAACTCATCTTTAGAGAAAATCTTCTCCCATCTGGTCAGCTGGGCCTTGGCTCTTTCCTTCCAAGCTCCAGGTAGGTTTGGGTTTTCCATGGAGAGTTTCTTCCAAACATCTTCTCCTTCACCCGTTCCCTTCACTTCTGACCAGCCAACTGGGACAGCAGGACTCACCTGTCCCAGAAGCATCCTGGCAGGGATCTCCACGGGCTGCTCCGTGGGGTTCCTCACACTGACAGGGACTCTTCCTCTTGCCTTCTTCAGGTCCTTCAATGAAATTACTTCTGGTATCACTTCCAGACCTGAGTGACCCTCCATTGGGTCGGGTTCCAACATTACAAAGGGGCCAGGCTGCTCCCAAGTAAGTTTCACCGTGGCTCTCATGCAGGTCACCTCTCCAGGCTGTAACACTGCTCCTTCTTTCCCAAGCCTCCATACCCTTCCTATCCCCTCACATGGGGTCTTCTGCTCTAGGACCAACCGCTGGTAGGCTGCCTTCAGCATAGGATGGATCTTGGGAGCTGAAAGATTCTCTTTCTTCACCAGGGGGGGTCAGAAGCCTTCTGACTAGGTCCGTGTTTGTCCCTATAATCAGGGAGGTCTTGCTGGTTCCAGGCGGGCGAGGGCACACCACTGCTAGGGTGTCGAACACTTCAGTCTTCCCAGCCACGGATGGGTCAAAGGTCAACCGTATGGGTAGGTATCCATCATAGGGGAAACTCTGCGTTCCCAGTCCCCTTATCTCCAACTCTTCTATCTTCTGTATGGGCAGATGACTCAGGTATCTGTCGTAGAAGTCCCTGTACAATAGGGTCACTTGTGCTCCAGTGTCTAGGAGGGCCTTCGTGTACACTCCTTCCACTTGGATGGGTACAGTAGGGGATGGACCAACTAGCTCCTCTGGGTAGGGCCGAGTTGATGCTGTCCTCTTCTGTGGACTCTTTTCTTTCTCACTTGATCTGCACTTGCTCCTTTCTTGAGCCTGGTATGCATTAATTTTCTCCCTCTTGCTGGGAGTGTGAACCCGTTGAGGGACATTGTTATCTCCCACTTTTGGGGGTTCTCGTTTATAGGTACTGTGTCTCTTCGGAGGGGTCTTGCCCCCTCTCTCTGGAGTGTACCTTGATTGAGGATCCCTGGGTTCCTGTTGATCTCCTCGCTTTCTTTTCCTGTTATGCTTCTTGGAGCTCACTGAAGGTGATGGGCACCCGGTTGACTCCTTCACCGGGGCCCTTTGGCGTTTCCCGCCGGCTGGCAGCTATCTGTTTTCTTCTTCTTGGGACTGGCACATACAGCTGCAATGTGGCCCACTCCGCCACAATTAAAACAGATCATCTCACCATAGTCAGGTGGGGATGCTGGTGCTGAAACAGCTGGAAACAATTCCCTCCTGCTTGTTTCTTTCTTGGGACTGGGCGTCTCTTTTGCCACTAGAGACGTCAGTATCTCCATCATCTGGGACATCTGCAACTTCAGGGCATCTACCTCTGTCTCTCTTTCAGGGGTTAAGGCCGACCTGACCGTGGCCACTGGAAGCTTTGTAGACCCCATCACCTGCTTTTCCCGTTTCTCTTCCAACATGGCCTCTTCTTCTCTGACCATTCGAATGAGATCAGGGTAGTCCAGGCTCTTCCCATCCTGCCGGGTACGTAGTATTAGTGCGACAGGGTCCAGGGGTTGGGCTCCCCTGACCACCTGCTGGGCATGGGCTTCATCTACCTTCCCTGGATCTATCCCCTTCTTCAGGATAATCCTATGCAGGATCTTGTCTATGCGTCCCATGTACTCCGACAGCTTCTCCCCTGTCTTCTGGTAACAGTGTTCCAGTTGATAGGTAAGTTCTGTGACTTTTTCTGTCCCACCAAACACACTTTCCAGGATGTCTATGTAGTCCTGGGCAGTGCAATCCTTTTTGCTTGTCTTCAGATTGCGTATGGCCTCTAAGGCAGGCCCTTTTAGGCTCTCAACAATCCTTTGCTTCTTTCTGCCTTCTGAGACCTCCCATTCTTCTAAGGCCTGCGTGGCACCATCTAACCACTCTTCAAATCCCTCTTCTCCCGGGAGTACAGGTGTCCTCCCTGAAAACATCCGGAGTTTCCTGTATCCCGACATCGGGTAGTCCCCAGGGTCTCTTCTGCACTGAGTCACAATCTCCCCTAGGACAGCACACAGTTCTGCGCTAAGAGTAGGTTGTGCGGGTGCGGGACTTTCCGCGCCCTTCTGCTCTTCCTTCTTTGGGGATAGCATAGTTTTCATAGGAGAACAGTCTCCCTTGCGCGGCAGCGCATGCAGCAATTGATAGGTCTGACCATCCAATGCTCGTATGCTTTGGCTCCTGAACTGCTCTGGAGTCTCTTCCTGCCATTCTACTAGGGCGTATGTATACCCGGCATCAATTCTCATGTCCATTATCCGTGACTTGTGGCATGGGGATAGGGACATTATGAGCTGCTTGACTGCCTCTTCCTGCCATATCCCTGGCAGTTCAATGACTGCTATTTCGGCTGGATCTGTGCCCCATATTGTGGACCACCGTCCCACTTCTATCGGGTCCATGCCGGTACCTTCTGGCGGGTTTTCCCGCTGACTCAGGATCCCGGACGAGCCCCCACGTGTAGCGATACCCCCAGTTAAGAGGGCCGCTGATTTGTTTTGGGTCCCTGAGTGCAGCTCCACCAACCCCCGGCAATTTGCTCTACCCGCTCTGGCACAGTTAGTCAAGGGGTATGTATCTGCTGGCTCACACTAGTGCAACTTCTGATACGACTCAAGTCGCATGAAAAGGGAAAACACATTATATTTAATGATGCCTCTCATCAATGTGACTCAGCATGGTGCAACTTTGGAAAAGGTTCCTGTGCTACTTTGGTTTAATTTACAATTTGGTTGTGATTTGGCCTCATAACACTACATATAAACACTGTCACCACTGTCAAAAATCGCATTTCAGCAGTGTGACCCGAGCCTTAACCACTTTCTCTTTGCTGCTAGTTCTCAGATGTACCAGTTTCAGGGTCTTGGCAATCTTCTTATAGCCTAGGCCATCTTTATGTAGAGCAACAGTTCTTTTTTTTTAGATCCTCACAGAGTTCTTTGCCATGAGGTGCCATGTTGAACTTCAAGTGACCAGTATCAGAGAGTGAGAGCGATAACACCAAATTTAACACACCTGCTCCCCATTCACACCTGAGACCTTGTAACACTAGCGAGTCACATGACACTGGGGAGGGAAAATGGCTAATTGGGCCAAATTTGGACATTTTCACTTAGGGGTGTACAAACTTTTATTGCCAGCAGTTTAGACATTATTGGCTGTGTGTTCAGTTATTTTGAGGGGACAGCAAATGTATACTGTTATACAAGCTTTACACTCACTACTTTACATTGTAGCAAAGTGTAATTTCTTCAGTGTTTTTAAATGAAAAGATATAATAAAATATTTACCAAAATGTGAGGGGTGTACTCACTTTTGTGAGATACTGTACATATTTATGTAGCGATACCCCCAGTTAAGAGGGCCGCTGATTTGTTTTGGGTCCCTGAGCGCAGCTCCACCAACCCCCGGCAATTTGCTCTACCCGCTCTGGCACAGTTAGTCAAGGGGTATGTATCTATGCACATATAAACATCACTTATACTCTAAGTGTAATGGGTATGAACTCACAAGCAGACTGCTGAGATAAGAATAACTGGCTTTACTTTGGCAGTAAGGAAAAGAAATAGTAACATGCATTTAAAACATTTGACTTACAACACATTAGCAGGTCCCTGCAATATGCACTTGAACATGTACACACATATGTATCCAACTAGCAATGGGGAACGGAGCGCCAAGTGTAGCGACCGTCTGCTATGCACCCCTGAGGTGCAATAAATCTATCTGCGCCTACCTAACGGACCAGGCCTGATCCCTAGCAATAGAGCTCAGTCCTTGAATAAGTACAGTGTTCTTCACCGGCAATGAATCTGTAGAGGTGGTGCACATGTAGCTTTAAATGGTGTATTTGTAATCCACAGAAAGTAACATTTGCTGCTCTGAGGTAAATTGTGCCTAGGCAGTTCAATAGGCATAAACGTGTGTATAGCAATGCAGGATGAGCCTTCCAGCTCTCTCACCAATCCTGGGGTACCGTCCTCAGCTCCGGTCCCCTCTAATGGCGGCGTCCGGTCTCCTCCGTCACAGCCCCGGCGTTCCGGTCCTCAACTCCGACCGACCGTCTGTAGGGAAAAGCCTCCGCTCTGCTGCTGCTGACTCTGAGGGATGAGAGTCTCTCTCCACCTGCTGCAAGGCCCAGGCTTCAGGCCTTCAGCAGGCCCGGTCCGCACAGGTGTCTCCTCACTTAGAAGTGTCTGCGTCACCAGCCCAGTCAGAACAGGAAGAGGCGGTCTCCCCTCTTCCCTTTTATCTCCTCCCCCAGCAGCCTCTCGGGCGGAAACAAGCAGCCCGGGAGCCTGGGGAATTATGGGGAATGTAGTCTTTTCCCCTAAAAGGGGTACGACCCCGCTACATTTATATATTTTTTTTCCTAAAGGCAGGCCATACATTGTACTTTTAATACTATACTTGCACTGACTGTTCTGTACAACCATCCTGTTGGGTTTTTCCTGAAGTCAATCGATAGATCGACTTCTGTACAACCAGGGTGCCAATACTGGGATTGAAATGTGTCTGGTCCCTGCTGAACTTCGATCCATGTATGGTCAGCTTTAGTCATAAAGTATAGGACACAGGAATGTTATTTTTTGCCATGGGTTATATGCAGCTAACTTCAAGTGAATGGATACAGGCAAAAAAAAAAGCTGGAGGGACATCCCATATATAACACCTCTTACTCCCAGCTAGCCTCATTTGCTTGCTAGTGCCCTTAGTTGAGGGACCTTCTCTCTTTACTGAGAAAAGCTTACCTCTTTCCATTTGAGGTTTTCTCTCTCTGATGATTCTGCTATCGCACTATCTGGCTGTACTATAGCCACTGCAGTTTTTCCTGCAGCTTATAGATCAGGTGATGCCTTGTTGGTCTGTACTTGGACCCTGGTTGATGAAAGAAGTGGGACAGACCTCTAATGTTGCTGAAATACACTGTATGCTGCTGTAGGTGCTTCCCTTTGCACGCAGTTCAACATGTGGAATAAGACTCTACAGGCTGAGGGCAATGGTTAGCCAGTGGCAGGGCCCTGTCCTAGAACACCTCTGGGGTTTGATTTTTTAATTCTGCCTGGGTTACTGCAGCTATGCACCCCCATCTCTTCTGCTCTCTGGGTGTGCCTTCTGACTGGCAACAGCTCCTGGCTCTCCTCTACTGGCACAGCACCACAGTCTCATTTCACAATCTGTGCTCATTGCCACAATGCAAGGACAAAATATCAGGCTTTATTGAGGCCATAGGTAGAAGGGTTCACAACCATGTCCCTTCTGCCTCTCTTCTTGAATCCGTATGTGACTTTGAACGTTAGAGGTCACCTGAGGAGGGGGTGGCAGTTAAGGATGAACCCTCCACTTTTGAGGAATCAGATCAAGATGACATGCCCGTAGTGGAGATTTCATCCAAGCCTAGGGATACCATAGCTACCCTGAGTCTGCTCACCCCCAAGGTATCCAGCAAGAGGTCCCTTAGATTGATTAAAGTAGCTCAGACTTTTCTGGTCTATTCAGTGGCAGAGCCTGTCCTATATGGGGACTGGCTTCATCCTGAGAAGATTTATTTTCTCCAAAATACTTTGAAATATTTCACTCAGAAGTATGCCATTGACCAAAGTTTCCTCTAAATATGGGCAGTTCTTGTGATAGATCTTGCCTTTTCTTCTTCATGAGGGTGGCAGAGCACTGTGCCCTGAGCCCACTCAGTTGTGTGACATAGCAAAATAATATTCACTATTGTATTCCTACTTCTCCCGGCGAATCAGGAAGAGGGTCTTAAGAACCAATTGGCCGGGAAGAGAAGCAACGGTATTGGCTGGGAGCAGAAGCATGGGGGAAGGCACCGAGGGGATGCAGGGGAAGCCGCAGAAGCTGCCCACGACCTGGATGGGGTAAAGTGCGGGACTGGTGGGTGGATGGGCAAGCGAGGGGCAGGGGGTTTGTTTGCCGATCGACCGAGTGATAGGGGGGTGGGGGGTTTTACCAGCCGACCGACTGAATGGGGGGGTTGAGGGTGGTTTAATCAAATATCCGATGCTGGATTAATCAAATATTTTGTATGATCTCTGTGATTGTCTTCTCTCCATCCATATGCGCAGGGTCCTTTGGCTTAGATGCTGGTCAGCTGATTTCCCATGCAAGGAGCCATTTGAACAATTACCTTTTA
This sequence comes from Lithobates sylvaticus, assembly GCA_028564925.1. Classification (NCBI taxonomy): domain Eukaryota; kingdom Metazoa; phylum Chordata; class Amphibia; order Anura; family Ranidae; genus Lithobates; species Lithobates sylvaticus. Next base: position 539,513,793 of record CM053027.1, on the reverse strand, counting down.
AAGGTCAATGACTATTTAGTACCTCCAAAATAGGTACATCAAGGAGATTACAGGGTGACAGAGTACTTAAAGCGGTTCTCCAGCCCCCTTTGGAAAAATAAATGTCAGCAGCTGCAAAAACTGTAGTTAGTGACTTTTATTAAACAGCCATTCACCTGTCCCAAGATCCAGCGCTGACCTCACCCTGCCAGTTTCTTCATCGGTCTTCAGTCCTTGGTGCCGGCATCTTAACAGTGGGAAGCCCGCTGTGACTGCTTGTGGCTTTATAGCCGGCTGGCCACTGTGCATGTGTGAGTCATTCTGCACCTTGTGAATGGTTCCACAGTCTTCTGGGACCTGTGACATGTCCCTGAGGACTGTGGGCAGGAAGGGGAACTTCCGCTTGGATCTCCTACCTGTCAAAACCAGGTACCCGCTCACCCGACCAAAAAAATTAGGTGCCAAATATGACCGGGGGGGGCAGAGAAGCGCAGAACGTCTGGGACCTGTGATGTGTCCCTGAGGACAGTGGGCAGGAAGGGGAACTTTCCCTTGGATTGCATACCTGTCAAAACCAGGTACCTGCTCACCCCCCCCCCCCCCCCCCCCCCCCCCCCCCCCCCCCCCCCCCCAAAAATTAGGTGCCAAATATGACGGGGAGGAAGAACTGCAGAACATCCCCTTTTGTGTGAAGTTTTGTTTTAATTTACACACATTTAATACTGGGTGTGTCCATCCTTCAGTGGGGACAGGGGTCATTTGACTGTCTAAAACAGGGATCCTCAAACTACGGCCCTCCAGCTGTTGCAGAACTACACATCCCATGAGGCATTGTAAAACTCTGACATTCACAGACATGACTAGGCATGATGGGAATTGTAGTTCCTGAACAACTGGAGGGCCATAGTTTGAAGACCCCTGGTCTAAAAGAACCTAGCAATTAATTTGTTCTGCTGCAGTTATAAAGTCTAGATGAGTACCTTCTCTACTTGGAGAGGAGAGGGTGGGGGGGTTGGTCCCTCATTTCATATTGAGATGACTAACAGGAAATAAAAAGTATTTTCCCAAACATTACATTTTACCGCTGAACAAAATGCAGAAAATTGTATTTCTTGTAGGATATTTAGCTTGCTAGTACACATATTTTCATACATAATAAAGTAAAAAAAAAAAAGTGTTAACTTACTGTTGAAAATTGCTTATGCATCATTCGATCTGCACATTCACTTTAATAGGCATCATTTTTCATACCTGTAATACAGCCTAGGAAATGTGATTTCATAAACAATGTTTGAGGAAAAACTAGTGTGGGGATATGTTCCTGGTAGCATTTGATTCTCACCAGGAGAAAGGTCATAGAGACTTATATTTGCTTCGAAAATAAAACCCCAGCTGGGATCAGGAACAGATGTACAAGCATCATCAGGGAGTTCACCTCATCAGCTTGCTAACTAAGGGGCGAGCATACCTGCAGGAGCAGCATTTATAATTTGCAGTGTGGAGTGTATAGTGTGGCTCCTCCAATTCCCACCAATCTGGCAGCTTCCTATTTTCAATAAGCTGTTCATGAAAAGATCAATTGCACTGTGAACATAGTCACAGCTAAGCAGCAAAATTGTCATTTTGAGGAACCAAAAAACGTAGAATTTTATGCAGTTGCTTGTTACTACTGTTGTTATGTTTGGGCCCTGTTCACGATTTTGGATAGTGGGCAAAATTGTTGTGATTCTATCCGTGATCCCAAATTGCGTGACAATCGCAGCACAATGAGCATTTGGGTGCCATTATCCTTCAATGGCACCCCAAAAGCAATACCAGCAATACCATTCGGCTGCAATTATTTCACGGCAAACTGCACCTTCACAAATCGTGTGTAGCTTGTCGCTTGAAAAGAGCTTATTTTCAGGTGACAAACGTGCATAGGGCAGCCCATTCATGTGGAATGTGTAACCATTTTTACCCATTTGAATGAAAGGAAAATTTTCTATAAATTATTTTCTTTTTAACATGTCTTTTCCTGCCATATAAAAATGGTGGAACTTCCTAATGGTTATCCTGGCTCCAGTTATATTTTAAAGGAAATGTATGCCAAATGAGCTTCCCCTCGCAGTCTATATGCCTATAGTAAATAAACCCGAGTTGGTTGATTTAATTTAGGCAAATAGGCTATTCACATTGGAAGGGAAGTTGCACTTTGCAAGAGCGTTTTCCCCATAGCTTAGTACATGTGGTGAAATTTCACTTTGCAAAGAATTCCTAAACACATATGAGGACAAAAAAAAATAAAAAATGTTTTCTTGCAATGAAAGCTCTGTGGAAAATTTCCTTGCAAAGCGCAACATTTCTTGCAAATTGAACAGTCTTCTAGATCTTCAATCTACAATAGCAGTCGACAAGTGCAGAGCTATTTATGGGCTTTCTTTTCAGACAGGCCAGCAAATGCACACACTGAAGTACGGAAGTATACTGTATTAATGTCAGGGTGAGAGTTGATAAAGTAAAAGCTTTACACTTGTGTTATATCAACAATAACAGACAATTTTAATTGTGTTGTGGTCACAGGAAAGGGATACATTTAAAAGAAAATGTATAAATATATACACTGCTCAAACTAATTAAAGGAACACTTTTTTTAATCAGAGTATAGCATCAAGTCAATTAAACTCCTGGGATATTGAGTTGGTCAGTTAAGTAGCAGAGGGGGTTGTTAATTAGTTTCAGCTGCTTTGGTATTAATGAAATTAACAGGTGCACTACTAGATGGGCAACAATTAGACAACCTCCAAAACCAGAATGTATTTTTTACAGGTGGAGGCCACTGACATTTTTTTTTCCATACTTATTTTTTCTGACAGTTTTTTAATAGTTTTGCATTTGTCTAGGGTCAAGGTCACTACTGGTAGCATGAGGCGATACCTGGACCCTATAGAGGTTGCACAGGCAGTCCAACTCCTCCAGCATGGCACGTATGTGCCATTGCCAGAAGGTTTGCTGTGTTTCCCAGCACAGTTTCGAGAGCATGGAGGAGATTCCCGGAGACAGGCAGTTACTCGAGGAGAGCTGTTACAGGGCCGTAGAAGGTCCTTAACTACTTCAATACAGGGCACTTACACCCCCTTCCTGCCCATGCCAATTTTCAGCTTTCAGCGCTGTCGCTGTTTAAATAAAAATTGCGTGGTCATGGTACACTGTTCTCAAACATAGAGCTTTCTTTTGGTGGTATTTGATCAGCTCTGCGTTTTTTATTTTTTGCTAAACAAATAAAAAAAGACCTCAAATTTTGGAAAAAAAATTGTTTTTCTTTTGTTTCTGTTATAAAATTTTGTAAATAAGTATGTTTTCTCCTTCACTGATGGGCACTGATAAGGCGGCAATGACGGCACTGATAAGGCATCACCGATGAGGTGGCACCAATGAGGTGGCACTGATGGGCACTGATGATGGGCAATGAAAGGCTGCACTGATGGGCACTGGTAGGCGGCACTGATGGGTGGCACTGATATGCAGCACTGATGGGCATTGATAGGCGGCACTGATGGGCACTCATGGGTGGCACTGGTGGGCAAGGATGAGCACTGATAGGCAACACTTATGGGCACTGAAAGGCTGCACTGATGGGTACTTATGGGTGGCACTGATAGGTGGCACTGCTGTGCACTGATACGTGGCACTGATAGATGGCATTGATAGGCATCACTGATGGCACTGGCAGGCATTGGGGATGGGCACTGATTGGCAGCTGTCTGGGCACTGATTGGCATTTCCCTGGTGTTCTAGGGTGGCATACCTGTGGTTCAGTGTGGTGGCATCCCTGGTGGTCCTGGCGGCATCCTGGTGGTCCTGGGTGGGCATCTGAGGGGGCGCTGCACTGATAAACATTCAGCACAGACCCCCCCTGTCAGGAGAGCAGCCGATCGGCTCTCCTTTACTCACGTCTGTCAGATGCGAGTGAAGAAAAGCCGATCAACGGCTCTTCCTGTTTACATCGTGATCAACTATGATTGGACACGGTTGATCACGTGGTAAATAGCCTCCATCAGAGGGTCTTATGGAGATTGGTGTAGCGGTGTTTCAGACTGACACACCCCACCACCGACAGCCACGACCGACAGCGCGTGAGATCGGTCGTTCTGGAGGGCTGTCATATGACGTCCACCCAGAACGAGAGCCGCGCTGCCCAGCCGTCATTTGACTGCCGGTGGGCGGAAAATGGTTAACCCATCAGCAGAACTGGTATCTGATTTTTTTTTGCAAGGAGGAACAGTATAAGCACTGCCAGAGCCCTACAAAATGACCTCCAGCAGGCCACTGGTGTGAATGTCTCTGACCAAACAATCAGAAACAGACTTTATGAGGGTGGCCTGAAGGTCCGACATCCTCTAGTGGGCCCTGTGCTCACTGCCCTGCACCGTGGAGCTGGATTAGCATTTGCCATTGAACACCATAATTTCCAGGTCCGCCACTGGTGACCTGTGCTTTTCACAGATAAAAGCAGGTTCAACCTGAGCACATGTGACAGACATGAAAGGGTCTGGAGAAGCCGTGGAGAACATTATGCTGGCTGTAACATCGTTCAGCATGACTGGTTTGGTGGTGGGTCAGTGATGGTCTGGGGAGGTATATCCATGGAGGGATGTACAGACCTCTACAGGCTAGACAATGGCACCCTGACTGAGGTATCCGGATGAAATCCTTGGACCCATTGTCCCATGATTCCTCCTGGTGCATGACAATGCCCGGCCCCATGTGGCGAGAGTATGCAGCCAGTTCCTAGAGGATGAAGGAATTGATACCATTGAATTGCCCTCATGCTCGCCTTACCTAAATCCAATAGAACACCTCTGGGATATTATGTTTCAGCCCATCCAACACCGCCAGGTTGCACCTCAGTCTGTTCAGGAGCTCAGTGATGCCCTGGTCCAAATCTGAGAGAAAAAACCCCAGCACACCATCCGTCGTCTCTTTAGGAGCATGCCCCAACATTGTCAGGCATGCATAAAAGCACGTGGGGGCCATATAAACTACCATTTTGAGTTGCTGCAATGAAATTTCAGCAAAATGGACTAGCCTGCTGCATGATTTGTTCACTTTGATTTTCGGGGTGTCTTTGAATTCAGCCCTCTGTAGGTTGATAATTTTTATTTCCATCAAACAATGTGGCATCCTTTTGTTCCTAACACATTACCCAGTCCATATCAGTATAGAAATCCAGCATGATATGTTTCCCCATAGATCGGGATGTGTTCTCAAGGTGTTCCTTTAAAAGAGAAGTATGTTTTTTTTTCTATTCATACTTACCTAGGTCGATGTCCAATGGTGCATCTGTCCTCTGGAGCCTCTACACTGAGAACTGAGCGATCGAACACCGCTGATCGCTCGGTTCTCACAGCTCCGTGAGCAGAGAGCTGTGACTGTCAGTCACAGCTCTCTGCTCTGCCCCCTCCTCGCTCACTGGAGCGCTGAGCTGTGGAGGGGGCGGGAGCGGCCGGGTCAGGCTCTAAGCAGCTCACTGAGAGGCTGAGCCGGGTGTCGGTCCAGGGATCTAGGCGGATCCTGATTCCATGGTTGTGATGACGCGGAGCCTGGACCGACTCTGTGACGTCAGTAGAGAGTGGGTCACAGGAGTGCAAAACGAACTGCACTTTTGTGATCCATAGGAGAAGTACAGTCAAAGGAGCTTTGGCTATACATCTCCTAAAAATTTTTGAGCAGTGTATAAGACACTGACTGGAATTAAAAATTACTCTAATGCCATTTTTCTATCAGTAGTTCCCTTAAGAACCACTTGCATCTAATTCCAGCAAGCATTTGTGTCAGTAACATTACTGACACTTACTGCAAATTCAGGTCGTTTTTACTGGCACCACTATAAGGATCCATAACTTTGGCATAAACAAATTCCTTCTATTAATCCCTTCACACCACCAGTGGCAGATGATATCACCCCCTTATGTTCATGGGAGTGCTAGGATGCATTGCTAAGCTGCACAAACGCACCTCAGTGTATATTCAGAAGACTGTGAGCAGGCAGGAAAGTATATCCTAATGCAGACCACATAGCATGTCTTTTGTGCAATTAAGAGCTGCCTGCTAGCAAATTTTAAAACGTTAGGTTTAGTTCTACTTTAAGCATTGGTAAGCTGTAATATATTACATTTTTGCTTTTGGCTTTAGGTACTTTTTAAGTACACACACACACACACATTAAGGTGCATTACGTTCAGGAAGTCACTCATTTAGAATGGGTTACCAATGCACAGAAATGGAAGAAAAAAAGTACCTAAGCCTTTATTATTGCAGTGCACCACAACACGTGGCATGTGCTTTGCAATTCACTGGGCACCTACTGTTCTTGTGTGTTGGGATGCCACTGTAGATGAGTGCCGTGCACTACTATAAAGAAGCAGTTCAAACTGATTTCATATGCAAGTCGAGTGCACCCGAAACTTTGAAAGCAAGTTGCATTTGCCCATCAACACAGGCTCTAATTATTGCTGTGCCTTATCTTTCCATCCAGGTACCCCGTTGCCTTCACATTTAGTCCCTCTTTTACAATGACTCTAATTGTATCATATATTTATACATCTGTTCTATTTATGCTATTGTTACTGCTGTGAATTAAGCTGTCTAGGAAAGTGTTATAATTATGTTTTCCAATACATTTATATTCATGAAGTAACTGACCTTGTGTATGAAATGAAAGTTATTTCAATTGATATGGGTTTCATTAAATTTCAAGTAATTGCAGCTTATGCAAAAACCCTAATTCAGTGCTAAATTAATAAAAGATATATCCAATTAAACGTGAAATTGCTATTTGGGTATTCAGACGGGACTTTGTTACACCTAATTCTCACTGTGAATTTACCAGTAGAACATATTATATATCATCCAGCTGCCCGCCTTATATACTCAAATAATCTAGTCACTCCTTTCTCCCATATAATGAGCCTAAAGTGATGTTAAAACATTACTATTATTTAAAAAAAATAAAATAATTATCCATACACAACCACTATTTAATGGCCCTGTAATTATATATATATATATATATATATATATAACGGAAAATTGTATCATACTTACCGTAATTTTCCTTTCCTGGTGCCAATCCATGGCAGCATACATGTGATAGAGCTCCGCCTCTACTCCGCCTTCAGGACTAGTGAATAGCATAAATTAAAGGGCATAGCCCCTCCCCCAACATTCTTCGTAATATAGAATACCGAGGGTGGGAGTTTATGCTGCCATGGATTGGCACCAGGAAAGGAAAATTACGGTAAGTATGATACAATTTTCCGTTTTCCTGGTGCCTCCATGGCAGCATACATGTGATAAATAACTAGCTCACATGGGTGGGTTTAATGCTTTAACAAAAAATAAACTTTAATCAAACACAGACATAGCAGCATGAAGCGCTTTACTCCCGAACTCTACGGTTGTAAGAGCCCCGGGATCAATACGATAATGTTTGAGGAACGTGTGTCGGGAAGACCAAGCCTAATGCTTCAAGAGAAACATTTGCCCTCGCTGCCCAAGATGCCGATACTGCTCTTGTTGAAGGAGCATTCACCTGAGCCGAAACTTGCTGTGGCTTCCAAGTAGGCCCTGAGAACTTTGGATATGTCTAACTCATAACAGGAGTTTGATTCTGAGTCCATGAAAACTGGTAACGCCCATGGTCCTGATAGGTTTGCCATTGATTTGGAAAAAAGTTTTGGTCTAACTGTCAATTGTAAGCAGCAATGTTTTTTACATGTATATTTGTACCATCATCCGTATGAAATATAGAGAAAAAATCTTGGAATGAATCTGGTCTCCAGCCAAGATTCTCCAAGGGGGGGGAGCTATCGGACTATTGCGGTACATAAAGTGTTGGTAATGTTATTTTTACACCAAAAGAGGTACATGGATAGGATAAAACAATTTATTTAATGGTTCTTCACATATTAAGAAGGTTTAAACAGTTTTCATAAAATCAAACAAATGTACAAAATTTCAACTAGTTTCGCTAAAAAAAGCTTCATCAGGAAATATGTAATTTACATCTGCAGAAAAAACAAAGAACAAAGAGGACAGTTTACATAGGAAGAACATTCACTTTTAATTTCACATGAACTGGAGAAGGTATAAATGGTTACATAAATCGGGCTTATTCTTACCCCATTAGGAAGCCTCTGCGGAGACAAGGGTGTACCCCCCACGGAGCCTTACGCGGCGACTGGGGAGGGTAAATGGATCCGACAGGTGTTTCAGAATATCTAGGGGTGACACAATAGTCTGTGACTACGAAGGTAGGCGATGAGAGATAGGGGTTTAAAGTAATTCACATGGACATGACCCAGTACCCGAGTTGAAAAACCGTAGGTGAGGTGCCTGGTTGACTAGTGTGAAGAGGAAGGGATAAACAAAGATTGGGGATGGGTAGTGAAAAGAAGGTGAGGAAGATGTGTTGCGAAAGGAGTGAAGAAGGGAGGGGGAAAAAAAGGAGGGAATAATGGGAGTGAAGGAAGGGGGAGGAAAAGGAGCAATACGAGATAAGGGAAAGGAGGGGAAGGACAAGAGGGGGGGTGTATAAAATTGGGAGGGATGGGATAATGGGGGTGAAAGGAAAGGGAAGAAAAAGGGTGAAGAAGGGGGGGGGGGGAAAGGAAGGAAAAGAAAGAAAAGAGTGGGGGGAGGGAAAGAGGAAAGTTGGTGAAAGCATAGGGAGAGGGGAAAGCCGGAAAGGAAAAGAAGAATGAATAAGGGGAAAAAAAAAAAAAAAAAAAGGGGGGGAAGAAGAAACGGGAGGGAAGGCAGGGAAAAGGGGGAGGGAAAGAGTGAAAACAAGGGGGGATGAGGGTGGGTGAAAAACAAAGTGAGGGGAAGGGGAATGTGGTGAGGTGGTCATGTGAGTGAATGAACCGGCAAGTATCCATATTGGATCGTTTACAAAGGTGGGTGTTGTGAAAGTTATAGGGACAAAGGGATGTGAAGTACATAAGGTGAAGTGATCGGACAAGTATGGAGTGTGAGTGGGTGTGGAGAGGGTTAGGTGTGGGGGAGTGTGAAGGAGTGAGGGGTGGGGTGAGGTGATGGGACAAACGGGGTGTGAGTGAGTGTAAAGAGGGTTGGGTGTGAGGAAGTGTGAAGGGGTGGTGAGTGGGAAAATGATAACACTGACAGTGCCAGTGGGGAAAGTGACGGTGACACAGGGTGATGAGAAGTGGGAGGAATGACATACTGGTGTTTACCTGGGTACCTATGGGTGTTTGTCTTACGGATGCAGCTCGGGACTGCTGCTGTTCCAAGAGATGGTATAAAAGAGTGATGGCAACCGGGATACATTTTGGAGAGCGGCAAGGTATAATGAACAAGGGATGATTGGTTCCCAGGAGAGGCTGTTAGCCTATAAAACCTGGGGGATAGGATATGAATCTGGGTTAAGGTCAGGAAGGATTAGAACCCTGACATAGATGGGGAATGGACAATAGCCATCGCCCATCAAAGGTTGTAAAAGGTAAAGTGACTTACCGCAATGCCAATCACTGTGTCACGTCCCGGGAGGCGCTGGAACCTGCCGGACTAGGCGGACATGGCCGCCTATATATACCCACCAACCTCCGCGCCGTCACCAGCGTGGCGACGGCGTCAGGAGGTCAAGGGTCCCGCGGTGAGCGGGCGTCCGGCCGCGCGTACGCATGTCAATGGTCCGCGTCTGCGCAGAGTCGCGGGGCCACATCGAGGCCCGATGATAGGGGGAGAGACAGCAGAAGCGCGCGGATACGGGTACGCGCACCGCGCGCATGCCCAAAGGCCCGGGATATCCTAGGCCTAGGCAAGTGCAAGGACAGGCATGGAGAGATCCCGCCCTGTTGTGTAGGCGGGGACTCCATGCCGTCCCAGGGGCCCTACCAGTCGTCGCAAAGGAATGGGGAGCCGCACATCAGCAACCGCAGAGACATCCTAAGAGGGGGGGAAAAAGGCATAGTCACAATGCCAGAGGGGTCAATTGGACTTAGCCTGTTTGGAATGCCCAAAACGTATTAAGTACTATGCAATGAAGTTATCACATTGGATTCAACTGAGTTACATGGTGAAATAAGAGAAAAAAAACAAAATTAAACAATATGATCTAATATACATTATTGTAGCATAAAGAGGCAACAGATAGAATCTTGACAGATGATCATGGACATTTCTGGTCATGCCGAGTCGGTTCTTTCAAGGACGGGTTTTATGTATATAGCACTGAAACGGTATAAGGCTCAAGACAAACCAATGTAAATATCATGTTGCTAGTTACTGTATTGTATCCATGTAACCGGACCAAGCCGTGCCCAGAATGTCCATTTGTCAAGAATGTGTGTGCCTGTAGCTATCAAAAAGTTGTTTGTATGTTTTGCTATAATTGTTTGAAAAGTTTTTAGCTTGTTAGGAGAAAAGGGTATAGTTAGAACCTCCCCATATACAGACAAGAATTGGCTGGAATGGGGAAAAAAGGGGAGCAGCTCAGGGTGTCACAGGTTGGGGGTCTTCAGCGAGTCGGGCGGGCAAGGTGGCTCGGTCCGGGTCGCTGCTAACGCCCAATCGTCGGTTCACCCAGGGTGTGTTATCCACCCGGTATTGATTTGGAAAAAAGTTTTGGTCTAACTGTCAATTGTAAGCAGCAATGTTTTTTACATGTATATTTGTACCATCATCCGTATGAAATATAGAGAAAAAATCTTGGAATGAATCTGGTCTCCAGCCAAGATTCTCCAAGGGGGGGAGCTATCGGACTATTGCGGTACATAAAGTGTTGGTAATGTTATTTTTACACCAAAAGAGGTACATGGATAGGATAAAACAATTTATTTAATGGTTCTTCACATATTAAGAAGGTTTAAACAGTTTTCATAAAATCAAACAAATGTACAAAATTTGAAATTTTGTACATTTGTTTGATTTTATGAAAACTGTTTAAACCTTCTTAATATGTGAAGAACCATTAAATAAATTGTTTTATCCTATCCATGTACCTCTTTTGGTGTAAAAATAACATTACCAACACTTTATGTACCGCAATAGTCCGATAGCTCCCCCCCCTTGGAGAATCTTGGCTGGAGACCAGATTCATTCCAAGATTTTTTCTCTAGGTTTGCCATTGAGGTGACCTTGGGTGTGAAACCTCTGAGAGGGCGAAGTTCTACCCTATCTGGAAGAAAAGGGATATGTGATCATCCCCAATGCCCAGGGAGTGGATTTCCGAAATCCTCCTGTCGGATGTAATAGCCAACAGAAAAGTTGTTTTTAAAGTCAAGTTACAAATTGAGACCTCTTCAACCGGTACAAACGGATGAGTGGATAGGACTTCCAATATTAGAGGAGGATCCCACTTTGGAAAGGAACGTCTGGATGGGGGACACATCTTCAATACTCCCCTGAGGAACATAACCACTAGAGGGTCTTCTGACCCCCTGGTGTTAGTTGCTGCAGAAGTTGCGGAAACTTGTACCTTGAGGGAACTCTGGCTGAGCCCCAAATCGAGACCAGTTTGCAGAAAACTCAGAACATCAGCAGTGGAAAGAGAGAGATAGGATCAAATCCTTTTCCTGGGGCATAGGATAAGAACTTGTCCCAAATTCTTGCATAGATTGTGTTGGTTGTAGGCTTTCTAGCTTTTAACAGGGTGGATATGACCTCTTGGGAACAGCCTAACGATTCAAACCTCCTCCTTTCCACTTCCATACACAAAGATCCAGCTTCTGTGGGTCTGGATGGTCCAGCCTGCCCTGGGTCAACAACTGCAGAAAGGGAGGAATTCTGATCGGATGATCCACACTGAGGTGCATGGCTAGTGGAAACCACGGTCTCTTCGACCAATAGGGTAGCACTGCTAGCACTTTAACTGGTTCGTTCAGGAGTCTGAGGAGAAACCTCGAAATGAGTGGGCGAGGAGGAGAGGTGTAAGCTGTCTTGAAGGTCCAAGGACAAGATAGCGCATCTACTCCTTCCGCCTGTGGATGTGGAAGGTGAGAGAAGAATCTCCTGATTTTGCAATTCTCATGCGTAGCAAAAGATCCACCAGTGGGGTCTGCCCTAGATTGGAGATTTGGATGAACACATGGGGATGTAGAGACCACTCGTTGTCCCCAAACCTCCTCGATAAGACATCTGCCTCTGTGTTCATCTTGCCTGGGAGATACATTGCCCTGAGGTCTACCAGGTTCCTCTCTGCCCAGAGCATTACAGGTTCCACTTCCCTCAGAAGTGTCTTGCTGTGGGTGCCCCCTTGTTTCTGAAGGTACGAGACCGCCACCTTGGTGTCCAAACATAGAAGTACTCTCTGTCCCTTGACCTGAGATGCAAAAGAGGTTAAGGCTAGAAATGCTGCCCTCATTTCTAGGACGTTGGACACTGTCCCTCTGGTGGGCAAGGACCATCTTCCCTGAATTCTCTGCAATGGGCACCCCACCCCTGGCCACTCGCATCTGACGTAATTGTGGACCATGAGTGGGAACCCAAATGATAGAGCCGGGAGAGATTCTCTGGATTCATCCACCAGTGTAATGACCACTGCTTATTAGCGTTGTTAAACGGATTGTCTGAGACAGATGTTGTCGTCTCCATTGCATTAAGAATCCCGTCTGGAAGTGTCTCAGATGCTAGTGAGACCATGGAACTAGAGGTATGCACGAGGACATCGTGCCAATAAGGCTCAGACACTGCAAGGCTGATAGATGGGATCTCTATGACCTTGGATACCTTCTGAATGATGCCCTCCATCTTCATCTGGGGTAAAGAGACTGTGCCTAGGAGCGTACCGAACATTGCCCCTAAGTAAACCATCTGCTGTGTTGAAACTAATTGGCTCTTCTGATGGTTCACCAGCCACCCGAACTCCGACCGCGACTGGAGAAGAATCTCCCTGTGGACTAAAAGGTGGCTCGAGTTTTTTTTTTTGACAGCAAGAGGATATCGTCCAGGTAGTGATAAATTCTTAACCCCCTCTCTCTCTCATAGGGGCCAAGACAGATATCAACACTTTTGTGAACACCAGAGGGTAGGTGCATAGCTCTAAGGGCAGAGCTTGAAATTGCAGGTGGACATGACCCACTGCGAACCTTAAGTATTTTTGGAAGGATGGTAGAATAGGGATGTGGAGGTACGCATCCTTCAGGTCTATCGAGATTAATCAATCTCCTGGTTGTATGGTTTGTATGATCGTTTGGAGTGACTCCATCTTGAAGCTTTCGAGATGGATGTATTGATTTAGCTTTTTCAGATCTATTACAGGTCTCCAGTCACCTGTTTTTTTCTGCACCAGGAAAAGGGTGGAAGAAAAACCTGTAAAATCGATCTGATGGGGGCACAGGTATTGCTGCCCCTTGACGCTGCAGGGACTCCAAAAAAAAATTGGTTTAAGGCCAGTGCCTTCTGTGGGGAGGCTGGTAACTGTCTCTTTGAAGAACGTGTGAGGAGGCTGCTGAGAGAAAGTCCAGAAGTGACCATACCGGATCGTTGCTAGGACCCATGGGTCTTGACATTTGGAGGCACAGATGGGGAAAACGTTTTTTTAACCGGGCTCCCACTGGGGGCGTTTCCTCCCCGCTGACGTCAAAAGGACTTTGTCCCCTCCTGGGGAGCAGTGAGGGACTTGTACTTTCTGGCTCCCAGAAAAGAAGTCTGGGTGCCTCTCCACGATTTCTTGTTGTCCCTAAAGGGGCGAGACTGCCTGAAGTCTCTAGAATTTGATTGCCGGAATCGTGATAAATAGGCCTTTGTTCTCCGGACCTTCCTGTCCTGAGGAAGTAAGCCAGATTTGCCCCCTGTTACTCTGGAGATTACTTTGTCGAGTTTCTCAACAAACCAAGATTTTCCATCAAGGGAAATCTTGCATCAATTCTGCTTTGATGCTAGATCGGCTGTCCAAGGCTTTAGCCATAAGGCCCGCTTTGCCATAACAGAGTTGCAGCATTGAATTGGCTGAACACCGGATTGTGTCAATTGCAGCTTCTCCCACGAAATCCGCCAACTTAAGCTCCTCCAGAGCTTTGATTATGTCATCTTTGGGAACGTCTTGGTGCAGGGCTGTCTCAATATTTTCCGTCCAAGCCCTGATGGCATTGGAAACAGATGTCAGCGCAATGGCTGGTCTGCAAGCCACCCCTGCTTCTAGATAGATGTATTGATCTAGACCTCAAATGGAGCTATCTAGGGGATCCTTGAAAGACGTTGAATCCTCCATTGGCATTGTTACATTTTTTGCCAGACGCACTACAGCCGCATCAACCACAGTCATTGAACTGAGTATCTGAACTGAGTGCCAGTGGATACATTTTGCATAAACGTGCTACAGAAAACTATCAGTTTTGTTCCACTCATCCTCTATGATCTCCCCCATTAATGGGAAGAAGATTTGGTTTCTCTTGAGAAATAGTTTTTTGATTTTTGAGGAGGCCCTTCCGGGTCTTCCCAGGCAATGTCGCTCCTCACCGCTTGTACAAAGGGTTGAACCAGGGAGAAATTGAAACCAGACGGTTCTGTATCATCTGAGGACTCCTCGGATGAATCTACCAGTGGGATTTGTTTAGCTGTTTTTCCTGATGGAGGCAAAGGAGTACTAACAGCTGATGGGCCCGAAATGTCGGGGTCCAAATCCAACACCTGGGCAGCTTGTGAAACCGGGTGAGCTGGAATCATGGCCGTCAGTTCAGAAAGAGAGTCTCTCATGGTTTGCTTAAGCAGGTCAACCACCTGCTGGCCTTCTAATTCCCGGTTAGCTGCGTAGTCCCTGAGACAGTCTCTGCAGACGAGCTTATCAGGGAGTGGAACCGCGCCACAGGCCCAACATTTTTTCCTTGACGCCCGCGGTGGACGGGAAGGCGAATGACGACGTCTATAAGATCCTGATCTTCTGGAAGATTATGATGAGAAGAGCGCGGTCTTCGCTCAGGACTATCGTCATTGTCATAGCGCCTTGAGGACTTTCTGGACCGCTTTGAAGGAACAGGGCTGAAACAAACAAAGTTTGTCAGTGGCACACTCTTTTTTTTTTTTTTTTTAAATACTCACGTACAGGTGGTCCACATACCTATTGGATATGAGAGGATCTTGGCTTTGTGACGAATGGCTCATGGTAAATAATGGGCAGGAGGATCAGCTGTAGTAAGGCGAAGTAAGAAGCAAAAAGAAATAGAGTCTATTTGCACAACAAATTTTTAAACGAAGTCAACGCAATAGGAGTGAGATAAAAGTATAAGGCTGGCCATACACTACCCAACCCCCGTCTATAGATCTCCCTCAGATCTATATAAAAAAAAACATACAATATGTGGTCAAATCTAATCACCCCCAATTTGCATGCAATCAGGCAGGCCCCTGTACCACACAGTTGAAGGCAAACCTAATGGAAAAGGTGACGCTTGCAGAGCAGTCTTGTGTGCTAAGCTAGGGACCGAGCAGGCCAGTGGGGTGATGCTTGAGCAGTATCTGTGAGTGCCAAGCTAGGGACCCAGCAGGGATGCGAGGGGTGACGCTTGAGGAAGATACTCAGTGGGAAGATTGGAAGAGCTCAGGAGATCCAGTGGCAGTGGATCAGCGGGTCTAAGTGATAGACTGGGAGCTCAGTTGAGTGAAGATCTAAAAAGGAGATTGTGGAGGAAGTAAAAGAGTTCATTGCAACCTTTGTTAGAAACTGTTCAAGATTGTTGCCATAGGAGACAGCGTGTCTACACATGCAGATGTGGTGCCCGGCTGGGTGCCTTTCGCTGCATGGCTGTCTACCTATAGAAGTCTCAGAGGCTGCTAATTAACATTGCAACTACTAAAGGGTGTGCTTCCCCTAACCCTCTCCCCCCCCCCCCCCCCCAGTTCTGTTCAAGAGAAAATAAATCTCTTTTGCATTCAAGAAGTGTCGGGCGCCCATGAATCTGCCTTGCATTACACCCACTATGCCTCGTAACCCACTCTACAAAGAAGGATGTCAGCTTTCCCTAACTCTGGAGGTCACCATTACGCCTGGAGAGGCCAGGGACTTGGCTACATATTTTTTTTTTTTTTTATAATCTTTATTTATATTAACTTTTTCATACAAAAATACAAACCTGTGGCAGACACAGACGCCACAAAATAACACATACAATAAAACAAAATAAAGTAAGCAAATCCAAATGAACCCACATATCCGGCGGATAAATCGCGTACCATCATAGTTCAGCTAGGCTTGCGCCCATCACTTAGACTACCTCTTGCAGGTTGGGGGACAAACATGTCAGTCACTTAATCAAAGGAACCTATGAGTCTATACTTCAAGAGTTCGTGTCCAGACCTGCAATTGGGTACAGGTTAATGACCGATATTAGCACAGCCGTATTTTAAGGAGCGTGAGCATGGCCAGCTGGCCTGCGTGTATGTGAGAGAGGATAAGTCATTTGGGTAACAAAACATAAGGACAGAAAAACAAAAATCAAACAAATAATAGAAAATAGTTACACTGCACTCATCGATTCAGTAGTGATAGATTTGCATACATCTTAGTAATTTTTACCAGCTTAACTTTTGTTGGGCTTGTATCTAATGCGTTGACTGTGATCCATCTGCCTGAGGGGCATCATCTGACACCCCCGTCCCCTCAGCATAGTTAATCCATGTGGCCCATATCCCATACCATTTGTCATATTTGTCTCTGCACTTCGCCATCCACTCCTCAGCCACTTTGATGTCATTAACCAGACGAATCCAGTCCGATCGCACAGGGACCTGACTGCTTTTCCAATGAATTGGGATTAGTCTCCTGGCCGCATTTAGGAGATGCGGGAGCACCGATTTTCGGTAAAGGCTGAGGGGAATGGTGGGGAAGTGCAGGAGAAAGTTCCTCGGGGAGTCCGGGAGGTCAATGTCTAATATGTGGCGTATTTGGTCCTAATATCCTGCCAGTAAGGCCTCAACTTGGGGCATTCCCACCAAATGTGTAGGAAAGATCCTTTTTGTCCACAGTCTCGCCAGCACCTATCAGAAGTGTTTGGGAAAATTTTTGCCAGTTTGGTGGGTACCCTGTACCATCTGGACATTACCTTAAACCCGTTTTCTTGCATTTTAGTATCCACTGAAGTGGTGTGTGTAAGACAATACAAATGGTCCAGCTGTGTTTCAGTGAATTCACACCCTAGGTCTTTTTCCCATTCTTTAATATATGCGGGTTCCTCTAGGGGGGATCTGTGCACTAGGAGTCCATAGAGGGCAGAAATGGCATGGGGGATAGGGTTAGCAGACATGCACAGCTTCTCAAAGGGAGTGGAGGAGGTGGGGGAGCGTATGGTCTGCTGGAGACCCTGCGCAAAGTGTTGAAGCTGCCCATGTCTCCAGCCATCCAGAGGAAAACTACCATATTGGGCCTGGAGGTCCTCTAGTGGGAGCAGACCTTGATCATGAAATAACCGGCCACATCTGACTTTGCCATCCGCCGTCCAGGTGCGGAGGAAGGACATGTGTTTCACGGGGGCGAACCACGGGAATCCCCCTAAGGGTGCAAGGGGTGAGAATCGGGGGGCCAACTGACCGTCCTTGTTCAGTGTGTCCCACAACTTCAGGGCGTGGTTAGTCAGCAGGGAAGTAAACCTTGATAGGCCTCTATGTGGTTGGGGCAGCCAGGGGGCATGTGAGAGGTTACGTCCTGCCAGGTATTTTTCCAGGGGGACCCACACCTTGGTGGACACCCCCTGGTGCCAGTCAAGTATTCGTTGCAGAGCAATCGCCTCGTAATACTTCCGCATGTCTGGAACCCCCAGGCCCCCCATCCGCTTAGGTCTTTGTAAGGTTCGAAGCGCCAGTCGTGGGCTCCGCCCCTGCCAAACATATTTCAGGAACGCACTGTTGAGGCTCGAAAAAAGGTCTTGGGCAGGAAAATAGGAACCATCTGTAAATAGAACAATATGCGGGGCAACACATTCATCTTTAACACACTGACTCGGCCAATCCAGGAAAAGGTCTCCCTATCCCACCTAGCCAGATCAGTTTTTATGGAAGATAGCAGTCTTGCTTAGTTACCCTCGTATAGCTGGGAGCAAAGGGGGGTAAGGTGTATCCCTAGATATTTCAGGTGCGTGTTACACCACGTAAAAGAGAAAGAGGATTGCAACCGTGTACGCAAGCCCTGGGGGATGTTCAAAGGCAGGATCTCAGATTTTGCACAATTTATCTTGAAATTGGCTATAGAGCTGAAGGTCTGTAGTTCCTCCATAATATTGGGGAGGGAAATAAGTGGGTCAGTGACATAGAACAGGACGTCATCCGCGTAGGCGGACAGTTTGTGCTCCTGCGGTCCTACGGTAAAACCTCTAATATTGGGATTAGCGCGGATCCTGTTAAGCAGGGGTTCCAGGGTAAGGGCGAAAATAAGGGGGGATAGAGGGCACCCCTGTCTGGTGCCATTCTTAATTTTAAAGGGATCTGAGAGGACCCCGTTTACTCGTACTCGGTCCTCCGGTGAGCTATAAAGTGCCTGCGTCCAGGCCATCATATTAGGACCCAGTCCCAATCTTGTCAGGACAGCTCGGAGGTACTCCCAACCCACCCTGTCAAATGCTTTCTCCGCGTCAGTGGAGAGCAGAAGACAGGGTGGGTGGTTGGTCTGTGTCTGTGCCCAATGAATCAGTTGTATTGCTCGGTTGGAATTGTCCCTTGCTTCCCTGCCGGTTATGAACCCAGTTTGATCCGGATGTATAATGGAGGGCATCAGGGGTTGTAGGCGGTTTGCTAATATTTTCGCTAAGATCTTTATGTCAGTATTGAGAAGTGAGATTGGTCTGTAGCTACTTGGGGCTGTGTGATCTTTCCCTTCTTTAGGCAATACCGTGATATGGGCTAACAGCCCCTCTTTAGGCATGGCAGTACCCGAAGCCAGAGCATTGAAGTAGGTGCTCATGTGACTGGAGAGAAGAGGGAGAAATGTACTATAATATGTATTAGTGTAGCCATCTGGGCCAGGGATTTTACCTTTCGGGAGGTCTTTAACCACCCTCTCTATTTCTGTCTGAGTTATGGGGGTCTCCAGGCCCTTACTGGTCTGTATAGGAAACTGGGGGGCTTGAGCTTCTGACTGGTATTCCGCAATGTGATCCTGTGATCCTGCCTCTGGGAGTCCGACAGATTGGGCATCGCAGTGGGGAGTTGGTACAGCTGGGCATAGTAGTCCCTGAAGGCTGCTGCTATTTTGGTAGAATGAATCACGTGTGGGCCAGATCCTGACTGAAGTTTATGTATGTGACCTACTGTTCGCTGTCGCTAGCAACCTGCCACATTTATTACCGTATTCATAAAATTTGTGCGACAAGTGTCGCAAGCGCGCTCGGATTCGGGTGTCTAACAAAACAGCGAGTTCCCCGCGAAGGGTCAGAAGTTCAGCCGTCAGTTCTGGAGTCATGCTCTGTTTATGTTTTAGTTCTGCTACCTGTAGTTTCTTTAGGAGGTTTTGCAACTCCCGTTCTCGAGCCTTCTTCAGTCTCGCGCCTTGGGATATAAGCTCCCCCCGGACTACTGCCTTGTGCCCCTTCCAAATGGCAGCTTTCCCCGCCTCCGTTGACGAATTTTCAATGCAGTATTGGGAAATGGTCTTTGCTACGCTTTGGGCAGCTACTGTGTCATCTAGTATGTTCTCGTTCAAGCGCCAGGTCCATGACCTAGTTTCCGAAACTGGTGGGTACATGGTTAGGGAGACCGGGGCATGGTCAGAGATGGTAATAGAGCCTATTGACGCATTGGTAAGAGTGTCCAGGGAGTATTGGTCCATGAGCAGCATATCTATACGGGTGTATACTGCATGTGTTGCTGAATAGTAACTAAAATCCTTGTCGTTTGGGTGGCGCAATCTCCAACAGTCGACAAGGTGGTGGGCTTGTAGGGATTTCCTAAAATGCTTAAGGAAGGCAAAGGAGTGTGCGGAGCGCCCCATGGAGGTGTCCAGTATGAGGTCTGGGCTCACGTTGAAATCTCCCCCTACGACTAGTTGGCCTTCCCTGAAATTGGAAAGGGTGTCTAGCATTGAGTCGATAAAAGTGAGTTGCATTGTATTTGGTGCGTACACGGTTGCAAATGTGAACTTACGTCCCTGAATAGTGCCTTTGATAAACACATACCTCCCATGGGAGTCAGCTACCTGGTCTGTTAAGATAAATGGGCAGTGCTTGTGAATAGCTATTGCCACCCTGCTAGATTTAGCTCTAGGGGAGTTACTCAAGTACCACTGAGTGTACAGGTGGGTAGGCAAACGGGGGACCGAGTCAGTGCGAAAGTGTGTTTCCTGCAATAATAAAATCTGTGCCCCCATGCGTTTAGTTTCGATCCACAACTTACTGCGTTTGTGAGGAGATCATAGCCCACGGACATTATATGAAGCCACCTTTACTGAAGCCATGGGAGGGAAAGATTCTCGGGGGGGTCCCACCCCCTATCTGGCGGACGATCCCTGCTGGAGTGGGGCGATTCCTGAATCAATGAGTGCCAACAAAAAAAATAAAAAACAGACATTAAAACCACGAACATAGAAGAATGTTAAGACAGCCTTCAAAACATAAAATCTGAGCAACAGGAGGTTCGCCATATAGGCTCTCCGAAAACAACCATGACCAGTCGGTGACCCCCGCCCACCCAGCCGCCTAGCGGGAGGGGGGGGGGGGTCAGCGAGTGGCCTGCGGTCCCAAATATGGGACAAAACTCCTAAGAGTTGACCTATGTGGGAGAAGAGGCACGACACCGAGTGCGAGCCCAGCAAAGAGAACCCTTCCCATGAATCAAAAGGAGCATGATCACACTAAAGGTGTGCCAGCTCCAAGCGATATTACCGCAGCAGCAATGTAAAAAGTAATAATGCCCCATAAAGAACAGCAGGGGATCCTGAAAAATAAAACAAGTATTACAACCCTGAAAAAGGAGGAATCTTTCACTCTCCCCTCTGAGAGGGAGAATGTGGGGAATGGGAGATGTCCCGGTGTACATCTTCATCGGCTCTTCTCCTGTTCCGACCTCTGCGTCGGGAGGTGTGCTAGGGTTGTGGGCGATTAGGTAGTGGGATCTCCGGAGCGGACCTCCAATCGGGGATATCAACAGGTGGTAGTCCCAGGTGTCGCAGGAACTTTGGTAGTTCATCTCTGGAGCGTAGGACAACTTGTCGGCCGTCTTTGGTTACTGAAAGCTGGAACGGGAATCCCCATCTGTAGGTCAGCTGTGCATCCTGTAGTGCCTCTAGCAGGGGCTTAAGAGCCCGGCGCTGCATCAGCGTGCGTCTGGACAGGTCCGGGAAGAAGGACAGTTGGGCACCATAGAAATCAATATGGCGGACTCCCCTCACTTTAGACATTATGCTTTCCTTTAGAGAGTATTTATGTAACTTGCAGATAATGTCTCTGGGTTTATAAGGGTCATCAGATGGTGGGCGCAGGGCGCTGTGGGCTCTATCAATTTCAATGTAGTCAGGTGCAGCGTTGCCCAGGATCTGTTTAAAGATACCTTGCAGGGAGGGAATTATGTCTCTGGGGCCCGTGGCTTCAGGCAGGCCTCTGATGCGTATATTAACCCTGCGACTCCTGTTCTCAAAATCATCCATCTGGTCAATTAAGGAGTTAATTCTGTGGTCTTGGGATTTACAGTGTTCCTGTAAGGCTTGCAAAGCAGGGGTCACCTCTTCCCATTGAGCTTCCAAATCTTCCACTCTGCCCCCAATGTGAGCTGTATCTGCCTGTAGTGCCTCTATGTCCTGCCTAAAGGCCTTCTCAACCCTGGAAGCAAACAGCTCCAGGTCTGCTTTAGTGGGGAGGGCTAGTATGTGGGCCCGCAGGTCCGTGTCACCCAGCATATCATTCATGGCATCGGATGGGGCAGAGCAGGCTAGGCTGGCAGGGGAAGTAGGGGGTGGAAGTGATGGGGAAGGCTTGGCTACATATTTATTGGATAAGTCTTGAATATTGCATGTATATAATGAAGATGAAGACGATATACTCATATAATCTTGATTCACCTCAATCCTCTCGAAGAAGTAGGCAGCAAATCGAATCAAGAATGCAACCACCTCTTACTTATGTTTGTGGATTGAATTCAGCAATGCACCAAACAGCATACAGTTGTCATTTTGATTGCAAATATATTTACATGCTTTGTACATGAAGGTGGTAAATAAGAACAGTGGTAAACTCCTAATCATAGGTTTACCTTTATCAATTTGTTTATGAATACACTGTAGGTATTTTTAACTATTTGTAATAAATAAAAGCGTATATAGAATTTAAATATATGGTTGTACATCTCTATATGGCATCTTAAAAGTCCCAATTACACAATGGTTTCTTATGGTAAAACACCCTTTCTTGGCATTCATTAGGGGACACATGGCCCATCCCTCTGTCTTTGCTCAATCCTACTACAGGCAGTCCCCTGGTTACAAACAAGATAGGGTCTGTAGGTTTGTCCTTAAGTTGAATTTATGTGTAAGTCGGAACAGGTACAGCCAAAGGAATAATGTATATGTTTTTTGGATAGCATAGGGAAGGGTTAACACCCCTGTAACATTTGACTTGCTGACTGTACCCCTGTTCAGAAGATTTCACCTCACTTTCTGTCCCTATGACAATTGGATTTTAAAAATGTTTGATTGTTGTGGAAACAAGGATTGGTAATAAAGCTTCAGTGGAGACACCTTTTTCCCATAATAACTCTTATAGGGGTGAATTTACCTTCCTAGGGGTAGATCTCACTTCCTGTTGTCTCCCTCCGTTTGTAATTAGGATTTATGTGTAAGTCGGATGTTTGTAACCCGGGGCCGCCTGTACTGCTTTTACACAAAACTGAAGCATGATGGGAGCGAGAGGAGTTATCCTGGCTGAATAAGAGCTCTGTTTGCCAGTGAGCAATCTCCTGTAGGCAACAGGAACTCCAAGAAAAGGATTTTGCGGTAGGTCAAAAAACATGATGTGTCTTCTTATATAGTCTGTTTAATGAAAATGTATAGTTACAAATAAAAGACTACCCGGGTTGCACAGAGAAAAATAAATCCTGTGTAAAATGAATTCGAGCATATTATGAAGCTCATTTCAGAAACCCCACAAATAACTTCAGTCTCCAGTAATGAAGCATCCAGCAATATTGGCTTTCCTATAGACTGCTCTAATGAATGTTCTTTTCCACTGGGCATGCCAATGAAATAGGTCATTGACCTGCTCAATAATGTCTCTTTGGTTGGTTGAAGGTAAAATGCACTTTTCCTCTATATATATCAATGTATAAGTACTCTCAGCAATGGCTGATTACATGTACTGTACACTTTCAGGATTTTTTTTTTTTTATACTTTAAGGGAAAAAGATATTTCATTTTTGAAAATACTTAAAAGCTATGAACTCTCCTTTTTAGCACAAACCAGAAATTGCATGGAATATTAAAGAGACATAGTCACCAACTTAAAAAAATTGCAGGTGAAAACATAGAAAAATCAAGTAATTTAAATGATTGCTTCAAGCATTTCCTTTTCCATAAATTATTTTTTATTTACTTCCAACACGCCTCTGAACTTTCTAACAATATGACTACTTCAAGAAGAGTTGATTCCCTAGCACAGTCCCCTTCCTCCTTGAACATCATTACCCTCTTCTCTTCTGGGAATGTCCAATTACTATCTTCCCGGCCAAGCTCCCCCCACCCCTATGTAGCAGCTAAAATCCATCCCATAAAAGATACGCAATAGGAAAATTTTGGGATCCAGACCGAGGGTTGGATCAGACAGCCTATTAAGGTCAGCCACCACCACCGCCCAGAAAGGAGGGGTATGCCCATACCATATATATGAATCAACCTATGGAGGAGTGGCAACATGTACAAGAAAGATTAGTCAAAAATAGCAGCCAGTCATTACGTGGTAAAATAAGCTCTATGAAGCAACTTCAATTGCATAAACCAATCACTAGCAGAGATCATTTACATAACATAATGGCTTTTTGATTGAAAATGTATACTTTATTTTGCATTAAAATATACAAAAAAACAAATACTACAATGGGGTACATTCCACTCTGTACTGCGACGCAGCGCATAAATGCACTACATACCAAAACTATTTCAAGCATACAAATAAATTCCATTCATCCTGCGGTATGGTGCCTAATGTGTTGCGCAGAGTGATAATATCCTGAAACATCACCTCATGCATGGCACTGCATTACCCTGAAAGCATTAACCAAAACCATATTACATTTCAACAGGCAACCGGTGTGATGGGGGTGGGGGGATAGGGGAGGGGAAAAAGTGTTCACAGGCCCGAAGCTTTATTGAACTGCCAGGGATACACGGGGGGGGGGGGGGGAGATCTTCAGACCTCCTCTTCCTCTTTAAAGTCCATCAAGTTATAGTCTCTGAGCAGACTGTGAACCAGTCTGTGGCAGTCCTTAATGGACATACTCTCCTGCTGGTGGATGAGGCGCTTTCTGGCGCACCATAAAGCGTCCTTGAAGCAACACAGCACCCGCCAGGCGCTCTCAATCCCCTCCTGTGAATGAGTTACACAAAAGTGTCCGATCAACACACCGAAGTGTGTGATGGCAGTCTGTGGTGCAAAGTCTTTAAGTTAAGGTTAAGTTTAGTTCAGGTAACAAGGCCCTCAAAAGGGGCACTCCCAGAAAACATGCAAAGCAGTTTCCTCCTGGATGATACAAAAAGGGCAGTGGCTGTATCTGTACAGGTTTCTGGCATGCATGAATGTCCTGAGCAGCAACCCCCCCTTGGATTGCCATCCATGCCAGATCTTTGTGCCTGTTGGTGAGTCTATTTGAAGAAACATTCCTCCAAACCACTTTGAAAGTGGCTGAAGGGAGGCCTGGAACTGTCTCAACAATGTCCGATGCTCT
Organism: Lithobates sylvaticus; assembly: GCA_028564925.1. Lineage (NCBI taxonomy): Eukaryota > Metazoa > Chordata > Amphibia > Anura > Ranidae > Lithobates > Lithobates sylvaticus. The sequence goes on along the minus strand of CM053027.1, from coordinate 539,488,965 downwards.
AATTAACTTGTGAACAGTTTTTGGCTTCCACAAGTCGGGCTTAACTCAATGCAGCCCCAGCTCCTTGATAAACTTAAAAGTATCCAAGTAATACCAAGGTGTGTCCCAGTTGTAGGGGATGTAGCTGTCCCATTTGTCCCATCCAAGGGACCTCCAAAGAGGCAGGAGGAAGAAACGGGACATAGAGTTACTGTCAATCAAAGTCCTGCGGATGCAGTTACAAGCAAAGAATGCCCTCATAAGTGTGATGATGTCAGGCATGCCCTTACTGCCCTTGAGAGGTTCCTTAAACATAACCACCCGCTTCACTCTATACATTTTGGAGTTCCAGATGACGTGAAACACTGCCCTGGTGTTGGCCTTGCAGGTGTTAACCCGGGGGGGCCAGGCCTGGGCAAGGTACTTCAACACAGGGAGAATCTCACTGTGGTGTTCCAGTGTTTTACCTTCGATGGTGAGTTCTCTGAGGCTCCTTAGTCCAAACTTCTGTCGCATCTTGGCCAGTCTCTCCTCCCAGGACTTCAGGGCTGCGCCCTCAGCTCCAAACCAGACCCCAAGGATTTTGATGAAGTCTGCTTTGATGCTGAAAGAAATGGGTGCAGAAGAAGGCAGGAACCACTTTCCGAAGAGCATGACCTCTGACTTCCCACAGTTGACCTTTGCCCCTGAAGCTTTGCTGAAGTCCTCACAGGTCTGGGCGAGTGTGTTGATGGAGCGCCGATCAGCACAGAACACTGTCACGTTGTCCATGTAGAGTGAGCACTTGACCTTCTGTCTGTCCGGTCCTGGTGCGGTGATCCCTCTGATCTCTGGGTTCCGTCTGATGCTTCGGGCGAAGAGCTCTATACAGCAAACAAAAAGCAGAGGTGAGAAAGGGCAGCCTGGTCTGACCCCAGAGAGAAGTAGTCAGTTTTCCAGCCATTCACCAACACCAAACTGTCAAAATGTCATTATACATCACATTCACATACGAACAAAACATTTCCCCAAGACCAAACCTGCGCAGAGTTCTGCACATGAACTCATGGGAGACAAGCTCAAAGGCCTCCTGGTCAAGACTGACCAGGGCTGCAATCACACAGTGACCATGAATGTACTAGACCGTGTCCCGGATAAGCGCAAGGCTGTCTGCAATCCTTCGACCAGGAATGCCACAAGTCTGATCCGGGTGGATGATCTGTCCAATGACAGATTCCAGCCTGTTGGCCAAAATCTTGGCGAGGATTTTGTAGTCCACGTTCAAAAGAGAGATCGGACACCAGTTTTTCAGATCCGATCTCTCCCCCTTACGTTTATACAAAATCGTGATAATCCCTTCCCTCCACGAGCAGGTCAGGGTCCACGAGATCCCACAGCTCTACATATAGCTCTACTGGGAGACCATCCTGCCCCGCCTAAAGGATTTAGCGGCAGAGTACAGCTCCTCCAACGCCAAGGGAATGTTGGTGGCCTACGAACCTGCAGTATCAATTTGGTTAAAACCCATTGGCCACATTCATGTCTGTTTCTTTCAGGGATTAGAGGCTGGGGTAGTAGTCGCTGACCACTTGCATCACAGCCTTCTTTCCCTTTCTGGAGTGTTCCGGTCTCGTCACGCAGCTCTGACAAGGGTGTGTGTCCTGAGTGAAGTTTCCTGAAAAAGAAAGAATTACACTTCTCACCTTTCTCAAGATTCTCCACCTCGGCATGGAAGACAATGTGCCTGGATTCTTCCTCAGAGTGCCCTTTCAAGCTCTTCTCTGGGCGGCCTCCAGGTCCTGCCTAACGTCCAAGCCGCAGTGATGAAGGTCCTGCAGGGACTGCAACGGACGTTGCAGTCTCCTGAGTTCCCCCTTCCTGGCACACACTTGCTGTCATTCCCTTGCCTCACAAACTCACTTATCCTTCCAGGTGGACTAGGCCTCCCTGAGTTTCCCCATCAATTCCTTATTTTCCAGCAGGGTACTATTCAGCTTCCAGGAACCCGGGCCGCGGGCAAAGCCCTTGCCCAGGTCACCCCGAAAGTGAATGGCCCTGTGGTCAGAGAAAAAGCAGGGGACCATGGAGAACTCATGATGCCTGACTGCCCTTGAAGTGAGCACAAAGTCAATCCTTGAACGCACCGATCCATTTTGGCGGCACCATGAATAGTTCACAGAACCTATACCCTATGGATCCCACGGCGTCCTGCAGAGAAGCCTCCGAGACCATCTCCCTGAGCAGCCTAGAAGAAACATTGAGTTTCGCATACAGGCTGGAGCTGCGCCCATCCTCCTCGATCGGACAGTTAAAATCACAGCCGATCTCTACTGTTCTGGTGGTGACGAGTTGGTTCCGCAGGGTCTGGAAAAGTTTCAGCTGCGCATTCTTATCTGGGGGGGCATACACTTTGATGAGCCTAACTGGCTCTCCCACCCACGAGCCGTCTATGACCAAAAGCTAGCCAGAGACAAGCTCATGGATAGAGTCAACTGTGAAGCGCCCACCCCTGACGAGAATGGCTACCCCTGCAGACTTACAATCGCCACCCCCTGGACCAGTAAGAGGGACCAAGGGTCCACTGGGAGGACAGATGAGTGTACTTCCTCTAGGGAGGAAGAGTGCACTCCTGAAGCATGTATGTAGACATCACCCTGAGTGGGAAGAAAGGTCAGCACCGCTTGCCTTCTAGATGTATCCTTGATACTTCTCACATTAATGGAAACAATGGAGATCTCAGCCATAATGAAAAAGGGTATGAGGGCTAGTCCGCAGAGGGCTTAACTTACCTCCCCAGAGGGGGGTGAATCTTCCACTGCATCTGTTGCCTATCCTGTGTTCTGGGTCAGGCCCAGCTCCTCAAGGACATCATCTGGTTGAGATTGAGGGTGAGGTCAGGCTCGGGGTCAAAAATGATCTCCTCCTCTTCCTCCACCCCCGCAGACTCAAGGTCCTCCACTACTGGGTCTGGTCCCACGCTGTCGTGCTGGACCCCAGTGGGCCGTTTGGTGGAGGCGGTGGGTTCCTCTGCTGTTGGGCTTTCTGGCTTCTGTTTCCAGCTTCCTGTTGGGCCACTGGGGGTAGCGGGGAAGTCCTCGAGGGATGACAGGTCCGGGGTGGGCAGGGAAGACTGACGGCTTATTTTTTTGTTGCTAATAGTATGAATTGTCCATTGATTCACCTAACTGCTGGGTGTAGGTTGTCTATCCTATGTCTCTATTAGTTCTATTCCAGCATGATCTCTGGGTCTAACACATTATGCTACATTATCTGTTGATCATAACCTTGAACACCCCTGGGCGGTAGATTATTGCTAAATCCTCTCTATATCCAAACCAGCCTCTCTCAGCCCTGGTTCACACACACAGTATAATTTACACATAATCCTACGCCTACCTCCTGTTTATGAGATTACAAAGCTGGTTAATACTTTCTTCCAGCAGACGGTTCAATGAATTTCTCTGCTAACATCAATACAATAGCAGCAGCAAATCCAAAAGTTATCCTCTGCACCACGTTACCAATTAATTCATGTGAAACAACCATATATCCACTTAATGTTGCAGCTGAACACTGTTATTTGTTTTCACATCCATCTAAATTTTATATTTAAAAAAGTGCAGCACAACTCTCATCAATATGAATTCATCCAATACTGTGAATAGTTCACTATAGTAAACACAGATATAACTTGTATATCTCTGATACATTTATCTATTCATCCCAGCAGCACTTTAAGTATAAACAATAGCAGCAGTATTTTACTTCTTCACAAAAGACATTTCAGTTTATGTAATTCACCAATATAATGAATTAAATATATTTGTTACTCAAAGGATCGGTCAATTGTAAAATTGTATTTCTGTTGTCAGTGGACCCTAGGGAGCTAATTCAGTCACTAAGGTCTCATCTGGACCCCAGTGGCAAGACCTCCTCAATGGATTGCTTTGGCAACCATTATCACTGACAGATGATATTCTTTGCCAAGACGGGTGAAACTGAGAAGAAGAGCAGAAATGTGTCTATAGAAAGATAAGAGAAACACCTGCAAAAGACAGATTGTATCACCAAAGTTCCAAAGATACCATTTGCATTGGTTCATATTTTTCTGATTTATTAATTTTACCAAAAGAGAAGTTTCACATTTTTCCTTCTCAGAAAAATAGAAAATAATAGATGCTTTCTAACTGTTCATACATTTCATTTACATAGATATATCTTTTGTCAAGATAGTCACTGTAGCTATACCTTTTTACTGACTTGACTATCTGCTGAGAGAAGGACTTAATTGCTTCTGCTGTGAACCTTGAGAATGAATTGGTCCACAGTGTTGAATGTCTATACCCTAGCCACAAGTTTACTTTAAGGCTACATGTGCATTGGTGCTGTATGCAAAGGGCATCTAAAGCCTGCATTTTGTCAGCCAGTGTTTAGGCCGTGCCGCTACCCCTTCCCTGACATGGGGCCAGCCATGGAAATCCATAAACGCCAATTCATAGCACTACAAGAATAATGTACACAATGTCATGCTTAATAAAAGCAGAAGTCTGTATTAAGACCTTCAGATCAACATGCCCTTTGATATCCAGAAAAAACAACTACTGCTAAGCCAGCACACTGCACTGACATAGATAGGAGTAGAATTTTGGCACAGCTGCTCTTTGTAAGCAGTGTGCAAGCTCCTCCGTACAGACTAAAGCAGCAGACAGGTGTCACGGTGACAATAAAGGGTTCATTGCAATATTTCTGTCCTGGAGTGTTTGATAGTTCAGCTGTGATTCCCTCGAGTGAGCTGAATTGAGCAGTCTTAACACTACACCGCCTGTTTTGTCATGATCTGGGTCATTGCTTCACTCTACAGTGACCTGCTGAGACAATATTCTTTATGGTCAATAAACTCTGCAAGTCCCTTATGATATCATGTTTAAAAGTGTTATTATGGTGTTTCATTAAATGCAGAATAAGAAAAGTCTATAGCCATTTTTCTGCCGAATGGCATCAGTACTGAAGCACATTCTTAGAAGGAATAAATGATAACCCTCAACCCTACAAAATTGTGTCCCTTAGAGCTTATGGAACGCTCAAAATCAAAACATTATTTCAGGTCAAGAGATGGTTCACTTAAAGGTGAACCTTTCAACTTTCCTGAATCATTGTTACATCAAAGTATATCCTCATGTTATTGTTCACTCGTGGGAGACATGAAGCTTGCTTAGTCTATAAACATCAATCCAAAAGGTAATGTAGTAGCTGTTCCTGTAATACAAAAGTCAATTTTTCACCCTTGTCACTACTTTTAATTTCCATTCCTCCTTTCTATATTTTCTGTTACAGCTGTGAATTGTATCTTTTTTGTATGTACTAGCTACATATACTGTTCAGTATGTGCATAGTGCCTCGATTAATTGTTGCACATTACTGTCTAAGCTGATATACCAATGACTTCAAAGGTGAGGTCCAAGAACCACACCCGGTGCATCCAACAGGAGCAGGCACTGCCAGGTTTGCTACAGTAGTAATGTCTCAGCCTGTTCCAAGACCAAACCTACTTCCTCTGCAGAAATGACTTTCACAAGCTCTCTAACTGATGCTGTTTCACCCTCTAAAGTGGCTTGGCAGTCATAGGCATTGGGTAACATATTCCACTGCTCCAAGGCTGCACCTGCCTCCAGTGGGTCTGCTGAAACCTGCTCTCCCCAAAAAAATGGTGATGCAATAACCCAATGTTTAGCTTGCAACATGTCAGAGAAGTGGGGGATCCAGAAATAAAAGTCTTGGAAGACAACAGTACTCCTTGTCCATGCTTGTAGACACCACCAGATTAGCTCTTTCTTCTGAGAAAAATGCTGGTTTGGTGTCGCAGTGCAACTGTAAGCCTTGGCTCCCCCCGTCCTAGATACATGCAGAACAGGAACCAAAGGCACTGCATACACTGTGACCACAGAGTAGATTGTGGAAAAATCTCCTGGCTTTTGGGACAAACAGAAGAAGCAACTCAGCGTACCCATGGATTTGCAAAACGCCAGTCCACCACAGTGTTCAAAAAGCATCCCATATCCATCACCGACAAGCCAAATGTATAGGTACAGGTAGACACCTCAGAAACCATCTTTTCCTCTCATTAACTGCAGCAACACACTCATAAATCACCCTGATGTTGTACCTTTTTGTATGTTCCTCTTGCCAGTTGGTCCACCTACAACCCACCTTGGTTTTAGAAGATACTGGAAAATTGTGGATCTCCATGCTGTGCTGTCATGTTGTCCCCAAGCAGGAGGGGTTTGTATTTCTCCCAGATTACTCCCAGATACCGTATGCGTGTTGAAACTCCATGGAAAGACAGTTTGACTGTGGAAGATTGTTATTTGCATTACTGGGTTTCCTAAAAACCTGTCCTGATTAAACCTTTATATGTTACAGGTGTGTATATCCTTTTTCAGTTGGGGCCAGCTCTTTTTTTTATTTTTTATTATTCTTTATAAATTTTTCATATACAAAAACAACACAGCCTGAAATACATTCTTCATTTCTTCATTTCGTATCTCCATTTAATATCTAAGAGGTAGATTTAAAGATTTCATCTCTCCCCTGGTCTATTCCCCTTTATATAGATAGCCTCATGGATGGATTCCCAGTCCTCTATATATAGCCTTCCACTATTTCCTTTCCTCTTCTTTAACCTTCTGTCCCAAATGGGTTCATTTAGTTAACCAAGGATTCCACATTTTATTAAACTCTTTGGAGTTACCTCTTTTTATATATACCGCCTTTTCTCTACATACGTTCTCATTTACCCCTTTTGGAAGGGGGCCCCCAAATCCCAGCCCCCCACCCTATGTGAATGAGTATGGGGTACATTGTACCCCTACCCATTTACCTAAAAAAAAGTGTCAAAAATAAAAACAGCGCACAGGTAATTTATTAAAGCAGCTCCGGCATCTCTTCTCCTTCTGATTTCTTCTCCCTCCGATGAGGCTGCCAGTTCTCCTCTCTCCGCTGTCTTCCCCCTCTTCCGGCTCGCCTCTCTCCGCTGTCTTCTCCCTCTCCCGGTCTTCCTCTCTCTGCTGTCTTCTCCCTCTGCCGGGTCTCCTCTCTCCGCTGTCTTCTTCCTCTGTTCTCCCTCTGTCCTTCCTCCGATGCTCTCTTTACCCTATCACCTCCTGAAATGCTGGGTCCGTCGTGTGCCATTACTTATATAGCCATGGAACGTGGCCACCCGGTGACGTCCTCCGGAGGCTCCACCCCCTTGTGACGTAACCCCCTAATCATGCCCTGATGGTGAACATCATAGGAAGAACAGAGGTAGAACAGAGGGAGAAGACAGCAGAGAAAGGAGAGCTGGCAGAGGGAGAAGACAGCGGAGAGAGGAGAGCCAGCAGAGGGAGAAGACAGCGGAGAGAGGGGAACCGGCAGCAGAAGAAGACAGAAGGAGAAGAACCGGAAGAAGATGTCATTAGTGCAGGGAGGAGAACCAGAGGATGAAGACATCGCAGGAGGGAGAAGAAATTGTAAGGAGAAGAGACATCAGAGCTGCTTTAATAAATTACTTTGTCAAAAACCTGTGTGTTGTTTTTTATTTTTGACACTTTCTTTTAGGTGAATAGGTAGGGGTAAAACGTACCCCATACTCATTTACCTAGGGTGGGAGGCTGGGATATGGAGGCCCCCTTGTTAAAGGGGGCTTCCAGATTCCGAAAAGCCCCCATGCCCGCAGAACCCAACAACCACCGACCATGGATGTCGGGAAGAAACCCTTGTCCCCATCAAAATGGGGACAAGGTGCTTTAGGGTGGGGGGGGGGCTGCCCCAAAGCACCCACCCTCCAATGTTGAGGGCATGTAGCCTGGTATGTTTCAGGAGGGGGGTGCTCTTTTGTTCCCACCCCCTTTCCTGACTTGCCAGGCTGCATGCTCGGATAAGGGTTTGGTATAGATTTTGGGGGGACAAGGGCTGGTGTGCGAGTTTGCTCTTAAAATCCATACCAGACCAAGGGATCTGGAATGGTCTTGGAGGGGGTACTCTATGCTTTTTCTTTTTGTTTTGTTTTTATTTGGCATGGGGTTCACCTTTAAGATCCTCAGAGCACAAGTTACATGCCAAAGTCTGATCAGTTGAGACGATGATCTGACTTTGATCCGGCTACAATAATATTCAATGGGCTGCAGTAGGATAAAGGATTACTCGGACCAAAGTAGTGCAGGAACCTTTTTCAAAGTTGGACCGACTTGTGTTGGACCAGTTAAGACGGCTCTCATAGGGAACCATTGATTTATACACGTCATGCGAAATGTGCTCCCAGAGTCGGAGCGTTTGTCGTACCAGTGTGAACCCAGCCTTACAGGTGAAACCTAGCACTGTGAGAAGGAGCAGTAAAACAAAACCATATGGTACCAATTCAAATCATAAGGCAGAGCATATATATATATATATATAAATACAAACTAAATAATTACAAACTATATATAAAATCAAGATTTTAAAGTTGACCTTCAATCATTTTTTCAACTTTCCATTTCTGCCCACTTCCTGTTTCTTGTGTGGTAAAAAGCCTAGGCTTATGACATCATGCACAGCTCTCTCTATCACGCTTGTGACAGGAAGGGTGGGAGGATGAGTCACAAGAGAGCCAATGAGAGCTGCAGAGCTGGAGGTGTGCCCCTGTGTGTCTGTGTAAATCCAGGAAGTGAACAGGCAGCAGGTTCAGATGCCCACAGTTAAAATGGACACAGCCAGACTTAGTGGAGGCAGATTTCTGCAGCATATTTGGCAAGTACAGAATCATAGTATATATAAAATAATATGCAAAGTGGTTGGAGGGAAGCTTCAGAATGGCAAAGATGTTTTATTACAAATTATGTGAGCAGACTGCAGTTCCTCTTTTAGAAGATTATCACCAATTAATACAGTTATTTACATTAAGTTGATTGCTTGAATATATCTAAATAAAAAGTGACTATACAGGTGCATCTCAAAAAATTTGAATATCATCAAAAAGTTAATTTATTTCAGTAATTCAATAAAAAAATATGAAGCTTGTTTATTATATAGATTTATTACACACAGAGTGATACATTTTAAGCATTTATTTATTTTCATTTTGATTCTTATGGCTTACAGCTAGTGAAAACCCAAAATTCAGTATCTCAGAAAATTATATTGTGAAAAAGTTCAATATTATAGACTCATGTGTCACACAATAATAAACTAATTGACTCATAACACCTGTAAAGGTTTCCTGAGCCTTTAAATGTTCTCTCAGTCTGGTTCAGTAGGTTACACAATTATGGGGAAGACTGCTGATGTGACAGTTGTCCAGAAGACAGTAATTTATACCCTCCACAAGGAGGCTAAGTCACAAAAGGCCATTGCTAAAGAAGCTGGTAGTTCACAGAGTGCTGTATCCAAGCATATTAATGGAAGGTTGAGGGGAAGGAAAAAGTGTGGTAGAAAAAGGTGCACAAGCAACAGGGATAACCACAGCCTTAAGAGGATTCTGAAGCAAAGGCCAGAATTTTGGTTGGAAGCCAAACAGTGAGGACACTGTGTGGAGAGTGAACAAATTCTTTGCTTTTTTGACTGCTGGTGATTGCTGGATTACATTTTTAGGTTCTTTCTGGACCTTTTTCCTTTTTATCTTCTTAATACCCTTTTCTTCTTACACTTTTTAAACAGTTTTTTTTTTTTTTTCTTTCCTTTCTTCAGCTTACTAATTAAGGGGAGTGCCTAATTGCTCCCAGGTGTTTCAGGCCTATATAAGTTTGTGTAGAGCTCATCGTGAGCCTGCTCATCTTTGAGACTGGTTGAACTCTGTCCAAGTGGAACTTGTCTAAGTGGTGAGTTAAAACCAGGAGTTTATAACAGGAGGTTGTAACAGGGGTCATAGTACCTATGCAGGGACCGTTGTCAGCCACATATCGCAGGACCATCATCTCCTCAGCATCCACATCGTCGCCACATCAACAGCCGCATCTTGGAGGATCATCGTCGCCACATCTCGCAGGAACATCATCTCCTCAGGAACCACACCGTCGCCACATCTCGCAGGATCTTCATCAGTCACATCTCGCAGGACCATCATCTCCTCAGCAACTACATCTCGTAGGACCATCCTCACCGCAGCCACCACACCGTCGCTACATCGACAGCCACATCTCGCAGGACCATCATCTACTCAGCATCCACATCGTCGCCACATCAACAGCCGCATCTTGGAGGATCATCGTCGCCACATCTCGCAGGAACATCATCTCCTCAGGAACCACACCGTCGCCACATCTCGCAGGATCTTCATCAGTCACATCTCGCAGGACCATCATCTCCTCAGCAACTACATCTCGTAGGACCATCCTCACCGCAGCCACCACACCGTCGCTACATCGACAGCCACATCTCGCAGGACCATCATCTACTCAGCATCCACATCGTCGCCACATCGACAGCCGCATCTCGGAGGACCATCATCCCCTCAGCAACCACATCGTCGCCACATCTCGCAGGAACATCATCTCCTCAGGAACCACACCGTCGCCACATCTCGCAGGACCTTCGTCAGTCACATCTCGCAGGACCATCATCTCCTCAGCAACTACATCTCGCAGGACCTTCATCAGCCACATCCCGCAGGACCATCATCACCGCAGCCACCACACCGTCGCTACATCGACAGCCACATCTCGGAGGACCATCACCTCCCATCAACCGGACCTTCGCCACTTCGATAGCCACATCTCGCAGGACTATCATCTCGACAGTAACCACATCATCGCCACAACTCGCAGGACCTTCATCAGCCACATCTTGCAAAACCATTATCTCCACAGCAACCACATTGTCGCCAAATCAATATCACCATCATCATACTTCTATTTTTTTTTTTTGCTCTCTCAGCATGTGCATCTACAAATACTCAGCGGAAACCCTTCGCAGGCTAAGAAACATCACCTCAACATTGCCAACGCCCATTCAAAAAATACTACAAAAAGAGCAATTACTAAGGATCAACCCTCAATCAACCACTAATCAAAGGAAGACCCCAACTCAGCCGCAACACTTAACATGCGCCTTGATTAACACCAGATCGGCAGTCAAGCACAGACAAGAAGTCCACGACTTCATCACCCAAAACAACTTGGATTGTCTCTTCATCACAGAAAGCTGGCTAACACCTGACTGCAACACCATCCTAACCGAATTGGTCCCTGAAAAATACAGGATCCTAACGGAGCATAGAATAGGAAAAAAAGGAGGAGGCCTAGCAGTGATCTTCAAATCTCACCTTACGCTCGGCAAACCCACGCTACAGAACCCAGTGCCTTTTATGGAGACACTTTCTTTACAGCTGCAAACAACACCCCAAGACAGCATTCATATACTGCTATGCTACAGACCACCCGGACCAAAGACAAATCTCCTGATACCCTTCACCGAATTTATTTCAATGCACACCCTGAAAACCAAAAATGTCCTGGTACTCGGAGATTTCAATCTCTGGGCAAACAACACCGAAGACCCCATCGCCTCTGCCTGCATAAACCAACTGGAAGAACTAGGTCTTCAACAACTGATAAATGCTCCAACGCATGGTTCAGGACACACTCTGGACCTCATCTTCAAACAAAATATCATCATCAACATACTCAACAACTCTCCGCTACCATGGACTGACCATCACGCCATCAAATTCGAAATCACCACCAACAACACCTTCCAGAAATCGAACCACTCAACAACGACATACTGGACCAGATCTCAGAAGAAGCTACACTCGGAACTCTTCAAAACTACACTATCCAACAAAATAACAACTTTAAATTTAAACCACTCGACGGAAAAAACACTCAACTCCTTAAACAAAGCGTTACTACAAACAGCAGACGCAATCGCTCCGAAACGCAGAACGCTCATCCGCAATAAAAACTCTGGATGGTTTAATGGAACTCTTACTCTACTGAAGCAGGAACGCAGAAGAGCTGAAAGAGCCTGGAGAAGAAACTGTTCTAAAGAAAACCACACAAACTACAATACTCTCACAATGAAATATCACAAAGCTATCTTCAAAGCAAAAAAAGAACACTTCTCAAACACCATCACAAAAGCCCTAAACCGCCCTCGTGAACTATTCAAACTAGTCGCCCAGACTATGAACCCTACCTGCCTAGAGCCCCCTACCAACGAAACTCAAGAATTTTGCAATGAGTTATCGGATTTTTTTATCGACAAAATCGACAGCATTCGGGAAAATATCCAACAGAAAAATACAATCAACTGCATCCAAAAAGAGGAAGCCGATTCAAACCTCGCACAACCACCGAATTTTTCGCTGACCCCGATCGCCATAGAGACCACAAGAAACATCATCAGAAGCCTCCGGGACAGCACTTCACCCAACGATATCATCCCCACAAAACTTCTGAAAGAATGCTCTGACATCTTGGCACCTACTATAACACTACTCATAAATCAGTCATTCAAAGAAGGAATTGTTCCGAACTCCCTCAAGCAAGGCATAGTCAAACCCCTCCTAAAGAAACCCAACTTGGATCCAAGAAACCCCAACCACCGAAGACCGATAACTAGCTTGAACACCATCTCCAAGATTATGGAGAAAGTAGTGGTACAACAGCTACAACTCCATCTGGACACACACGATCTCCTGGACCCTCTGCAATCAGGCTTCCGCCCGGGCCATGGCACAGAAACAGCTCTCCTCAAAATATGGGATGATGCCTTGGAAGCAGCAGATGATGGAGAATCATGTCTCCTGGTACTCCTGGACCTTAGTGCAGCATTTGACACACTGGATCACAACACTTTACTCACCCGCCTCAAAGAAGTAGCAGGAGTCACAGTTTCAGACTTACCATGGTTCACTTCCTTCTTAGGAAATCGGTCACAGACAGTGAAACTTGGAGCCTTCACATCTGAATCCCGTGCAGTCTCCTATGGAGTCCCTCAAGGATCACCTTTGTCACCCGTGCTCTTCAACATTTACATCCGTCCACTCCTAAAACTCATCAGCAAATCTGATCTATGCTTCCACTCATACGCAGATGATACTCAACTCTACCTTCGGATCCCCGGACAAAAAGACCAATATCAGGAATTAGAAAAATGCCTTGCATCAATAGACAACTGGATGTCCACAAACTCCCTCAAACTTAACGGAACCAAAACAGAACTCCTTCTCCTAAATGCAAACCGGAAAACTAAATCTACGACACCATGGACTCCGCCCACCATCCTTGGACAGACCATCCCCCTAAGCATAAAAGCCAAAAGTCTCGGTGTCATCTTCGATTCAGAAATGTCAATGAATGCACAAATAGGATCAGTAGTCAGCGGATCCTACCACCTTCTACGCCTGCTACGTAGACTCATCCCCTTCATTCCAGAAAAGGACAAAGCCGTAGTGGTAGGAACAATCATCAACTCTCGACTCGACTCCGCAAACTCCCTCTACATAGGACTACCTAAATTCCAGATTGCACGACTACAAGTCGTTCAAAACACGGCAGCAAGACTAGTCACAGGAAAAAACCATGGGAATCCATCTCCCCATCCCTGAGGACCCTCCATTGGCTAACCGTAAAGAATCGGATCACATTCAAGACCCTCTGCTTGACCCACAAATGCACACAAGGAGATGCTCCTCAATACTTATGCGAAAAAATACAACACTACACCCCCAATCGCAACCTCCGATCTAACGACCAAAACCTCCTCCTTGTCCCCAAATCCCGGTACAAGTCAAGGGGAGAACGAAGATTTGCAGTCCAAGGACCACGGCTATGGAACGCTCTACCTACGAACATCCGCTTGGAAAAAGACCATCGGGCCTTCAGGAAAAAACTCAAGACCTACCTCTTCTAAGAAGGAATCAACGCAGGTCGGATCAAGCGCCTCGAGGCGATTCAGTTCGCAGTTGCAGCGCTATACAAATCATTCATTCATTCAAGAATTTGGGGGAGATTCACAAGGAGTGAACTATGGCTGGTGTCAGTGCTTCTAGAGCCACCACAAACAGATGTATGAAGGACATGGGCTACAACTGTCGCATTCCTTTTGTCAAGCCACTCCTGAGCCAGAGACTACGTCAAAAGTGTCTTACCTGGGCTACGGAGAAAAATGACTGGACTGTTGCTTAGTGGTCCAAAATCCTCTTTTCGGTTGAAAGTAAATTTTCATTTCATTTGGTCCCAAAATCTGGAGGAAGAGGCAGAGGGCACAGTTTGCCATGTTCACCCTGGGCACCGGATGACCTTGTCCCTGCACTGCATGTATGCAGACTCAGGCTGTCCCATGTATGCAATCTCAGGCTGTCCCATGTATGCAATCTCAGGCTGTCCCATGTCCCATGTCTGCAATCTCAGGCTGTCCCATGTCCCATGTATGCAATCTCAGGCTGTCCCATGTGCCATGTATGCAATTTCAGGCTGTCCCATGTGCCATGTATGCAAACACATACCACAAGCAGTCTTTATATAAATATATATTTTAAACTTTTTTGTACTTGTAGAACTTGGCCGGAGAATTTTTTTTTGATGGTTTTAATTTGAAATGTACCTCGGTGTCCTTCACTAAGGTCTGTACTTTGGAAAATGTCCGCCACAGCCTTGGTCCATGCCTATCTCTGGACCCTAATTAAGTTTGCTAACTGCTACATTTTCTGTATCTATACTTTTAGCTGTAATTACTGTAATTACAGGCCTAGGGCACGATAAACATTATTTTGTTTTAACATTTAACCTGCCTGCACTGAAAAGCAGCATGTTTGCAGACCAGGACTGAGAATAACAAGAAAGCCCCTGCTATATTTACTGGTTTCATTTAACATATTCAATGCCATAAATGTTCATTTCCATACTGCATGAAAAGCATGTAATCACTGAAAAAACATATCAACAGTAACTGAGTTAAATTCAGCTTTCCCCATCCTCCATCCAGCATGGTAACAGGCAGCAAATTGTGAATGTAAAATTATAGATAGAATGCAGAGGGACTGGAACACATGTCAATTTGTATTGCTGTGTGTGCCCCCATTAGAGAGATTTGCCCTCTCTATTTGTCTTGTTTACCATTAAAAAAGTGAAAATAAAAAAAATCACAAATTTTGGGTTGTCCCCAGAAAAATAATAGCAGGAAAATCTTTTATTGGGGACCTAGGGGTCCCCAAGGAATTCCCTTAATTTGCAGGGATTTCCTTTCACTTCCTGTTTGGCTATGAGACAGGAAGTGAAGAAAAAAATGAAAAAAAAAAAATGTTTGCCTGTTTGCTTTCTACTTTAACATGCAAATACCTCCCAGATGCCCTCCTTGTTGTTCTTAGTCCTGATCAGTGATGTAACTAACGCAATTAAAGTAAACGGCGTTACGTAACGCCGTTACTTTAGGGGGTAACGAGTAATCTAACGGATTACTCTTCCCCTCGCGGTAACGCCGTTCCCATTACTGGGGCGGCGTCACCGCAATTACCCGCCGCGATCTGCGGAGCCGTCCGCAGCCTCGGCCTTAGGAAAGGCCGCGGCCTTGGCCCAGCTCCGGAGCGGCGGCCATCTTGGTGCACCCGTTGGCCGCAGCTCCGGCCTAGCTCCGGAGCGGCGGCCATCTTGGTGCATTCGTCGGCCATTTACAATGTGATTGCTCTGTCAAATGACGGAGCGATCACTTGATGATGCCGGTTCCTCTCTCCCCTCTGTGTACAGATCTGTACAGTGGAGGGGAGAGATCGTATGGCAGCACTGTAATACCCTGCCAATACTCTGCAATACCCAGCCAATACCCTGCCAATGCTCTGCAATACCCTGCCAATACTCTGCAATACCCAGCCAATACCCTGCCAATACTCTGCAATACCCTGACAATACTCTGCAACACCCTGCAATTCCCCGCCAATACTCTGCAATACCCAGCCAATACCCTGCAATACTCTGCAATACTCTGCAATATCCTGCCAATACTCTGAAACACCCTGCCAATACTCTGCAATACCCAGCCAATACCCCGCCAATACTCTGCAATACTCTGCAATACCCTGCCAATACTCTGCAACACCCTGCCAATACCCTGCCAATACTCTGCAATACCCAGCCAATACCCTGCCAATACTCTGCAATACTCTGCAATACCCTGACAATACTCTGCAACACCCTGCAATACCCCGCCAATACTCTGCAATACCCAGCCAATACCCAGCCAGTACCCTGCCAATACTCTGCAATACCCTGACAATACTCTGCAATACCTTGCCAATACTCTGCAATACCCTGCCAATACTCTGCATTACCCTGCCATACTCTGCAATACGCTGCCAATACTCTGCAATACGCTGCCAATACTCTGCAACCCCATGCCAATACTCTGCAATACCCTGCCAATTCTCTGCAACACCCTGACAATACTCTGCACTACCCTGCAATACCCTGACAATACTCTGCAACACCATGCCAATACTCTGCAATACCATGCCAATACTCTGCAATACCCTGCCAATACTCTGCAATACCCTGCCAATACTCTGCAACACCATGCCAATACTCTGCAATACCCTACCAATACTCTGCAACACCCTGACAATACTCTGCACTACCCTGCAATACCCTGACAATACTCTGCAACACCATGCCAATACTCTGCAACACCATGCCAATACTCTGCAATACCCTGCCAATACTCTGCAATACCCTGCCAATACTCTGCCATACCCAGCCATACCCAGCCATACTCTGCAATACTCGGTAATACTCTGCCATACTCTGCAATACTCTGCAATACTCGGTAATACCGAGCCATACTCTGCAATACACAGTAATACCCAGCCATACTCGGCGATACCCAGCCATGCTCAGCCGTACCCAGCCATACTCAGCCAATATTACAGTTGGGGAGAATACGTGGATATTACAGTGGGGGAGATTGTGGATATTACAGTGGGGGCTTTATGGTGGTGGAATTTTCAAAGGTTTTTGCAAATTAAATTATTATTTGCTGATCCCAGCAACGATCCGATCCGTGAGTTTGGGGGGGACAGATGTACAGAGGCGGAACAGATATATGTGTGTGGTGGGGGGGGGGGCAGACGTGTAGTGGGGTACAGAGGGGGAACAGATATATATGTGTGTGTGGGGGGGACAGATGTGTAGTGGGGTACAGAGGGGAACAGATATATGTGTTGGGGGGGGGACAGACGTGCAGGGGGGTACAGAGGGGAAATAGACGTGCAGGGGGGAACGCGCCCCTTGCTTACAGTAATACTAGACCCGCCCCTAAGAATATTAAAAAAAAAGTCACAGTTACTTTGCTGAGTAACTAATTACGTTTCCAATGTTTTTAGCACAGAAAAAACACTGCAAAAAAAACTCATCAGTGTGAAAGCAGCCGGACAATCCGCGGACCAGGTCGGTCGGATCCTGTCCGTCGTACTTTGTCCGATGTTGGTGTTGCGTACACACGGTCGGACTACGTTGTCGGAATATCCGGTCTGCAAGAACGTCGTGACGTAAGTCGTCGTCCACGAGATTAGAAAAGGGAAGTTCAGCACCACGTCAGGCACCCGTTGGGCTCCTTCTGCTGATCCCGTGTTTATCGCGAGTTAGTCGAAGTTTGGTGACTTAAGATTCGCGCTTCTCAGTTTTCTGACTCAGATCGTTACTGCTCTTCAGTTTGTGCTTGTCGTGCGTATCTGTTTATTAGTGCGTGTAGTCAGTTCGCTTTTGTTGGTCATTGCGGCCTATATCTTGATATAGGACGCTTTGATTTGCACTGCTTATTGTCTGCTCGTTTCTGGTATTCATTTCGTTCTTTCAGGCCTTGCTGTTTATCAGTGCTTTCTGTTTGTCCGTTCTGACCAGCCGACCTTTTGTGAACTTGTGAGCGATGTTTCCCGTGCGTACTCGTCGCAGAGTTCGTGCTGTACGCGGAATTGGTGTCGGGCTTTTAGCTTTGACCCAAGACCCGTCCATGAACAGAGTGACGAGGAGTATGTGGACCAAGAATTGGTTGCTTCAGCGTGACCAATTCTCGCACATGCCTTTGCTTCGTGAGATCCGGGAGAATAATCCTGATGATTTCAGGAACTTTCTCCGGATGACGGACCCCGTGTTTCACCGTCTTTTGGCTTTGCTGACCCCCTTTATCAGCTGGCAGGATACCTGCATGAGACAAGCCATTACTCCGGAGCAGAGGCTTGTTGCCACGTTGAGGTACTTGGCGACAGGGAGAAGTCTTTAGGATTTGAAGTTCTCTTCAGGTATCTCTCCCCAGGCCCTGGGACTCATTATTCCAGAGACCTGTTCTGCCATCATCCAGGTCCTGCAGGAGGACTATATTAAGGTAACATTTATACTTTACTATTCCCTTCTATGTATGCTCTGTTTGCTAATGTCTTCTATTTTTGACCTCCTTCCCTAATTACCATGATTGCAATATGTTCTAATATGCTGTGCCCCTTTTCTCCTTCATGCATTTTTGCCTTCACTTACCTCCCCAGCATGCTCTTCTGCCCCAATAGAAACCTATGGCCTAGTCACTTAAGCAATGTCTTTTGTCTGCTGCATAGTATTGTTTGCCCCCAAACACCCCCTAAAATATGCACAAATGTTTGCTGGGTGGTTTACTTCATGTAGAGCCCCTTTTTTTTTTTTTTTTGGTGGGGGGGGGGCAAACTCATTAGGAACCCCTCCCCCAACTGCTCTGTCAGATGCTACCAATCCTCTATCTGCTGGCTTTCCCAAGGTCAATACGCACTATATACCTACCTCTTTATAGTGGGCATCTTTAGGGATGAATTCAGCAAAGCTTGTAGTGCAAGGGGCTGGCTCCATACTTTCCATTTCCTATTCTTTTGTGTTCTTTCCCTCCTATTAGCTTGCTTGGTAATTTCAGAATGTCCCAATGTGCTTTCCTTTTTTTTTGGGGGGGGGGGGTTTGAAATGTTATTTTATCTTTCCTGTGGGCTGCCAATAGTGTTAAGTAAGGAGGGTCTGGCCAAACTAGCACACATTATTGAGCCATTTGCCAATCAATGAAGTGCAGAAGGTTACCTGTCCAACACCACCCCCCCCCCCCCCCAAAACCCTAGTTATTGCCAATGGCCCATCAGAAGTGGGGGGATTTATGGGGGGTGAGTAATCTGTGAAGGTGAGCCTCTACTTTTCTGTGCAAATACTTTCCTGCCTCCAATTTTATACAATGCTCTTGTTCCAAGATGTTGATTGTCTAATCTGCTTGCAATGTTTATGTGCAAAGTGACTAATTTTTTTTTCTGGTTTCACTCCACAGTTCCCTTCCACGCCACAGGAATGGCAGACTGTGGCCTCCCACTTTGCCAGCCGTTGGGACTTTCCTAACTGCGGAGGGGCAATTGATGGGAAACACGTCCGCATCGTCCCACCGCCCAACTCGGGGTCCTACTATTATAATTATAAAGGGTTTAATAGTGTAGTGATGTTGGCGGTGGTGTCGGCGACATATGAATTTATGTATGTGGACGTGGGGATGAACGGCCGGATCTCGGATGGTGGTGCCATTGCGCACACGGAGTTCTACTCGCGTCTCCAAAGTGGCAGTCTGTGCTTGCCACCTCCAGAGGAGAATGCAGAAGGACTCCCCTTCGTCTTTGTCGCAGATGAAGCGTTTGCGTTGACTCCCCATCTGATGAGGCCGTTCCCGATGAGGACCCTCACCCCAGACCAGAGGGTCTTCAACTACAGGCTGTCCAGAGCCCGAAGAGTTGTGGAGAACACTTTTGGCATCCTGGCCAGCCGCTTCCGCCTGTTCTTGACGGCAATTAACTTGGCGGAATACAAACTGAACCACATAGTTCTTGCCTGTTGCATATTGCACAACTTCCTAAAAAGACATAACAGGAACTATGTGGTGCCCGTTGGCCCAGATGTGGAGGGCCCTCCAAATGCTGACCTCACGGCCCTTCAAGTGGCACGTCCAGGCTTGCCCCCTCTAAATGCCTGCGCGGTCCGCCAGCAATATATGGACTACTTTGTGGGTAGGGGGGCCATTGCTCTGCCTGACGATGTGTGAGAGGCATTTTTTAATAAATCTTATTTTTCAACCAACCTATGATTTCTTGTCATTTCCGTCTTCTTTTTAGCTTATTTTACCTTTAATTTTTTTCCCTTTGCCTTCGACAGTGGGAATGCACTTTCTGGGCAAAAGGAGGTAACAGTCTCTTCTTCCCAAAAAGATTATTCTCATGTTGTGTGTTTGCTACCTAATCTTTGGTCTAGAGAAGGTTTGTACTGCATAACTGACACCCAAAATACTCCTTTTCATCACCAGGTCAGACATGTGTGTATTCTCAAAAATGCTGTGCTCCGTGTTTTCGTACAAAGCACTGTGGGTGTCATTTACATAAGTCAAATCCACTATGCTCTACAAGTGCAGTGAAAAAGTGCCCTGGAAAAGAAACTTGCAGTGCAAAGTGGACTTGCCTTTAGTAAATAACACCCATTGCCCCCCATATCCTTTACATTTGACATACATAATGCATTGTGTTTTTTAAATAAGGAAGCCACACATTTAGAAAATTAAAAAAGTTTACTTGGAAAACATTCACAAGTGCGTTTACAATCTTCTTGCCCAAACTGACAACATCTTGGTTATTTACAACATTGTTTACAAACATTGCGCAATTGGTAAAACCAGGCATGGAGCAAAACAGAACCTATGAACTAGGAAAGTTCAACTTTGTAAAGTGAAGACAAGATCAGACATGACTATTATGTTCAAAGTGTGTTTGATCTTGCCTTCATCACATGGGGGGTCACCCCTGGAAAGTGGAAATTTCGAACATGCACACAATTTGGGTCTGAAAATGGTCATTAGATGGTAAAACACATGCCTAGAAGCTTCAAAAGTGCCATTTTCCATCATGGGGATGAATGGACGTTTTTTGGGGGTGCAACCCCTTCACCACAACCACTTTCGTAGTTCGTAAAGTGGTTGCACCCCCAAAAAAACGTTGGCATTCATCCACCATGATGGGAGCTAGCACATGTGGACACAATGTGTGCATGTTCCAAATTTCACACAGTTCTTAAGTTGCAAATGTGTTCATAAGCAGGCACAAATGTGTGTTAATTACTTGGTGCGTTTTCATATTTTTCCTAAAACATCAATGATGTTCTTCAATTTTTGTTGAACATCATTGATGTTTTGCTTTATGTAATCTAGATCTCTATTGCAGACCATTATCTCCCCGATGAGTACGTGGGCACTCTCTGTGGTAAAGTGCGATTTTTCTTCCACAACATCCACGTCACCTAAAAACCACAAACAAACAAAAATCGGGTGTTGGAAATGAGGCAGCCATACATTGATTAGCTTACCAGTAGCTGTGTTCTCCCACACTCACCTGTTGTGGTGACAAGTTCTCCAAGTTCGATGATCTCTCCTTCCTCCTCCTCCTCCTCTGCTTCTGCTCTTTCCCCTTTTTTGGGAGGTGTTGGTTTGGGGGTTTCCTCAGACGGCCCAAGTTTGCGCTCCCCTATGAGAATGTACAAAAGGAAGATTTAGCAACACAATCTATTGAGGGCAGAAATATGAAATGACAAACATTGCTTGAAAGTGACGGACACTATTTTTGTTTGGCCAGTTACAAATGCCAACTGCATGAATGTAGTCACTTTGTAAAGGTGCTAAACTTACTAGCTTTTTGGTAGAAGTTTGTGTGATGGAGACCCCCCTCTAGTATCCACTGGAGCACATGTGTGGAAAAGCCTAATAAAAAGGGTGTTTGGGTGTACCAGCACTAGTGCTCTAGAGTCAAGATGGGTAAACAGCTACTGAGTGACCTCTCCTTTACATTGACTAAATTTGGTTTACGCTCTTGATGACATCTCTAGTGAGAACAAACTTCCTTTCAATAAAAACTTCACCAAACCTCGTATTATAAGTGGCCGAACGATCGAGGTTGCGTACGATCGAATGGACACACACACGAACATGACAGTGGCAGAAAGATCGAGGCTGAGTACGATCGAATGCACAGACGAACCTGAAAGTGGCCATTTTGGAATGTACAACTTTGTAAAAATCAAACCACATGGAGCAGTATGCAAGCAAGAAATAAAACACAAAACACAACTACTTACTTTTTTGAAGAATTCGCTTGATCTTTCTGTACTGATCGGCCTCCCTCAGTTTCAGGTCTGACCAGCGTTTCCTCAGTTGTTCCTTGGATCGTTGTACCCCAAACTGATTGTACAGCCTCCTCACAACTTTAGACATGATCTTGGCCTTGCGGA
The DNA here is from genome assembly GCA_028564925.1 of Lithobates sylvaticus. Lineage (NCBI taxonomy): Eukaryota > Metazoa > Chordata > Amphibia > Anura > Ranidae > Lithobates > Lithobates sylvaticus. The sequence continues at coordinate 539,466,748 of CM053027.1, read as the reverse complement.
CATTGGGGTTGAGGTAAGGCCCATACTTCCCATCATAGTCGCTCCTCTTTAATATGTCCACCATCTCCAACATTTCTCCAAATGACATATTGGAGGCCTTGAATTTCAGGCTCCGGGATCGGGACGTTTCTGCCTCCGGACTTTCCTCGTCCTCCTCCTCGTTGGTGGGATATTTGGGGCACACCTGCTGTGTCCCCGCCATGTGCTCTCCCTACTGCGCCGTAAAGAGAATGGGTGGGGAATAGACGAGAAAGTTCGTCAGGGGCGGGCGGAGTTTGACGCATGCGCACTGGATATAAAACGTCACACGCCTGTGTCGTAGCCACGATCTGGGAGATGAGGGGAGAGAAAGCTCACGCACGAGACGATCGCTAGAAACGAAGGTACAATTTGACGTTGGTACATAACTAGCCTAGACTGATTCGAACTTGAGGCTTCTTTATGGAGAAGATTAGGAGAGTTTAGCCTGACATAATTTATAGTGTTTTGTGTGGTGTTGTGTCTTGCAGAGATTATGAAGGGATTCAACGACATGAGTTTTCTCCCCCTCTTCATTGCCAAATACAGGGAATTTCCCATTTTATGGCAGGCTAAACACCCCCATTATAGCATCAAACCAAAGAGGCACACAGCCCTGGAGGAACTTGTGGAATTTGTCAAGCCAAGGTTCCCCGCGGCAACTGTTGATGATATAAGAAAGAAAATTGGCAGCCTGAGGAGTGCGTATATCAGGGAGCGCAAGAAGGTTGTGAAGTCGGAAGAAACTGCAACTGCAGCAGATGAGGTCTATGTCCCAAGCTCTGGTACTATCAGAGTCTACATTTTCTCAAAGACCAGGCTGATGTCACGGAGCACTCTCGACTCCTCCTTCCACGCTTCCTTGCGCGCAGGCCACCCCTGATGAGGCTTCCGAGGAGCAACCTGGGCCTTCCAGTATGGAAGAGGTGGAGGAGCCCAGCTTGTTCCAGGTATAGTAGTTTTGTTACCATTTATGTGAATAATGAATGATGTTCACTTAATTCAGGATCCCCAATTGCTTAGTTCCTAACGTGTTTGACATATCAACTGACAGTAGTGTTGGAGACAGTTGGGGCCACAATCTAAACTGCAGGGCTGAGAATTGTATGGTTTTCTATTTGTAAACATTTTGCAACAGTCACTAGATGAGAATTGTGTGTGTTTGATGAACAAATACCTGAAACTATGTCCCTTTTTCATACACAGGAAGACCTCAGCCAGGAGGTGGCTGTGGAAGGTGGCAGTCAGGAGGAGGCAGGGGTTAGTGGCAGCCAAGAGGTGGGTAGTGGCAGCCAACAGGGGGGTAGGCGTAGGAGCCGGACTGTCTCCCAAGTCTCTCCCCTCCGCCTTCCCTACAGAAGGGCGAGAAGGGGGGGTTATGCGGCAGAGTCAGCGCTCCGGATGATCAGAGAGGCTTCAGCCTCCCTACATGCCACACCCACCGACGAGGAGACCTTTGGCTCCGTGGTTGTCACTAAAATGAAGGGTATGGAGGTGAGGCAAGGCAACATGTGTGAGGGGCTCATCCTCCAAGTCCTAAATAAGGGGAGGGCTGGGGAGATGACTCCCCTCACACATGTTTGCCATAGTTACCATGCTCCGCCTCCTCCTCCTCCTCCTCCTCCTCCTTCTGCCACCCCACCAGCACGACAGCCACAGCGTGCAAGGAAGCGTGGAAGGAAGACCTGAGAGTGACGACCTGGATTCAGTCTGGTCTGAGAGAAGATGGAGCCTCTCGTAGTACCAGAGCCTGGGGACCTAGATGGCATCTGCTGCAGTTCCGGATGCTTTGGACTTTAGGACCAGATTGCACTCCCCTTAATATACGTACTCCTCAGGCCCCAATTTTCTACGCTTGAAAATTGATGGTTGCCGTGGGGGTCCAAGGCTTTACCAATTCCCCAAGTTTCACCATGGCTGCGTTCCTCTTTGGTTTGTTGCTGAGACATAAATAAATGTTTTTTGATTTGAAATAATCATTGCCTATTGTGTTTTACTTTTCTACAATGACAGTTTTTTTTATCATATTTTTCTTTAAAACCCAAAACCTAAAGTTTTTTTTTTTAATGTGGTTTGGCTAAGTTGAGACACACAACCCCCCTCCAAAAAACAACAAAAAAAAAATCTCCTTCAAATATGTATTCCCAAAAAAAAAAAAGACAAATCATGCTAAAAATAAACATGTAGTGTATAAATGCTGAAAAGTAATAAAGAACTAAGTTTGTGAGAAGTGCGGGTGAATAGGAGCAGCTATTCTTGTTGCATTGTAAAGAAAAAGAGAATGCGCTGCATTAAAGACATTTTAACATGCAGCGTGACGAATGTGCTGTGTCGATTAGGAAAGGTAGTTTTACCTGACCGAGCGCTTCCGTCACAGAATTTCTTCTGAGCATGCGTAGCACTTTGTCCGTCGGACAACCGTACACACGATCGGATTTGGTGTGATCGGACCGTGTTGTCGGCAAATCTATCCAGCAGGAGATAGGACTTTGTCCGATGGTGCATACACACGGTCTGATTTTTCAACAACATTGTCCGATCGGACAGAATCCATGAAAAAATCCGACCGTGTGTATGGGGCTTTAGTTTGTGTTTCCTGAATTCGGACAAAATACTCTGAACCCTTGGCAAATTGAGCCCAAGCTAATTTGCCCATTTCTACAGACAAAATGGGGTGGAGTATGTCTGAAAGATTTACTCCATTTATCATATTTAAACCCAAATGTTTTTTTTTTTGTACATGTGATGCTACATAGTGATATTTTAGCAGCATTTTTGCCTTTATTTTTAACCCAAAATGTATGCAAGCAACACAACTGTAAAAAGTAGAAATACATGTAGAAAAAAATCTGTGTTAAGCATGCATTGAATAATTCACACCTCTTTAATATTGGAGCAGGAAGGTATTCCACAAAGGCCAGCATTTCCGTTTCTTCATGTTCACGCCTGAACAGATTCCTGTTCATAAAATGAGTGGCTTTCACAAGTCACGCAATCTCTTATATTATTATTTTTTTTTTTTTTTTGCTTTCGTCACACTTTTTATTAAGGTAAAGCATAAAACCAACCAACTTGCTAATATTCTAATATTAACTAGCAGTACTGATATTTTTTTGAGCAGGTAATGTGTGCTTACCATGCTGTTCAGCAACCACCTTGTGCCTGTGAGTGGTTGTTTACATCTTATTTATGTCACCTGAATATAAACTAACAAATTCCACTCTCTGTTTACCCTGTAGCAATCGAGTCATATGTTAAATGGTAATGTGTACATACCCTACTAGAGCCCTTAGTGGCCAAGTGACATAAAAAGAGCATTAAAGCTGAATTCAATTGAACGCAATGTTTTCCCATGCAGTAGGGCTGTGCCCACACTGCAGGAGTTAACTTCTCATTTTTGTCTAGGGCATTGGAGAGCCGAGATCTACTATAGACCAGCTCTGGACGTCGAACATCAGGAACATTCCACGGCTGGACATGGGGGAACGCCGTTTTCTGGAGGATCGAATCGGGGGAGTATAGGCTCTGTGTTCACCCCTAGACAAAATGAGCAGTTAACCTATGTAGTGTTTTGCTTGGTGTTGGGCTTTACTTACTTGCCGACCAGCTGCCGCAGTTGTACTGTAGCAGGTTGGCACGGCTGCGCGAATCACTGTCATTGTACTTCGGCCGATTTATGAAGCTATAGGGGGCAAGATGCCGGAGCCGACTCCTCAGAGAGCCAGGACGGGGATCTGTGTATGTAAACAGACAGATCCCCGTTCTGACAGGGGAGTAGAGAGAGATCTGCTGTTCCTAGTGATCAGGAGCAGCGATCTCTCTCCTCCTCCAGTCAGTACACTGCCCCCACAGTTAGAAACATCTCCCTAGGGAACACTTAACCCCTTGACCCCCCTAATGTTAACCCCTTCCCTGTCAGTGACATTTATACAGTAATCAGTGGCTATTTTTAGCTATGATCACTGTATAAATGTCAATGGTCCCAAAAAAGTGTCAAAATTGTCCGATCTGTCCGCTGCAATTTCATAGTCCCGCTAAAAATTGCAGATTGCCTCTAGTAAAATATACATAAATAATAAAAATGCCATAAATCTATCCCCTATTTTGTAGATGCTATAACGTTTGCGCAAACCAATCAATATACGCTTATCGTGATTTTTTTTTACCAAAAATATGTAGAAGAATACATATTGGCCTAAACTGATGAAGAAATTTGTTTTTGTTTTTTTTTAATTTTTGGGATATTTATTATATCAAAAAGTAAAAAATATATTTTTAAAAAATTTCAGAGCAAAAAATAAAAACCGCAGAGGTGATCAAATACCACCAAAAGAAAGCTCTATTTGTGGGAAAGAAAGAAAATACATTTTGTTTGGGTACAACGTCGCACGACCGCGCAATTGTCAGTTAAAGAGGCGCAGTGCCATATCGCAAAAAATGGCCTGGTCATTAAGGGGGCAAATCCTTCCGGTCTTTAAGTGGTTAAAGAATGTCAACATTTCTAATAGGAAAGGAAGCTATTTTTTATAAATTTTGTTTACAAAGTTAGTTATTTAATTTTAATGTTCTTAATTAAATCAAATATATATATCAGGGCAACATATTAGGGTTTTTGCACACGGGCTTTGTATCTGAACACTTATGCCACGTACACATCAGAATTCCGTCCAGAAAAAGACAGATGAGAGCTTTTCATCGGAAAATGTGACAGTGTGTAGGCTCCATCCGAATTTTGCTGGCCGAATTTCTGACAGCAAAGAATTGAGAGCATGTTCTCAATTTTTCAGACGGAAAAGGTTTCTATCGGAAATTCCAATCGTCTGTAGCAATTCTGACGCGCAAAATTCCTACACATGCTCGGAAACAATTCGATGCATGCTCGGAAGCATTGAACTCGACTCGTTGTAGTGTTGTACATCACCGCGTTCTTGACGGTCGGAATTTGGTGTGACCGTGTGTAGGCAAGACAGTTTGAGCAGGATTCCGTCGGAATTCCGTCGTGAAAACCGTCAGAGCTTTTTCCGACGAGAATTCCGATTGTGTGTACGCGGTATTAGTTTTGTGTTTGAAAATACCTCTACTCAAGTGCATGCACTCAACATAGAAACTGCATTTCAGTCACATTTCACCTGCTTGCAAGGAAACATAATGCAGATTGAATGTAGCCTAAAGCCCCATACACACGGTCGGAAAATCCGACCACCAAATCCATCGGATTTGGTCCGACGGATTTAGTCCGACACTGGTGCTGCATACACACGGTCGGAAAAATTGTCGGAAAATCCGATCATTCTGAACGTGGTGACGTTTGTTGCCTACGACGGGACTACGTAGAGGCTAGTAGCCAATAGCTTTGGTCTTGTAATGTGATCTGAGCATGCGTGGCACTTTGTCCGTCGGAATTCGTTACACACGATCGGAATTGGTGTGATCGGACTTTGTTGTCGAAAAATCTATCCAGCAGGAGATAGGACTTTGTCCGTCGGACAATCCGAGGTACACTGTCCGATGGTGCCTACACACGGTCGGAATTTCCGACAACATTGTCCGATAGGACAGAATCCATCGGATAATCCGACCGTGTGTATGGGGCTTAAGAATAGTCGTCTACATAGATCAGAAGTACATTGGAATCTGAACACTTTAAATTTAGCGATTTAATCACTTGCTGCCCACCCACAGTACCTTTCCTCTGCATGTGCGCACCCCCTTTTCCGACCCATGCTGTGATTGGACACAGCACAAGTCTGGTAGCTGATTTCAGCCAATGCTGTTGGCTGAAGTCAGCTGATCGGCTGTGGCCGCTCACTGTTTACAAAAACACAGAACTCTGGGGACTGTGAACAGTAATCTGGCAGAGCAGGGAGAAAAAATAGACAGATAGTAAAATAAAAGCAGCACATATTACAGGCAGTCCCCTGGTTACAAACATCCGACTTACAAATGACTCCTACTTACAAATGGAGGGAGACAACAGGAAGTGAGAGGAAATCTACCCCTAGGAAGGGAAATTCACTCCAGTAATGCCCCGTACACACGGTCGGAAAATCCGACCACAAAATCCATCGGATTTTTTCCGACGGATTTTGTCCGACACTGGTGTTGCATACACACGGTCGGACAAAATTGTCAGAAAATCTGATCATTCTGAACGTGGTGTCGTTTGTTGCCTACGACGGGACTACGTAGAGGCTAGTAGCCAATAGCTTGGGTCTTGTAATGTGATCTGAGCATGCGTGGCACTTTGTCCGTCGGAATTCGCTACACACGATCGGAAAAAGTCCGATAGGACTTTATTGTCGGAAAATTTGAGAGCAGGAGATAAAACTTTGTCCGTCGGAAAATCTGACCGTGTGTTCGGGGCATAAGAGTTATCATGGGAAAAAAAGGTGTCTCCACTGATGCTTTATCACCAATCCTTGTTTCCACAACAACCCAAATTTTTCGAAATCCAATTGTCATAAGGTCAGAAGGTGAGGTGAAATATTCTGAACAGGGGCACAGACAGCAAAACAAATGTTACAGAGGTGTTAACCCTTCCCTATGCTATCCAAAAAATTTAGAAATCATTTTTTTGGCTGGACCTAAAAAATGTACCTATTCCGACTTAAAAAAAAATTCAACTTAAAAACAAACAAACAGACCCTGTCTTGTTTGTAACCCGGGGACTGCCTGTACACACATTACAAATAGTTAGGCACACAGTTAAAAATTTGATTGCCCCTAGATGTTAATCCCTTCCCAGCCAGTGTCATTAGTACACTGACAGTGTACAGTATTAGCACTGATCACTGTATTAGTGTCACTATTGATGTCACAGTTGGCGTACCTTCCAGCCTGTATCAGCTAGCTCCAGATTTCCCGCCACACTATTACAGCCCCACTGTAAGTCGCTGATCACCACTATTACAAGTATAGTGTCATAGCTGTGTAAATCCCAGTATATGTATATACCAGTGGTGGTGCGTCCATTTAGGGCACACGGGAGCCACCCCCTCTCTCCAGCCACCCCCTCTATGTATCATGGATAGATTCATGCATTGCATGGATCTATCCATGGCCGCCACCGTCACCCCCTATTCAGGCGTCCGGCCCCTTTTCAGATGCCGGGCGCCTGAATTACAGTGTATATTACACTGAAGCACCTGATTATCAAAAAAGGTCGCAAGTTCACCCAGGTGTGTTAGAAAAGCGAATGAATATTCGCTTTTCTAACACTGAACCGCCTCTCCGCCAATCAGAAAGCGCAGGTGTATTACCTGTCACCTTATTGGCTGAAACAACAGGCGCTGTGATTGGACGCCTTTCAGGAGGGGAGGAGATGCGTGGAGCTCACAGCTCGGATAGGCCCTGCTCAATATTCAGACTAGTTATTTGAATCCCCCCCCCCCCCCAAAGCTCTAGAAACTTCTTTTAGAGTCTTCTAGAATCAGGGGGAAGCAATCAAATTCCCAGCCTGTGAAACCCTGAACAGACCAGACCAAACAATCATTGCTCCCTTAATTAGAGAGCCATAAACTTTTCTAGCAGCCTACCTAGGAGGACAATACACCATGGGGTTGATTTACTAAAGGCAAATCCATTCTGCACTACAAGTGAGCTTGGAAGTAAAGTCGCTGTAAATCTAAGGGGAAGATCTGAAATGAGGGGAAGCTCTGCTGATTTTATCATCCAATCATGTACAAGCAAAAATGCTGTTTTTTATTTTCCTTGCATGTCCCCCTCGGATCTACAGCGACTGCACTTCCAAGTGCACTTGCAGTGCACTTGTAGTGCAAAGTAGATTTGCCTTTAGTAAATAACCCCCAATGTGTCACAAACACTTGTGTAATAAACTACTGTATTCACGCAATATCATTTTGTAGCTTTGCATACACTTTAACTGTTTTCCAGTATACAGATTTTTTTTGGCTATTTTGAAGCTGTCAGCATTGCAAGCCTTGTTTATAAGAGCAAGAAAAAGAAACAGTCAAATAACAAAATCAGGGGTACTTTTGATTGAATGCTATCAGTGACAAATCAGTTAAAGTCTTGATCAATTTTGTGCTATAACATACATACTATTTTTGATGAACCGTTTGCTCGTTTTCTCAGCCTCCTTAGTATTATCTTTCCCTTACTTTTACCCCAGATGACCTACATATCCTGCTGTTTCAAGACACTCCTACTGTTAGCCAAGAGAGAAATAATACATTCTAGTATTCAAATAAGAAAAATAACATGTTTTGCATGATTTAGTCTTTTGTTGTTGGCAGGAGTTAGTTACTGTGTGAAATATCCCACACAAAATGCATATTTTTTTTTGCCAGTTTGCATGCCATTTAAAATGAAGTCTGACCTTTTCTCACAGTGAAGCATGGTGAATTGATGCCGGAAAAATAACTTTCACATCTGCTGAGCTTTGGTGATAGTTTTGTTTTATTTATTTATTTATTTTTGTAAACATTCACCTGACAGATCTAGAGAGGTTTATAATCGTGTGCCAATGCTATCTCCTTGCTATTCAAGTATTGATGAATGCCGGAACCAGCATAAGGACCCGTAAGCTAATTTAAGCACCTTTATTTTAATCAATACTGTCATTTATGTTGACTGGAATACAGCCATGAAAAACAAGCAGAATGCTTTAATGATAAAGTTAAATTGCCTAGAAGAAGCGTTTTGTAGCAGATTGAACTGTGAACATTACGGTATGCTGATATAGCCTGGAAGTAAAAATAGATTATTTTGTATCTTATAGTATAAGCTGTGTTGTTCCCTCTGACTTCCCATCTGATATCCAGGGAAGGAGGAGTAGGAGCAGCAAAGGCAATAGATTGCTGGAGGAACCTAATGTCAGCATGCAAGCTTCCATCATCCATTAACGTGATTATTGATAAAGTATCTGTAGATAACTTTAATGTGTGTTGCATTAAGTCAGCCAATTCAATTTAAATTGGGTGTTAACTCACCCTAACATGATCAACCTACAATAGCGCATTGGTGTGCGCTGGGCATATGAAAAAAATATAATCTTTGCCATGAGAGAATACCACATGAGATTCAGTACAATTAATCATATATGGGTGGATTTTTTGCAGAAATGTGTTTGGCATTGACACATGTGATGCTTCAGTGTGGCAATAATCATATCTGCCACTTAAAATGTATTAATTTACCCCATCACTAAACTGCAATCTGTAATCTTACCCCCCAATATGCAGCCTAGCCATAAACTGCAACCTTATCCTTAAAGGAGAAATATGACCAAGTATGGCCATACTTCTCTTGAAGATCACAGGAGTGCACTCAGTTCTGCACTCCTTTAACCCTGATTCAGCAGACAGCCGGCTAAAGCCGACTGTCAGCTGACATCACAGGGGTAAGCTTTTTGCTGATTTAAACCCTCTCTCATGTGCTTTCTCTCCCCTAATGTAGAAGCTCTTAGGTCAGCGATTGAGAGCACACGCCTGTGATGGTGAAGGTGAGCAGTTATGACTAGGCCTCACTTAGCAATGTCCTAGCAATGTCCTGGGAGTATTCTAGTCAGTCTTCATGAGGTATGTAAATGGCCTACACCTAATGCAAGGGCATTATCCAACTTTGGTCAAAGCTGCCCAGTTTGATTTTATCTACAGATGTCCCTTATCTGCATAGGCAATTTTTGGTAAAGATGAACTAGTCCTTTAAGGCTGGCTTTAAAATGTACGGTTCCCAAAATTTGCTCAGTGGGTGGCCCTGCCAGCCGCACTACATTAGACAAAAGTCGAAGGAAGAAGGCCCCAGTTGGAAAACAGCTGCTATTCTGGTATCTTGGAAGATTAGTTCATCCACATTGTTTTTTTTGTTTTTTTTGCTATTCTCCATATTGAAAATTAATAGGTATTTTCAGACAAAAATTGTACCGATTAAGTGAAAATTGTACGATCTGTTGTTTTTTTTTGTATTGAACCAGCCTGAACAGGTGGGGGTTGTTCACATACTTCCCAAACAAAAATTACAACTGGCACGCTTCCAAGAGGTAGTCTGGTCTCCTCCATTGGGGCTAACAAGAGGCTTCAAGGAATCACAGTAATGGTGGATCCCCGCAAGGACTCAGTGGTACCATGGGAGTGGCTAGTTGCTCTCACCTTATCCTGGGTCCACAAGGGGAAGGTCCTGGTGCAGCTCATCAACCTGGGGACAACCCCGGTTTCACTCCCCAACCATGCAACTTTCGCAGACCTGTACATAGTGCCTTGTCACTGTATCTTGGAGGCCTAGCCTAGGGTAGAAGCCATATGTGCTCCTCTACAGGCAACCATGGCCTTGTTATATGGGACACAATGCAAGCTACTGCTGGAACAGCTGGACATCTCCTTCCAAGACTATCCTCTACCACAGCAACGCCTGATTAACCAACTGTTAGAAAATAATCTATTGGTTTTTCCCACCGGTCCGGAAGGCTACGGCTACACAGAGGCCATCGACCACCCAATCCATATGGGGGACACTTAACCCATCCAGTAGCGGTACCATCACATTCCCCTAGCTCTGTGCCAGGAGGTCAAGGACTTGCACCTCTACATGCTTTAAAGTGGCATGATTCGGGAGAATCATAGCCCATGGGCTGCTCCTGTGGTCCTGGTGCGATACATAGGTCTCTCCAGCTCAAGATCCACTAATAGATCAGGGCAGCCTGCATTGCTTCTTTTCGTGGGCCTCACACCAACAGCTTGGACCATTGTTCACAGCCTACATTCCTTGGTTTTTGTTTTCTAGCTCCGTCAGATGTGCATTCCTCTGCAATTATTAGAGTACACTGACCACCATGCAATGCACCTTCTACTAAATAAAATGGCTAGCCAACAATGCTGAGAAGGAATCCTGGACACCTTGTCAGTGCAGGGGACTTAGTCACCAGAAGAATCGTTCTTGTCCCCCAAACAATATTCTGGAGCCATGAGTGATTGTTTTTTCTCTACAATGCCAGACCTCTGGATTCAATTGGACAACGCCAGTACAGTGAAGTGCATCAACCATCGGCGAGAAAACCAGAAGTCTTGCCTTGGCAAGAGAAGTAGATAGCAAGCGATTGAGCTGCAATTTTAAAAATTACTTTCTAAGCTATTACATATATACAAAAATATTGATAACACTTAACTGTGGCAAAATTACACTAGAACTAGACGAGGGTGCGCTTCCCTATGCACCAAAAGCACACTTAACTAAAACGTAACCTTTATTTTAAATCATAAAAAGTATGTAAATGACCATATAAGGTATACCTATAGCATGAGGTTAATGCCATTACATATAAAAAGCAATGTTCTATCTCTATGTGGTAATATTAACATCTACCAAAATGGTGAATATATACGTATAGACAATTTGAGGGTTATAATTTCCTCCTATATTTAATAAAAATGCTCCAGGCTGTATTTAGAGGCAGGGTTGTCTTTACCACAGGGCAAAAGGGGCAGCTGCCCTGGGCCCTATCATTGTTGTGGTACCCAAAGCAGCTGTCGCTCCAGCCAGCACTGCTCGGGAATGTTTGGAGCAGGACTGGCGCCAGGATGGGTGGAGGAAAATCCGACACTGACTGCTTCCGATGCCCTGCTACAGAAAGTGGTGTCTCCTGACTCAGCATTGTCAGGCTGCAAAGGTGGAGGGCAGCCTGACTCCTCTGCGTGTTACTCCATTCCTGCTCCAGGACTCAGTCTTCTCTCTCCCTTATGGTTTGCTGCTGTTCCTATGTCGTCCTGTGGGTGGAGAGGCTGGTTGGGCTGCTGAACAATAGAGCTCCATCGCTTTTACAGCCATGTGGGGGGTGGGCCTGGAGAGCTCTGTGGTATGGGGGGGGCAGTAGTAAGGTAAGAACAATTGCAAGTTCCTTAGTTTACTAACAGAACTTGTCTACCCTATTCAGCCCCGCAGAACATCTCTCCTCTCTTGTGATGAATGAATGAATGAATGAATGAATAATTTGTATAGTGCTACACTGCAAACTGAATCGCCTCAATGCGCTGTATTCATGCTTTGTTGTCAAGCTTCTTAGAAGAGGTAGGTCTTGATTTTTTTCCTGAAGGCCTGATAGTTTTCTTCCATGCGGATATCGTTCGGTAGAGCGTTCCATAGCCGTGGTCCTTGGACAGCGAATCTCCGTTCCCCCTTAGATTTGTAGCGGGATTTGGGAATGAGGAGGAGGTTTTGGTTAGACGATCGGAGACTGCGATTGGGTGTGTAGTGTTTTATTTTCTCAAGAAGGTATTGGGGAGCGTCTCCATGGGTGCATTTGTGGGTGAGGCAGAGGGTCTTGAATATGACCCGATTATTTACGGTTAGCCAGTGTAGGCTCCTCAGGGAAGGAGAGATGGATTCCCAGGTTTTTTTCCTGTTATCAGCCTTGCCGCCGCGTTTTGGATAAGTTGTAAGCTGAGTTGATATTGGGGTAAACCTATGTAAAGGGAGTTTGCGTAGTCAAGTCATGAATTAATGACCGTGCCAACTACCACTGCTTTGTCCTCCTTTGGAATGAAGGGCATGAGTCTGCGTAGCAGGCGGAGCAGATGGTGAGAACCACTGACTACTGCTCCTATTTGTGCATCCATTGACATTTCAGAGTCAAAAATGACTTGGAGACTCTTGACCTTGGTCCTTGGTTCAGGAGTTTTGGCTTGCATGTAGCATAAGAAGTTCTGTTTTCGATTCGTTGAGTTTCAGGGAGCTAGTGGTCATCCAGTCGTCTATCAGGGTGAGGCATTTTTGTAATTGCTGATGATGGTCTTTTTGTCCAGTGATACGAAAATATAATTGCGTGTCGTCAGCGTACGAGTGGAAGCAGAGGTCTGATCTTCTGATGATTTTGAGGAGTGGACGGATGTATATGTTGAAGAGCACTGGCGACAAGGGTGATCCTTGAGGGACTCCGCAAGAGATTGCCTGGGTTTTAGAGGTGAAGGCTCCTAGTTTCACTGTCTGAGAATGATTTCCTAAGAAGGATGCAAACCATTGTAGATCTGAGTCTGTGACTCCTGCTACTTCTGTGATGATCTGCAGGGCAGGGAGAGAGGAGAAATGTGTGTTGATCTGCAGGAAGAGAGGAGACATGTGTGATGATCTGCAGGGCAGGGAGAGGAGACATGTGTGATGATCTTCAGGGAGAGAGGAGATGTGTGATGATCTGCAGGGCAGTGAGAGAGGAAACATGTGTGATGATCTGCAGGGAGATAAGAGACGTGTGATGATCTGCAGGGCAGGGGGAGAGGGGACATGTGTGATGATCTGCAAGGCAGGGGGGAGGATAAATGTGTGATGTTCGGCAGGGCAGGGAGAGAGGAGACATGTGATGATCTGCAGGGCAGGGAGAGAGGAGACATGTGATGATCTGCAGGGCAGGGAGAGAGGAGACATACAATGATCTGCAAGGCAGGGATAGAAAAGACAAGTATGATGGTCTGCAGGGCAGGGAGAGAGGACATGTGTGATGTTCTGCAGAGCTGGGAGAGGGGAGACAGGTGTGATGTTCTGCAGGGCTGAAGACAGTGAGCGGTATTGATATGCTGTAACCTCTAGCAACCAATGAGTGAACGGTAATGATAAGCAGTAACATCTAGAAACCAATGGGTGAGCAGTAATGATGTATAGTAACCTCTAGCAACCAATCAGTGAGTGTGGACCAGCTCTTTGATTACATTATTAAAGTTTTTTTTAGCTAAGTCTATGTGCTTTGGGATGTTGGGGGTGGAGAGCGAGATTGCATGGGGGGCGGGGTCCAAAGAAAACGTGTGCCCAGGGTCCAATCAATATTAAAGATGGGCCTGATTAGTGGATTTGTAAATTAAAGGTCTACTAACCAACACCACCTGGTATCAAGAGAGGAGTCTCTCCTCCCATCTATTGGACCCTTCTCAAATTTTAAATCAAAGAGTGACCACACTCCACCTTTTCCCCAGGGTAGTCATATTCAACTGTTTGTCAGATTGGTTGAAAGAGACTTGAATGCCTTGTGGAAGAAAAGACGGAGAAGAGGTAAATCATTCAATCTATCATATGCTAAGTGGAAAGCCCTGGAAGAGTTGCGTAATAACAAAGAATTGATTATTAAATCAGCAGATAAAGGAGGGAATATTGTTATAATGGATAGAGCATTCTATGTTAAAATGTGCTATGATATTCTCAGCAATGAGGAGAACTATGAAGTATTAGCTAGAGATCCAACGTATAAATGCTTGAATGATCTGAGAGTAATACTTAAGAGAGGTATTGAACATAGAATATTTTCGAACGATGAATGCTCATTCATTACAAACAACCATCCTACAATCGCAACTTTTTATGCTCTCCCTAAGGTGCATAAGAATAGAGAAAAAAAACCAGGTCGCTCTATAGTTTCAGGAAATCAAAATCTTACTGAAGCTGCCAGCAGATGGTGACTATATCCTTTGTCCATAGTCTCTCCTCATATATTAAGGATACACAAGACTTTGTTAAAGCGGTTCGGCACACATTTCATTTAGTAAATCTCTTTGCCTTCCAAATCAGGCAAAGAGTACTAAATGAAATGTGTTTTTTTTTTCATTTACCTTGTAATCGATGACTTCCGGTCCTCTGTCTCGGGGGGGGTGGGCGGGGTCTGTGCGGGGATCCTCGTCACGACGCACTGTCTCCTGGGATCTGGTGTCATTGATCCCAGGAGTCTGTGCGGGCATCTTCCGAAATCTCGCGAGATTTCGGACACATCTTCCGAAATCTCGCGAGATTTCGGTCACATCTTTCGAAATTTTGCGAGATGTCGGCAGATGTGCCGACATCTCGCGAGATTTCGGAGAACGTGAGCTGCACTTTGCCGTTACTGCGCACGCGCGAGCTCGGCGCAGTAACGGCGGTGCATGCTGGGCCATCTAAAGTGCCTGTGGGGTTTCACATGCCCACATGCAAGATGGCCCCCAGCAAAAAAACAGAATATAAAGAACTTTATCGGACGAAAACCGGCTGCGATCGCGATGGAAGATGGAACAGGTGAGTCCCCCAATTTTGCTATTAATCCTGAGCATATTCCCCCCCAAAAAAAAAAAAAAACCCAGTGCAGAACCGCTTTAATAAACTTTCAGACATTTCTCTGGAGGAGGATGTTTGGCTGGCAAGCCTTGGAAGCACTCTATAGTAACATCAGACATAACTTGGGGCTTAAAGCATGTACGGTAAATACTTCCTTAATCATAGAGGTATACTCTCTCAGAAACACGCAGATTTTGTTCTTCAGCTTTTACAGTTTGTGTGGGAACACAATTTCTTTCTTTTTGATGGCAAAATTTACAGACGATATAAAGGCACTGCAATGGGTTCATCCTGTGCACCAACATATGCAAATTTGTTCCTTGGGCGGTGAGAGCTTACCATAGTGTTCACAGAAGAGTTAGAACAATTTACTGTACTATGGGTACACTTCATTGAGGGTATGTTTATCCTTTGGCAGGGCCAAAGGGAGAGATTTAAGGAATTTGTAGCACATCTAAATAATAATGATATTGGTATGTTTTTCACCATTGAGATTAACCATGACAGCATCAATTTCCTGGATCTTAAGATTGGGAGAGATGTGGATGGTACTATTAATACAACCATCTACCGGAAACCTACCTCCACCAATAATTTGCTACATTGGGAGAGCCAACACCCTACATCCCTTAAAAAATGCATTCCCACTGGGAAATTTATGAGAAAAAAACTGCTCTACTGATGCAGCCTTTCAAAATAAAAAGTCTTCAATTGGTGGAAAGGTTCAGTAGACGTGGTTAAAATCTCAATGACTTAAGAAAGTCAAATAAAAAGTCATTGATACACCAGCACTTTATCTAAGAGACAGATCACTTATGATATGCGCTGAGTCACATACACCCAAGTACACATTTTAATTTACTTTAATTTGATTTGTGATCATTATCAGACTCAGCATCACTTCTACTCATTATTGTTATTAGTAGCGCAGAAGTCCATTTCCACATTACCATATAAAAAGGTGAGCACTGTCCCAAGGGATACTTTACTTTGACAAAAAAGGACCAAGACTGATGATAATACAGGCATGCATATTATAGGGATATATTCAAATCAATCTGGTGAAATTTTTAATGTCATTAAAAAATATTGGGACGTGCTACACCATGACAAAGATCTATCTGAAATCCTTCCAAAAAGCCCCATGGTCACATACAGAAGGTAGAAATCTGAGAGACATACTACTGCATAGTAATTTAGGAACTGTCCAAAAAAAAAGTAATTCTCACATGGCTGCCAGAAAAAACACAGATGTGGACACTGTAAGGCATGCCCTTATATTCCTACTGTTAAAGAATTTAAGAATCCCAAAATTTGAGAAATGATTAAAATACAATCATTTTTCAATTGTAGTACAGAGGGAATTATTTATGTTATGAGATGACCATGCTTATTTTTGTATGTGGGAAAAACAATTTGTCAGTTCAGACGCAGAGTATTGGAGCATGTTAACCACTTCCGCCCCGGATCATTTGGCTGCCCAAAGACCAGAGCACTTTTTGTGATTCGCCACTGCGTCACTTTAACTAACAATTGCGCGGTCGTGCGACGTGGCTCCCAAACAAAATTGACATCCTTTTTTCCCACAAATAGAGCTTTCTTTTGGTGGTATTTGATCACCTCTGCGGTTTTTATTTTTTGAGATATAAACAAAAAAAGAGCAACAATTTTGAAAAAAAAGCAACATTTTTTTACTTTTTGCTATAATAAATATCGCCCAAAAATATATAATAAAAATGTTTTTCCGCAGTTTAGGTCGATATGTATTTTTCTACATATTTTTGGTAAAAAAAAATCGCAATAAGCGTATATTGATTGGTTTGCGCAAAAAATATAGCATCTACAAAATAGGGGATAGTTTTATGGCTTTTTTATTATACATTTTTTTTTTACTAGTAATGGAGGCAATCTGCGATTTTTTTTATTGGGACTGTGACATTATGACGGACACGTTGGACAATTTTGACACATTTTTGGGACCATTGTCATTTTTACAGCGATCAGTGCTATAAAAT
The DNA here is from genome assembly GCA_028564925.1 of Lithobates sylvaticus. Classification (NCBI taxonomy): domain Eukaryota; kingdom Metazoa; phylum Chordata; class Amphibia; order Anura; family Ranidae; genus Lithobates; species Lithobates sylvaticus. The sequence goes on along the minus strand of CM053027.1, from coordinate 539,449,697 downwards.
TGCATTGATTACTGTAAAAATGTCACTGGCAGTGAAGGGGTTAACCACTAGGGGACAGTGAAGGGGTTAAGTGTGTCCTATTGTGTGTTCTAACTGAAGGGGGGGTGGGACTGTGCAGGGGAGATGACAGATCGCTGTTCATACTCTATATGAACAGACGATCTGTCTGTTCTCCCCTCAGAGAACCGTAAACTGTGTGTTTACACACACAGATCCCAGTTCTCCGTGTGCGCCGTGCGATGATCGCGACCGCCGGGAACTCACATTGGCTCCGTGGGCGAGCAGAGGGCACGCACGCGCCTCCTAGTGGCTGGCTATGGTACCGACGTACCATGACAGCGATTCGCGCAGCTGAGCAATGTTGCCGCAGTACAACTGCAGCAACTGGTCGGCATGCGGTTAATGAGATTGCACAAAAAAGAGACAAACCAATTGCTAGGCATGTACTTGAAAAACATGGTGGTAAAGCTGAGGTATTAAAATTTTGGGCCATAGAACAACTAAAATTGTGACCAAGGAAAAAGGAGCTGGATAAAAATTTTTTGATGTTGGAAGCGAGATGGATTTTCTGTCTCAATTCTTGAGCACCATCTGGCCTTCATTTTATATCCATTTTTGCTCAAAGGGAATTGTATATATGTACAGAACAATGATACATGGCAGTGATGGCGAATCTTGGCATCCCAGATGTTTTGGAACTACATTTCCATGATGCTCATGCACTCTGCAGTGTAGTTGAGCATCATGGGAAATGTAGTTCCAAAACATCTGGGGTGCCAAGGTTTGCCATCACTGATATATGGGATAGGAACAATCAATATTAAGTGATTGCCTTGTAGTTCTGATTTTCATCCACAAGATGGTGATAGGATTCCTCTCAGCAATGAGCATGTGCGGTAGCCATTTTAGCTGGTCAGGTTATAAATACAAGCCTCAAAACTCAGCATTCAGTAGATGCTCGGCGATCAATGGGTAACATCATGGACCATGTGGATTAAAATGAGGAGACCATAGCGTGATACAGTAAAAGCAATGGGTTTTAATAAGAAACAAGCAGTACAAAGTACTCACATTTGAGCAGTAACGCTTTTTAAAAAAATGCCGGCCGGCATGCATGGAGCCCTTCCTCCTCGTCTCAGGTGCGGTGACGTCACTGCACGTCCTCCCAGATGCATTTCATCTTCATAAGACGTTTTCAATGGGGATAGGGCATGCAGTAACTCACCGCTAAATAAATAGAACCAAGCCTCGTTTGCAACATGCAAGGAAATGGTCAATCGGCCATCTTGGTTATGGGAAACAATGCCCATAGTTAGGAATATGTGTGTAGATAAGAGCGCGGACCTGCTATTCAGCAAAAGGACCGCTCTTAATGCAATGTACAATAAATGCACTATTCGATCAAGGGACAACCAAGCCCAGGCGAATTCATATATCAAGAAAGCCGAATCTTATGGAAAAAAAAAAACTCATCTTTCTCATGGAAATAAAAAAAATAAAAATATATAGGATATTTTCCTAGACCTCTAGTGGTCAGGTAGAAAATAAATCTGTTCAACCCTATGGTGACAGGTGTTTAATAAACGTGATGATCTGTAACCCCAAGAAAAGGAGTGAGTGTTTATACTGATAAATCTTAAAACTATATCTCATGAAAAATACAATATAATAATGTGAACTGTGACCAAAGTGACATTTTTAAAAAAAGCGTTACTTATCTGCTCAAATGTGAGTACTTTGTACTGCTTGTTTCTTATTAAAACCCATTGCTTTTACTGTATCACGCTATGGTCTCCTCATTTTAATCCACATGGTCCATGATGTTACCCATTGATCGCCGAGCATCTACTGACTGCTGAGTTTTGAAGCTTGTGCTTTATTCATCTGGGGAAGTGTGGTGCTGGACGTTATATCCTGTGTATGAGGAGCTGTGCTTTCTGATAGCTGCTCTCTGGTAAGCAGCTTCGATTACTGGTGGTGGGATTCACCTGTTGGATTTGTGTGCACTAAGGTGGTATCGTGAAGAAGTGGATTCATCATAGATTACATAGACTTCTGTTCACCATCTTTTTTGCCCTCTTCTATGGACTACTAATATGCCTGTGAAATCCCACTCAGTTACTATCCTGTTTAAAGTTTAATTTCATTAGTTCTTTTTTAGTTGTGGCGCAGTTTTTTTCTGTTCTCTGTTATTTGGTTATCTCCCTATTACTGCAGCCTGTTTTATATATTTTAGGTCTACTTTTTAGGTCAGCGCGGTCTTTTTTACATTATAGGTTATAAATACAGGGACTACAAACAAAAGACACCATTTTCTTTACACCAAGTGACAGTCAGCTACTCTTGGTTGCTCATTTTCTTCACTTTTTTTTTTTTTTCACTACATTTTTTACCTCTGGCAAAGCTCTTTTTGTAGAGTGAAACGTGTTAGGTTTGGGTAATTTGATTTTGGGAGCACCTTCTGACTTTATTTTTATTTAGGCTCACATGATAACATTTTTGTCCTGACACATTCTATCCCCCCCTCCCCTCCATTTTTCTTTTTTGTGGGGTGAGATATGCCGTGTTAATGCAGTCTTGATTAAGAGAGAAGCTTTTTTGTGGATATGGTGATATACAGGGCTTGTCCATTCGTGGTTATTTGTGTTCACATGGATGAGTGTACCAGTATCACATATCTGAGTGATAGATAATTTCATAGGGCCGAAGATAGATAGCCCATATCTTCAGTAAGACAGTATTTACTAGCATTTTCTTTTTTTTTTGAAAGCCCATGGTGTGTGAAACACACTCAAAAACTTCACCCGGTGCCAAAAAAATGTGCACACACATAAAGAGTGAAACACAAAAACGCTCAATGGGTGTACACAAGCCATCTAAAATCAGGCCTGTCTCTCAAAAACTTTTAGGAGGGAAGTTTAAGGAAAAAAAACTTACATTTCAATGCCCATCAATGCAGCCTTGCCCAGTGTCTTTGCAGCCTTGTGTCTCTTTTCAGCCCTGTTTCTCTTTGCAGCCCTGTGTCTCTTTGCAGCCCTGTTTCTCTTTGCAGCCCTGTGTCTCTTTGCAGCTTCATTGCAGGAATTTAAAATTGGCGCCGTTCTCCACTAATGGGGTCGGCTTTGTGCATGTCGGCGGCGCTCGCTCCGCTCACATTCAGCGGAGATCGGCGTATAACACGCACCCACGATTTTCCCCTGATTTTAAGGGGAAAAAAGTGTGTGTTATACGCCGATAAATACGGTAAATATAGGAGGAAATTATAACCCTCATATTGTCTATATGTATATATTCAAGAGGTGGTGTTGGTGAGTAGACCTTTAATTTACATATCCTCTAATACAGCCTGGAGCTTTTATCTTCAATATAGGAGGAAATTATAACCCTCAAATTGTCTATATGTATATATTCAAGAGAAGTTTTCACCATTTTGGTAGATGTTAATATTACCACATAGAGATATAACGCTGATTTTTATATATAATGGCATTGACCTCATCCTATAGGTATACCCGATATGGTCATTTACATATATTCTCACAGGGAATTGAATAGGGAGTGAAACAAATGACTTTCTCTTAAACTCCCTCAAAAAATATTGCTATCTGTCAATAAAATTATATAACTACCATTATGCCCATTACCCTTTGCCACCTGCTGTTTTTGTTTTGTAGAATGTGGTACCCCATCCTGGGCAATAAAAGAAACTCAAGGATGTTGGCTTTTTAGTTATTTTATTGAAGCTATCAAAAAAATCTATACTTTTTACTTTGATGCACCATTTGTCTCAGCAGGAAGAATGTCTACACCGCTGTTTCTCTTTTATCCACCTTATCCATTCCCTTAGTCAAAGAGCGGCAGGCAAGTTAAAGTGACAAGCCATGGCAAGCTTGCGTCTGCTCTAACCACATTTATTTTTCATCAAACCGGGAACTTTAAAGCAGATAAATCAAGCACTTAGCTGCATTTTATGTTCAGATAACTTCAAACTTACTTTTTTTCTAAGAATAATCACTTCCTCCCATTGATTTCTGATGTTACGGAAGCTGATGTGAGAAGAAAGGCCCTTTGCAGTGCACATTTTAGAAGGGCTAAAGTTGCATTTTTGGTAAGAAAACAGCTATAATTCCATATACTGTATCAAATTTTAAAGTATGAATACCTGTTTTGGTGCCTATTTGCCATTCTCCACTCATTTTAGGCACTGCCACCTAGAGGTAGCAACTGTCATTCACATCTTCTATAGCGGAATGTTGGTTATTTGAAACAGGCTAAGCTCCAGCAATTTCTTATAAGGTTTAGACAACCGTAAAATGTAAAAAACTGAAGAAAAAGGAACAGATTTTGCACAGCATCAAATGCACATTTTATTCTAGAAGTGACACATTGCACTCACGTTCTGAAGATGAACAAATCAAAACCTCAACTCTATAGTTAGACAGGCCAGGGAGGGGATGACATCTGTCTGTGTACTCTACGCCAGGGCTTCTGTCCTGCAGCTGATGGAGCATGGAAGCCGGTCTGAGACTTCCTGATAACCAATGCGATGTGTTCCAGGGGCAATTCCCCCTTTGTCAAGACCAGCACAACATTTCACTTTTAGATGAACAAAGTGTGTATGATGCTCTGCCAGATATGCGCACTTCTTTCTGTTTTTACATTTTAATGGTGTCAAAAAAGCATTCTCTGTGCTAGCATTAAGAAAGCTGCAAGATATACTGTACTTACATAGTTACATAGTTGGTGAGGTTGAAAAAAGACACAAGTCCATCAAGTCCAACCTGTGTGTGTGCTTTTATGTCAGTATTACATTGTATATCCCTGTATGTTAAGGTCGTTTAGGTGCTTATCTAATAGTTTTTTAAATTATCTATGCTCCCTGCTGAAACCACTGCTTGTGAAAGAGAATTCCACATTCTTGCCGCTCTTACAGTAAAGAATCCTCTAAGCAGTTTAAGGTTAAACCACTTCTCTTCTAATTTTAGTGAATGGCCGCGTGTCTTTTTAATTTCCCTTTCGTGCAAAAGTTTTATCCCTATTGTGGGGTCACCAGTACGGTATTTCTACATAGCAATCATGTCCCCTCTCAAGCATCTCATCTTCAGAGAGAATAAGTTCAATGCTCGTAATCTTTCCTCATAACTAAGGTCCTCCAGTCCCTTTATTAGCTTTGTTGCCCTTCTCTGGACTCTCTCCAGTTCCAGCACATCCTTCCTGAGGACTGGTGCCCAGAACTGGATGGCATACTCCAGGTGTCGCGGACCAGAGTCTTGTAGAGTGGGAGAATTATCGTTTTATCTCTGGAGTTAATCCCCTTTCTAATGCATGCCAATATTCTCTTGGCTTTGCTTGCAGCAGCTTGGCATTGCATGTCATTGCTGAGCCTGTCATCTACTAGGAACCCCAGGTCCTTTTCCATGCTAGATTCCCCCAGAGGTTCTCCCCCTTATGAGTAGATTGCATTCATATTTTTGCCACCCATATGCATTATTTAAAAATTTTCTACATTAAACCTAATTTGCCATCTATTTGCCAACCCCATTATTTGTTCAGATCTTCTTGCAAGGTTTCCACATCCTGCAGAGAAATTATTGCCCAGCTTAGCTTAGTATCGTCCACAAATACCAAGATTGAGCTGTTTATCTCATCCTTCAGGTCTTTCTATGAATAAATTAAATAGGATTGGTCCCAGGACAGAACCCTGGGGGACCCCACTTTCCACACTGGACCATTTGGAGTACTCCCTATTTATCACTACCCTCTGAACTCACCCCTGTAGCCAGTTTTTAATCCATGTACTCACCCTATGGTCCATGCCGACAGAGCTTAGTTTGTACAACATGTATGGGGAAATGTATCGAATGCCTTTGCAAAATCCAAATACACCACGTCTACAGGGCTTTCTTTATCTAGGTGGCAGCTCACCTCCTCAGAGAAGGTTAATAGATTGGTTTGGCAAGAATAATTTTTCATGAATCATGCTCATTACTGCTAATGATACCATTTTCATTAATAAAATCTTGTATATAGTCCCTTATCATCCCCTCCAAGAGCTTGCAAACTATTGACGTTAGGCTAACTGATTTGTAGTTCCCACATATCTTGGTCCTTTTTTAAATATTGGTGCTACATTGGCTTTTCTCGAATCAGCTGGTACCATTCCAGTCAGTAGACTGTTCATAAAAATTAGGAACAATGGTCTGGCAATTACTCGACTGAGTTCCTTAAGGACCCTCAGGTGTAAGCCATCTGGTCCTTGTGACTTATTAATCTTAGGTTTTTCAAGTCTATTCCTAATTCTATCCTCTGTTAGCCATGAGGGTGCTTCGTGTGACGTGTCATAAAGATAAACCTTTCAGTTTTGGTTACTGAAGCCCCCCGTTTCCCTCGTGAAGACTGAGGAGAATAATACATTCCATAACTTTGCCATCTCTCCATCCTTTGTAACCAGATTCCCTTCATCATTCTTTATGGGGCCAATATGATCTGACCTCCCTCTTTTACTATCTATATACTTAAAGAATTTCTTGGGATTTTTTTTACTCTCCTCCGCTATGTGACTATCGTGTTCTATCTTAGCTGCCCTGATTGCACCCTTACATTTCTTATTGCATACTTTGTAAACTTGAAATACTAATGATGAACCCTCAGCCTTATATTTTTTGAAGGCCTTCTCCTTTGCTTTTATATGCATTTTTTACGTTGGAGTTAAGCCACCCAGGATTTTTATTAGCTCTTTTAAATTTATTTACCATTGGGATGCACTGGCTAATACAATTATTTAATATGCTCTTAAAGCACACCCATTTTTCCTCCGTGATTTTTGTTCCTAGGATTTTATCCCATTTAATATCTTCTAGCAAGGAGCGTAGTTTAGGGAAGTTGGCTCTTTTGAAATTTAGTGTCTTTGTATTCCCCTTATGTTTCCTATTTGTGTGATTTATACTGAAACGAATTGACCTATGATCGCTGTTTCTTAAATCTTTACTTACTGGTGACTGATAACAATAAATTTTTTTGAGAAATAACCAAATCGATTACTAAAGAAGGGAACTGACAAGTGTTTTGTTTTTTATGTTCTGGCAGCTTTTAATGATTGCCTGATCTATCCCATTGTACACATTACTACTGGCCAGTGAGGCAGCCCATCATAGAAGAAATGTGGCGGTGATAGGAAGCAAGTAAGCTCTCACAATACCTGGGAGTATTACCCATTCAGAACGTCCCGCTTCCTGTTGGTAAGAGCGGCACCCTCACTGCTTGGTAGCAACTCCGAGGAGTAGAGTCCACTTCTGGGTTCTTGGTAACTAAATTATGAGCCTCCAAGGGGTTGACACATGGGTGTTCCACCTAGCTATACTTAGTATTAATTGATATACAGCATTTGCCGTGGAGGTGCCCCATGTGCCAATTTACTTGGCATCCGGACGTTTACGTTTTTTGTTTTTCTGTATATGTTTGTGTGTTTTGACACATGCCACCATGCTTCCCCTGCAATGCGGGGGCGATTTTATGTCCCTCACCTCAGTGGCTGTAATTGAAGCACCATGATTTTAATGATTTTATCTTTGATTATCAATAAAAAAAAAAATTCACTTTTTAACTAACAGCAGTCTGCACTCTTTGGCAGTTATGTAGCCTATTCTTTCCTTTTTCCCCTTCTGGGGAAAATATTTTTTTAATGTATGCTTTGAGGCTTAGTTACTAGACCACACTGGTATGAGTAGGCTGGACATCCTGCTTTGACATATGCCTTGTCTTTTTATGTTTTTTGTTCTTGGTAACTAGACAACATGTTTCAGGGTACCACCCATTTGCTAAGGCTCTTAATTAAGAAGCGGTAAACCAAAATATGTTTCAATTAGGTTGGTGGTTTTACCAGGAGAAATCTAAGTCTGTGCACTCTCTTTCTTATCATCTTGCAACAGTTGTAATTCATTTGGAAGTAGATTGAGGCACTAAAGACTTTCATGGTACGGTATAAACTCACAGCTCTATATTATTTAAAATAAAAATATTTATTAAATATCAATTAATATTAAAATTCATTCCAAAAAAGTTGTCCAATTACAGACAGCAGAACAATAAAACATATATTCCTCTACCACAGATTTGATATTTTCGACATAGTGTCCTCCCAACCCGGGTGGATCTATATTTACATGAGTCCAGTCTCTACATTTTGTGGAATACCCGCTTCTTTGGGAGTTTAACACAGGAGGAATATTAATCTGTGAAAAAGTAAGCAAACACAACAATAGTATACAAAAAAGCAAAAGTACAGATACTCAAAGAGATTTACTTCCAAATTAATTATTCTAATTTATAGGGTGTAGGTACAGTAATTTCTCTCTTACCCATGTAGAACACACCACATACTATTGCCAAAGTTGTAGGCTATTCCTGTTTGCCTGGTTGGAGCTGGAGGACCTAGGCTGTAGTATTTACCTGTCATCTCGGGTTGTGGTGGACTAAAATACTAGAAATTTTTGGTTAATTCCTCTCTACATTAAAGTGGACGTAAACCCTTACATATACCCAGTGAAGTGAACAGCCTCAAATGATACACAGGGATGAAACAAATCTCCCTATATACGTTTTACATGTATATTTGCTGTTTTCAGCTTTATATACTGTTTAGAAAGTGCAGATCGTGTTAGGAGATTTTCTCTTCCCGTTCAGCACTGCAGTGAAGTCTGGGCATACAGCCAAGACAGCTGATTGCAGGAAAGGCACACATCCCCTCTCCTCATAAGTAGAGACTTTCAAAGCTTATCCTTGAATAGTTCAGGGCTCTGCTAATCGATCTATAGCATCCTCCCCAACACAAAACTCCGGCTGCATTTATCATATGTGACGGAGAACTTATCAGAAGTTATCAAGCTGATAACAGAAGAACAGAGAAGGAGAAAGCTGCAGGACATAGTGCTTTGAAGAGAGATAATAAAACACTGCAGATGTACAGGTATGTGCCCAGCTCATATTTCATGAATTGGTACATCCTCTTTAAGTTTAATTATTTTCGGAACTCTAAGCACATGGGATTATCTTATTTTGTTCTTCTAAGTAAAAAGTGATTCACTATTTAGTGATTTTACAAGCGTTTCCTTTTAAAACAATATTCTGTCTTTAAATTTTACTTAAAGTATCCACTTTTGAGGCCATAAAACATGCTTAGTATCACAACGGGGATGAGAATAAATCTCCAAGTATAATTATTTAATTTGTCTTAAGTGTTTATGTGCTTTTTAGTGTCACATTTTCTGCCAACTGCTATCTCCTCCCTAGAAACTCTCTCACACCCAGGAGATGTCCTGTCCTTCTTCTCTTCTCCAGCAGAATTATTATTAAGAAAAACAGACACATGGGTGGTTTACTAAGCATATTTATAAAGCATGCACTACAAGCTGTAAAAGTAATCAGAGATTATACTAAACCTCTCAGTACCATATAGGCTGCTTGCATACCATTACGGCATCTAGGAGTGCCAGTGCATAGAGGTACTGTAGAGGTTTTCTGAAGAGCTTCAGGTGCCCCAAATGCCAGGGTGTTTTTGTTTTAATATGCAAAAATCTAATATGCAAACACTTCCTGGCAGTTTTTCAACCTGACTAACCCCTCCTACCTCTCATACCTTCCTTTTGGTGGGAACTACAAATGACGACCATATTGGACAATAAAGTTCCCAGATAGCAAGGATAACATGCCACAAATACGGGGCAGTGTTGAATTGTAAGTCTGTTAACATACTGCACAATTCACTTGCAAGTTGTACACTCGCAGAGCATTTGAAACACAAGTGTTAGTTGACACTTTTCCAATTTGTAGCAAATTTGCGTGCCAAGTCTCCAGCAAGAGCAAAGTTGCAATGGTGAGTCTACAGCAAGAGCTATGCAAGTCTACAGCATGAGAATTAAGTCACAGTGACCCCTGTGGTGACATTACTATTGCACAACACAACTGAACCAGAACTTGCAGCAGACTTGCAGAATGCTTGTAAAGAAACTTGCTGCAATTGTGCAACAAACTTGTGAAGTCTGGCAAGTCTAGCAATAGCTTAGCAAGTCATTTTCAAACTTGCAGCACAATTGCTTGCTATCTGGGTTAAAACGGAGTTCCACCCAAAAGTGGAACTTTGGCTTTAAGCACTCCTCGTCCCCTTACATGACAAATTTTTTGGGGGGGGAATGGGGTGCTTAGTTTTGAGTGGGACTTCCTGTCCCACTTCCTTCTTCTGCCTACGGGCCACCTAGGCGACTGCTCCTCTCCCCCTAGGCAGCCCCTCCCTCTCTGCAATCTTCTGGCACAGGTCCCAGAAGATTGCCTGTCCCCTGTGAGAGCGCAGTGCAGTGCACGCCTGGCCGTACAGCCGCAAGCTGTCATGGCCGGGTGCCCACAGTTTCAATGGAGGCGCAGAGGAGAGGAGGGGGAGAGGAGCGGGGCTCCGTGCGGCCGCATTACTGGACCATGGAGCAGGTAAGTGTCTGCTTATTAAAAGTCAGCAGCTAAACTTTTTGTAGCTGCTGACTTTTAATAAAGAAAAAAAGCATGGAACTCCGCTTTAAGAATGAGGAGATCCAGCGGTGTGTGCTTGCACTACTGTAGTTGACAGTTGAGCTCATTGAGTACTATTATGGTTAATATATTAGCTTTGGGGGAGATTTACTAAAACTGTTGCACTCAGAATCTGCTGCAACTGTGCATAGTAACTAATCACCTTCTAACTTCAGCTTGTTTAATTAAAGCTTTACTAAAGGTAATTTTTTTTATTAAAATAATAAACATGTTATACTCACCTCCTCTTCTTTGGTCCCCCGTGATCTTTGTTCCTCCTCTTCTTTCTGCGCCCCTCTAACAAGCCAATTGCCATGGGGGCACACAGTGCATGCTCCCTTCCGAACTGTGTGTGTCTATGGAGCTGCACTCCCCCACCCCATTATGATGGAGATGTGAAGATGAAGAGATGTTCCAGCAGAGGTGAACTGTTGATTATTTAGGAAGGGCTAAAAACACTAGGGTTTCAGCACAGCAGAGGCACTTATGTGCATCACTTCGGCTCTTTGGAATACACGCCGACTCCCATGAGGGTCGGAGCGGCACTGTCCTGCAAACATTTTAGCAGATTGTTTTTTATTGTGGCCACTTTTAATAAATGGTTTTATGCTATGTATGCTGTTCTCTGGCTTCTAGTTGGTGCATGGGATGAACTAGATGAATGGGATGAATCGGTCCTAGGTTGATGGGATAACCTACACAGCGAGTCTGTGACATAAAGCTGTATTGACCTTCCTAGGCATATACACATGGGGTCAATAACCTTTGGTGAGTTTGGTCCCTGGAGGGGACACTGGTGGTTACACAGAGTGGAGTCAGGTGTAGTGAAATACACAAAGCACAAGTCACTTTAATTTGCAAGAATTGCAGCACAAGTGGATTGCACGTTCTTTTGCACTGGTGCACTTTGATTCAACATTGAAGATTTCCCTTTATGGACATTTTCACTTTTAAAAAATTATATGCATTAATTTGTTTTTGCATGATTGATATTTAAGAATTAGTTTATTATTAATATAGGGATTACATCAATTAAATCGGGTTAGTGCAGCTTTCCAACTTATGTTATTGTTTTTTTGGTGACAATTAAAGGCACTATTAAAGCAGCAGCTATACCATTTTTTTATCACGTAACGTTCAAAGAGGGCACAATTTTTTCTGTTGCGCAGGTATTTTGATATACACTCATGTACTTGCCTGATTGATTTAGAACTAATGCTAATCTTTTGCACTTGATAATGAGCTCTTATTTTATTGAAGGGCACGCTTATTAGGCTTTTTTTTTTAATCCTGCAGTTCTGCTTGTTTTCTTGTTTATACATCAACTGTAATGATTCATGTACCCTGTAAATGCAAATCTGTAGAGAAAACGGTAAGTAGTTAAGTTCTACACAACCTGTTAGTGAAAAACTCAAATAATAAAAGTAATCTTTGTAAAAGATAATGGATTTGTGTCACCCAGGCAGTGTGGGTTGCTAAGTGTGCAGTATGTGTCACTCAATAATACAGCATGCATTTTAAATTACCAACAGCAAAAGACTATTAAATTATTCAGGAGTAACAATCTTATGTGAGTGGCATTAATAGCAATTATAAAATAAAGCTTACAGTTCCTTGCAAAAGTATTCACCCCCTTGGCTTTTTACCTATTTTGTTACAGTACAGCCTTTAGTTCAATGTTTTTTTTAATCTGAATTCTATGTGATGGATCGGAACACAATAGTCTAAGTTGGTGAAGTCAAATTTGAAAAATATATACATAAAACTATTTTTCAGAAATCAAAAACTGATAATTGGCATGTGCGTATTTATTCACCCCCTTTGTTATGAAGCCCATAAAAAGCTCTGGTGCAACCAATTACCTTCAGAAGTCACATAGTTAGTGAAATGATGTCCACCTGTGTGCAATCTAAGTGTCACATGATCTGTCATTACATAGACACACCTTTTTGAAAGGCCCCAGAGGCTGCAACACCTAAGCAAGAGGCACCACTAACCAAACACTGCCATGAAGACCAAGAACTCTCCAAACAAGTAAGGGACAATGTTGTTCTGCAAGCCCCTTTTGTTCCCCGGCCCCCTCCGCCATTATCATCCTTTTCTTTTGGAAAGTGCATGACTAGTTAGTCTAGGACTAGGATTGAACCTTCACTGCTGCACCAGAGGTGGTCTTGCTACTGTTTATATTTATATCATCTTGTGGCTAGTACCGACTGTAAATCACTTTGTATAATAAATTGTGTTATTACAATTGTTAATCCTTTTTATGCGTGCCTAGTTACCAACCATATTGTGTATATACTCTTTTAGTGCCTGTTTTCTTTGATATAGCACTACTATTGTGTACTAAGTATTACTTTAAGTAATTCCCTGTTATATTGTATGTTTGTACATCCAACTTGTTGTGTCAGAGGGGTGGGGCTCTTGAGATGGTCGAGGCAAAGAACAGAGAACCCGTCCTATCCATCCTAATGTTGATTAACCTCTTCCCACCCGGCCTATTGCAAAATGACGGCCGGGCGGCAGTTCAGTTATCCTGACTGGGCATCATATGACGTCCTTCAGGATAGCAGCTGCTGCGCACCTGTGGCGCGCATGGTGGCCATCGGTGGTGCGGTGTGTCAGTCTGACACACCGCTACACCGATCTCGGTAAAGCGGAGGCTCTTTACCATGTGATCAGCCATATCCAATCATGGCTGATCACAATGTAAACAGGAAAAGCCGTTGATCGACTTTTCCTCACTCGCGTCTAACAGACGCGAGTAGAGGAGAGCCGAACGGCGGCTCTTCTGACAGAGGGGGTCTGCGCTGATTGTTTATCAGCGCAGCCCCCCCTCGGATGCCCGCACTAGACCACCAGGGAAGCCGCCTGGACCACCAGGGAAGGGGGCAACATGTGGATGGCCAGGTATGTACCCCATGGCCATCCACATGTGCAAATGAATGCCCAATCTGTGCCAATCAGTGCCCACAAATGGGAACTGACTGGCACCATCATGTAGCAAATGTGAAAATGTGTATATCAGTGATGCCCAGCAATGCCACCCATCAGTGTCATCAGTGCCACCCATCAGTGTCCAGCAGTGCCACCTATCAGTTCCCATCGGTGCCCACCTATCAGTGCCCATCCGTGCCACCTATCAGTGCCACCCATAAGTACCCATCAGTGCCGCCTACGAGTGCCCATCAGTGCCGCCTATGAGTGCCCATCAGTGCCACCTATGAGTGCCCATCAGTGCCGCATACCAGTGCCACCTATCAGTGCCCATCAGTGCCACGTATCAGTGCCCATCAATGCCCATCATCAGTGCCTGTCAGTGCCACCTCACTGGTGCCACCTCATTGGTGCCACCTTAACGGTGCCCATCAGTGCCGCCTTATCAGTCCCTGTCAGTGCAGCCATATCAGTGCCCATCATTTAAGAAGAAAACGTACTTATTTACAAAAAAATTACAAAAAAATTTTTGCAAAAAATAAAAAACAGGTGATCAAATACCACCAAAAGAAAGTTCTATTTGTGGGAACAAAATGATAAAAAATTTGTTTGGGTACAGTGTTACCTGACCGCGCAATTGTCATTCAAAATGCGACAGTGCTGAAAGCTGAAAATTGGCTTGGGCAGGAAGGTGTCTAAGTGCCTGGTATTGAAGTGGTTAAAAGAGTGAAGTTCTGCATTAAGTTGTTCCAAATTGTGGAAGGTGTTAGATGCTCTGCAATACAGTGTGTTCTGACAGCTGGTGGTGGTGGGGAGGGGGGTCCTAAAGGGGTTGCTTGTGCTATAGCATCCCCAGGTGTCCCCCTGGAAATTATACTGTGTAGTATATGGTCAGCGAATCTCTGCTTTCAACAGGCTTTAATTTTTGTATTTCTTTGACCATCATTCATTAAATTCATATTGTACCTCTTCTGCTGCCATGCAATCAAGCACATGGTAACCGGGTTAAATCTGAAAAGACTTGAGTGACATTTACTGAGACCTGTGTCTTAATAGATGCGTTAACCATCTTTTTTCCATAAAGGTAGATATGCTTTGAAGCACTTATCGCTGAGCCCTACTTTCCTACTGTCATTTTATGTTTATGGAACTGGCTGACATTCATAGTATGAATCATATCATGAAAAAGCAGGCGAGAGATTATTTTAGAGAGAGATGATTATTGTGCAGCCAACAGAAGTCTATCACATTATAGGGCCTGGGTGCCACTGATTGGCTTTTACGGGTGAAATCCGTTTTGAGAGCCCAAGACTGAAAAAATGTGGATGTACTATGTATACGCTAACTGGTTAACTTCTGGTCATTTGTTTAATGCTAGTGAACTGGATCCTGGTTACTTTCTTTTCATACCTTTAGTCATAACTGTGACAATGTATAATACTGTGCCCAAAACACATTAATGCAAAGCTCATTATGCAGCAGGTGTGGGTCTGTAACAAATCCTAAAGCAAATTTTTATGTGTGACATGTGAACACTGCTAGTAGTAGCAATATTTGGCAATGCATGGCTCGATTACCAGCTGATTTCTGCTGAATCAGCTGAAATTTGAGTTGTGGGTGGCCCTGTCGTCACCACCTGTCTCAGCAAAACTTGGTTTCAAAATCGAAGAAGTAGGTGGAAAATTATCAGCTGAACAGTGACCACATCCAATCACATGCAATGTTCTGATATTCAGGCAGCTGCTGGTGCTACGGCTGTCTGAATACAATCGCTGGCAGTGCAGATTCCTCTGCCCATTCTGTTTAGTAAGGAAGGGGGGAATCAACTGATTTCTCTTCTTCACCCTGTGGGGCTGAAGAAGATAAATCTAAGCATGTATTGCTAGCCTTAATTTATTACTTGAATGAACCATAATTTTACTAAGGCCCCTTTCACACTGAAGCGTTTTTTCGGAGCTACAGCGCTAAAAATAGCGCCTGCTTTGCGGCGCTTTGCGGGAGGTTTTAACCCTTTTTCCCTAATACCGCAGCTAAAACGACGGTAAAGCAGCGCTAAATATAGCGCTGCTTTACCGTCGCCGCCCGCACCGCCCCAGTGTGAAACTGGCCTAAATGAGCTTAAATGAATCCCAATGTAATCAGATGCAGCAGTGGTCTTACCAAGTTGATGTTCATTGTAAATGTAAAAAAATAAATAAAAAAAAAATAAATAATTTAAAAAAAGGAAAAAAAGAGAAGAAGATAGGGTCAAGGGAGAGGTAGAAGGAAAGAAGGGAAGAGAGAGGGGATCATCCTGGAGTTCCCTACGGAATTGAAATGTAATCAATCCATGGATCCCACACCTTATTAAACATCTTTGTTTTGTTATGAAGAATATGAGTGAGCTTATCATTGATCATAATCCAATTAAGTTTATTTTTAACCTGATCAAAAGGAATTCTAGACTCTGCTCTGATCTCCAGTTTCTTGCAATCGTAATTAGGAGACAATTTTTTAAGCTAACAAAGCTTAACTACTTGCCTACCAGCCACTAACACCTCCTTCCTGACCAAGCCATTTTTCAGCTTTCAGCGCTGTCGCATTTTGAATGACAATTGCACGGTCAGGCAACGCTGTACCCAAATAAAATTTTTATCATTTTTTTCCCCACAGATAGAGCCTTATTTTGGTGGTATTTGATCACCTCTGCGTTTTTTATTTCTTGCGCTATAAACAAAAGACGAGGGACAAGTTTGAAAAAACATAATATTTTTTACTTTTTATTATAATAAATATCCAATTTTTTTTTTTTTTAAACAAATTTTTTCCTCAGTTTAGGCCGATACGTATTCTTCTACATATTTTTGGTAAAAAAATCGCAATAAGCCTATATTGATTGGTTTGCGCAAAAGTTATAGCGTCTACAAAATAGGGGATAGATTTATAGCATTTTTATTATTATTTTTTTTTTTACTAGTAATGGCGGCGATTTGCGATTTTTATCGTGACTGCGACATTGCGGCGGACACTGTGGACACTTTTGACACATTTTTGGGACCATTCACATTTATACAGCGATCCGTGCTATAAAAATGCATTGATTACTGTATAAATGTGACTGGCAGGGAAGGGGTTAACACTAAGGGGTGCTGCAGGGGTTAATATGTACCCTATCTTGGTGATTCTAACTGTGGGGGGAGGGGACTGACTGGGGGAGGGGACCGATCGGTGTCCCTATGTACAAGGGACACACCATCGGTCTCCTCTCCTCTGACAGGACGTGGATCTGTGTGTTTACACACACAGATCCACGTCCTGCTCGATTACCGGGCAATCGCGGGTGCCTGGCGGTCATCGCGACCGCCGGGCACGCGCACCGCGGCCCCAGTTACGCGGCGGGCGCGCGCGTGCTCGCCCCCCAGTGGCCAAATTGTAGACGACGTCATATGACGCCATCCCGCCGCAAGAGCCGCACCGCTCCACCGTCATTTCACAGTGGGCGGTCGGCTAGTGGTTAAGGGTAGAACATGTAACATGTTCCCAAAGGTGAACTTATCCTTTAACCCTTTTTCTGCCAGAGCCAATTTTGCGTTTTTTGTACACATGTTTAAAATAGTTTTATCCCTGAAGATGACATAAAACCCCACATTATATATTTTCTGAATGCAGACACCCTAGAGAAAAAAAAAATAGTGGTAGTTCCAATTACTTATGTCACACAATATTAACACAAAGGCAAATTTCAGTAAAAAAACGATTAAAGTTAATTTTAGGAGGCACAAAAATGTAATCAATTATCCAATTTTTTGGTAAAGCCAAGGTTGCACCCAGTAAATAAAACCTAAATGTAGCACTAACCCCCGAAGGAGCTGCTGGTTTAATTTGGGCTTACCATTACCTTCTTGACCTCGTGTGTGTCTAGGGGTTTCCTGAGGTAGATGGCCCAAAGAACTGCCCAAAGAACTGCGGAAACTGACACTGAATCCACTTTAGGGATTTTTATTTGCAAAATGGTAGACAAAACACAGTCTCTCAATAAAGGATAGAGGGTATAGGTAGGAAGTTCAGGTACTCTTAGAACTGCTTCAAACTGAATGTCTCTCACTATGAAATCCAGAGAATAGACATTCGCTGGATATTGCAGCTATCGGATAAATCTCCTCTTAGCAGACTTAGCAACCGATAGATGATTCGGATTGAGCAAAGTCTCTGCCACAGACTTGGTTGTAACTGAAGGATAAAGGTTAAAGATTAAAGATTAGAGAACCCTCAGATGGTACCAGTATCTTGTAGACGGTCCGGCGATACCGTACGAGTGTGGATTCACCTGGTGTCTGTCAACTTCCAGGCTCTTGCCGAGCAGCCAGCCTTTTGTGTGGCCCTCTTCTGAAGAGTCCTCCCCTGGTTGCGTTCTTAGTTGCTGGGCCTCTTCAAAACCGAGACGGCACCGGACCACCTTGGAATCCTCCTTCCAGTTACTGCGCCTCAGGCTAGCCAGCCCCGAGAGTCGGAAACGGATGGATCCGCACACCAGGCCATGAGGGCCACTGGGGGCAGGTCAGGAGGACCAGGACCGAACAGACAGAAAGATCTTCTGGACCGGACCCCTAAATCACGTGACCTCAGCACCTTAAGTACCCCTTGTGAATCATGGACAGGTGGCAACCCTAGGTTCAAGAGCACTAGGTACAGAGTGCAGTCATCCATCCACATGTCACTATTGCTCCTCTCCTTAGCTGTAACCTCTGCACACCCCCCCCCCACACACACAAAACCCTCTCTCCTCTGCCCTCATTTCCCCTCCCCAAAGCTCCACCATATTCCACATGGTTACCTTTGTAAAAGCAGCACCTTTCTGTAGCTGGCTCTTCTATCCACTGCCGCCACAGCTTCCTTCTCCCTTTCCGTGCACTGGGTGCACACTCATTTTCGGCTCCTGGACTCCCCAAGCAGGAAGGAGATAAGGTTTAGGGTGCAGCTCACCCCAACCTCCCCTTGAACACACTGCAGTCAGCCAGTCCAGCACCTGTCCCAACTAAGTGCAGAGCAGGGAGGCTGTTGAAGAAGCCGAGCTGTTACTTTCACTTTCAACTACAGAAGTCAGGCTTCTGTGTTTTAAAGTTAAAGAAGCGAGCTGTGAGTGCAGGGCTACCAGAAGGCTGAAAAAAACCCTGGGAGGGGAACAGACAACTGATCCTGACACTTTGCATCTTTGTCCTGGCCAGCAATGTATGAATACACTCGATTGACAGACGTCAAAACCTGGATTTGACAGCTGGAGTAACTCTTCCTGACCGCACAGTGCACATCCAGCTGGCTTCTCCACCAATCCCTGGCTGTGCTGGATGATCACACTGCTGCAGGTCCTATTGAGCCAGAACCTAACATACAATCAACAAAATTATGCGGTACAAAGCCCCTGTATGGGGGACATCGGGACAGGGCTGTGAATGCGGGAAAGTCCTGTCCAATCCGGGACTGTTGGGAGGTATGTATTTCTGTATATGGATGATGGCACTGTAATTATTTTAATTTAAAAAAAAAAAAAACATTGAAGTACAATTTTCCTAATCAATATACAGCTGTCACATGACCAAGATCTTTTCCAGCCTGTCTGCAGGGAGACATAAAACAGGAGGAGCTTCTAGCCCTCTGCTGCGGGTCACATGTTTAACATAACAAAACAGCTTTACAGAGTAAAATTAAATAATTAATATCAATATACTGTTTAAAATATATATTTGAAATCAAATTTTTATTTCCATTTCTAACCTATCAGATGTGATGGGGAAGAAATGCTCTGCATAGAAACTCACTGAAAACTGAGCATGTGCAAAGCTGCCAACACTGCTCTGCAAACTCCCTAGCTGCAGTAGGGACATGTACAGAAGGTGGAGCTAGAGAGCAGCAGGATCAATCGAGATGCCGCCAGAAAGTAATATGAGACACAGACTTTGCAACCTGTCAGTGACTTTTAACCAGTATATGTTGCTTCTTGGCATTTCAGAACCAGATTGCTTAACCTATCAGTCAGAAAGTATTACCTGCCAATAATGTCAAAGCACAATGCGCAACTTGTCAGCAATACCAATATCACTTGGAATCTGCTAATTCCTAAACTTTTCAATAGTGATTAATGTCATACCATGCCACTAATCAAAATTTCACTAGTAAAATATGTTATTTTTAAATCCAAACCAACACATTGCCAGTAATACCAGAGGCCAGTCATGCCATTATGAGTTGGTATGATTATGTTATACTATATGTGAAGCATACATTGAATGTCAAAACCAGAATATGTCCCTTGCCAGTACATGTTAGAATCAAAACATAGAGTCATTCCACAGCCAGAACATGTATTAGGTCAGAAATGCCATATCCACAATATACAAGTTATAAATACAGGTCCCATGTCACCATGTTCAGCCAACAGATGTAACCATTTAATACTGCCACATAAACTATTATTAATGTTAGTATCAGGTCTGGCAGGAGATACCTGTTAGCATAATATGTCAAATTATGCAGCTTGTCAGTAATCTTAGTAGAGACCATCAATAGTCCCAGAACCAGAATATACAAGAGGTTTGTAACATCAAGACCATGTCATGCAATCCATTTGCAAGATCAAAGCCAAAATAAGCCACCAGTCAGCTCATCAATAGACAAATCACGTATGTAGATGTCATGGGGTTATGTGGACCCACTGTTACTAGGAGCGACAACTGACTAACAGGCCAGACAGATGCTAGAATAGAAACACAATAAAAAGTGTTTCAGAGCACCTCTATTCTTAGGTATTGCCCACGCGCTGGTGCAGCAGCTAGTGCTCAACAACTTCCCCCTTCGCAACACAAATAGTTGTTTTAGTCACTAATACTCCAGATGGACCCTTATTCAAGTGTTGATACACACATAACAAGAAGCATCACCAGAAGTTGTCAGACAAATAGTCTAAGTAGTCAGCAGACAGAGTGCAGGTTCCAGTAGACAGAGAAATGACTGACAATAACAGGCCAACAGGCAGTGCAATCTCAGACATACTTTATGCAAATGCAGTCCAAAGAATTTGCAGGAATAATCCAGGGTATGAACAAACAGAATTCAGACAGACCTGAATCCAGGACATAGACAGCCTAATCCACCCCTTTGATGAAGCACAGGTTGAATGTTCAGCAGTCGCTCAGTAGTAGCTTTATTGATTAGGGCAGGTGTGAATTGAACTGAACTTCATTGCTTAATAATGACCAGCACATAGTGAAAGCTCAAGGCTGGAAAATACAATATTCTGAAATTCTAGTGCCACAAACTTAGCCCCTGGCAGCAATGTTAATAAGTTTATCATTATCAAATATAGGTAAACTCAAGAAGAACATTGGAAATAATAGGAAAATCCAATAACATAAAATACCCATGCTTTATGTAGTTGTTACAACTTGACAACATGTAGTTGAGATGTTGTACCAAGAGTTAGGATTAGCAAGAAGTGTAAGCTTTATTTATTCCCTGGATGGAAAATGCTCAGAGAACATGAACTTTTGGAAGCCGTGGTGCTGCATGTAATAATTTAATTAGCATCCACTGAGCCTGACATTGTCTCTTCGATGATTTGACCTTTACAAAAGCAGTTTGTCATTTTATCATTGATACGAAACAGTCTATTCATTTGACTGTAATTGTCTGATGTGACTGAGCCAAAAGACTGTGGGCTTAAAAAGTACATCCATGTGTGTAAATGTTAATTTAACACCAAGAGCCATGTTCGACAATAAATGACATTTAGGATGTTTACACATTTCCATTTTTAAATCAGTTTACAAATTTAAAAATGTTATGAGAAAATGCACATTTTTGCTTGTCATTTTTTTGTGTGTTCAGGTTTTTTATTGTTTGCACCCACTCTCAAACCACATGTTATAGCTCTCAATCATCACTTTTTTTACATGTTTACATGCTAAGCCATAATACCTGTTTGCCACATAATTATTAAAGGCAGAGTCATTTTTTTCATGGATGCTGTAGAGTTAAAGTGGAACTAGTGAGAAACTGTGAGCAGGCGGGCTCCTTATTACTGTCCGCTCACAGTCTTCTTTAGAATGTACAATGAGCTGCACATGCGCATCTCAGTTTACATTATAGCACAGATCCTGTGCACTAGGATAACTGAACTTCTGTGCATGCACAGGCGTGACACCATACTGCGCTGGCCAATGAAGACAATGAGGGACCTCAGACCATTGAAGGAGAGATAAGTATTGTAGTCTTTACTTCCACTTTAAAGTGATATTAAAGTCTTGTTTTTTTTTTTTTTGTTTGATTAAAAATATAAATGCTATACTTACTTCCTCTATGCAGTTGTTTTGCACAGAGCAGCCTTGATCCTCCTCTTCTCGAGTCCCTTGCCGGTGCTCCTGGCCCCTCCCTCCTGCCCCCACAGCAAGCAGCTTGTTATGGGGGCAGACGAGCCGAGACGCTGCTCTGTGTGTCCATCAGACACGGAGCCGCGGCTCGGCCCTGCCCCCTCTCACTCGTCATTGGCTCACTGACTTTGTTTGACAAGAGCGGGAGCCAATGGTGCCTGCTGCTGTGTCTCAGCCAATCAGGAGAGAGAGTTCCGGACAGCCGAGGCTCTCGTTCAACGTTGTTGGATCGAGAAGGTGGTCGGGTAAGTATTAGGGAGGGCTGAAGGGGGATGCTGCACCAAAGGTTTTTTATCTTAATGCATAGAATGCAGATAAAAAAAACCTTCTGCCTTTACAACCACTTTAGGTTATCCTGTCACTACAGGATCAAACCAGCAAAGATATGTGCAGTACCTGTAAAAGAAAAGGCACTATATTTACCTGTCTGGTGTCCCATGTCTTGAAACTCTGCCTGGCCTCTGCAAATATGAAACCTGTTGGATGGGTGAAACATCTGTTTCCCACGCCACATGGAGTGGTTCCCCCTGCTGGCTCTAGCATCACTACAGGATGTATGAGACGTACGAGCTGATGGAGGAAACCACTGTGTGCAGCAGAGGGGTATCAGGTATTCACACACCTGAAAGCGTTGAATACCTGCAATGAACAGAGAACATTATCACAGCATCGTTTCAAGCCTTGGAAAGTTAAAGTCCACCTTTTAGAATAAAATAATACATGCACCCATATTCATTTTTTTTTTTAAATGTGCATTTATTTATTTTGAAAAGCATTGCATCCAAGACCAGTGGATCACAGATGCGATGTACAGGCTCCTGTAGACTTTTCTCAGCAGTTGCTTGTCCGTACCATTGTGCAGACTGTAAATTACAGGGCTGCAGGAAGAAGTACAATGATATCACAGCTGGTCAATAAAAAACAGAAATCTAATTGTTCCATGTGTTGAATAAAAAGGCATAACAAAATAGAGAACAAGAGAAAGTTCAGTTTAAATGTTCAATGGGTTAAAGAACAATAATAAAATGAAACAGGAAGTAATTTCTGTGCCATTTATCCCTTCTTTTGGATTAATAAAATATTTGTATACAGAGAGAAGGAGAGAGAGAGAGCAGAAGTGCTATATTTAATATTCTGCTCTCTTTCTGTTAAGGCTATGAAAAATTAGATTGGGAAAGATATGTCAAAATTTCATGTCACAACACAGCCAAGCTTCTGGGACTTTCTCCTGGTTAACGGATGATTATTTTTTAGTACGCGACAGAGGCAGGTGACAGCAGGTTACTCAGTTAAGAGAGTCATAGAATGAATTAATCTAAAGCCCCATACACACGGTCGGACAATCCGCGGACAAGGTCCGTCGGATCATGTCCGTCGTACTTTGTCCGATGTTGGTTTTGCGTACACACGGTCGGACAAAGTTGTCGGAAAATCCGATCATTCTGAACGTGGTGACGTTTGTTGCCTACGACGGGACAACGTAGAGGCTAGTAGCCAATAGCTTTGGTCTTGTAATGTGATCTGAGCATGCGTAGCACTTTGTCCGGTCGGACAACCGTACACACGATCGGGTTTGGTGTGATCGGACCGGGTTGACGGCAAATCTTTCCAGCAGGAGATAAGACTTTGTCCGTCGGACAAACCGACGAACACTGTCCGATGGTGCATACACACGGTCTGATTTTTCAACAACCTTGTCCGATCGGACAGAATCCATGAAAAAGTCTGACCGTGTGTATGGGGCTTAAGAAGACAGGGCTATGGGCATAAGTAGGGCCTGACAGCTTTCCATTGTCCTTGTTAATGTAGAATCTTGCTGCAAACCTGTCTTTAAAGTGGAGTTCCACTTCTAAAATTATTTTTGTATTAATCAGCTGCATTAAAAACAATTAATAACATTTGGAAAAAAAAAAATGTACTCACCTTTTCATAACTGTTACTAGGGTGTCCCTCGTAATCTGCCTCTTCTTCTCCCTGGCGCCTGACGTCATTTCCATTCGTTGTCATCACAACGGGGGCAGGCACTTCCGACGCCCGTTGAGATGGCAACATCTGAAGTGTACTGCGCTGTGCCGTACATATGGCGCATGCACGAGAAGGGGCGGTGCATGCTGGTCGCTCAGCTGCACCAGAGCCCGGAAGATAGTGCTTGTGGGCTTCACATGCCCACTAGCACTATGGAAACTGCCTGGAAAAAGGAATATAAATTATATTCCTCTACGAAATCGGCAATCGAGGGCAGATTCAGCTCAGAAATGTGAGTACTCTAAATCAGCCGGATTAACAAAAGATATGGATCCTAAAAAAAAAAATTAACAGTGGGAACTCCGCTTTAAATCTTTTTTTTCATGTTGATTAAAGGAGACACCCTAAGGTGTCTTGACCATACATTGGTATTGGAATCATAATCATCAGGCTGAGTCTCATGAAACAGAGCATCTTTGCAGTGGTACACTTAATATACATAGTTATAAATAAAGTTATAAATATCATAAAACATGCAAAGGTATAAGGGGATTCCCCTTAAACTTCGGTGATTAGGGAGGGACCCTACCTTCTGTTTGGATGACACAGAGTAGCGAGTGTTGTTTTTGGTTTACATATGGTGTAGTATGCTGTTTGTTGTCCAAGTCATTGGCGTAGCACAATAAATTATAGTGGTATGCTTGTTCAGTTTGATGAATACCACCTTTCAAGCTCCTGTGTTAGTACAGCTATGTGGGACCTTATTTAGATTCTGCGTTAAGTGTGCTTGAATGATGCTGACTTTTTGTAAAAACTCAGTCCCTTGCTCCATACTAGAACCTGCTGTGGCATGGGGTTGGTCTGGACCTGGCCTGGGGGTCATGGGAGCAAAAAAAATATCTAGGAGAAATGTGGTGGGCTGATAAAGAGCAGGACATGTTCTGCTTTCTGTCATAAATGCTATAGAATATATATAGAGAGAGGTCAAAATGACAGTGTCCCTGGACTTTCTGATGTAGAGGTTACTGTTCAGAGATACCATGGTGGGGAGTGCTACTTAATATGGCTTGCAGGTAAACCTGCTCCTAGTGGGTGACCTCCCTACAACAGGGGAGAAACAAGACCAATATTTTCCTCAAAAATGCCCATGAGGTACCTCATATAATATTCAATACCTATAATGTCCAATAAAGTGCATATATACTGATTTGTTTTAGTCCTATGTTGGACTCCCAATTCTGAAGCTGATCTCCTCTTCTCTAGGTGTTGATCTCCAAAAAAACTATTGTGACGGTATGCGAGGTGAGGTTATGGACAATCAATATATTTCACCTTGCATGCGTTCTGTTGTAAGAGACTGAAGCGGAATCCGGCCCGGGTTTTTCCAGCCTCTGTGGCAGGCTTGGTTCCGGTCCAGATGTTGTGGTCCACTTGAGTCCACGCTCAGGTGGACTTTAAATGAACAGGAAGAGAGCACAGGATAGCTCTGGCCTGAGAGTTCTGTTTGGATTTTAAAAAGTTTTGCTTTACCACGTTTTGTGGGTGACAGGGACCAGCCCCACGCCGTATAGAGAGGAGACTACTGTATAGTTTAGCGCCGGACGCAAGGATTTGTTTTACAAATGTTTTTGTTTGTTTTCATTACTTTGCAAACCTCTGCTAAATAAACCTGGCAACCCGCCAGATTTTAAAGAAATTGCCTGCACGCTGACCTTGTTTTCCAGAAAAGGTGATCCCCACAAGCTAATCCCCCACGCTATATAGTGTAGTATATTCTACCTGACAGCAAATCCTCACACCCCTACTATGTGTACTCACATATAAATAAGTGTCATGGAACACACTTTGAATCCATCCATGTGATCCTGTTCTATGTACTCTTACCCTCCAGCCTCAAAAGCAAGACTTCTGTATAATAGTGTTGCAGGTTCCTTTCTCCTATGGCTTCACAATTATATACCCATTGCAGGGAAATTATTCCTCCCCCGCTCCAAAACAGATGCCCAAAAAATGACCAAAAACTCTAATATAGTGTAATACCGCTTTAGATATTAAAAGAATTGCTCAAGCAAGCCGCTACTCACATTGAGTTGTATTATATTGTGCATATACCATATACAGTGAGGGAAAAAAGTATTTGATCCCCTCCTGATTTTGTATGTTTGTCCACTGACAACGAAATGATCAGTTTATAATTTTAATGGTAGGTTTATTTTAACAGTGAGAGACAGAATAACAACAGAAATATCCAGAAAAACGCATTTCAAAAAAGTTGTAAATTGATTTGCATTTTAATGAGTGAAATAAGTATTTGATCCCCTATCAATCAGCAAGATTTATGGCTCCCAGGTGTCTTCTATACAGGTAACGAGCTGAGATTATGAGCACTCACTTAAAGGGAGTGCTCCTAATCTACGCTTGTTACCTGTATAAACGACACCTGTCCACAGAAGCAATCAATCAGATTCCAATCTCTCCATCATGACCAAGACCAAAGTGCTGTCCAAGCATGTCAGGGACAAGCTTGTAGGCTGGAATGGGATACAAGACCATCGCCAAGCAGCTTGGTAAGAGGGTGATACCATGTGGTGCAATTATTCGAAAATGGAAGAAACACAAAATAACTGTCAATCTCCCTCGGTCTGGGGCTCCATGCAACATCTCACCTCATGGAGTTTCAATGATCATGAGAACAGTGAGGAATCAGCCCAGAACTACATGGGAGAATCTTTTCAATGATTTCAAGGCAGCTTGGACCATAGTCACCAACAAAACAATTGGTAACACACTATGCTGTGAATGACTGAAATCCTGCAGCACTCACAAGGTCCCCCTGCTCAAAAAAAGCACATGTACAGGCCTGTCTGAAGTTTGCTAATTAAGGATGGGCCCGGTGCTCGATGCGAACCCACGTTCGCATCGAGCACCGGGCGTTCGCTCGCTCGGCGAGCCCAGAACTATTTTGGCCGCTCGCATCACGTTCGTGTGATGCGCGCGGCCCCGCAATGCATTGCGGCCGGCGCCGCCGACGCAGTGCATTGCTGGCTGATGATTGGCCAAGCATGCACTGTGACCCCGCATGCTTGGCCAATCACAGCCCCGGAAACTCGAAGAGCCATAATTGGCTACAGGCAGGACGCCTGTAGCCAATTACAGCTCAGGGGCTGTAGTACACGCCCCCCCCCTATAAAACGCCGCCACGCCGTCTGCGCCGGTCACATGCTGTTCCGGCGCAGATTGAGCAGGCTGTTTCTGTGACACTCTGCTGCATTTAGATAGTTAGAGAGATTCACTTACAGAGATTGAGTTAGATAGATTCAGTTACAAAGATTGATTGACAAAGAGGGGCTTGTAGTGTGCTCGTGGCAGGCAGGCAGAGCTCCTATATTTTGTTACCAGAAGCACCTATAGGACTTGTAGTGTGTTCGTGGCAGGCAGGCAGAGCTCCTATATTTTGTTACCAGAAGCACCTATAGGACTTGTAGTGTGTTAGTGGCAGGCAGGCAGAGCTCCTATATTTTGTTACCAGAAGCACCTATAGGACTTGTAGTGTGTTCGTGGCAGGCAGGCAGAGCTCCTATATTTTGTTACCAGAAGCACCTATAGGACTTGTAGTGTGTTCGTGGCAGGCAGGCAGAGCTCCTATATTTTGTTACCAGAAGCACCTATAGGACTTGTAGTGTGTTAGTGGCAGGCAGGCAGAGCTCCTATATTTTGTTACCAGAAGCACCTATAGGACTTGTAGTGTGTTCGTGGCAGGCAGGCAGAGCTCCTATATTTTGTTACCAGAAGCACCTATAGGACTTGTAGTGTGTTAGTGGCAGGCAGGCAGAGCTCCTATATTTTGTTACCAGAAGCACCTATAGGACTTGTAGTGTGTTCGTGGCAGGCAGGCAGAGCTCCTATATTTTGTTCCCAGAGGCACCTATAGGACTTGAAGTGTGTTAGTCCCATTACACACACAGAGCTATATTTTCTTCCCAGAAGCACCTATAGGACTTGAAGTGTGTTAGTCCCATTACACACACAGAGCTATATTTTCTTCCCAGAAGCACCTATAGGACTTGAAGTGTGTTAGTCCCATTACACACACAGAGCTATATTTTGTTCCCAGAAGCACCTATAGGACTTGAAGTGTGTTAGTCCCATCACACACACAGAGCTATATTTTGTTCCCAGAAGCACCTATAGGACTTGAAGTGTGTTAGTCCCATTACACACACAGAGCTATATTTTCT
Source organism: Lithobates sylvaticus (assembly GCA_028564925.1). Classification (NCBI taxonomy): domain Eukaryota; kingdom Metazoa; phylum Chordata; class Amphibia; order Anura; family Ranidae; genus Lithobates; species Lithobates sylvaticus. Next base: position 539,421,601 of record CM053027.1, on the reverse strand, counting down.
TCCCAGAAGCACCTATAGGACTTGAAGTGTGTTAGTCCCATCACACACACAGAGCTATATTTTGTTCCCAGAAGCACCTATAGGACTTGAAGTGTGTTAGTCCCATCACACACACAGAGCTATATTTTGTTCCCAGAAGCACCTATAGGACTTGAAGTGTGTTAGTCCCATCACACACACAGAGCTATATTTTGTTCCCAGAAGCACCTATAGGACTTGAAGTGTGTTAGTCCCATCACACACACAGAGCTATATTTTGTTCCCAGAAGCACCTATAGGACTATAAGTGTGTTAGTCCCATCACACACACAGAGCTATATTTTGTTCCCAGAAGCACCTATAGGACTTGAAGTGTGTTAGTCCCATCACACACACAGAGCTATATTTTGTTCCCAGAAGCACCTATAGGACTTGAAGTGTGTTAGTCCCATTACACACACAGAGCTATATTTTCTTCCCAGAAGCACCTATAGGACTTGAAGTGTGTTAGTCCCATCACACACACAGAGCTATATTTTGTTCCCAGAAGCACCTATAGGACTTGAAGTGTGTTAGTCCCATCACACACACAGAGCTATATTTTCTTCCCAGAAGCACCTATAGGACTTGAAGTGTGTTAGTCCCATCACACACACAGAGCTATATTTTGTTCCCAGAAGCACCTATAGGACTTGAAGTGTGTTAGTCCCATCACACACACAGAGCTATATTTTGTTCCCAGAAGCACCTATAGGACTTGAAGTGTGTTAGTCCCATTACACACACAGAGCTATATTTTGTTCCCAGAAGCACCTATAGGACTTGAAGTGTGTTAGTCCCATCACACACACAGAGCTATATTTTCTTCCCAGAAGCACCTATAGGACTTGAAGTGTGTTAGTCCCATTACACACACAAAGCTATATTTTGTTCCCAGAAGCACCTATAGGACTTGAAGTGTGTTAGTCCCATCACACACACAGAGCTATATTTTCTTCCCAGAAGCACCTATAGGACTTGAAGTGTGTTAGTCCCATCACACACACAGAGCTATATTTTGTTCCCAGAAGCACCTATAGGACTTGAAGTGTGTTAGTCCCATTACACACACAGAGCTATATTTTGTTCCCAGAAGCACCTATAGGACTTGAAGTGTGTTAGTCCCATCACACACACAGAGCTATATTTTGTTCCCAGAAGCACCTATAGGACTTGAAGTGTGTTAGTCCCATCACACACACAGAGCTATATTTTGTTCCCAGAAGCACCTATAGGACTTGAAGTGTGTTAGTCCCATCACACACACAGAGCTATATTTTCTTCCCAGAAGCACCTATAGGACTTGAAGTGTGTTAGTCCCATCACACACACAGAGCTATATTTTGTTCCCAGAAGCACCTATAGGACTTGAAGTGTGTTAGTCCCATCACACACACAGAGCTATATTTTGTTCCCAGAAGCACCTATAGGACTTGAAGTGTGTTAGTCCCATTACACACACAGAGCTATATTTTGTTCCCAGAAGCACCTATAGGACTTGAAGTGTGTTAGTCCCATCACACACACAGAGCTATATTTTCTTCCCAGAAGCACCTATAGGACTTGAAGTGTGTTAGTCCCATCACACACACAGAGCTATATTTTCTTCCCAGAAGCACCTATAGGACTTGAAGTGTGTTAGTCCCATCACACACACAGAGCTATATTTTGTTCCCAGAAGCACCTATAGGACTTGAAGTGTGTTAGTCCCATTACACACACAGAGCTATATTTTGTTCCCAGAAGCACCTATAGGACTTGAAGTGTGTTAGTCCCATCACACACACAGAGCTATATTTTGTTCCCAGAAGCACCTATAGGACTTGAAGTGTGTTAGTCCCATCACACACACAGAGCTATATTTTGTTCCCAGAAGCACCTATAGGACTTGAAGTGTGTTAGTCCCATCACACACACAGAGCTATATTTTCTTCCCAGAAGCACCTATAGGACTTGAAGTGTGTTAGTCCCATCACACACACAGAGCTATATTTTGTTCCCAGAAGCACCTATAGGACTTGAAGTGTGTTAGTCCCATCACACACACAGAGCTATATTTTGTTCCCAGAAGCACCTATAGGACTTGAAGTGTGTTAGTCCCATTACACACACAGAGCTATATTTTGTTCCCAGAAGCACCTATAGGACTTGAAGTGTGTTAGTCCCATCACACACACAGAGCTATATTTTCTTCCCAGAAGCACCTATAGGACTTGAAGTGTGTTAGTCCCATCACACACACAGAGCTATATTTTGTTCCCAGAAGCACCTATAGGACTTGAAGTGTGTTAGTCCCATTACACACACAGAGCTATATTTTGTTCCCAGAAGCACCTATAGGACTTGAAGTGTGTTAGTCCCATCACACACACAGAGCTATATTTTGTTCCCAGAAGCACCTATAGGACTTGAAGTGTGTTAGTCCCATCACACACACAGAGCTATATTTTGTTCCCAGAAGCACCTATAGGACTTGAAGTGTGTTAGTCCCATCACACACACAGAGCTATATTTTCTTCCAGAAGCACCTATAGGACTTGAAGTGTGTTAGTCCCATCACACACACAGAGCTATATTTTGTTCCCAGAAGCACCTATAGGACTTGAAGTGTGTTAGTCCCATCACACACACAGAGCTATATTTTGTTCCCAGAAGCACCTATAGGACTTGAAGTGTGTTAGTCCCATCACACACACAGAGCTATATTTTGTTCCCAGAAGCACCTATAGGACTTGAAGTGTGTTAGTCCCATCACACACACAGAGCTATATTTTGTTCCCAGAAGCACCTATAGGACTTGAAGTGTGTTAGTCCCATTACACACACAGAGCTATATTTTGTTCCCAGAAGCACCTATAGGACTTGAAGTGTGTTAGTCCCATCACACACACAGAGCTATATTTTGTTCCCAGAAGCACCTATAGGACTTGAAGTGTGTTAGTCCCATTACACACACAGAGCTATATTTTGTTCCCAGAAGCACCTATAGGACTTGAAGTGTGTTAGTCCCATCACACACACAGAGCTATATTTTCTTCCAGAAGCACCTATAGGACTTGAAGTGTGTTAGTCCCATTACACACACAGAGCTATATTTTCTTCCCAGAAGCACCTATAGGACTTGAAGTGTGTTAGTCCCATTACACACACAGAGCTATATTTTCTTCCCAGAAGCACCTATAGGACTTGAAGTGTGTTAGTCCCATCACACACACAGAGCTATATTTTGTTCCCAGAAGCACCTATAGGACTTGAAGTGTGTTAGTCCCATCACACACACAGAGCTATATTTTGTTCCCAGAAGCACCTATAGGACTTGAAGTGTGTTAGTCCCATTACACACACAGAGCTATATTTTGTTCCCAGAAGCACCTATAGGACTTGAAGTGTGTTAGTCCCATCACACACACAGAGCTATATTTTCTTCCCAGAAGCACCTATAGGACTTGAAGTGTGTTAGTCCCATCACACACACAGAGCTATATTTTGTTCCCAGAAGCACCTATAGGACTTGAAGTGTGTTAGTCCCATTACACACACAGAGCTCCTATATATTTCTTCTCAGCAGCACCCACAGGACTTCTAGTGTGTTAGTGGCATCACACAGAGCTCCTCTATTTTCTTTGCATAAGCACCCACAGGACTTCTAGTGTGTTAGTGGCATCACACAGAGCTCCTCTATTTTCTTTGCAGAAGCACCCATAGGACTTCTAGTGTGTTAGTGGCATCACACAGAGCTCCTATATATTCTTCTCAGCAGCACCCACAGGACTTCTAGTGTGTTAGTGGCATCACACAGAGCTCCTCTATTTTCTTTGCATAAGCACCCACAGGACTTCTAGTGTGTTAGTGGCATCACACAGAGCTCCTCTATTTTCTTTGCATAAGCACCCACAGGACTTCTAGTGTGTTAGTGGCATCACACAGAGCTCCTCTATTTTCTTTGCAGAAGCACCCATAGGACTTCTAGTGTGTTAGTGGCATCACACAGAGCTCCTATATATTCTTCTCAGCAGCACCCACAGGACTTCTAGTGTGTTAGTGGCATCACACAGAGCTCCTATATATTCTTCTCAGCAGCACCCACAGGACTTCTAGTGTGTTAGTGGCATCACACAGAGCTCCTCTATTTTCTTTGCATAAGCACCCACAGGACTTCTAGTGTGTTAGTGGCATCACACAGAGCTCCTCTATTTTCTTTGCATAAGCACCCACAGGACTTCTAGTGTGTTAGTGGCATCACACAGAGCTCCTCTATTTTCTTTGCAGAAGCACCCATAGGACTTCTAGTGTGTTAGTGGCATCACACAGAGCTCCTATATATTCTTCTCAGCAGCACCCACAGGACTTCTAGTGTGTTAGTGGCATCACACAGAGCTCCTATATATTCTTCTCAGCAGCACCCACAGGACTTCTAGTGTGTTAGTGGCATCACACAGAGCTCCTCTATTTTCTTTGCATAAGCACCCACAGGACTTCTAGTGTGTTAGTGGCATCACACAGAGCTCCTCTATTTTCTTTGCAGAAGCACCCATAGGACTTCTAGTGTGTTAGTGGCATCACACAGAGCTCCTATATATTCTTCTCAGCAGCACCCACAGGACTTCTAGTGTGTTAGTGGCATCACACAGAGCTCCTCTATTTTCTTTGCATAAGCACCCACAGGACTTCTAGTGTGTTAGTGGCATCACACAGAGCTCCTCTATTTTCTTTGCATAAGCACCCACAGGACTTCTAGTGTGTTAGTGGCATCACACAGAGCTCCTCTATTTTCTTTGCAGAAGCACCCATAGGACTTCTAGTGTGTTAGTGGCATCACACAGAGCTCCTATATTTTCTTCTCAGCAGCACCCACAGGACTACCGACTACAATGGCTGGAAGACCGCCAAGGGGAGGCAGAGCGTGCAGAGCCAAGAACACAGGGCAGGCAGGCCCTGTTTCTAGTGGACGTGGCCGTGGACGTGGACGTGGTCGTGCATCGTCATCAGCACGTGGCCATGGGACACGCGCGTCTTTGTTTTCGGCAGCTGGACATGTGGAGCCGCATCATGCTGAAGGCTTGGTAGAATGGATGACCAAGCCCTCCTCATCCTCCTCATCCTCTCTCACCCAGGCTCAGGGTACTGACAGAGCATCATCAGCCACCCCTTCCCTAGACCCACCATGTCCTCCTGAGGAGTCCCCCGAACTCTTTGAGCACAGTGTTGGGTACATGCTCCAGGAGGATGCCCAACGATTCGAAGGCTCGGATGACGATACCCAGCTTGAGGAATCTGGCAGTACAGTTCCACCAGCTGCAGCTTACTGCCAGGTTTGCTCTAGTGGTGAAGAGGGAGGGGATGATGAGGTCACTGACTCCACGTGGGTGCCTCAAGGGAGAGAGGATGAGGAGGAGGACGAGGAGGAGGAGGATGCGGCGTCACATGTCCAACGAGGCAGGATGCCCCCTGGAGGCCAGGTAGAGGCCAGCACAGCAACTGTACAACACCGCAGAGCTCCGCCTGTGCAGGGCGCTGCCTCTGCACGTTATCAGAAAAGTTCTTTGGTGTGGGCCTTTTTTGAGACGAGTGCAGCAGATCGCACCACTGCTATTTGCAATATTTGTCTCAAGCGTATCTCGCGTGGCCAAAACATCAGCCGCTTGGGCACGACAAGCATGACCAGACATATGGCGACCTGCCATGCAGCTCGTTGGCAGGCACACATAAAAGACCCACACCAAAGAACTAAGCGGACCTCTCCTTGCTCCTCCTCAGCTGGGATCTCCATCCCCACTACACCTTCAGTCCTCTCTGAAAGCTGCTCTGAGAGGACTGAAGGTGTAGAATTCGGTGTGTCACAACCAAGTACTTGCAGTACACCGACGTCCGAATGCAGCAGGCAAATTTCCCTGCCCCAGCTGCTGGACCGTAGAAAGAAGTACACTCCCAGCCATCCACATGCCCAGCGGTTGAATGCTAGCCTTGCTAAATTGCTAGCACTTCAACTGCTGCCTTTTCAGTTGGTAGACTCGGCCCCCTTCCGTGAGTTTGTTCAATGTGCGGTTCCTCAGTGGCAGGTTCCCAAACGCCACTTTTTCTCGCGGAAGGCGATTCCGTCTCTCTACCGGCATGTGGAGGGCAATGTCCATGCCTCGCTGGACAGGGCGGTCAGTGGTAAGGTGCATATTACCGCTGACTCATGGTCCAGCAGGCATGGACAGGGACGGTACCTTTCTTTCACGGCCCATTGGGTCACTCTATTGGCAGCTGGGAGGGATGCAGGACAAGGTGCAGTAGTGTTGGAGGTTGTTCCGCCACCACGCCTCCAAAACGCGACTACTGCTACTGGTTGTGACACACCTCTCTCCTCCACCCCCTCCTCTTCTTCTTCCTCCAGTGCTCTGTCCTTGGAACCAGCGGTGCTCCGTAGGCGTACAAGGGGCTACGCAAGTACGCAGGCAAAAAGATGCCATGCCGTGCTTGCGCTGGTGTGTTTGGGGGACAGGAGCCACACTGGGCCAGAGGTTCTGGCAGCTCTGCAGGGGCAGGCCGAGAGGTGGTTGACGCCACGTCAGCTTAAGCCAGGAATGGTCGTTTCTGACAATGGCACCAACCTCCTCTCCGCCCTGCGACAGGGGCAGCTCACCCATGTGCCCTGCATGGCTCACGTCCTCAACCTGGTGGTGCAGCGGTTCTTGGGCAGGTTCCCAGGCTTACAGGATGTCCTGAGGCAGGCCAGGAAAGTCTGTGTGCATTTCCGCCGATCTTATAATGCCAGTGCTCGGCTGACTGAGCTGCAAAAGGAGCTGAACCTGCCCAAGAACCGCCTAATATCTGACATGCCCACCAGGTGGAACTCAACGTTGGCCATGCTGCAGCGACTGCACACGCAGCAGAGGGCCATCAATGAGTACCTTTGCGACTACGGCACCAGGACAGGGTCAGGGGAGCTTGGTTTTTTTTCCCCACGTCAGTGGAGCATGATCAGGGATGCATGCACTGTCCTCTCACCATTTGAGGAGGCCACGAGGATGGTGAGCAGTGACAGTGCATGCATCAGTGACACTGTCCCTCTTGTCCACCTGTTGGAGCATACGCTGCGTGGGATAATGGACAGGGCACTTGAGGCAGAACAGAGGCAGGAAGAGGAGGACTTCCTAGCCTCTCAAGGCCCCCTTTATCCGGACAGTGTTCCTTCTGTCCCACCCATCACACAGGAAGAGGATGAGGAGGAGGAGGAGGAGGAGGAGGAGGAGGAGGAGGATTGTGTGAGCATGGAGGTGGAGCCTGGCACTCAGCATCAGCAGCAGCAGTCTTTTAGGGATGATGTACAGTCCCAACAAGCCAGTGGACTTGTACGTGGCTGGGAGGAGGTGGCTGGCGATCATGTCATCCTCAGTGACCCAGAAGACTCCGGACCGAATGCCTCAGCTAACCTACGCTGCATGGCCTCCCTGATCCTGCAAAGCCTGCGGAAGGATCCTCGTGTTCTTCGGATCAAGGAGAGGGACCATTACTGGCTGGCCACTCTCCTTGATCCGCGGTACAAGGGTAAGGTTGCGGACCTTATCTTGCCGTCGCAGAGGGAGCAGAGGATGAGACATCTCAGGGAGGCCTTGCAGAAAGGTCTGTGCAACGCGTTCCCAGAAACTGGGAGGCTACAAACTCCTGGTCCTGGGCGACGAGTTGCTGAGGCTTCGGTCAGTGGCAGAAGGAGCGGTGGGGAAGGTGGACGTCTGACCGATGCGTTCAGACAATTTTTTAGTCCGCAGCCCCAAGGTATGATCGGTTCCAGCAACCATCGCCAGCGTCTGATATACATGGTGCAGGAATACCTTGGGGCAAGGTCAGACTTGGACACCTTTCCCACCGAAAATCCTCTGGCTTACTGGGTCCTGAGGATGGATCACTGGCCAGAGCTTGCACAGTATGCAATTGAGCTACTGGCCTGTCCTGCCTCCAGCGTTCTTTCCGAACGCACATTCAGTGCTGCTGGAGGATTTGTGACTGATCATAGGGTGCGCCTGTCCACCGCCTCGGTTGATCGACTGACATTCATCAAAATGAATCAGTCTTGGATCACCACCAGCTACCAGGCACCTGAGGCGGATATAACCGAATAATTTTTAATGTCACATCCCTTCAAGACTGCCTATGCTGATGCTGAGTGACTGTCCTCTTATGTTCACTGACTATCCTCTTCCTCCTCCTCAATGATCCATGCCACCACACCAGTGCCTAAGGCACAATTTTTCAGCCCCTGTTTAACAGGGGCGTGTACTTACAATTTTTAAAAAAAATGCTTCGCAACACGTGTGACTGCTGTGCTCCAAGTACAGTCTCTGTGAGGGCCGTGTTGCAGTGTTGTGGCACCAGCACCAGTGCCTAAGGCACAATTTTTCAGCCCCTGTTTAACAGGGGCGTGTACTTACAATTTTTAAAAAAAATGCTTCGCAACACGTGTGACTGCTGTGCTCCAAGTACAGTCTCTGTGAGGGCCGTGTTGCAGTGTTGTGGCACCAGTGCCTAAGGCACAATTTTTCAGCCCCTGTTTAACAGGGGCGTGTACTTACAATTTTTTAAAAAAATGCTTCGCAACACGTGTGACTGCTGTGCTCCAAGTACAGTATCTGTGAGGGCCGGGTTGCAGTGTTGTGGCACCAGCACCAGTGCCTAAGGCACAATTTTTCAGCCCCTGTTTAACAGGGGCGTGTACTTACAATTTTTTAAAAAAAATGCTTCGCAACACGTGTGACTGCTGTGCTCCAAGTACAGTATCTGTGAGGGCCGGGTTGCAGTGTTGTGGCACCAGCACCAGTGCCTAAGGCACAATTTTTCAGCCCCTGTTTAACAGGGGCGTGTACTTACAATTTTTTAAAAAAATGCTTCGCAACACGTGTGACTGCTGTGCTCCAAGTACAGTCTCTGTGAGGGGTTGCAGTGTTGTGGCACCAGCACCAGTGCCTAAGGCACAATTTTTCAGCCCCTGTTTAACAGGGGCGGGTAATTACAAATCTTGATCTAATAGTTCACAGCAGGGCCCATTCCTGCGCCCACCAAGAGTAACTATGAGGGCCTGCAGTCTTGTGGCAACACCGTCCACCACCACCGCCAAAGGCCCAATTTTTCTGCCCTGTTCATCAGGTGCTTGCAATTACAAATCTTGATCTAATAACTCACAGCAGGGCCCATTCCTGCGCCCACCAAGAGTAACTATGAGGGCCTACAGTCTTGTGGCAACACCGTCCACCACCACCGCCAAAGGCCCAATTTTTCTGCCCTGTTCATCAGGTGCTTGCAATTACAAATCTTGATCTAATAACTCACAGCAGGGCCCATTCCTGCGCCCACCAAGAGTAACTGTGAGAGCTTACAGTCTTGTGGCAAAACCGTCCACCACCCCAATTTTTCTGCCCTGTTCAACAGGTGCATGCAATTACAAATCTTGATCTATTAACTCACAGCAGGGCCCATTCCTGTGCCCACCAGTCTTGTGGCTACACCAACATCTAATAGGGCAAATTTCTGCAGAGTATATACGCCAGGCCCCTACTTTCAAACATCCAACTTACAAACGACTCCTACTTGCAAATGGAAAGAGAAAACAGGAAGTGAGAGGAAATCTACCCCTAGGAAGGGAAATTCTATCCTGTTAGATTTAATTTGGGAAAAAGGTATCTCCTCTCTACTGATACTTTATCACCAATCCTTGTTTCAATTAAAACCCCACTTTTCCAAAAACATTTGTCATTGGGACGGAAAGTGAGGTGACATGTTCTGAACAGATGTGCAAAGACAGCAAATGTTACAGGGGTGATAACCCCTCCCTATGTTCTCCAAAAAGCTTAAAAATAGATTTTTTTGGGATGGAGCTACACTTCATAATGTACCTGTTCAGATTCTACTTAAGATCAAACCTAAAGCCGCAAGTGGTTTTAAATGGCTTCTTTTTTTCCTTTACAAATGTCATTTTGTGCAAGGACAGTTCTAAACACGGGAAACACATGCCACTTCACAGGCATACTTTGGACACCCCCCAGGTACCATATTTAAAGGAAAATGTCACTTTTTTTTTTCACTTTATGCATCATTAAAATGACTGCTCCCGAAAAAACGTTAGTTTTTAAAAGTTCTTTTTGCATTGATATATGTCCCCTGGGGCAGGACCCGGGTCCCCAAACCTGTTTTATGACATTAACATGCATATTGGCCGTTGTAATTAGCACTTTTGATTTCGAACGTTCGCGTCCATTATAACGTATAGGGTTCGAAAATTCGCGCGAACTTTCGGTCCGTTCGAAGGTTCTGGTTCGAACCGAACCCGGGGGTGTTCGGCTCATCCCTATTGCTAATGAACAACTGAATGATTCAGAGGAGATCTGGGTGAAAGTGTTGTGGTCAGATGGGACCAAAATCAAACTATTTGGCATCAACTCAACTTGCCGTGTTTGGAGGAGGAGGAATGCTTCCTATGACCCCAAGAACACCATCCCCACCATCAAACATGGAGGTGGAAACATTATGTTTTGGGGGTTGTTTTTCTGCTAAGGGGACAGGACAACTTCACTGCATCAAAGGGACAATGAACGGGGCCATGTACCATCAAATCTTGGGTGAGAACCTCCTTCCCACAGCCAGGGCATTGAAAATGGGTCGTGGATGGGTATTTCAGCATGACAATAACCCAAAACACACGGCCAAGGCAACAAAGGCATGGCTCAAGAAGAAGCATGTTAAGGTCTTGGAGTGGCCTAGCCAATCCCATAAAGAGTATGTGGAGGGAGCTGAATGTTTGAGTTACCAAACGTCATCCTTGAAACCTTAAAGGGTTGTAAAGTCCCTCTTTTTACTTACCTGAGCCCCAAATTTCCTGTCGGCATGTCGCTGCTGTCCCTCTCTCCACAGGTTCCCGGCTCTTGATTGGATAGATTGATAGCAGCGCAGCCATTGTCTCCCGCTGCTGTCAATCAAATCCAATGACGCGGGCACCGGGGGGCAGGGCCAAATCCTGCATTCGGCCCCTATGGACGCTGAATGCTGGACTCGGGATCGCGCCCGCAAGATAACCCCCTGGGGAGAGCGCTTCTCCAAGGGGGTTATCTAATGCGGAGAGGAGCTGCAAGAGCTGCCGAGGGACCCCAGAAATGGATGTTCGTGGCCACTCTGTGCAAAATGAGCTGCAGAGTGGAGGAAAGTATGACCTTTGTTATTTAAAAAAAAATAAAAAACTATCCTTTAGTATCACTTTAATGACTTGGAGAGCATCTGCAAAGAGGAGTGGGGCAAAATCCCTCCTGAGATGTGTGAAAACCCTTTGGCCAACTACAAGAAACGTCTGATCTCTGTGATTGCCATCAAGAGTTTTGCCACCAAGTACTAAGTCATGTTTTGCGAAGGGGTCAAATACTGCGTTTTTCAGGATTTTTTTGTTGTTATTCTGTCTCTCACTGTTAAAATAAACCTACCATTAAAATTATAGACTGATCATTTCTTTGTCAGTGGGCAAACGTACAAAATCAGCAGGGGATCAAAGACTTTTTTCCCCTCACTGTACCCAATCAGGATACCACCACGTGTGATGTGCTCTCTCCACTTTCAATCCATGCACCTTACCAAATATCCAAAATCCATGAGCCTTATCAAACAAGTGTTCCTAGGCAGTCCTCCTTCCCAATGACTCCATTATATAGGTTAAAAGCCCCCCAAAAAAACAAAAATAATAATATAGTGTAATGTCACTTTAAAAAAACACTCCTTCAGGTGACAAAACCACTCACATTCAAACCTGCTACCACATGTGGGTCCCTTAACCACTGTGCAGTGTATACCAGGTCCCAATCTCCAACACAGTCACTTCATGCACCTTACCAAACAAATGTTTGCAGTATATCAGCGCTTCTCTCTCCACTAAATTCCCCATAAAAACTAATATTTATTCAAATACAAATGCACTTACAAACAAGCATTAATAAAAGGCATGCAAACCCCTCGCAAGATGGTCACCACATCACGTTCCGGTCTGATGGCACTTACTGGTTCATTTCATCCAAGGATCCAAGCCTGTGTGAAAGGGTGTCAACGCAGGAGCACCAATGGGAGTCAGGAAAACAGCATTTTTATCGGATAACAGGAAGTGCCTGAAAGACCTTTGTGGCAGGATCACTAGTTTTACTTTAAATTAAGCAGTTGTTCGAAAAATATTGAACATGACTTTTAAAATGACAATACCATTTTAAAGTCTATGGATATTTTAGTAGTTGGGTTTACATCTACTTTAAAGTGTAATTGCACCTTATTTTGTACCTTTTCCTGCGCTCAGACCCACCGCAAGTTCTATACTCATCTGTCCAAGATCTCGCTGATGAGGTCACATAGCTGCTTGTCGTAATCTTCTTGGCCGGATCTGTGCATCATGGCAAGAAAGGGTACAATATAAATGTATCTGCACTAAGGGTCCAGGACACTGTTAAAATATATATCTTGGTTTTATTCTTGCATGCAATTTAATTAGGATATATTATTTAGGAATATATATAAAGTTTGGTGTTTACAATCCTGAATGTTTTTGTTTTTTTTCCACTACATTAATCCTTCAGCTGTTCATTTTATTTCAATTTCTTACCTGCCAAATCCAGAATTCAATGTTGTTTTATTTATCCAAGGCCATGCAAGATTTGAAGGCTGTCTGAATCAATTATCATTTCAAAACCACATTTATGAAATTCCTTTTGAAGGAGATCAGGGTATAAATGCCTAATGCTTAAACTGCTCATCAAACATCTGCCAGTCCGTCCCAGCTCCATGTCTCCAGCAGATGTAATTGAACAAAGGCACAGTCACTCTTCAGCCCTCTCTTAAGGAATAAGGCTTAATAATTGTGTCACGTGTCAATTGAAGCTTATCACATGCTAAGGAGTTGTTTGCACCTCTAGCACTAGTGAAAAATATTTTTATATTTTAACAGAGGGCCCCTGGCCACTGTGTTCATTATTCTTCAATATGGTTTGTTATTTAATGGAGGACTCCAGTTTTTTTTTATTTTTTTATTTTACATTTGTATAACATGTATCAGCACTACATGGCGCTACACAGGTCATGCTGCTATTTCAAGTAGATTTAACCCCAGTCACTAAAATCTCATGTAAGTATTAATATGTTATTGTAATTTCAATAGTTGTTTTCAGTCTTTTTAAATATAAATGCTTTTTTAAGGCTACTTTCACACTGGAGCGGTGGGGGGGGGGTGCGCTGGCGGTAAAGCGGCGCTATATTTAGCGCCGCTTTACCGGCGTTTTAGCGGCGCATTGCGGCCGCTCGCGGGGTGTTTTTACCCCCCGCGAGCGGCCGAAAAAGGGTCAATACCGCCCGCAAACCGCCGCTATTGCGGCGTTTTGCGGGCGGGTTCGGCGCGCTCCCCCATTGTTTTCAATGGGACCGGGCGCTATAGGAGCGGTAAATTTACCGCTCCTATAGCGAGCCAAAGATGCGGCTTGCAGGACATTTTTGAGCGTCCTGCAAGCGCACCGCTTCAGTGTGAAAGCCCTCGGGCTTTCACACTGAAGGAACAGCAACAGCTGTTTCGGGTCGGTTTGCAGGCGCTATTCTTAGCGCAATAGCGCTTGCAAACCGCCCCAGTGTGAAAGGGGCCTAAGGCTGGCTTCACGCCTATGTTTTGTGCTAATGCATGATAATCAGTGGTACAAATCAGCGGTTGCGGTAACAATTGTTAGTAATACCTTGCAATGCAAGTCACTTACAATGGCACCCCATTGTATCTTGCAAAAACATTACATTGCATGTGCATTTCAGAGCACCACAATGGACAGATCCGTACGTTGTGGTGCACTGCATTGAAACGGGGGCGGGGGGGGGGGGGGGGGGGGGGTTATTTACTAAAGGCAAATCCACTCTGCACTACAAGTGCACTGCATAAAATAACTGCAATTTGGCTTGCACATGATTAAATGATAAAATCAGCAGAGCTTTCCCTCATTTCAGATCTTCCCCCCAGATCTACAGCGACTGCACTCCCAAGTGAACTTGCAGTGTACTCATAGTGCACAGTGAATTTGCCTTAGTAAATCAACCACAAAATGTCAGTTTTTTGTGCATTGTGATCTATTGGAAGCTCATTCAAAATTAATAGTCTGCTTTAATGTAACAGCATGCAAAACACCATACTTAAAAGTGGCATTCCAGGTTACACCTAACTAACCTTAAAACTGTCCCTCCCCTCCCTCCTCCTAACACCAATGCTAAATAACCTGTGTAAGAAAGGTGTGTATACTTACCTGTTTTCACGTGATCCTGCTCCCCTGTGTCAGTCAATGAGAGCAGGGAGCGCCAACAACAGATGGGCAATTTAAGCCTATGGGTGACACCACTGCTCCAGGCTTTAATATCAGGAAGTTGGTCCAGAATAATGACATACAGCTGACACTGGAGCATGTAGACAGGAAGTGCCCAAAAAAGGCTGTAGAAGATCCGCAGCACTGAGATGTATAAACAAAAAGTAAAAACTGTATTTCATGAAAAAAAAAAAAAAAAAAACTGTCATCCAGTTATTGATTTATATTTACTGTGACCAGACTCTAGACATTAAAGTATTAACATAATGCTAACAAGAAGTGTACAAGCTTTTAAAAAAGGCATCACTGACCTTTACAGATGCAATCACTGTGCAGAAATTCAAGTCCAAATTTCACTACTAATTATACTCAGTTTGTAGAAGGCATTTGCTAGAATCCTTATTCTTCTGTTCCAGTGCCTGGCTGACTACATTTGCCAGTTGCATCCCTATATGTTTGCGGGTTCATCACTGGTCATGGTGGTTATCCCATTTAATCTCACTTGCATGACTTTAAAATCTGAAAAAAAATGTTGATACAGATTTAAGTAAGGAATTGAAAGTCTTAGATAATTCTAAATGAAGGTATATTTTTAAACATGAAATCCAGAAAACTATATAAAAAACACCAATGAATTTAGTTACTCGTGTAATAAAATATAACTAAATGTGTTTTTAATGCAGCTATTTTAAGTATAGTAGTTAAGCACTTAAGCCCTAGACCATTTTGCTGGCCAAAGAACAGAGCACTTTTTGCGATTCGGCACTGCGCCGCTTTAACTGACAAATGCGCGGCCGTGCGGCGTGGCTCCCAAACAAAATTGAGGTCCTTTTTTCCCCACAAATAGAGCTTTATTTTGGTGGTATTTGATCACCTCTGCGATTTTTATTTTTAATAAACAAAAAAGAGCGACATTTTAGAAAAAAACGCATAATTTTTTACTATAATAAATATCCCCCAAAAATATATAAACATTTTTTTCCCTCAGTTTAGGCCGATACTTATTCTTCGACATATTTTTGGTAAAAAAAAAATCGCAATAAGCGTTTATTGATTGGTTTGCGCAAAAGTTATAGCGTCTACAAAATAGGGGATAGTTTTATGGCATTTTTATTAATATTTTTTTTTATTAGTAATGGCGGCGTTCGGCGATTTTTATTGTGACTGCGACATTATGGCGGACACATCGGACAATTTTGACACGTCTTTGGGACCATTGGCATCATTACAGCGATCAATGCTATAAAATTGCATTGATTACTGTAAAAATGTCACTGGCACTGACGGGGTTAACCACTAGGGGGGCGGGGGATAGGTTAAGTGTGTCCTGGGGAGTGATTCCAACTGTCTGGGGGATGGGCTAGCAGTGACACGGCACTGATCGCTGCTCCCGATGAGAGGGAGCAGACGATCAGTGTCCTGTCACTAGGCAGAATGAGGAAATGCTCTGTTTACATCGGCATCTCCCTGTTCTTCAGCTCCGTGACACGATCGCGGGTATCCCCGCAGACATTGATTTTTTGCTCAAAAAAAGTACATGAGCTTCTTTTTTGGTAGATTACAGGCATTTTACTGATTTTCATTGGTGAATTGTCAACTTCAAAATGCCTATACAAAAATGCTGCACAAACTTCAGAAAAAAATATCACAAAAACTGCCTGAAAAAATGCCTGAAAAACAGCTGTAAAATAGGAACGCCAGATGTGAACGGAGCCTAACAGGCAGGGGGCTTTTGGGCCAACATCAAGTCAACCTGTAAGCAGGTGCTTCCAAAATGTTCTAAAAATGTTTTCTCTTCTGAGTGTTTTTGCTCCAGGTTTCTCCAGGTCAACTATGTTTATGTGTACTACGAAATGTTACAATATAGCTTGTTGTCCTTAGGTTGACCTGCTAAGCTGGTGGATTTGAGAGGGTAGGGCTAACACTGCTGGTCAGGTTTTCCCGCTCTTTCAGGTTACCGCCCCCTGCAGGTCATACCATATACATAGGGGCTAAGTAAGGGGGGAGTCTTGGGGAAAGCCTGCCAAAATGTAGCCAATATGCTGTGGGTTTGCCCCCTTGTGATAACCCAGTTGGGGCTCCAAGTAGTCTGGATCTATATGAACTTATTTTGGACTCCTGTGGATTACTTATTGCCTTCATGGATTTACCGCCTATGGGGACTCTTGCTTGGCTATGGATTACTTTCATGGACTTTGCTAATTAACCCAGGTATGACTATCTCCTTGGGCACTTAGAGAGTTTGGTACAGGAATGTATGCTGAAGATGTCTTGGAGAACTGTTTCTGTGTTACCTTCAACTATGCCAGTAAAGAACTTTGCAGTTCAGTTCAACTTCCTGGTATGAAGTCCTTAAAGAGGTGAATGCATGATGTATCTAAAAAAACAAGGCTTACAACAGGGGACTGAGAAGGCTGAAGATAAAGTACAGAGGTCTAACGAGCAGAATGCTGTCCAGAGAAAGCTAGAGTACAGATGCTAAGGACTACAATATTTGTGTCGCATGCAAAGACAGCCAGTCAGCCAGGAAACAGGTGACATGGCAGGTAGTGAAGGGGTGGTATGCTTTGCCCCTTTGCCAGCGAGAGGATCTCCGCATTCTGAGACCGGTCTCGCTGCATAGAGTACCTAGGGACCCAGCCTAGAGTCGTAGATAGATGTAGAGATGGCCTTGGGAAAGAGAACAAACATGGAATTATGGATGTAGTGTGTTTCCTGTATCCAATGGTAACATTGGATATTGTCATCAACAGACTATTGTCACTGGGACTGAGGTGATCGGACTGCCGAGTTGGTGGAGACCGGTACAAGCTCCGTGGTACATCATCATTTCTGCCAACTAGACGACATTGATGTTTGTTTCTGTACATATTCATCTATGAAGAGTTCTGTGCTGTGGCATGGTTTTTACTCACATTGAAGCAAACCATATCATACCACAAGTGACCTGTGCCTGGGACTACCCCCTAAAAGTGGTCTCAGGCACGAAATGCTTGACCGATCTCAGGGGTGGATCAGAACACTAACATTGCACAAACCAGACCAAGGGAGTGAACTGCGCCTGGGAGCTGTTAAAACTGCCAATGTGAGTGCTCCATAAATCTCAGGACTAGATGGACAAAAATACAAATCTTTGTCAGGTTAAACAGATCCCATATGTGCATTTATCTTGGCATTTAGCTTTGAAAGAAATATGATATATGTATCATGATAATATTGTAAAACTTGCAAGTATAATATTATTTAGCATGATAAATATATAGATTTTTTTCTGTGCTGTGGAGGTTGTTTCACTTTAAAGGGGTTACTTTTTCATATTATCACATTTTTGTGGAACAGAACTAATACTCCACCAATATCATGGTGGCATGGTTCTATTGCAGTGTGTGCCTTGGTTGCGGTTCAGTAAAATGCATGTATTGTGCATATGCATGAAATGAAATACAAAGGCTGCTATGTTTGTTGGACATAAATATAAATTTGTGGCAGATGGTTATTGATAAGGTTTTATAAATATTTTAAGAATCCATTAAACTGACCTTGTTTGTGATGATGAATGATGCCAGCTGTCTATCTCTTCCTCACTGAAGGAAAATTAAATGTGTGAGTTTTATAAATTCAATTAAATTGGACAGTATCTCCAGAGACCTGACAGATCAGCACTGGGCTACCATTGAAAATTGCAGGACCCTACGATCAGCTGCTCTGCAGCCCTTCCCTGACTGAGCCAAGTTCATATAAAAGAAGTTTTGCTGGGATTGGGGTCTCACTGAGCACTTTGTGGAAAGTAGTAGTGCACACAGTATGCAGTAGCAAATAGCAAACCTGCCTATGTGTATGAGAAAGAAAGGTGTGCAAAAAGTGGAATAAAACTCCACTTTTGAACTATAATAAGGCTTACCTGTAGGTATAGTAAATAGCTCCTAAACTTGCAATGTTTAGGAGATATTCACACAACATGCAGTCAGTGACATCACCGGTGCATGCACTCTGAAGGGACGGCACACCATGCAGGACCATCAGAGCTCTGTGCCAAAGCCGAGGGCCCCCCCGCAAATGCGCAGGAGTGACGTAATCTGGACACCGGCCAATTCATACAGGCAGAGCCCACAAACTCAGAAGGAAGACTGGGTGAAGATGGCAGCAATGGGGAGCCACAAAAGCGCTGCGCTAGAGTGCTCCATGTACAGTACAGGTAAGTCCGTTATAATGCCATGAATGATAACTGTTATGCCCTGTATACATGATCGGATTTTCCGACAACAAATGTTGGATGTGAGCTTGTTGTCTGAAAGTCCGACCGTGTGTATGCTCCATCGAACATTTGCTGTCGGAATTTCCGCCCACAAATGTTTGAGAGCAGGTTCTCAAATTTTCCGCCAACAAAACTTGTTGTCGGAATTTCCGATCGGAAAGTTCGCTCGGAATCAAGCAGATAGAGCCACACTTTTTCTTGGCTCGTTGTACGTCTTGTACGTCACCGCATTCTCACGTTCGGAATTTTGGGCCAACATTTGTGTGACCGTGTGTATGCAAGACAAGTTTGAGCCAACATCCTTCTGCAAAAAATTCACGGTTTTGTTGTCGGAAAATCTGATCGTGTATACCGGGCATTACAGTTGCTTGTGCTCTCGGAACTGTCAAGCGATCAAATGGCTGGTTTCATAACTGATCAACCAGCACCCTGGCAGTCTGCTGATCAAACAAAGGCTAAGATGGCAGCTTCCTTGACTGTAAAGGACAGAAGGGTTTAGTTCCACTTTAAATGAGCTGGAGCTTCCAAGCTGCCCCTGCACCAATATTAGAGTCATGCATGGGTGAAATTGACTATTATTGCTTTTCCAACTCTCTGTGTCATGGGAACATGTAATAAACTATGACATTTTTGTTGTTTATTGTCCTGTGAAATTGCTTCTTCCTGAGGAGTTAAAATATCTCTTTGAAGTGTATGCTCAGCTAAATCTTTTTTTTTTTGTATTGGAGTAGGGTATCCTGATGCTGTTTTTACTGCTAACTATGGCTCCATTAGAGCATTGTTTCCTCTTACTAAGCACCCATTTACACTTGGCATCAGCATAGCCAGTTGATTTGGAAGACTTTTATTTTGTGCTTATACATGTACAGTTGTGCTCAAAATTTTGCATACCCTGACAGAAATTGTGAAATTCTGGCAGTAATATTGAAAATATGACTGATCATGCCAAAAAAACGTATTTTATTTTAGGATAGCAATCACATGAAGCCATTTATTATCACATAATTGTTGGATCCTTTTTAAATCATAATGATAACAGAAATCACCCAAATGGCCCTGATAAAAAGTTTACATACCCTGGAATGTTTGGCCTTGGTTCAGACACAGAAGGTGTCACACGCAGTTTAACCACCTCAGTACAGTGCATTTTCACCCCCTTCCTGACCAAGCTATTTTTCAGCTTTCAGCGCTGACGCATTTTGAATGACAATTGCGCGGCCATACGACACTGTACCCAAATGAAATTGTTATCATTTTTTCCCCACAAATAGAGCTTTCTTTTGGTGGTATTTGATCACCTCTGCGTTTTTAATTTTTTGCGCAATAAACAAAAGAAGAGCGACAAATTTAAAAAAAAAAAACAATATTTTTTACTTTTTGCTATACTAAATATGCCCCAAAAATATATAAAAAAAACTTTTTTTTTCCTCAGTTTAGGCCGATACGTATTCTTCTACATATTTTTGGTAAAAAAAAAAACGCAATTAGCGATTATTGATTAGTTTGCGCAAAAGTTATAGCGTTTACAAAATAGGGGATAGTTTTATAGCATTTTTTATTATTTTTTTTTTTTTACTAGTAATGGCGGCGATCAGTGATTTTTATTGTGACTGCGACATTATGGCGGACACATCGGACATTTTTGACACATTTTTGTCACCATTGTCATTTATACAGCAATCAATGCTATTTAAATGCATTGATTCCTGTATAAATGACACTGGCAGTGAAGGGGTTAACCACAGGGGGGCGGGGAGGGGTTAATTATGTTCCCTGGGAGTGATTCTTACTGTGGGGGGAGGGGACTCACAAGGGGAGGAGACCGATCGGTGTTTCTCTGTACAGAGAACACACCATCGGCTCCTCTCCTCTGACAGGACCGTTGATCTGTGTGCTTACACACACAGATCCACGGTCCCGCTGTGTTACCGGGCAATCGCGGGTGCCCAGCGGACATCGCGGCCACTGGGCACGCGCATTGGGTGCCCAGTGACACGGCGCTCCCTGGAGTGCACAGAAGTGGAGGACGTCATATGACGCCCTCCCACCACGAGAGCTGCGCCGCCTGGCCGTCATTTGACAGCCGGCGGTCGCAAGGAGGTTAAAATGTAAATTAAAGTTTAATTTCCCACATTTCTGGCTTTTTAAATCGCACTAAGCAGACTAGACACTGAGCTATGAGGAGGTACAAAGCCTTAAATATGCCAGTCAGTACTGTTCAATCACTTAATTAAGAAGTGGAAAATTTGTGAATCTCTTAAAAACCAAGCCAAGGCCAGGTAGATCAAGAAAGATTTCAGCCACAACTGCCACAGGAACTGTTCGGGATACAAAGAAAAACCCACAGATAACCTCAGGCTGCTCTGGAAAAAGATGGTGTGGTTGTTTTTAAGGAACAAAATACGATGATACTTGAACAAAAATAGCTGCATGGTCAAGTTGCCACAAAGAAGCCTTTACTGTAAAAGGTACACAAAAAAGGCTGGTTACAATATGCCCAACAACACCTTGACATGCCTCATTGGCTTTTTTTGTGGCTATGGCACAGTAAAGGCTTCCTTCTGGCAGCTCAACCATGCAACTCTTTTTTGTTCAAGTATCATTGAATTGTGCTCCTTAAAAACAACCACACCGTCATTTTGGAGAGCAGCCTGTATTTCTTCTGCGGTTACCTGTGGGTTTTTCTTTGTATCCTGAGCAATTCTTCCACCAGTTGTGGCTGCAATCTTTCTTGCTCTACCTGACCTTGGCTTGGTATCAAAAGAGCCCCTAATTTTCCACTTCTTAATAAGTGATTGAACAGTACTGACTAGCATATTCAAGGCTTTGGATATCTTTTTATATCCTTTTCCATCTTTGTAAAGTTTCATTAACTTGTTACGCATGTCTTTTGACTGTTCTTTTCTACCTCCTCATGGCTCAGTGTCTAGCCTGCTTAGTGCATCCATGTGAGAGCTAACAAACTCATTGACTATTTAGACACTAATTGTGATCTAAAAAGGCACAAATGTGGTAAATTAACCTTTAATTGCCATTTTAACCTGTGTGTGCCACCTTCTGTGTCTGTGCCAAGGCCAAACATTTCAGGGTATGTAAACTTTTGATCAGAGCCATTTGGTGATTTCTGTTATCATTATGATTTAAAAAGATCTTAAAAACAATGTGATAATAAATAGCTTCATGTGATGGCGATCCTTAAATAAAAGACATTTTTTTGTCATAATGAGTCATATTTTCAATATTAATGCCAAAATTTCACAATTCCTGCCAGGGTATGCAAACTTTTAAGGACAACTTTATTTATGTGCAACTTGTAGCACCGGAGCAGAATAGTGCATTTTCGGCCCTATAGACTCTGAAAAACATGTGTTAACAGCCCAGATAGCAAGCAATTAAGCTGTAAGTTTGAAAATGACTTGCTAAGCTAGTGCTAGACTTGCCAGGCTTCATAAGTTTGTTTCACGATTAACCTGACGCATCAGTCATCTTTGTCATCATCTTTTTCCCAATCATGGTCCAGCATTTTTTGCATGTTAGGGTTTATTATCAGCAGTATTAAATTAATTGATCAATAATTAAATGGATTCCTGTGCTCTTCATTCATGTGTGACTTTAATCCTTAAATTCAGTATATATTAGCCAAATGATACAGTCCTTGAAAATATATACATATATGTGCAAATTATACATATATGTGCAGTCCTTCAATATGTGAAAATATTCCAAAAAGGGACAGGTGCTCTTCATTAGTTGGTGCTGGTGCTCCTTAGAGTGTCCCTATAGGTAATGCACTCACCGGAACTCACAGGGGTATTACGTATTCACAGTATCTACCACTGTGCAGCAATATTAAGATCCACAACTTGCTTTATTCCTAGTTTATGATCCTTCATGCCACTCAAATAAAGAAGAAAGCTCCCATAGTATAATACTTTTTAATAAAGTTTTATTGTGCCAAACAGTAGAGTTATACTCGCATTACACTGTGTATTTAAAAGCTAGTGTACAAACAACAGGAAGCCGGGATAATTCACGATCCGCTGCTTTGACCGGAAGTGAGGAAAAGACGTCCAGGAACTCCCCTCTACGCGTTTTTGTCATCAAGACGTCATCTGGAGAGCCAAAAAGTGAGTTCATTACCTATAGGGGCACCAGCACAAATGAATGAGGAGCACTTGTCACTTTTTGGAATACTAGAAGAGCATCTGTCACTTTTTGGAATATTTTCCCATATTGAAGGACTGTATATATATATATATATATATATATATATATATATATATATATATATTGTAAGATTGGGGTTATCAGACTCAAACAGTAGGTGTGTTTTCCAGTGAGTACACGCCAGTACAAAACTGTATTTTTAAGGGCCTGGTAGCCCACTTTTATTTCAAAAGCACGGAAAAGTTCACAAAGACATCAGTACCCACGCAGGGGGGTTCCACCATTACTGTATCTTGCACACACAATACTTTAGGCTCCTGGCTTACATTCTTCCCATACGGCTGATTCAGGCCTTTAGCCTAGGTCTTAGGTCCGCTCCTCAGACCCAAAAGAGTTTCCTAGAGTTAAGCCTTCTCCTAGCTCACTCCTGAACAGCGCCTTGCTGCTCTGTCACCAAGTACGTCTGCCTCCTGCAGACATGCATACTCTGGCTGCCGCCTGCAGCCTCTGACTCCTCTTAAAGGTATGGGAGTCCACCTGACTCCCATGCACAGACTTCCTGTCTGTTGGGTGGAACCCTGAGCCATAGCCAGGTCAAAACTAAATAGCCCAGCACACAGATGTGCAATCAGCGTGCCTTTCTCTCCAAAATCTGGCGTAAACCAGCAATCCTCCAGGTAGCACAAGGTCCTACCGCCACAATATATATATATATATATATATATTATATATATATATATATATATATATATATATATATTTTTTTTTTTTTCCAGGCCTGTATCATTTGGCTAATATATAATGAATTTAAGGATTGAAGTCACACATAAATGAAGAGCACTGGTCACTTTATATTTAATCCATTTTCTTATTGATCAATTAATTTAATACTATTGATCAATTTCGGCACCAGTTTATTATTTTTTATTATTTTATATGATTTATTGTTTGCACTTGTAGCATTGATATTGCACTCAAGTTTGTTTATATATCTGAAGCAGTGACTAGCAAGTGAATTGGGATCACATATACTTTAAAATAAGAGAACAGCGTCACACCTATACCCTTTTTGAAATTATATACTTTACTCCACCTAGGTGTCTGTATCTGTAGGGGCAGCAGTTCCTAAAACATTCAGCCATTCACACGGAACCACCCATAAACCTTCTTTATTATAAGCAGCACGATGCTTGTTGTTATTTACAGAACAGGCCTCTGCCATTATCCAGTCAGACATGGTCTATGGTTTCCTTGTATTAACTTAGGCAGGTTCATTACAAAAATGCAGACGTGGCAGAACTGTTACTTGCAGTAATTCACCCTTCTCTTGCTTGAGTGTGCAGATTAACTGCAAGAATACACCAGGGTTTTCAGTTTTCATCCCCAAACTAAAACTGATCACTACAAACCTAGGTAAGCTCTATGATAAATGTAAGGGTCCAGCGATGAGATAATCAGTTTATGATTCGTAACAGAGTAGAGTGATCTAGAGTGATCTACTAGGCACCCACACCCACATGCAATCACTGTAATCAACAACTTGCTGGCCCATACCAATGCTGCTCATACACAGGACAATTTTTTATCATTTTCAAAATTTCAATCAGATTTTAATTGCAATAAAACAACCTGACTTTATTAAAGTGATTGTAAAGCCATATTTTTTAAATAATAAACATGTCATTCTTACCTGATGTGTGCAGTGGTTTTACACAGAACAGCCCTGAGTCTCCTCTTCTCTGGTCCCCTGCTTTTGCTTCTGGCTCCTCCCCTTTGCTGAGTGCTGACCATAGCAAGCCACTTGGGGGCACCCATGCAGGCTGCCTCCCGAGCCATGCTCTGTGTGTCCATGATCAGATCTTAAGAAGACAAGAAAAGGTGTTTTGGACTTTATATGAGGACATTATAATGTACCTCCATCCCCGAAATTTGAAGTGTATGAGAGCAAGGTTTGGGACTTTATGTGAAACATGCAGCCAGGGAGGTAACACAGCACAATGATATCTGGTGGATAAACTATAATTGTGATCATATATATGTCAGAAACAATTAAATCAGGCCAAGACAGAAGTACAGTTAAATCACACTTGTTTAATAATAAAAGTAAAAAGAACAAACATAGTCAAAACATAGCCAAAGTTCAGTAACTGGAATAGATAGTCAGCCAAGCCAGAAGTCAGGGATCAATGTAGTGGAACAGCAAGCAGGATCTGGAGCCAGAAGGGATGTCAGCAAAGCAGTCTAGAACATAATCACAGAAGATAGTTTCTGTGATGTTGACCAAGGTGAAGGCATAGAACCTCTGGACTGGATGGCTTAAGTAGGCAGGACTGACGAGCAGGATCTCATCTGAGTAACTGTGGAGAGATAGGAGCTGGCAATTAGCTGCCAGCTCAGAGAAGGAAGGGCTGAGCCCAGCCCTGACAATATATTGCATAGTGACAAAATACATATAGTACAAGAGTAAGTCCCCCACTCATACTTACAGACCAATCATGAATCTGGGCATGGGTAATGGAGGGCAACGGCCGGCCGGCCGGGGAGGATCATCAGCCCCAGGAGCTGAGGCGGTGATCCCCATAACACAACAGATCTATATATATAAATATATATCACATACACTGCCACTAACTGAATAACCTGCCTGCTTAATCGAACTCAAGCTATCTCTCTGTCCACGCCAACGACTCTCTCAGCACAGCGCACTGTGATTGGCCAAAGCATGCAGGTCAGGTGCATGCTTTGACCAATCAACATACAGCAATGCACTGCGATCTCGCAGTGCATTATGGGGCATTCCGCGGCGCTCAAATTTCCCACAAACCCCCAATAATGTTCGCTGTTCTGCGAACGGGCGAACATCTGATGTTCAAGTTGAACTTATGTTTAACCCGCACATCAAGTTCATCCCTACTTAAAAGGTATCAGTCAGGAGAAGGGTATAAAAGAATTTCCAAGGCATTAGATATACCATGGAACACAGTGAAGACAGTCATCGTCAAGTGGAGAAAATATGGCACAACAGTGATATTACCAAGAACTGGACATCCCTCCGAAATTGATGGGAAGAATGGTCAGGGAGGCTGCCAAGAGGCCTACAGCAACATTAAAAGAGCTGCAGGAATATCTGGCAAGTACCGGCTGTGTGGTACATGTGATAACAATCTCCCGTATTCTTCATATTTCTGGGCTATGGGGTAGAGTGGCAAGACAGAAGCCTTTTCTTACAAAGAAAAACATCCAAGCCCGGATAAATTTTGCAAAGACACATCTGAAGTCTCCCAAAAGCATGTGGGAAAATGTGTTATGGTCTGATGAAACCAAAGTTGAACTTTTTGGCCATAATTCCAAAAGATATGTTTGGCACAAAAACAACACTGCACATCACCAAAAGAACGCCATACCCACAGTGAAGCATGGTGGTGGCAGCATCATGCCTTGGGGCTGTTTTTCTTCATCTGGAACAGGGGCCTTATTTAAGGTAAAGGGAATTATGAACAGTTCAAAATAACAGCCAATATTGGCACAAAACCTTCAGGCTTCTGCTAGAAAGCTGAACATGAAGAGGAACTTCATCTTTCAGGATGACATCCAAATCAACAAAGGAATGGCTTCACCAGAAGAAGATTAAAGTTTTGGAATGGCCCAGCCAAAGCCCAGACCTGAATCCGATTGAAAATCTGTGGGGTGATCTGAAGAGGGCTGTGCACAGGAGATGCCCTTGCAATCTTACAGATTTGGAGTGTTTTTGCAAAGAAGAGTGGGCAAATATTGCCAAGTCAAGATGTGCCATGCTGATACTCATACCCAAAAAGACTGAGTGCTGTAATAAAATCAAAAGGTGCTTCAACGAAATATTACTTTAAGGGTGTGCACACTTATGCAACCATATTATTTTGTTATTTTGTTTTTTGTTTTTACTTCCCTCCACCTATAAGATTTCAGTTTGTTGTTCAACTGTACAGTTTATACGTCACATTAAAGGTGGAAAAAGTTCTGAAATGATTTATCTTTGTCTAATTTTTTTACATCACAGAAATCTGACATAACGGGTGTGTAGACTTTTTTATATCCACTGTATGTCTATAGAGAGGGGTAGCAAAGGCTAAAGTGGACAACTCTGATAGTGGCTTATTTTGAGGCATACAATAGCAGTTGGACAAATCCCCTAAGACCAACCTGATGGTGTCTAAAGGGACCCATATTGAATGAATGAATGAATGATTTGTATAGCGCTGCAAATGCGAACTGAATCGCCTCACCTAATCAACTATGTGATTGTCATATATACAGTATATGAACAGCTTAAGCATGCTAAAAAGTTATGTAAATTCAGACATGAGTAAGTTCATCTCCATCCAATTAAAATTAAAGAAAAAAATTAAGTATTCCATGTTTTGATGATTGATAAATTAGCCCCATCCTGACAGTTATTCAGCCTTTTCATCAGTTTAATTTTGTTATTTTAAAAGAACTTTTAGTTATGCTGCTTAACTAAACTTGTGTTTTTTAATCCTGTGAAAGTAATATGTTATATATTCGCATATTTTATGTTTTATTAACACAAACTGATTTTCTGTCTTTAATCCTTTACATTACTTCATGCAGTTTCAACTATTGAAATAATCCTCAAATAATCCTCAAATGCGTATGAGGATGTGCCATTCTCAAACGCATACTTACAGTTAATTAGCAGACCACTGCTTTATGGAAGTTTTAAAAAAAAAGAAAAAGTGCTCTTGCTCTAAACATGAACATGGTTGAATATTTGTAAAGTATATGAATCAACTTGATAAGTTATTAACCTGCTATCTTCTAAATGATTCTGAAGAAGGGAGAATGAAATATAATATTAAAGTTGAATTTCAAGATAGGCAAATCTTGTCTAAATACAAGAGCAGTGCCGATCCTGACCTCCCTGGGGCCCTAAGCAAAATTCTGCTAAGGGGCCCTCTACCTGACCCGTGATGCCGTGAGCTATGTAAACCATTTGCCATTGCCACACAGTCACACCTGACACTTCAGCGCCCCCAATACAATCCTCCCTCCTTTAAACAAAACAGTCAAAGAATAAGTACAACAATATAGAACAGACATTATATATTTATCGTTACATATCTGAGTGTGGATCCCCCACTTACATCAGGGTCCCCAGAGAGACACCCCTTACACCAGGGTCCCCAGAGAGCCCCTCCTTACATCAGGATCCCCAGAGAGCACCCCCTTACATCAGGGTCCCCAGAGAGCACCCCCCTTACATCAGGGTCCCCAGAGAGCACCCCCCTTACATCAGGGTCCCCAGAGAGCACCCCCCTTACATCAGGGTCCCCAGAGAGCACCCCCCTTACATCAGGATCCCCAGAGAGCACCCCCCTTACATCAGGGTCCCCAGAGAGCACCCCCCTTACATCAGGGTCCCCAGAGAGCACCCCCCTTACATCAGGATCCCCAGAGAGCACCCCCCTTACATCTGGGTCCCCAGAGAGCACCCCCCTTACATCAGGGTCCCCAGAGAGCACCCCCCTTACATTAGGGTCCCCAGAGAGCACCCCCCTTACATCAGGGTCCCCAGAGAGCATCCCTATAAAGCCCCTCCTTACATCGGGGTCCCCAGAGAGCCCCCCATACATCAGTGTCCTCTGAGATTCTCCCTGTGAGGGCAGCGGCGCCTGAAAAAAAGATGGCCGCGGGGCCGACATGCAACTGCGCATGCGCCAGCGCTGTTGCCGCTGCTCGGCAATTTTCGGAAATGCGGGCACAAAAAGATGGCCGCGGGGCCGACATGCAACTGCGCATGCGCCAGCGCTGTTGCCGCTGCTCGGCAATTTTCGGAAATGCGGGCACATGCGCAGTTGCATGTCGGCCCCGCGGCCATCTTTTTTTCAGGCGCCGCTGCTCTCACAGCGGCGGCAGCTTGCGTAGTCCGCGTATAGGGCGGATCGGCTCTGTACAAGAGTCATGTGTATTCGTACTTGAATCTTGTTCTGCTTTGTGTATTTCTTCCAGATCGATGCACACGAAGCTTGTACCGGTCTCCACCAACTCGGCAGTCCGATCACCTCAGTCCCAGTGACAATAGTCTGTCATTGACAATATCCAATGTTACCATTGGATACAGGAAACACACTACATCCATAATTCCATGTTTGTTCTCCTTCCCAAGGCCCTCTCTACATCTATCTATGACTCCAGGCTGGGTCCCTAGGTACTCTATGCAGTGAGACCGGTCTCAGAATGCGGAGATCCTATCGCTGGCAAAGGGGCAAAGCAGACCACCCCTTCGCTACCTGCCATGTCACCTGTTTCCTGGCTGTCTTTGCATGCAACACAAATATTGTGAATGATGATGATAAAAATGTCATTTGGGTACAGTGTTGTATGACCGCGCAATTGTCATTCAAAGTACGTCAGCGCCAAAAGCTGAAAATTGGTCTGGTCACGAGGGGGGTTTAAGTGCAAAGTAATCAGGTGGTTAAAAAGACTGAAAACAACTATTGAAATTACAATAACATATTAATACTTACATGAGATTTTAGTGACTGGGGTTAAATCTACTTGAAATAGCAGCATGACCTGTGTAGCGCCATGTAGTGCTGATACATGTTATACAAATGTAAAATAAAAAAAAAAATAAAAAAACTGGAGTCCTCCATTAAATAACAAACCATATTGAAGAATAATGAACACAGTGGCCAGGGGCCCTCTGTTAAAATATAAAAATATTTTTCACTAGTGCTAGAGGTGCAAACAACTTCTTAGCATGTGATAAGCTTCAATTGACACGTGACTCAATTATTAAGCCTTAGTCCTTAAGAGAGGGCTGGAGAGTGACTGTGCCTTTGTTCAATTACATCTGCTGGAGACATGGAGCTGGGACGGACTGGCAGATGTTTGATGAGCAGTTTAAGCATTAGGCATTTACACCCTGATCTCCTTCAAAAGGAATTTCATAAATGTGGCTTTGAAATGATAATTGATTCAGACAGCCTTCAAATCTTGCATGGCCTTGGATAAATAAAACAACATTGAATTCTGGATTTGGCAGGTAAGAAATTGAAATAAAATGAACAGCTGAAGGATTAATGTAGTGGGAAAAAAAAACAAAAACATTCAGGATTGTAAACACCAAACTTTATTATATTCCTAAATAATATATCCTAATTAAATTGCATGCAAGAATAAAACCAAGTAATATATTGTTTAAAAGTGTCCTGGACCCTTAGTGCAGATACATTTATATTGTACCCTTTCTTGCACCGATGCACAGATCCGGCCAAGAAGATTACGACAAGCAGCACGTGACCTCATCAGCGAGATCTGGGACAGATGAGTATAGAACTTGCGGTGGGTCTGAGCGCAGGAAAAGGTACAAAATAAGGTGCAATTACACTTTAAAGTAGATGTAAACCCAACTACTAAAATATCCATAGACTTTAAAATGGTATTGTCGTTTTAAAAGTCATGTTCAATATTTTTCGAACAACTGCTTTATTTAAAGTAAAACTAGTGATCCTGCCACAAAGGTCTTCTTTCAGGCACTTCCTGTTATCCAATAACAATGCTGTTTTCCTGACTCCCATTGGTGCTCTTGCATTGACACCCTTTCACACAGGCTTGGATCCTTGGATGAAATGAACCAGTAAGTGCCATCAGACCGGACGTGATGTGGTGACCATCTTGCGAGGGGTTTGCATGCCTTTTATTAATGCTTGTTTGTAAGTGCATTTGTATTTGAATAAATATTATTTTTTTATGGGGAATTTAGTGGAGAGAGAAGCGCTGATATACTGCAAACATTTGTTTGGTAAGGCGCATGAAGTGACTGTGTTGGAGATTGGGACCTGGTATACACTGCTCATGGATTTTGGATATTTGGTAAGGTGCATGGATTGAAAGTGGAGAGCACATCACACGTGGTGGTATCCTGATTGGGTACAGTGAGGGGAAAAAAGTCTTTGATCCCCTGCTGATTTTGTACGTTTGCCCACTGACAAAGAAATGATCAGTCTATAATTTCAATGGTAGGTTTATTTTAACAGTGAGAGACAGCATAACAACAAAAAAATCCTGAAAAACGCAGTATTTGACCCCTTCGCAAAACATGACTTACTACTTGGTGGCAAAACTCTTGATGGCAATCACAGAGATCAGACGTTTCTTGTAGTTGGCCAAAGGGTTTTCACACATCTCAGGAGGGATTTTGCCCCACTCCTCTTTGCAGAGTGGCCACGAACATCCATTTCTGGGGTCCCTCGGCGGCTCTTGCAGCTCCTCTCCGCATTAGATAACCCCCTTGGAGAATCGTTCTCCCAGGGGGTTACCTTGCGGGCGCGATCCCGAGTCCAGCATTCAGCGTCCATAGGGGCCGATTGCAGGACTTGGCCCCATCCCCCGTAGCCCGCGTCATTGGATATGATTGACAGCAGCGGGAGCCAATGGCTGCGCTGCTATCAATCTATCCAATCAAGAGCCGGGAACCTGTGGAGAGAGGGACGGCAGGGACATGCCGACAGGAAATTTGGGGCTCAGGTAAGTAAAACGAGGGGCTTTACAACCCCTTTAAGGTTTCAAGGATGGCGTTTGGTAACTCAAACATTCAGCTCCCTCCACATACTTTTTATGGGATTGGCTGGGCCACTCCAAGACCTTAACATGCTTCTTCTTGAGCCACCCCTTTGTTGCCTTGGCCGTGTGTTTTGGGTTATTGTCATGCTGAAATACCCATCCACGACCCATTTTCAATGCCCTGGCTGTGGGAAGGAGGTTCTCACCCAAGATTTAATGGTACATGGCCCCGTTCATTGTCCCTTTGATGCAGTGAAGTTGTCCTGTCCCCTTAGCAGAAAAACATCCCCCAAAACATAATGTTTCCACCTCCATGTTTGATGGTGGGGATGGTGTTCTTGGGGTCATAGAAAGCATTCCTCCTCCTCCAAACATGGCAAGTTGAGTTGATGCCAAATAGTTTGATTTTGGTCCCATCTGACCACAACACTTTCACCCAGATCTCCTCTGAATCATTCAGTTGTTCATTAGCAAACTTCAGACAGGCCTGTACATGTGCTTTTTTGAGAATGGGGACCTTGTGAGTGCTGCAGGATTTCAGTCATTCACAGCATAGTGTGTTACCAATTGTTTTGTTGGTGACTATGGTCCAAGCTGCCTTGAAATCATTGAAAAGATTCTCCCATGTAGTTCTGGGCTGATTCCTCACCGTTCTCATGATCATTGAAACTCCATGAGGTGAGATGTTGCATGGAGCCCCAGACCGAGGGAGATTGACAGTTATTTTGTGTTTCTTCCATTTTCGAATAATTGCACCAAGTGGTATCACCCTCTTACCAAGCTGCTTGGCGATGGTCTTGTATCCCATTCCAGCCTACAATCTTGTCCCTGACATGCTTGGACAGCACTTTGGTCTTGGTCATGATGGAAAGATTGGAAGCTGATTGATTGCTTCTGTGGACAGGTGTCGTTTATACAGGTAACAAGCGTAGATTAGGAGCACTCCCTTTAAGAGAGTGCTCGTAATCTCAGCTCATTACCTGTATAGAAGACACCTGGGAGCCATAAATCTTGCTGATTAATAGGAGATCAAATACTTATTTCACTCATTAAAATGCAAATCAATTTATAACTTTTTTGAAATTTGTTTTTCTGGATATGTTTGTTGTTATTCTGTCTCTCACTGTTGAAATAAACCTACCATTAAAATTATAAACTGATCATTTCGTTATCAGTGGGGAAACATACAAAATCAGCAGGGGATCAAATACTTTTTTCCCTCACTGTATATGGTATATGCACAATATTATACAACTCAATGTGAGTAGTGGCTTGCTTGAGCAATTCTTTTAATATTTAAAGCGGTATTACACTATATTAGAGTTTTTGGGCATTTTTTGGGCATCTGTTTTGGAGCGGGGAGGAATAATTTCGCTGCAAAGGGTATATAATTGTGAAGCCATAGGAGAAAGGAACCTGCAACACTATTATACAGAAGGCTTGCTTTTGAGGCTGGAGGGTAAGAGCACATAGAACAGGATCACATGGATGGATTCAAAGGGTGTTCCATGACACTTATTTATATGCGAGTACACATAGTAGGGGTGTGAGGATTTGCTGTTAGGTAGAATATACTACACTATATAGTGTGGGGGATTAGCTTGTAAGGATCACCTTTTCTGGAAAACAAGGTCAGCGTGCAGGCAATTTCTTTAAAATCTGGCGGGTTGCCAGGTTTATTTAGCAGAGGTTTGCAAAGTAATGAAAACAAACAAAAAAAATTGTAAAACAAATCCTTGCGTCCGGCGCTAAACTATACAGTAGTCTCCTCTCTATACGGCGTGGGGCTGGTCCCTGTCACCCACAAAACAAGCAAAACTAAAGTTAAGCAAAACTTTTTAAAATCCAAACAGAACTCTCAGGCCAGAGCTATCCTGTGCCCTCTTCCTGCTAAGTTAAAGTCCACCTGAGCGTGGACTCAAGTGGACCACAACATCTGGACCGGAACCAAGCCTGCCACAGAGGCTGGAAAAACTCAGGCCGGATTCCGCTTCAGTCTCTTACAACAGAACGCATGTGAGGTGAAATATATTGATTGTCCATAACCTCACCTCGCATACCGTCACAATAGTTTTTTTGGAGATCAACACCTAGAGAAGAGGAGACCAGCTTCAGAATTGGGAGTCCAACATAGGACTAAAATAAATCAGTATATATGCACTTTATTGGACATTATAGGTATTGAATATTATATGAGGTACCTCATGGGCATTTCTGAGGAAAATATTGGTCTTGTTTCTCCCCTGTTGAAGGGAGGTCATCCACTAGGAGCAGGTTTACCTGCAAGCCATATTAAGTAGCACTACCCACCACGGTATCTCTGAACAGTAACCTCTACAGAAAGTCCAGGGACACTGTCATTTTGACCTCTCTCTCTCTATATATATATATTCTATAGCATTTATGACAGAAAGCAGAACATGTCCTGCTCTTTATCAGCCCACCACATTTCTCCTAGATATTTTTTTTGCTCCCATGACCCCCAGGCCAGGTCCAGACCAACCCCATGCCACAGCAGGTTCTAGTATGGAGCAAGGGACTGAGTTTTTACAAAAAGTCAGCATCATTCAAGCACACTTAACGCAGCATCTAAATAAGGTCCCACATAGCTGTACTAACACAGAAGCTTGAAAGGTGGTATTCATCAAACTGAACAATCATACCACTGTAATTTATTGTGCTACGCCAATGACTTGGACAACAAACGCCATACTACACCATATGTAAACAAAAACAACACTCGCTACTCTGTGTCATCCAAACAGAAGGTAGGGTCCCTCCCTAATCACCGAAGTTTAAGGGGAATCCCCTTATACTTTTGCAT
Source organism: Lithobates sylvaticus (assembly GCA_028564925.1). NCBI lineage: Eukaryota > Metazoa > Chordata > Amphibia > Anura > Ranidae > Lithobates > Lithobates sylvaticus. The sequence continues at coordinate 539,387,442 of CM053027.1, read as the reverse complement.
GTTTTATGATATTTATAACTTTATTTATAACTATGTATATTAAGTGTACCACTGCAAAGATGCTCTGTTTCATGAGACTCAGCCTGATGATTATGATTCCAATACCAATGTATGGTCAAGACACCTTAGGGTGTGTCCTTTAATCAACATAAAAAAAAGATTTAAAGCGGAGTTCCCACTGTTAATTTTTTTTTTTTAGGATCCATATCTTTTGTTAATCCGGCTAATTTAGAGTACTCACATTTCTGAGCTGAATCTGCCCTCGATTGCGGATTTCGTAGAGGAATATAATTTATATTCCTCTTTCCAGGCAGTTTCCATAGTGCTTGTGGGCATGTGAAGCCCACAAGCACTATCTTTCGGGCTCTGGTGCAGCTGAGCGACCAGCGTGCACCGCCCCTTCTCGTGCATGCGCCATATGTACGGCACAGCGCAGTACACTTCAGATGTTGCCATTTCAACGGGCGTCGGCGTCGGAAGTGCCTGCCCCCGTTGTGATGACAACGAATGGAAATGACGTCAGGCGCCAGGGAGAAGAAGAGGCAGATTACGAGGGACACCCTAGTAACAGTTATGAAAAGGTGAGTAAATCTTTTTTTTTCCAAATGTTATTAATTGTTTTTAATGCAGCTGATTAATACAAAAAATAATTTTAGGAGTGGAACTCCACTTTAAAGACAGGTTTGCAGCAAGATTCTACATTAACAAGGACAATGGAAAGCTGTCAGGCCCTACTTATGCCCATAGCCCTGTCTTCTTAGATTAATTCATTCTATGACTCTCTTAACTGAGTAACCTGCTGTCACCTGCCTCTGTCGCGTACTGAAAAATAATAATCCGATAACCAGGAGAAAGTCCCAGAAGCTTGGCTGTGTTGTGACATGAAATTTTGACATATCTTTCCCAATCTAATTTTTCATAGCCTTAACAGAAAGAGAGCAGAATATTAAATATAGCACTTCCGATCTCTCTCTCTCTCCTTCTTTCTCTATACAAATATTTTATTAATCCAAAAGAAGGGATAAATGGCACAGAAATTACTTCCTGTTTCATTTTATTATTGTTCTTTAACCCATGGAACATTTAAACTGAACTTTCTCTTGTTCTCTATTTTGTTATGCCTTTTTCTTCAACACATGGAACAATTCGATTTTTGTTTTTTATTGACCGGCTGTGATATCATTGTACTTCTTCCTGCAGCCCTGTAATTTACATTCTGCACAATGGTACGGACAAGCAACTGCTGAGAAAAGGCTGCAGGAGCCTGTACATCGCATCTGTGATCCACTGGTCTTGGATGCAATGCTTTTCAAAATAAATAAATGCACGTTTAAAAAAAAAAATGAATATGGGTGCATGTATTATTTTATTCTAAAAGGTGGACTTTAACTTTCCAAGGCTTGAAACGGTGCTGTGATAATGTTCTCTGTTCATTGCAGGTATTCAACGCATTCAGGTGTGTGAATACCTGATACCCCTCTGCTGCACACAGTGGTTTCCTCCATCAGCTCATACGTCTCATACATCCTGTAGTGATGCAAGAGCCAGCAGGGGGAACCACTCCATGTGGCGTGGGAAACAGATGTTTCACCCATCCAACAGGTTTCATATTTGCAGAGGCCAGGCAGAGTTTCAAGACACGGGACACCAGACAGGTAAATATAGTGCCTTTTCTTTTACAGGTACTGCACATATCTTTGCTGGTTTGATCCTGTAGTGACAGGATAACCTAAAGTGGTTGTAAAGGCAGAAGGTTTTTTTATCTGCATTCTATGCATTAAGATAAAAAACCATTGGTGCAGCATCCCCCTTCAGCCCTCCCTAATACTTACCCGACCCCCTTCTCGATCCAACAACGTTGAACGAGAGCCTCGGCTGTCCGGAACTCTCTCTCCTGATTGGCTGAGACACAGCAGCAGGCACCATTGGCTCCCGCTCTTGTCAAACAAAGTCAGTGAGCCAATGACGAGTGAGAGGGGGCAGGGCCGAGCCGCGGCTCCGTGTCTGATGGACACACAGAGCAGCGTCTTGGCTCGTCTGCCCCCATAACAAGCTGCTTGCTATGGGGGCAGGAGGGAGGGGCCAGGAGCACCGGCAAGGGACTCGAGAAGAGGAGGATCAAGGCTGCTCTGTGCAAAACAACTGCATAGAGGAAGTAAGTATAGCATTTATATTTTTAAACAAACAAAAAAAAAAAAAACAAGACTTTAATATCACTTTAAAGTGGAACTAAAGACTACAATACTTATCTCTCCTTCAATGGTCTGAGGTCCCTCATTGTCTTCATTGGCCAGCGCAGTATGGTGTCACGCCTGTGCATGCACAGAAGTTCAGTTATCCTAGTGCACAGGATCTGTGCTATAATGTAAACTGAGATGCGCATGTGCAGCTCATTGTACATTCTAAAGAAGACTGTGAGCGGACAGTAATAAGGAGCCCGCCTGCTCACAGTTTCTCACTAGTTCCACTTTAACTCTACAGCATCCATGAAAAAATGACTCTGCCTTTAATAATTATGTGGCAAACAGGTATTATGGCTTAGAATGTAAACATGTAAAAAAAAGTGATGATTGAGAGCTATAACATGTGGTTTGAGAGTGGGTGCAAACAATAAAAAACCTGAACACACAAAAAAATGACAAGCAAAAATGTGCATTTTCTCATAACATTTTTAAATTTGTAAACTGATTTAAAAATGGAAATGTGTAAACATCCTAAATGTCATTTATTGTCGAACATGGCTCTTGGTGTTAAATTAACATTTACACACATGGATGTACTTTTTAAGCCCACAGTCTTTTGGCTCAGTCACATCAGACAATTACAGTCAAATGAATAGACTGTTTCGTATCAATGATAAAATGACAAACTGCTTTTGTAAAGGTCAAATCATCGAAGAGACAATGTCAGGCTCAGTGGATGCTAATTAAATTATTACATGCAGCACCACGGCTTCCAAAAGTTCATGTTCTCTGAGCATTTTCCATCCAGGGAATAAATAAAGCTTACACTTCTTGCTAATCCTAACTCTTGGTACAACATCTCAACTACATGTTGTCAAGTTGTAACAACTACATAAAGCATGGGTATTTTATGTTATTGGATTTTCCTATTATTTCCAATGTTCTTCTTGAGTTTACCTATATTTGATAATGATAAACTTATTAACATTGCTGCCAGGGGCTAAGTTTGTGGCACTAGAATTTCAGAATATTGTATTTTCCAGCCTTGAGCTTTCACTATGTGCTGGTCATTATTAAGCAATGCAGTTCAGTTCAATTCACACCTGCCCTAATCAATAAAGCTACTACTGAGCGAATGCTGAACATTCAACCTGTGCTTCATCAAAGGGGTGGATTAGGCTGTCTATGTCCTGGATTCAGGTCTGTCTGAATTCTGTTTGTTCATACCCTGGATTATTCCTGCAAATTCTTTGGACTGCATTTGCATAAAGTATGTCTGAGATTGCACTGCCTGTTGGCCTGTTATTGTCAGTCATTTCTCTGTCTACTGGAACCTGCACTCTGTCTGCTGACTACTTAGACTATTTGTCTGACAACTTCTGGTGATGCTTCTTGTTACGTGTGTATCAACACTTGAATAAGGGTCCATCTGGAGTATTAGTGACTAAAACAACTATTTGTGTTGCGAAGGGGGAAGTTGTTGAGCACTAGCTGCTGCACCAGCGCGTGGGCAATACCTAAGAATAGAGGTGCTCTGAAACACTTTTTATTGTGTTTCTATTCTAGCATCTGTCTGGCCTGTTAGTCAGTTGTCGCTCCTAGTAACAGTGGGTCCACATAACCCCATGACATCTACATACGTGATTTGTCTATTGATGAGCTGACTGGTGGCTTATTTTGGCTTTGATCTTGCAAATGGATTGCATGACATGGTCTTGATGTTACAAACCTCTTGTATATTCTGGTTCTGGGACTATTGATGGTCTCTACTAAGATTACTGACAAGCTGCATAATTTGACATATTATGCTAACAGGTATCTCCTGCCAGACCTGATACTAACATTAATAATAGTTTATGTGGCAGTATTAAATGGTTACATCTGTTGGCTGAACATGGTGACATGGGACCTGTATTTATAACTTGTATATTGTGGATATGGCATTTCTGACCTAATACATGTTCTGGCTGTGGAATGACTCTATGTTTTGATTCTAACATGTACTGGCAAGGGACATATTCTGGTTTTGACATTCAATGTATGCTTCACATACAGTATAACATAATCATACCAACTCATAATGGCATGACTGGCCTCTGGTATTACTGGCAATGTGTTGGTTTGGATTTAAAAATAACATATTTTACTAGTGAAATTGTGATTAGCGGCATGGTATGACATTAATCACTATTGAAAAGTTTAGGAATTAGCATATTCCAAGTGATACTGGTATTGCTGACAAGTTGCACATTGTGCTTTGACATTATTGGCAGGTAATACTTTCTGACTGATAGGCTAAGCAATCTGGTTCTGAAATGCCAAGAAGCAACATATACGGGTTAAAAGTCACTGACAGGTTGCAAAGTCTGTGTCTCATATTACTTACTGGCTGCATCTCGAATGATCCTGCTGCTCTCTATCTCCACCTTCTGTACATGTCCCTACTGCAGCTAGGGAGTTTGCAGAGCAGTGTTGGCAGCTCTGCACATGCTCAGTTTTCAGTGAGTTTCTATGCAGAGCATTTCTTCCCCATCACATCTGATAGGTTAGAAATGGTAATAAAAATTTGATTTAAAATATATATTTTAAACAGTATATTGATATTAAGTATTTAATTTTACTCTGTAAAGCTGTTTTGTTATTTTAAACATGTGACCCGCAGCAGAGGGCTAGAAGCTCCTCCTGCTTATGTCTCCCTGCAGACAGGCTGGAAAAGATCTGGGTCATGTGACAGCTGTTTATTGATTAGGAAAATTGTACTTCAATGTTTTCTTAAATTAAAATAATTACAGTGCCATCATCCATATACAGAAATACATACCTTCCAACAGTCCCGGATTGGACAGGACTTTCCCGCATTCACAGCCCTGTCCCAATGTCCCCCATACAGGGGCTTTGTACCGCATAATTTTGTTGATTGTATGTTAGGTTCTGGCTCAATAGGACCTGCAGCAGTGTGATCATCCAGCACAGCCAGGGATTGGTGGAGAAGCCAGCTGGATGTGCACTGTGCGGTCAGGAAGAGTTACTACATCTGTCAAATCCAGGTTTTGATGTCTGTCAATCGAGTGTATTCATACATTGCTGGCCAGGACAAAGATGCAAAGTGTCAGGATCAGTTGTCTGTTCCCCTCCCGGGGTTTTTTTTCAGCCTTCTGGTAGCCCTGCACTCACAGCTCACTTCTTCTAACTTTAAAACACAGAAGCCTGACTTCTGTAGTTGAAAGTGAAAGTAACAGCTGGGCTCCTTCAACAGCCTCCCTGCTCTGCACTTAGTTGGGACAGGTGCTGGACTGGCTGACTGCAGTGTGTTCAAGGGGAGGTGGGGGTGAGCTGCACCCTAAACCTTATCTCCTTCCTGCTTGGGGAGTCCAGGAGCCGAAAATGAGTGTGCACCCAGTGCACTGAAAGGGAGAAGGAAGGTGTGGCGGCAGTGGATAGAAGAGCCAGCTACAGAAAGGTGCTGCTTTTATAAAGGTAACCATGTGGAAGATAGTGGAGCTTTGGGGAGGGGAAATGAGGGCAGAGGAGAGAGGGTTTTGTGTGTGTGTTTGTGGGGGGGGGGGGGGTTGCAGAGGTTAGAGCTGAGGAGAGGGGCAATAGTGACATGTGGATGGAAGACTGCACTCTGTACCTAGTGCTCTTGAACCTAGGGTTGCCACCTGTCCATGATTCACCCGGACAGTTCGGGTTTGGAATCATGCGTCCGGGTTTCAGACTGCCTGAAACCCGGACACATTATTTAGACTGGACTATGGCTTCCCAGCAAGGTTGCCGGCTGCAGTTGTCTAAGCTGAGAGTGTTACTCTTTCACAGCGCCTAAAGCCAACCCAGCATTAACAAACCTCGCCCCCCCCAAACACACACACACAGACGGGAGAGGAGAGAGGGCTCAATCTGCACCTATTCCCCCCACCCCTACTCCTCTGTGTCTGCCCACACTCCAAATTTCCAGCCCCAACTTTCCGTTTCTGAGGCATAGCACCAGGGATTGAAGTCCAGCAGTCTCAGATACATCTAGATGAGAGGTGCTAACTGCCAAGGGGTGAGTGAGCTCACCAACTATCCCTGTCTGTGACTGAAGTCTCCCCTCTTCTCTCTCCTGCCTCTGAGTAAGTACCCAAAGGCAAATCAGGGTTCTCAGAGCAGCCCTTACATCAGAGTTCTGCTTTATACCAGAGGCCACAGTGTCAGAATCCTTTCGGTACATCAGAGTTCCTGGTGTTCCCCCTTAAATCGGTTCACACAAAAATGGAACCTCCACTTTTCGGAACCCTCCCCCCCTCTGGTGTCACATTTGGCACCTTTCAGGGGGGAGGGGGGTGCAGATTACCTGTATAATACAGGTATTTGCATCTTCTTCCGGGCATAGACTCGTGGGAATCTACGCCTCTTCCCCCCCGCTGTCTGCTGGGAAACACATGGATCCCAGAGACAGCAGGGACTATCCAGATTGCGCAGCGTGACTCGCGTATGCGCAGTAGGGAACCGGGATATGAAGCCGCAAGGTGCCGCAAGATGGTGGTGGCAGCACCAGAGAGCGAGCGACAGATCGGCTTCGGGTGCCGACATTACGGGCTCCCTGGACAGATATGTGTCCATATTTTAAAAGTCAGCAGCTGCAGTATTTGTAGCTGCTGACTTTTAAAAAAAACATTTTTTGTGGGACCTCCTCTTTAAATCAGGGTTCCCAGAGCATCCCTTATGTTAGAGGCCCCAGAGTTCTCCCTTACATCAGAGTCTGCAGAGTCCCCCCTTACAGTGAAAGGGAACTCTGCAAGTTCAGATGTAAAAGGGGAACTCTGTGGATCCAGATGTAAAGGTGGACTCTTGTTATTAACTTCATACGATTAAAAATGTAATTTAATAGCACAATATATGTATAGTTTATACTATAAAAAAAAAATGCTGTGCGCCGCTAAACTGTCCGGGTTTGACTTGAAGAAAAGGTGGCAACCCTGCTTGAACCCTGTGCATAACATACTCCAGAACCCTGCACTCTGTATGTAACGCACTCCAGAACCATACACTGTGCCTAGCACTCTCCTGTACATGTACATAACGCACTCCAGAACCCAGTCTCTTATACAGTCTCTTATCTCTTTGTACATAACATACTCCTGAACCCTGCACTCTGTACATCGCACACTCCTGAACCCTGCACTCTGTACACAGCACACTCCTGAACCCTGCACTCTGTACATAGCACACTCCTGAACCCTGCACTCTGTACATAGCACACTCCTGAACCCTGCACTCTGTACATAGCACAGTCCTGAACACTGCACTCTGTACGTAATGCATTCCAGGATCCTTCCACACTTTGTGGAATGTACACTTCCATAGTTTATGCAAAACCATTTGTACTGGAAGTTCTTCATTCTTTTTTTTTTTAAATGATTGTGCTGGGGTTTGTATGTGTCTGTGAGACTCTTTCTTGTGGCACAGCAATCAAAGCATATTTTATAGGTACAAGGAAACCTGGGTTTTGTTTAACCATGTCCATTAAACCCCTCCCACTGTTACGAGTCTGACCACACCCACTTTTGCCGCAGTGTACGTAGCGCGTAGAGCGTCAGAGTGTCAGACGCTTCCTCCCTCAAGTGTCCCTCATTCTGAAGTACACATGTTGGGAGGTATGGAAATAGAAGGGATAATGTAAATTAAACAGTGTGTGTTTAGTATCACTTTAATTGCAATAAATATCACATGCCACATGGGAATTCTATGTATTGTGTGTAGCACAGTAAAGCTTTCTTAGTGTCCATGTACACACAGGCTTTTAGCAGAGTTTAGGAGCTGCCACGTTTAGGTAAGGTTAAACCTCCCTCTCCACATTTTCCTGCGACCACGGTCCGGGTAGGCTTGTGTGTATGTAGCCTTTCTTATGTTTTCAATTAGGTGTCTGTGTTTCCATATGGGGAGAAGAATAACAGACATAATATTCCATAAAGCTTTGAGCCTGTGGCAGGAAATGAGGTATGTTTTCGTCAGGGCAGGGCTCAGCCCTTCCTTCTCAAAGCTGGCCACTCAGCTGTCGGCTAATTGCCAGCTCCTTTCTCTCCACAGTGACTCACCTGTTGATGATATCCTGCTCATCATTCCTGCCTACTTAAGCCGTCAGCCCAGATGATCTCTGCCTTCGCCTTGGTCACATCTCTAGAGATGCTCTCCTGTGTTCCTGTTAAAGACTTGCTTGGCTGACATTCCTTCTGGCTCCAGATCCTGCTTTCTGTTCTACTATGCTCATCTCTGGCTCCCTGACGTTTTGGCTTGTCTGACTATCCGTTCCGGTTTCTGAACTCATGCTTTGACTACGTTTACTCTGTTTACCTTTTTATTATTATTATTAATAAACAAGTGTGATTTAACTGTACTTCTGTCTCAGACTGATTCATGTTTTCTGACAGTTTTTAATATGATGATATGCTGCATTTAATTTGACAAGTTTGTAAATGTGATGAAAGTCAGTATAATCTACAACAAAGAAAAAAAAATACCTTGGTTCGGACTTTAGAGGCAGATTTGGACCACACAATTTCTATAAAAATCTATATTTTATTTGTACATAGAAAAGCATAAAAAATACATAAATGAACATATTTAAAAGCATGTGTACAAAATTTGGTCACATCACGGCCAGACGTTGACAAAATAATATTACATAATATCAGGTAAGTGGGCTCCTGTGTGTCAATGTGTTTCACTGATTTGCTTCTTTGGGACACACATATGGGTGATGTAAGTAGAAACAGGCCTCACTTGGCTAAGTATGAGTACATGTTCAAAAGAAGTCTCCCCTGGGCGGGCACCGGGGCAACTAAACAGATCAGAGCAGTCTAACACCCACATGGTCAAATGTAAACAAGAAATTTATAATATTACACTGTATCCTTGAAAGCTCCCATAAGCTCAGAGATCAGCAGATACAAAGGTGTAGAGTGGCTGCACAGTATATATGCCAGACAATAATGATTATAAACGGAAAGGCAGTAGCCAAATTGCCATAGCTTTACATAAACCAAAGGGCTATTCACAACAAGTCCCAGAGTGCAAGCTTGCACTTAGGGTGGAGGAGCAAAAGATGTTCCGACTGACCGAAACGACCGATCTGTGCCACCAGAAGGTAACCCGGAGAGTTGGGTAAGTTAAGAAAAAGTTAAGTTTAAATTGTAAACAAATAGTTATACCCAAGCACATAACCCCCCCCCCCCAAAAAAAATTGAGCCCCCCCACATTTACGCACTTACAAATGTAAACGCACATGTCAGGGTACCTGCGCCTGAAAAACGTTGAGTGCGATACATGTTACATATCACCACATACAATGGAATGAGAGCAACAATTCTAGCACCACACTTCCTTCGTAATGCTAAACTGATGACTTATAGGGGGCTTTTAAAGTGGTGTCTAAGGGAAAACATAGGGTTCTGAAGTTTGTCGTCATTTTACGGCGTACGCAAATTTATGTAGCGCCGGGCTCCTAATGAGCACGTGCTATGTGTTTTGCAAATTTAAATGTTCCTAAAACCACAGTTGGGTTTTGGGGTTAATTGTTCTAAATGATGGTCTCAGTATCAGTTTGGCTGGATTGCACTGTGTTCTGCTTGGCTATGGGTGTCGGTGTCACCTCTGGGGAGCATGAGAACGCTGTCCGGTTGGACGCATTGGGTGCCAATCTCTCTCGGAACCAACCAGTGAGTGTGTCATCTTGCTGGGAATTCTGGGAGGGGGTACTTAAGGTGCTGAGGTCACGTGATTCAGGGGTCCGGTCCAGAAGATCTTTCTGTCTGTTCGGTCCTGGTCCTCCTGACCTGCCCCCAGTGGCCCTCATGGCCTGGTGTGCGGATCCATCCGTTTCCGACTCTCGGGCTGGCTAGCCTGAGGCGCAGTAACTGGAAGGATTCCAAGGTGGTCTGGTGCCGTCTCGGTTTTGGAGAGGCCCAGCAACTAAGAACGCAAACATGGGAGGACTCTTCAGAAGAGGGCCACGCAAAAGGCTGGCTGCTTGGCAAGAGCCTGGAAGCTAAGTTGACAGACACCAGGTGAATCCACACTCGTACGGTATCGCCGGACCGGCTACAAGATACTGGTACCGTCTGAGGGTTCTCTAATCTTAAACCTTTATCCTTCAGTTACAACCAAGTCTGTGGCAGAGACTTTGCTCAATCCGAATCATCTATCGGTTGCTAAGTCTGCTAAGAGGAGATTTATCCGATAGCTGCAATATCCAGTTGGGAATGGCTATTCTCTGGATTTTATAGTGAGAGACATTCAGTTTGAAGCAGTTCTAAGAGTACCTGAACTTCCTACCTATACCCTCTATCCTTTATTGAGAGACTGTGTTTTGTCTACCATTTTGCAAATAAAAATCCCTAAAGTGGATTCAGTGTCAGTTTCCGCAGTTCTTTGGGCAGTTCTTTGGGCCATCTACCTCAGGAAACCCCTAGACACACACGAGGTCAAGAAGGTAATGGTAAGCCCAAATTAAACCAGCAGCTCCTTCGGGGGTTAGTGCTACATTTAGGTTTTATTTACTGGGTGCAACCTTGGCTTTACCAAAAAATTGGATAATTGATTACTGAAATTTGCCTTTGTGTTAATATTGTGTGACATAAGTAATTGGAACTACCACAATTTTTTTTTTCTCTAGGGTGTCTGCATTCAGAAAATATATAATGTTTTGGGGGTTTTATGTCATCTTCAGGGATAAAATTATTTTAAACATGTGTACAAAAAACGCAAAATTGGCTCTGGCAGAAAAAGGGTTAAAGGATAAGTTCACCTTTGGGAACATGTTACATGTTCTACCCTTAAGCTTTGTTAGCTTAAAAAATTGTCTCCTAATTACGATTGCAAGAAACTGGAGACAGTCTAGAATTCCTTTTGATCAGGTTAAAAATAAACTTAATTGGATTATGATCAATGATAAGCTCACTCATATTCTTCATAACAAAACGAAGATGTTTAATAAGGTGTGGGATCCATGGATTGATTACATTTCAATTCCGTAGGGAACTCCAGGATGACCCCTTCTCTCTCTCTTCTCTCCCTTATTTCCTTCTACCTCTGCCTTTCCTCTGTCTTCTTCTCTTCTTTTTCCTTTTTTTTTTCTTCTTTTTTTTATTTTTATTTTTTTTACATTTACAATGAACATCAACTTGGTAAGACCACTGCTGCATCTGATTACATTGGGATTCATTTAAGCTCATTTAGGCCGGTTTCACACTGGGGCGGCGATGGTAAAGCAGTGCTATATTTAGCGCTGATTTACCGTCGTTTTAGCCGCGGTATTAGGGAAAAAGGGTTAAAACCCCCCCCGCAAAGCGCCGCTGTATTACCGCGGTATCCCACTGATTTCAATGGGTAGGAGTGGTATAGGAGCGGTGAATACACCGCTCCTTCAACGCTCCAAATATGCTGCTAGCAGGACTTTTTTTACCGTCCTGCTAGCGCACCGCTCTAGTGTGAAAGCCCTCCGGCTTTCACACTGGAGTTAAAGGACCCGCTTTTTTTCAGGAGCTATACAGGTGCTATTTTTAGCGCTGTAGCTCCTGAAAAACGCTTCAGTGTGAAAGGGGCCTTAGTAAAATGATGGTTCATTGAAGTAATAAATTAAGGCTAGCAATACATGCTTAGATTTATCTTCTTCAGCCCCACAGGGTGAAGAAGAGATATCAGTTGATGATATCAGTTGATGATCCCCCCTTCCTTACTAAACAGAATGGACAGAGGAATCTGCACTGCCAGTGATTGTATTCAGACAGCCGTAGCACCAGCAGCTGCCTGAATATCAGAACATTGCATGTGATTGGATGTGGTCACTGTTCAGCTGATAATTTTCCACCTACTTCTTCGATTTTGAAACCAAGTTTTGCTGAGACAGGTGGTGACGACAGGGCCACCCACAACTCAAATTTCAGCTGATTCAGCAGAAATCAGCTGGTAATTGAGCCATGCATTGCCAAATATTGCTACTACTAGCAGTGTTCACATGTCACACATAAAAATTTGCTTTAGGATTTGTTACAGACCCACACCTGCTGCATAATGAGCTTTGCATTAATGTGTTTTGGGCACAGTATTATACATTGTTACAGTTATGACTAAAGGTATGAAAAGAAAGTAACCAGGATCCAGTTCACTAGCATTAAACAAATGACCAGAAGTTAACCAGTTAGCGTATACAAAGTACATCAACATTTTTTCAGTCTTGGGCTCTCAAAACGGATTTCACCCGTAAAAGCCAATCAGTGGCACCCAGGCCCTATAATGTGATAGACTCTTCTGTTGGCTGCACAATAATCATCTCTCTCTAAAATAATCTCTCGCCTGCTTTTTCATGATATGATTCATACTATGAATGTCAGCTAGTTCCATAAACATAAAATGACAGTAGGAAAGTAGGGCTCAGCGATAAGTGCTTCAAAGCATATCTACCTTTATGGAAAAAAGATGGTTAACGCATCTATTAAGACACAGGTCTCAGTAAATGTCACTCAAGTCTTTTCAGATTTAACCCGGTTACCATGTGCTTGATTGCATGGCAGCAGAAGAGGTACAATATGAATGTAATGAATGATGGTCAAAGAAATACAAAAATGAAAGCCTGTTGAAAGCAGAGATTCGCTGACCATATACTACACAGTATAATTTCCAGGGGGACACCTGGGGATGCTATAGCACAAGCAACCCCTTTAGGACCCCCCTCCCCACCACCACCAGCTGTCAGAACACACTGTATTGCAGAGCATCTAACACCTTCCACAATTTGGAACAACTTAATGCAGAACTTCACTCTTTTAACCACTTCAATACCAGGCACTTAGACACCTTCCTGCCCAAGCCAATTTTCAGCTTTCAGCACTGTCGCATTTTGAATGACAATTGCGCGGTCATGTAACACTGTACCCAAACAAATTTTTTATCATTTTGTTCCCACAAATAGAGCCTTCTTTTGGTGGTATTTTTTTTTTTTAACTTAATATTTTTTATTTAAGATTTTTCAATTTTACAAGATAGACATCACATTCTTACATCAATACTTGTCCAATTGTCAAGAGGGGAGATGGAAAAACAATTCATCCTCTAGTAATAGAAGCAGAGAGTAGGGGCAGTACAGGTACTCTTAAGCCCCATACACACGGTCGGACAATCCGCGGACCAGGTCGGTCGGATCCTGTCCGTCATACTTTGTCTGATGTTGGTTTTGCGTACACACGGTCGGACAAAGTTGTCGGAAAATCCGATCATTCTGAACGTGGTGACGTTTGTTGCCTACGACGGGACTACGTAGAGGCTAGTAGCCAATAGCTTTGGTCTTGTAATGTGATGTGAGCATGCGTAGCACTTTGTCCGGTCGGACAACCGTACACACGATCGGATTTGGTGTGATCGGACCGTGTTGTCGGCAAATCTTTCCAGCAGGAGATAAGACTTTGTCCGTCGGACAATCCGACGTACACTGTCCGATGGTGCATACACACGGTCTGATTTTTCAACAACATTGTCCGATCGGACAGAATCCATGAAAAAGTCCGACCGTGTGTATGGGGCTTTACAAAGATAAACAACAAACACAGTGTAATAATGAAAAAAAAACATATAGCACAAAGAAGTTATTGCTCCTAAATATAGGTTCCCTCCCTCTTTAGGTAGCTCTATTTACCATTTCCCCCACATTTATTCATTTCATCTCTTGACCATTCACACCATCCATCTTGCTTCTCACATGCCTCTTTATTTAATCCCAAATTGTTCCTAAATTATTTTGTGTCTATTTTCTTTTTTTCACACCACGTTTTCCACAACATTTCAAATTTATTGAAACATCCCTGTCTTATATAAAGTGTTTTTTCCTTTAGTATCATACTATTCACAGCTTGCTCCCATTCTCTACTAGAAGGAGGGGTGGGCGACTGCCATCTCTGGGCTATAAGTTTGCGCGCCTGGAACAGACATCTCAGAATTGCCATATTGGTATCGTTAGGCCTTCCCGTCCCATCCACCCATCCTAGTACACAAATCTTGGGTTCTGTCTCGATGGGGGCGTCAAAAACCTGAGAAATTGTATCCACTACCTCATACCAGTAGCGGTGCAGCTTGGGGCATCTCCAGAACATATGTATCATGTCTCCCTCTAACCCTCCACACCTTGGACAAGAGGAGTCTATTCTACTTCCGAAACTGAAAAGTTTTTTCGGGGTAAAATAAGCTCTATATAGAAGGAACAAGTGCGACATCCTTTGAGGTGGAGAGAGAGAGACCTGTGGAGCTAGTTCAAGGATCCTATCCCATTGGTTGTTTGTGATGTTAACCCCATCTCTTACCCATTTATCTCTAAAAACGGAGGTATAATGGCTGCCCCTGGCGTCTTTATGTAGGATCAAGTACGTCCCTGAGGTCAACCCCTTAGTTGATTCTGTTTGCACTATATTCACTAGTGTCGATATATTCCCCCATTCTATTGGTGAATCCTCGAATTGTACTGTAAGTGCATGCCTAAGTTGGAGGTATCGGAAAAAAGATTTCCTCGGTATTAAAAACTCCGCTCTAAGCTCTTGAAATGTTTTTAATTGCCCATTTATAAAAAGCTGATGTAAGTATTTTATATCTCTACGTTCCCACTCCCTGATCGGCCCTATTTTTTGTACCTCACTCAAGTTATTATTCTTCCACAATGGTGAGTATTCCGTATAGCCTCTACATCCCAGTATTCCCTTAACCGCTACCCATACCTTGTTCATTAGATCCAGGGTGGGAATTCCCTGTATCACCATACCTGCTTCCATAATTTCAATGGTTTGTCTTTTTAGGAGCACCTGGAGCAGTTTTCCCCCCGCCCCTGTACCCCTCATATATTGTAATTGGGATGCTAAAAAGTATCTAAACAGGTGTGGAATTGCTACTCCCCCTTCATTGGTCGGGAGTTGGAGAATTTTTAGACTGATACGCGCCACGCTACCCTTCCATACCAGTTATCTAAATATGGTATCAAATCTATTGAACCATTTTTTATAAACCCATACTGGGGAATTAGCTAGGATATACAAGGCTTGTGGGAGAAAAATCATTTTGATTAGATTACAACGGCCCATTGAAGAAAGGGGGAACCTCCTCCAGATCCTAGTTTTCTCTTGAAACCTGGTGAACAATGGGGACAAGTTGTTTACTATATATGCTTTAGGATCTCTCGTAATGATTACCCCCAGGTATTTCATCTGGGTTACTACTTGTAATCTACTGGCTTCTTGTGGTAATGGAGTATGTAGAGGGTCCACTGGGAGTAGGGTGGATTTTCCCCAATTGATATTTAAACCAGAGAATTCACTGAATATGCTAATTTTACGCATCGTTTGTTTCAGGGAGTTCTGTACGTCGCCAAGGAGTACAAGTAAATCGTCTGCGAATAGGACTACTTTGTCCTCTTCCAGACCTCTTGAAAAACCCCTAATCTCCCTACACGATCGGAGAGATATAGCCAGGGGTTCAATTGCAAGAGCGAACAAAAGGGGGGACAGAGGGCATCCTTGCCTCGTCCCCCTTAATAGTTGAAACCTTGCAGAGTGTTCGTTATTAATCCTCACCCTAGCCTCTGGTGCTTTATACATAATTTTTACCCATTTAGAAAACATTGGCCCTATTTGAAACTCACTCAGGATCCTCCATAGATATCCCCATTCCAAAGTATCAAAAGCTTTAGCAGCATCTAACGAGTGAATAGCTCTATGTCCCTCGTCTTCCGTTGGAATTTGTAAGTTTAGGTGTACTCGTCTGATATTTATATTAGTTGACCTGCCAGGAATAAATCCTGATTGGTCAGGGTGAACTAGGTCTGCTATCACCCCGTTCAATCTGGACGCCAAGATCTTCGCCAAAATCTTGGCGTCCAGATTAAGCAGGGAGATAGGCCTATATGACGAGGGATCGAGTGGGTCCTTATCTTCTTTTGGTATGACTATTATAGTTGACTCCCTCATAGAGAGAGGGAGTTCCCCTTTAGCCAGCGCCCAGTTAAATGTCTTCAGCAATTCAGGAAACAGGACACCTCCGAAGCAGCGGTAAACCTCAACCGGTAGGCCGTCCGGCCCGGGAGATTTCCGGGTCGCCATTGCCTGTACCGTATGTTGTATCTCTTCTAAAGTGATAGGAGCATCCAGTTTATTCCTATCATCTTCAGAGAGACGGGGGATAGTCAAGTTTTTAAAGAAGATTCCCATTAGGTCACCCATATCTTCTTGATTGGAGTTATAGAGATTTTTATAGTACTCTCTAAAGCAATCAACAATTTCTGGGGTATTAGTAGTTGTTCCCTTTCTAGTTGTTTTAATCATTGGTACTAATGACGGAGGTGAGTTAACTTTCACCAATTGCGAAAGCATCCGACCTACTGATTCCCCTTCCCCAAAACTAACTTGTTTTTGGAATATGTATCTCTTTTCTGCTTTCCCCATCATTATCCAGCGGTAGACCCGTTGTGCCTCCGTCCATGCCCCAAGGTTCCCCGCTGATGGGTCTCTAAGAAATTGTTCTTCTAATTGTGTCACCCTATGTGCTGCCTCCGCCTCCCTTCTGTTGGATTCTCTCTTGATTACTGAGATCTGTTGGATCAGGAGGCCCCTGAGGAATGCCTTTAGAGTATCCCAAATTACCCCCTGTGGTGCTGTTCCATTGTTTAGATCTATAAACTCTGTCAGAGCCTTTATAACTTCCTGCGGTTCCCCCATCAATTCCAACCAAGCGGGACTAATTTTCCATTCCCGAGGTTGATTTTCCCCACCTATCTCCACAGATATTGTCATTGGGGAGTGGTCAGAGAGACCCCTCGGCATATATTTGGGGCCACCAGATATAATAATTGCCTCATCGTTCCCCAATGTCATATCTATTCGAGAGAGTGTGGAATGTGTAGAGGAAAAGCATGAATAAACCCGATCTCCCGGATTCTGTAATCTCCAAAGGTCCCTCAAGCCCATTTCCCCCATTATATGAGCTAGCCGTTTATCCACTGGACCTCTCCCTTGATTTGAGTGTGGGAACCTATCTATGTCATGGTCTATGACCATATTGAAATCTCCCATCATGAAGATCGGGATATTAGGCTTGTCCAGCACAAACTCCGCTAAGTCATAGAAAACATCCAGCTTGAAAGGTGGTGGTATATACACACTGGCTAGGACAAGGATCTTATTCTCTATTTTACAGTGCAAAAAAACGTATCTCCCACATTCGTCAATCTTATTCTGGAGACAGGTATATGTTACGCCCTTCTTAATAAAAATACTAACCCCCCTAGAATAGGACGTGTGAATAGAGTGATATTGGAATTGAAAGTCCCTCCACCCTAGGTGAGGTACAGAAATATTTGAAAAATGTGTTTCCTGTAAACACAGGATAGAAACCCCATGTGCTTTTACTGTATTCAATACTGCTGCCCTTTTCCCCATATCTCCTAAACCCCTTATGTTCCAAGAACAAAGTGTGATAGCTTTCTTTTTTAGCCGTGTATTACTAGCCATATACGTGAAATTGTTTATTTATTACAACTTTGTAAACTCTACCTTCATTTTGTGTTTTAATTTTTGATTCCTGTGTTGGCCTATTAATGTCGTGAAAATAATAAAAAAGTCTATTACTCGAAATATTCAAGGTGAACAAGTGCATTTGATAACTATCTTCCCCATTAGAGACATACTTCTTCCAAAATACCCTTCCTAATATCCATTCATACCATCCTTTGATACCTACCCCCCTGCTAAACCATGCATACAATCTATCTTCCTCCAATTCTTCCCTCACTGCCTTCCTAGGCCTACCCGGGGACTTCCTATTGTGACCTATCCATACATTCATCATACTTAGTGCACTCCCCTTGCCCCCTCCCCTATCCCTCCCTTCTCCCCTCCTCC